>OV702292.1:3374668-3974668 GCA_916181665.1 Avena sativa | reverse complement strand
GTATATCAAATATACCTTTGATGGTGCCAGCCTTCTTGTCCGCTAAGTACTTCGGACAGTTGCGCTTCCAGTGACCCTTGTCCTTGCAATAGAAGCACTCAGTGTCCTGCTTGGGACCAGACCTGAGTTTCTTCTCAGCAGGGGCATTGCGCTTGCCGCCGCCCTTCTTGAAGGGCTTCTTTGCACCCTTACCTTTCTTAAAGGAGGGACTTGTTGACCATCAACACATGATTATCCTTCTTGATGTCCACTTCCGCAGCCTTCAGCTTTGCGAAGAGCTCGGTGATCGTATCAGTGGAACCAATCTGATTATGAGTCACTACAAAACTTTTGTAGCTGGGAGGAAGTGATTGCAGAACCCTGTCAATCTTGAGCTCCTCTGGAATCTTGCAGTCCAGTTGCTCAAGGCGTTGAGTGTAGCCCGACATCTTAATGGCGTGCTCACTAACGGAACTCCCTTCCTCCATCTTGTAGTTAAAGAATTTCTTAGAGATCTCATATCTCTCAGAACGGGCCTGAGTCTGAAACATGGTTTTCAGCTCCTCGAGAATCTCAAAGGGCCCGGGATAGTTTTCAAAACGATTTTGAAGTTCCGGTTCCATAGCAAACAACATGGTGCTCTTAATCACACCATAATCATCTTTGCGTGACTGATAGACAGCTTTCTCATCAGCCGGCGCAGTTGCAGCAGGGGGGTTACCTAACGCTTTCTCAAGGACATAGTCCTTTTGTCCGCCAGACAGAATGATTCTTAGATTGCGGAACCAGTTGGTGAAGTTAGACCCATTGTTTCTAAGCTTTTCTTTCTCAGCAAAAACGTTGACGTTGAAGTTGGACTTGGCCATGTGATCTACAGTATTTGCAAGTACAATTTAGACTATGTTCATGATAACTAGTTCAACTTTTAATCAAATTACTAGATGAACTCCCACTAAATTCAACATCCCTCAAGTTGTTTAGTGAACACGATCCAAATTCACCACACCTAATCCGATCTTCACGAGAAGAGATGTGGTTTCAATGGTGGACAACGAAGTGTCGATCATATCATTCATATGACTCATGCTTAACCTTTCGGTTCATGTGTTCCGAGGCCATGTCTGTACATGCTAGGCTCGTCAAGTTAGACCCAAGTATTTCCGCGTGTGCAAAACTGGCTTGCACCCGTTGTATGTGAGCGTAGAGTCTATAGCACCCGATCATCACGTGATGCTTGGACACGACGAACTTTCGCAACGGTGCATACTTGGGGAGAACACAGTTTTTATCTTGATCTTTAAGTGAGGAATCATCTTATAATGCTACCGTCGCGATCTAAGCATAATAAGATACATAAAAGGATAAACATCACATGCATATAACTTTATGTGACATGGTATAGTCAATCTTCGCGCAATGATCTCCATCTTGTGCGTTCCGGCATCATCTCCATCACTTCACCATGATTGCCTCCACCACGAATAGCAACTACAACTATTGCTAACTACTTAGCGATAAAGTAAAGCTATTACATGGCGTATAAGAAGTTGACTCGCAGGTCATACACAATTATAAAGGCAACCATGTGGCTCCTGCCGGTTGTGTACTCATCGACATGCAAGTCGTGAAACATTACAAAACATGATCATCGCATACAATATACACATCACATCTTGGGCCATACCATATCACAGAAAACACTCCCTGCAAAAACAAGTTAGACGCCTCTACTTTGTTGTTGCATGTTTTACGTGGCTTATGGGAGTAGATGCTAAGAACGATTCTTACCTACGGAAAGCCACAACGGTGATATTATGGTTGCCAAACTCCGGTGTTAATCCCATGACAACTATAGTGAGAGAAACTGACATCCACCAGCCGCATGTGTGGAACAAGCCACACGTCAAGTGCGGAGCCGGTCTCGCGAACGACGTCGCGTAAGGTTGGTCTGGACCGCTTCAATCTCACTATCCCGCGCCATAAGAAGAACACAAACAAGAGGCTTGCAACAGAAAACATCAACGCCCGCAACAACCATGTTGCGTTCTACTCGTGAAACACATCTACGCATAGATCTAGCTCTGATACCACTGAAGGGTTTCGCAGCATAGTAAATCAAAATTTTCTACGGAAGCGAACAGAGGGAAAGCCAAGATCTAATCTAGGAGATGCAAACAACAAGAGAGATTGGATTAGATCTTCATACCCTTGAAGATTCGCACAGCGGAACGTTCGTTGGAACGTGGGTGATGTAGTCGTACTCGCTTCTCCTCCTCGTGATCCGATCCGATCTAGCACCACAAGTGGCGGTGCCTCCGTGAGATGCACACGTGCAGCACCTCGACGTCTCCTCCTTCCTCGGACCAGCAAGTATGGTGGAGAGATGGATTGGATCTACAACACGACGGCGTGGTGTATATGGTGGAGAATTTCTGCCACAGGGCTTCGCCTACAAACAGTCGGGAGGGAGAGAGGAAGGGCAGCAGGGCAACTAGGGTTTGGAGGAAGGTGTGTGTAGGGGGGAGGGGGCGCACCAGCCCTCTATATATATAGAGGGGGGGTGCGGCCAGCCCTTGCCCATCCTCCAAGCCTATCTCTAGTTTAAACGATTTAAACTAGAAACCCTATCTAGAAACCCTATCTTATCTTATCTCTAGTTTAAACGATTTAAACTCTCTAGGATCGGCTGGGCCCTATGGGGCCTTGTGCCCCTGGCCCAATGCGGCCAGGACACTCCCTCATAGGCCCATGCCCCCTCCCGGAAGGTGGGACCACGTTGGCCCCCTTCCGGAAGGTTCTAGAAGCTTCCGGTACAATACCGATTAATCCGGAACAATTCCGAACTCCAAAAACTGCACTGCCTTATATGAATCTTATTCTCTGGACCATTCCGGAACCTCTCGTGATATCCCGGATCCCATCCGAGACTCCGAACAAAAATTCATAAACCAATTATCCAATCTATCCTAGCGTCGAGACACGTTAAGTGTGTGACCCTGCGGGTTCGAGAATATGCAGACATGATCTTCTATCAATAATCAACAGCGGGGTCTGGGCACCCATATTGACTCCCACACATTCATCGATGATCATATCGGATGAACCACGATGCCAGGATTAAATCAATCCCATATATATATTCCCTTCGTCTCGCGATATTTTACTTGCCCGAGATTCGATCGTCGGTACCGTCATACCTAGTTCAATCTCGTTCACAGCAAGTACTTTACTCGTTCCATAATCCGATATCACTTTGTGATTAACTCCTTAACCACATGCTTGCAAGCGGTGTTGATATCGATTACCGAGTGGGCCCGAAGTATATCTCTCCGACTTGGGAGGGACAAATCCCATCTCGATACATACAACCCAACAGATACTTTCCGATCACCTGAGAGACACCTTTATGATCACCCTCTCATAGGATGACGTTTGATGACCTCAAAGCTTTCTTCCGATACCAGGGAGTTGCATTATCTCATGGTCTAAGGAATACAATATTTGACATAAGAAAAGCTTCGCAAAGACGAACACGATGACACGATCTAATTGCTTCGCTTAGTTTGGGTCTGTCCACCATATCATTCTCCCAATGATATGATCTCATTATCAATTGACAACTCATGTCTATGGTTAGGAAACCTTAACCATCATTGATCAATGAGCTAGTCCATAGAGGCATACTAGGGACACAGCGTTGTTCACAAACCACACAAGTATTAATGTTTCCGCTTAATACAATTCTAGCATGGAATATAAACTTTATCATGAACAAGAATTATAATAATAACATCTTTATTATTGCCTCTAGGGCATAATTCCAACACCATGCATTTGATCTCTATCACTTGCATCATGGTATGATCACTATCATTCCTTTGTGTGTAAGGCCAAGGTCTATGGAACTTACACGTTGAGTGTGTTGTAAGAGTATCCACCATACATCTACTTACAACAATACCATATCAACACACTAGCCCAGCAACGATCTAAACTAGACACCTCTAATTTATCAATTGCAAGTTTTACGTGGCTTAGGGCTTTCGGAGATAGAACCGTTCTTACCTACGAACATGAACCACAACGAGGATAACTAAGTTATTAGCAACTCGTTGTAAATCAGATATTGACTATAGTAGGAGAGACAGACACCCGCCAGCCACTTATGCAAAACAAGTTGCATGTCAGTCGTAGAACCGGTCTCATGTACGATGACATGTAAGGTTGGTCCGGGCCGCTTCATCCCACTATGCCACCAATATCCAAAATACATAGAAGATGCAATAACATGATCATCATCGCCCGCATATCAACCATATGTGTATTACCCGTGCTAAGCACCTGCGCATAGATCAGGATCGGATACCACTGTTGGGTCCGCAGCATAGAAAACAAAAAATTTCCTACGGTGTGAACTACACGCCAAGATCTATCTACTAGGTACAAAGCAACGGGTGGACATACATCCAACGAGAACTTACCCTCGTAGACAACGAGCTTTGTTAACGAGTAGGAACTCGTGGTTGATGTAGTCGTACACTTGCCGATCTCAAGATCGTGAGAAAGTCCGAGCGCCGCAACTCAGCAGCGCATCCGCACTCGCACACACGTTCAAGCCACCGGACAACCTCCACCTCCCCGCTCCAGCGATCCAGCGGAAGCAACAACTCCTTCCAGACGAAATGCCACCGGGAACATGTATCTCGCTAATCCGAGACCATGGGGAAATAATTCTAGAGGGGGAGAGAGATCCTTCACAAGGAGGTGTGAGGATGAAGGAGGGAATGGGTGGCCTTTTATAGGAGGAGGGGGTGACCCCTCTCTCCATGGCCGGCGCATGGGGGGTGACCCCTCACCTCCCCCATTCATGTGGTGGTAACCCCTCCACATTAAAATGCCTCTTCACATTCCCTTTTAAAGTCTCCACTTTAAATGCATTAAATTTCTCCAAATTTAATGCTCTCTCATTTAATAAAACTCTTTTTATTAAAAAAATTCAGAATTTTGTTAATTAATTAACAAACATTCACATATAGCCCCTTGCAATATTTCAATATCACATGCAGAACCACCTTCTGCAATTTCACCCGAAACAATTTTTGGTTTCTATTGAAACAATTCCTGCGCTTTGCAATTCTTTCGTTTGAAACATATGTGCTCCAAAATGGTGTCCCGTAACTCTTAAGTGTGCCACCCTACGGTTCGCGAATAATGCAGACATGATCGAGACCCTTCTCCGATCAATAATTAGCAGCGGGACCTAGAGATCCGTACTGACTCCTACACATTCAACGATGACTCCTGTGATCGTGAGAACCTTTAACGCTTGTAACTAAATCCCTTTGTCTCTCGATATATTACATGTACGAGATTCGATCATCGGTATCTCCATACCTAGTTTGATCTCATTACCGACATGCACTCTTTTCTCGTTCCCGTGATATAACATTCTAGTGATCACATCACTTGCTTGCAAGCTATCCTAATGTGATATCACCGAGAGGGCCCAAAGTATATCTATCCGTCATCTGGATTGACAAATTCCAGTCTTGATCCATGAGCCTCAACATAACACCTTCGTAGTACTGAACCCATCTTTATAGTCACCCAGTTACGGTGTGATGTTTGATGTTATCAAGATATTCTTCCGGTGTTAGCAATTAACATGATCTCATGGTCTAAGGATAAAGATTACTTCGTATGATGTTATAGCAATATAAACATAATGACTTGATCGTAATGCTATACTTCGGATGAATGTTCATCACATCATTCCACCAATGGTGTAACCTTGTTATTAACAACATCCAATGTCCATGATCAGGAAACCTTGATCATCCTGTTAATCAACAAGCTAGTCTATAAGAGAGGCATGACTAGGAACCTTTTTTGTTTATTAAACACACATGTATTGATGTTTTCGAATCAATACATTTCTAGCATGTAAAATAAACATCTATCATATATAAGGAATATATAATAACAACTTTAGTATTGCCTCTCAGGGCATATTTCCTTCACCGGCATGCCTCCGGCGCTCAGCATCCAGCCGGTGGGGACGTGGTAGCCCGGTGGGCAGGGGTAGTTCGAGGCGCAAAGCGCCTCCGCCTCCCGGGTGGTTAGAGATACGATGGAAGCCATGGGAAGATAATGATGAGTCTAGATGTGATATGTAAATGGAGGCCAAGCGTACATATATATATACTGAAAAAATGGCGGGAAGACAGAGGTGGGAACCGGTGGAAAGCGCGGGAAACTTTCATCACGGGTGGGGGCTCAAACCGGGACAAAAGATGGGGGGCCTTATCTGGGGGAGGCTTATCTGGGAGGGCCTTATCTGGGGCTGGCTAACCTTTAGTACCGGCTGGTGGGTGCAACCGGGACTAAAGGTGGTTTTTGTGTCATCTAACAAAACTGTCGGTGGGATAAGGACGCGTGGGTGGACGCACTTCTCGATGGGATAAAGCATGTAGCGCACGACGCCCTATCGGAGGAAGAAGACAAAGTAGAAGCGGCGTCGTGCCTATAAAAGGAGCATAGATACGCCATGGTAAGCAACTCAACAAGCCAACATGGATGGAGAGTTTCATCCCCATGGATGGAGGAAAGGGTTGGGAAATCTCCCGTGGCGGAACTTCTCGAAGATGCCCTTGGTGCACACGCCCTATGGCATCTTCGGAAGTTCCGCCTCGGAAAATATTTTCCTGCTAGCCCGTGAAAGACTCCCCATGGATGGAGAGTTTCATCCCCATGGATGGAGGAAAGGGTTGGGAAATCTCCCGTGGCGGAACTTCTCGAAGATGCCCTTGGTGCACACGCCCTATGGCATCTTCGGAAGTTCCGCCTCGGAAAATATTTTCCTGCTAGCCCTACATATATAGTGAGAAATGGCGGGAAGTCAGAGGAGGGAAGCGGTGGAAAAGGCAGGAAGAAAACAGGCGGGAAAAAATAAGGCGGGGTAGACGATCCGGGGCCCCTGGTCTAGGGTTTCGCTGGAGGAAGACCACCGGAGCGTCGGAATCACATGAAAATGGCAAAATGGCTAATAGTTTGACTAGTTAGAATAATTATTTTATAAAACAGAAAATTGTTTTGAATCACTTATTCAAATTCAAACACTTTTTATGTTAAAAATTTAGTGAGATTCAAAAATATGCAAAATATAATAGTTAATGCATTTTTAAATTGAAAATGGCAAAATGGTTATTAGTTTCACTAGTTAGAATAATTATTTTATAAAACAGAAAATAGATTTGGATTACTTATTCACATTCAAGAACTTTTCATGTTGAAATTTTTCTCAAATTCATAAGTATGCAAAAACTGTAAAATTCAAATGTTTAAAAAATATGCTAATTGAATTTTTTTTAAACAGGCGCGCCCCTGGGGTGAAAATTTTGAAAAAAGGACCTTTAGTCCCGGTACGTGCTACACACTGGGACTAAAGGTGTGGCGTTGGCGCGCGTGTGTTGGGCGGTGCCGAAAACCCTTTAGTCCCGGTGGGTGGCACGCACCGGGACTAAAGGGGGGACCTTTAGTCCCGGTCCCGGTGCGTTACACGGACCGGGACTAAAGGCCTTCCCCTTATATCGCGCGCCCCTTCACTCCCCCACCATCTCCACTCACTATAGGGGAAATCGCGCGCGAGGACGACGAAACGACGCCGGCAGGCTGCCCGTCCACGCCGCCGCCGTCTCACCGACGAACGCTGCCGTACCACCGCCTCTCCAGCCGACGTGCGCATGCATCCCCGTCGGCCAGGTAATTCCATGTGGCGGCAGTAGATGGCGGCTGCGCGCGCAGTAGATTGGCGGCCGCGCGCGCAGCAAGGGGAGGCCGGCGGCGGCGCCTGGGGACCGTGCGCGCAACGGGTGGAGGCCGGCGGCCGCGCGCGCAGCAGGAGAGGCCGGCGGCTGGCTAGCGACCACGCGCGCAGCGGATGGAGGCCGGCGGCCGCACGCGCAGCAGGGGAGGCCGGCGGCTGGCAGGCGAGCGGGCACAGGCGCGAGCCGGCCGGCGGCTCCTCCTTTTTTTTGTAGAATTGTAATATTATTTTTGTAGTGTAATAGCTAGTATATATAGTGTAATATTATTAGTGTAATATTAGTAGTGTAATATTATTATAGTATATAGTAGTGTAATATTAGTAGTGTAATATTATTATAGTATATACTATATAGTATTATAGTATATATATTATAGTATTATATATATAGTAGTATATTGCATATATTGATGAATATTATATATATAGTAGTATATTGCATATATAGTAGTGCTCGCGGGCCGCCCGGAGATAGGGTTAGGGTGGTGGTGCTCGCGGGCCCCCGGACTTAGGGTTAGGGTGGTGGTGCTCGCGGGCCGCCCGGACTTAGGGTTAGGGTTAGGGCATCACTAGAATTTTGCTATTGTTTAGTATTATTGTAGCAAATTGCGTGTTCATATTATTATTTAGTATTATTTTATGCAGCAATATTGAATGAAAAATGTTATTGTGTGCATTTTGTAGAAAACTATGGATCCAATCCAGAGAGACCTAGCACAGGAAGAAATTCTCGAGGATATGATCAACGACACCCCCCATGTTAATCCACCCGGATCTCCGTCGATTTATCTGAACCCCTCCGGTGAGGGAGAGGAGGTCGACCGAAATAATGAAGGAGAAGCCGACGGCTCCGGTGGTGGAGAAGCTGACGGCTTCGGTGGACCCTTAACGAAGTCCGGCGAGGTATATAAGTCCGGTGATCAGTAGATGCATTAACTGAGTTGTATATATATAAATTGACGAATGATTCTTCTCTTAGGCCTCCACATCGAGCAAAAAATATTCCAAACGAGGCCCGGCCAAAAAGTTGGACGCATCTACGTGTTATACAATTACGGTGGTATCACCACGGGGTGAACCGTTGGAACCCGAAAAGGCTAAAACTTTATTTAAACAACAATGTGGAGTTATGGTTAGGGATCGCATCCCGATCACCGTTCGAGAGTGGAATAAGACCAAAGGGGCGAAAGAGGGTGAGTATGTCGCCGACAGGTGCAAAGAGGGTCTTTGGAATGACCTCATGACACATTTCACCCTGCCAGAATGTGAGGATGATGCCGACACAGCTGCATTGAGGAAGAAAGTCAAGCAGCGGACTCTTACGAAGATGGCCGAACTATTCAAGAACTGGAAGAAAGCATTATGGCAAAAGTATCAGAAGACGAAGACTCCTCCTATATTTGAATGCTATCTAACGAAGCAACAGGCTAACTGGGATGCATTTGTGAAGTACAAGGAGTCAGAACCTGCTATGGAAATGTCGAAAAAAACAAGAAAAATGCCGCGATGAAGAAATATCACCATCACCTGGGGCCAGGGGGCTACGCGGCTGCCATGCCAAAGTGGGATGCTAAAGAGAATGAGCTGCTTGCTAAAGGGATCACTGCAGAACCAATGCGCGAAGAATGGGATCTGAGGGCAAGGAATTGGTTCCTTGGGCATGGGAGTGAGTATGACGAAAGTACAGGGGACGTTATTTGCAGTGAGGGGATTAGGATACCCCAGGATACATGGCAGAAAGTGGTGAAGGAGATTAAAGCGGGGACAACAAAGTTCCGTCCCGATAGAGAGAAAGACTTGCTGACAAAGGTCCTCGGGAATGATGAACGCGGAGGACGTGTACGAGGCCTTCGCCCTAGTTATACATGGGAGATGGGGTTTCCCAAAGACAGAGATACTTATAGAAGCTGAGAGAGAGCAAAGAGGCGACGGCAGGAGGAGGAGGGAGACAGGTTCACCGAGTTGCTAGGAACACTTCGAATGCATCAGCAATAGATTGACGAACTTCGAGGAGCAGCGCGCCTGCAAGATCCTATACTCGATATTACCGCCGTCCCATCTCAGCGGAGAAGCAACATGGCTGAATCGGAGGTCCCTTCTGACGATGCACGTATGGTAGATGGCGGTCCCGGCTACCCCGTGGATGGAATCAAGGAGCAGGCATCTTGTGAGCTCCATCAGAAGGTGAAGAACCTATCCATCAAGGTGGCGGTCGGATGTGCTTTACCTTGTCCACCTGGCGCACGCTGGCATGGTCGTGAGATTCCAGCTGGCTATGCTAAAGTTGGTGTGGATGAAATCGCAATGGGGTGGGACTCAATGGAGCTTGACATCCCTGGACCTGAAGGTGAGAGGACACTCGGAGAAGTACTGGGTGGTATCATTCTATGGGACAAGAACAACATGAAGCTTCCAGGCTGGACGCCAAAGCCAACACCGCCTCCGATTCGTCGTATGTCACCTTCACCTCCATCACCTCCAAGAATCCCACCCCATGACTACGACCACCACAGTCCGAGTCCATCTCGATCTCCGCCGCAACCTCCGATTAGTACTAAACGACGCATCAGCCCAAAACGACAAATGTCGCCCCTCCCAAGAGTACCTCATAAGAATCTTCCCATCAGACCTTACGATCGTACTGACGAGGAAACCGACATGATCGTAAAGGCCGAATGTGTTGCGCAACTTCAAAAGAAGAAACCCGAGCCCGCCCCGGTATACACCGAGAAGCAAAAAGCGTATGCACTTTCTTTTCTGAACACAAAATCGCAATATGAATTGCACCATAAGCCAGATGACTATCGATGCACACTTCAGAAGGTAGTGAAGAAGAGCAAATCAAGTAGAAGTGCAAGCGGGAGCAAATCATCATGTCAAAGTGCAACCGAGAAAAGAATGGACGTCCCCCAGCTCGGGAAATAGGCCAAAACATTGATCCCACCCCTCCAGGTGTTATCCTATGACACTCCCTAGCAGGATATGGAAGAAGCTAAGAAGCTTGCGGCCGCTATGAATGTGACTGTTGAGGAATTGCTAGGTGCCCAGGACGACAAGTTACCCAAGGCTCAGGTAGTCCCTACATATGTCCCAGGGAAGCCTCTGGTCAGCTTTGAGCAGTTCCAACAACTGCCAACACAAATGCGGAGTTTACATAACTGGTACTTGAAAGCCGTAAAGCAGGAGAGAATAATGATCGTGGCGAAAGTCCCACATGACTACTACTTCCGAAAAGAAGAGGTCCATGTTGAGTTTCCAGAACTCTTCCAGTTATACATTTTCGACGCCCTCGACAAAAGTCTCATGAGTTGCTATTGTCTGTAAGTTGTTGAATTCATTGTCTATATATAAGTTGTTCATTTTTTCAGTTGTTCAGTTCATTGCATGTAATTATCCTAATTATATCCTTTTGTACTCTATTATTATGCAGAATAAAGATCATGGAATGTAAAAGAAGGTCAATCTTTAGTGTTGGGTTCATTGACCCAGATAAAATACATGTAAAGACGCTAACGACAAAACCCGAGGAAACGCAGGAAAACCTTCTAAGGTTTCTAACGGAGCAAACTTTATGTGACCACATACTGTTTCCTTACAATTTCGCGTGAGGGTCTTACTCTATTGTACACATTCCCTTTTCCTTACTCGATGTTAAGTGTAATTAATGAGTTACTGATGTATATATAAACGTGTACAGTTTCCACTGGATTCTGCTAGACATTCAACTTGATAAGGGAAGAGTTGAAGTCATGGACCCATTAAAGAGACCCCTGGAAATGTTTAGAAACATGCAGGACATCCTCCAGAGGTAATTTTCGCACTACATCGGTCTCTTTCGTTGATTTCCTGAGATATCACGTAATAAATAACTCATTCATTTTCTTTACCGGGTAGGGTTTGGAACCAGTTCAAGAGTGCGGTTACGGGTGACTTTAGTGAGAAGCTGACGTTTAAGCCGGTCTCGGTAAGTAGTACGCGCATCTCTTACTTCTAGCCTCAATACAATTATGATGCTGGATTATTATTTTGATTGAATTCTATTCTCGTAAAGTGCGCGAGGCAACCACCGAAGACGAATCTATGTGGATTCTACATTTGCGAGTTCATTCGCACGTTTACCAGTGAGCTGAATGATTATAGGGTCGATGTAAGCAATACATTCACAACATTATTTTATTACCATCACTTTTTGTTATCATGATTGATATTCATATTGATCTCCTTTTCTTATATAGTTCGAGAAAATGCGGGATCAGCTCCTACCAGAGCAACGCGTAGTAGCAATTGTTGAAGAACTGGCAGGATTCTTGATGAACGAGATGATAGATGACGCCGGAGAATTTAGTGTGAATAGGCGCCGATGATCCCCGACCGTGTAATTGAATAGACGGGCTCTAGTCCCGATAATTGTGATCTCCATGTGTAACTATCATATATATATTTATATGCTCGATCTTAAGAGAAGTTATCTTATGTATGCACGAACATGTACGGTATGTGGTAGCGTAGAAAACTATTTTGAAATAAAAAAGGATACAAATTGAATTCTCTGCCGCGGCAGAGAAAATGCCTAAAATTCTGCCGCGACAGAGAACCATTTGTCCCGGTTCGTAATACGAACCGGGACTAATGGGTGGCACCCCGCGCCCGTAGAGACGGCCACGTGGATACCCATTGGTCCCGGATGGTAAGCGGTCCAGGACTAGTGGGGGTGGCCTTTAGTCCCGCCCCTCCAGTCCCGGTTATCAGGACCGGGACTAAAGCCCCTTACGGGCCGGGACTGGAGGCCCTTTTCCCACTAGTGATTCTTCGTAACATTCTTGACAAGTATCTTCATTTGTTGATATTTACACGAAAAGGGTTTTGCTAATTCTCGGTTAGAGGTAAGTCAGATAGTCCGCTGAGTTGCATCGTGATTCGTGTGTCATGTGAGTTGCCAGTCCTGTTGCAAGTGCCATCAAGTGGGTGACAAGTGAAAATTTTCAGTTATAAGCAATGAAAAAAATAGCACGCTATAGCAAATAGCATCGGCTTTAAAAATACGTTATTAGCGTGCTATATATAGCGAGACATTGTACACTGATTTATATAGCAAGAAATGACTTAGAACGCTATAGCGTGCTATTAGCGGCGCTATAGCGCTATTTTTTTACCATAGTTATAAGTGAAGTTACAACTTACAACTACTCCCTCCAGCCTAAATAAGTGACTTGAAATTTGTGTAGATTTGCATGTATCTGACTTAAGTCACTTATTTCTAGACAGAAGATAGTACTCCGTATGATATTTCTAGTTGCAAGTGAACTTGCCAAATAAACTGCATGACATACTTAGACACGCCCTTAGAAAAGCCACTCAACTCAACTCTAGCCGGACCCAAGAAAGCATCCCTTTACACGACTTGCATGATCAGGGCGGCCGGGAACATTCATGAGTAGGCTCGTGGGTGTCGCGATGCATGACGGCACTCTACATATCATCCCTACACCCATCATTTGCATGCACGAAAGAGCCGGTCGGGCACTCCACATTCATTCATCGGGCGTGCGTGCGTGCGTTCTACTAGTAGATGTCTTAAGTTCGGAGCGCTTCACGCGTCAACTATTGATCGCAACAACTAATCATTATGCCTAAAATGCTAGTGTCATCATGCCATGCATGCATGCATGCTTAATTAGTTCGTGGATCGGCCCACATTAGTCACACGCAGTGCATGCATGTAATAAGACGTGGACTTCACTTCAGAAGTTGCGAGCTAGTATTCTCTATGTTTGATAATTCTTGTTAGCTAACTAAATTCACGCCAAGAATTATGGAACGGAGGAAGTAGTAGGTTTTGTTTTTGGATACCATGCTAGCCGGTTGATGATTAACCGTTCACGGCACGTAAAAGAAAAATTAGTGGTGACATGCGCGCATCATTAGTGCACTTAAAGGTAAGGATTAAACGAGCTGAGCATCTACCATGACTGTCGATCTATCCATGTCCCTCGCACACCGCCAACGTCCTTCCTCTCCCCCATGACCCTGGCCCACTGCCCATGTCCCTCCTTATTGGAATTCGCGCATGCAAAACAAAAAAAATCATCCTACACCGACAACCAATATCTAACCATGAAGCCACTAGTAATAACAGACCTAGATCTCATAACGACGTTGATACGAAAGAGGACGTCGGTCATTGTAGATGCTGATGACGAACGGATCGATCACCGCAGCTAGGTGTACCCCTCCTAGCTGCGAGGAGAATGCCCACTCGATACTAGGATCGAAAGGATGATCCCTCCGTGGATTGCACGCGTATAGTCCTCCAACCGGTCAACATCCCGCCATGCAGAGCTCAACGCTGACAGTGCTCGTCCCGCGGCCTTCCAAAGAATACTACTATGGTATAGCACCAGAGAGAGAGAACCCTGTAGGAGTTGTGGTGTGTCTTGGGATGAGGGGCCTGGGAGGCATTATATAGGAGAAGGGGATGGGTGCTCGGCCCATGATTCCTTCCCATAGGGCCAGCGGCTCGGTGGAGGCGACGACCAAGGAGGGGAGGATCCCCCTCTTTTGACAGGTGCCCTGATCTCCTCCAATTAATTAGGAGTTCATCTCCTTCCTCTTTTAGATGATTGCAATATTGGAAATAATAACTCATATCAAGGTATTCCTTATTTACAAGATACAATAAAAACCATCCATAATAGAGATCTAATTGGATACCTTCCTCTTTTATGCAATGCACAGATTAGGAAAGTCGAGGTGGCACCCACTAGGACCATGAGACAACCCTAGGAGGGATGGGAGCCGACGATGGGTGGGCCTTGGTTGCCGAGGCACCACCCCTGGGTGGGTCTGCCACCTCTTATCCAATCCGACCACTTGAACCCCTTTTGGCACTCCGTCTCGATTCCGATTTCTCTCAGATGCTCCCGGTACCTCGATCCTATATATATATTCTGTAACATTTCTAAAATCTCACAGAGATAACCAACATCTCGGGATGATTACGAGTAACCTCGAAATCATCACCGCCGACTTCGAAGCAACCTTCCCAAATTAGGTCATGTCACCAGAAAAGTTATGATACCTCTCCAAGGTGTCTCAACAAATCACAAAACTATTCCAGACATCTCTCTCTACAACCTACCATATAGGTGGCAAGCACAACTTGATCGTTTGACCTTAAGCGTGTGATCTGATTGGGTTCAGTAAAAGACTTATCGGATCAATAACCCACAACGGATCCTGAATAACCATGATGGTTCTCACTTCACTACGCGAAGGTCACATCGAGTGAACCCGGTCATTATACATATGTTAATCCTTCCGCTTCACGATATTCATGTTACAACCCGAGGCGAGATATTTGTATCCTCGTGAGTCAACTCTTGATCACTATACCAGTTATCGTCGTTATGATTTCACTTTCTTAAACTCGTATTTGTATTCTGATATCCTTGATGATCTCATGACAGTGTCTACGGGCACAATTTGGTGACATCGTAATAATAAGTGGGCCCAAAGAATACCTCTCTATCATCGGGAGGAGCGCGATCCTAGGTATTTAACTATCCAAATCTCTAGACATACTTTTGTGCTTGCCTTAGAAAAACCGCTATGACCACCTTTGCAGTATGACGTTGGGACAAGACCAAAGATAAACCTTACGGTACCAGGATGCTTGATATTCTCATGGTCTTGAGAATTCATGCATAAGATAATGATTTAATAATATTACTATTAACGACATGATTCTATATCATAGTAAATCAAGACGTGGATCTGTTTCATACCCTTGTGTTTCTATTTAGCTATGATCGGGAAAGTTGATCATCACTCAACGACATGAGCTAGTCCTATTTCCATGTGATGCTTCCTTTAATTCTTAGAAAATGGCCATTTTTTCATGAAAAGAATAACTCCTTAATTGGAATAATTAATTTGTTAATAAGCTGTGAGTGGGTTAATCTAAAACTAATTGTTGGGTTAGCGGTCTAATAAGAGTGTAAACGGGTTAAAACAAAAGAAAATGAGATGGAGCTTCACGGCATCAACTTGTTTACGGCGTCCAGGGGCATAGCTATTACTTTTTTTTTTGTCTTACTCAACTATAGTAGTTGTATATTTTTCTAATTCGCCAGGTTGTAGAGGTAGAGTCCCAATTTCTACACGAACTAAGTACACGCCGGTGATAAAAAGCCCATAGAAAATAAAGAGTCGGAGAGACATAGCGGCAGGACGCGTGACGCGGGCGCGCAGGGCAACGCTGGATCCGTCAGTCCGGGGCCGCGTCGTAGAGAGCAGCTAGCTAGCTAGGAGCAGATCGATGCTCTGATCCTGACATGACACTGGCCGGTGTGCGGCCGCAGCGCGTAGCGGAGGACAATGGAAGGTGGACCCGACATAGTAATAATCGTCAGGAATCTGTGTGTTGAGTGGCATGGCCCGGGCGGTCTCTCTCCGGCCAGCCACCCGTCGCGATCACAGCCACACGGACGACATAGCTGCACGCACACTCGCTCAACATGCTCATCGTGTCGAGAACGAGCTCGCCGCGCGCATGCAGTGCATGGCCACATCAAAAGTGACGTATACTCCTACATTAATATTGATTGATCCTAGCTGGTTAGCTTAGCCCGTGCATGCCATTGCATTACCATTAATGCGTGGCCCAGCCAGCCAGCCTATGTAGAGACTAGCTTAGGTAGACCAAGGGAGAGGCCTAGATCCGATCGAGTAACGGTGTTTTTAGGTTTTGGTGGTGAGAACAGCCTGATCCAACAAAAACACCGAAACCCTTTTTTAGTGGCCCATAGAAGCCGTATATGTCCAGTTTTCACGAGCGAACCGAGGGGCCCAAGTGCCACCATCGACCTAGCCGAGCTTCCCGCTCATCGTTATGTCGGTCGCTTGGGGGTTATCGAATCGCCATGTCGGTCCCGCAACCCTACAGAAGGCGCCTGCGAAGTCGGCCTCCGTGGCTCAACTGCGCGCTGCTCCGGCAGCTCGCGAAGCTCCTCCCGCATCTAGAGTGGCGACCGGACATAAGCGAAAGTAGATGGGGACCAACGGCCGTTGCGTCCTAGGAGGCGGACCTGCTGCCGCTGCCTCGCCCGCGTAGGGGTCGCATCCCAAGACAATGTGCACCAAGAAGATGGCTCGCCGCACCGCCGAGCCATCAATCGCCTCTCCGCCCGGCCTGCCAAGGTGTCAAATCAAAGAAGGTGTTGATTAGGATACCATGCAAGCTAAGATGATCATATCCGAGAAGAAGCTTGAAGAAAAGGAAAGCAAGGTGGCGGGCACTTGGAATTGCCGATAAGTGCAAGGCCGACTTGGAGGTGGGGAGGATCCAACTAGAGGTGAAAAATACCACGATGATGGATCTAAAAAAATAGATTCACACCAATTGGAGTGGTGGAGACTAGCAAGAATGAAGATCTTGAAAAGAAGAAAACAAGCACTTCTAGTTGGTGGTGCTCCTGCAAGTGGTGGTGGATCGGATAGTGATCTTGAGTCTCCGATGAGTGGTGCTGGTAATGGAGGTGCCTTCAATGACCATTATTTTTCTTTATCTTCTTCGTTAAAGTTTGGTTTGTTGCGGTGACGGTGTAACTTTTTGTTTCACTCGATGCGTTAAACTATGTCCATGTGTTTGTGTCTCATTGATGGAATAATTGGATATATTAACTATTGACTATTGCATTTATTTGTCTATACATTGTCAAAGTTGTTGAAATAGCTGACGTGTTGTGTTCCGCGCGGAATGGATCCTGCAAATGGAAAACGCGAAAGCGAGTCATTGTTCAGCGTGAGCCTGTGCGGCGCCGTCAACGTGTTTTTTAGTGCCTTGGAGATGCAATTTTAAGGGGCGTGATATATATGATCTGTTAGAGTTCCTCTAAGACAAAACCTATTACTAGCAACTCTTCGAGCAGCAAGCGTTCCTAGCTACGGAAATGGATTGCCAATAGATATGTCGTACGATCACAATTGCCAGACCACATGCACGGTCTAGGTACGTGTTCGGTTGCTCACATCCCTTTTGACATGTGGGAATGGCTCTAGCAAAGCTGATACACGCAAATACAACCCATAAATCCTATTGTGCGACTAATTTAGTTTTCCAGATTTTGTTCTATGCATAATAGGAGAATCCAAGCCTTAGGGGCGTGTTTGGTTGCTCGGGCGGGATTTTCACATTTTGGCTATTTGGCCTAGTGGATGTTGCATGTGGAAAGATTGGCCTCGGGCCTGGATGGACGGTTTATTTGGTTGCGCATATTTTCGTTTTCCTACTAGGAGAGCTCATATGGCCACTTTGTTTGGATTTCGAGAATAGCCTCGGCTGGTGCAAAGGTGCACGTTTGGGAGTCCGCGTCCGGCCCGATGTGGTTACCGCACATAGAAAATAGTGAGCTTACCAACTAGTCATCAGGGTTTAAGATCTTACATGATCGATCACATGAATCGGAACAACCGGTAGTACACAATCCACATGATGAGGCCGACGATGATGATGTCTTTGATCATACTTTCACCTTGTATAGGTGGAAACTGTTCATGTGGATGAACTTGATGACTTTTAGGCGGTGGAGTGAAATTGATTTCATATCTTGTGACGACTGTATCTTTTGTGGACGGTCTGCTAAGAACTTAGAGTAGGCTATTTTGTGCCTGCTCTAGAGTCTTAAACCCCTTATGGAGGTTGTGCTAGTAACCCGTCACTTGTTGGCTGCACTCCTCCCATGTCTTGCAGATTCTCGGCTTCTTGTCGTAGTACACCACGTACTAGTTGTATTTCTATGAGACATGACACATATGCAACATAAGGATCACAACTAAAGCAGCCAAATCAAGTTCACAAACACAAGTTAATCAACATAAGAAATTTAAGCATGCATGATCATATGGGTAAAAGCATAAGCGGTTCATCTACAAGTTAGTGTGATCCTACCGACCGCCACCAAATTTTATGGTGTCATCCTATACCACCACATCAAAAGGGGTGCAATCCTAACACCGCAAGTTTTCCATATTGTGAGGGGTTAGTATATACCACCTCATAATAAATATGCCTTGGAATAAGTTTTCATCAAGTCCCTAGCTATTTTTAAATATACAACCAATAACTTCTTCTTCATCATGCATGCACCAACGCCACCATCTCCATGATCAGGGAGCAAGCACTACACATAGTAGTGCTTGGCCATGTAGGTCCTGAGCCAAAGATCCATGTGATCCTTCGCCATCTTAACAAATTTATTGTGTTTTTAGGTTTTGGTGGTGAAAACGGCCTGATCCAACAAAAACACCGAAACCTTTTTTTAGTGGCCCATAGAAGCGGTATATGTCGAGTTTTCACGAGCGAACCGAGGAGATCCGTATACTCGTGACAAGTTGGCGAGAGGGTCATTTTATCTCCCGCTCTTCTTGCTTTCACGCCGTCGGCCTCGCCGCGTCGCCCAAGTGCTGCCATCATGGACCTAGCCGAGCTCCGCCAAGGTGTCAAATCAAAGCAATTCTCTCTCCCACTTGTCAATCTATCCAGATGGGTCATTACCCTTTTGTGCATACTTATTCAAAGAAGACATTACCAAACTCTTACGTATCTGTTGATCACTATATGGCTCTATATATTACTTATGGCACAAGCATAATTTATACTAATTTGTTTTACTTAGTTACATCAAATGTTGTCGCTCAATTTTGGACATAGTGTTTTATATTTTAAACATTTTTGAAATAAGCTTAGTTGCTATTGTTTATAATTTTTAACAATGTCAACTGTGACCACATTATTGTGTTGATAATATCAAATGAAATTTGGATTTATATCGTTACAAATATAGAAGTCCGGATGGAAACTTCTTATCTAGAACCTTATATTTTATTCAGAAATTTAAGATCGAACATTTTTCTATGCTGGATTTAGTCCAAAAGTAAGCAAAATATATAAACACGATTAAATCACATGTTCTTACATAATATTTTGAACACTTAGGTGTACCATTATAGAGGGTATTATATTATACGATTTTAGCAAATATCCTATTGGATGTTTATAGAGCATGATAACAAATAAAAAGATATAAATATATTGATCGAACCATGGATCATGTCACTGTTACAATAAGTGATAGGTGCATGGTATACTTTCTCACTGTATTTACTTTGGGTGTGACATTTTTATTTTTATAGTTAAAGTGAAAAATTACAGGTAGCTCTCTAAAGGAGAGACACTTCTCACAATTTATCTTTACTAACGACCTTTTAATATGCGTCGTATAACCTCAAAGCCTTTATAGAGTACTTTAGTGGCTAGGAGGTATGAGTTATTCCCACCCCGGGATATTTGAAAATCTAAGCAATAGTGATTCTATATTTCACTCCAAATATTTTTTGTTCATATTGAATCTATTATTTTCTCGGGCACGAGCGAAGGTTTGAGCTTGGGTGAGTTGATGCCTTCAATTTATACAGTATTTCTCAACAGTTTAGTAATTTTGTGGATCGAGCTACATATGTTAGTGTTGTCACCCATTTTGGACCTATTTGGGACCAAGATGGTAATACCTATTTATGGTTTCGGCCGGCTTACATCTAAACAAGGGGTCCTGACACAATAGACAGTTCGGGTGAGGTGCACCTATAGGAGGGAGATTAGAACATGGAAAAGATGGCAGGAGCCTTGCAGAAGACACTCAGGAACAAGGCCTATACAGGATAACTAAATCCAGTTCTCCTGAGATAGCTAACTGCCACAACCGGCTCAATAGCTTAAGATGGCGGCGACACATGAGCTCGTTGAAGACCTTGATTGGGAGCATGTCGTAGCCGTCGAACTTGAAGACGAGGAAGTGCCCGATTTCAATGGCGTGTGCGTGGGAGAGCTCCCTCTAGCCATGTGGAGGTACATCTGGCCGAGGCGGTCGAAAAGCACCTCCACGGACCATAGTCTGGTCGAGCTGCCAGGCATCCACATTACCTATGATCAGGAAACTTGATCATCACTCAACGACATGTGCTAGTGCCAGGATTAGGAATATTTTGGTGGTTCTTCTTTACTACTCATGCATGTGATGCTTCCCTTGATTGTTATAATCAAGGTTCACAATAGTTATAACATAGTTCGCTGAATCCATATTTTGAACAACGAATTATGTAATAACAATAATAATTATTGTATCTAGAGAATAATCCCAACAGGTTACATACTCACCTCCATAGTTAGCCTAGCTCAGACTGGGCAGCTTAGTCGGTTTATGAATTGCCAGGGTATAGATGTAGGGAGGGACCTATGCAAATCTGTGGAGAGCACACTCGGTGACGACCTAGACACTCTCGCGAATCCCAAGTTACCTTTGACATAGCTGGTAAGAAGTGGAGATAGACACTATTCAGGTGGTACAGTTCCTCGTACCCATCCTAGACTCGTGCTTACGACTCCATATAACACGCCAGGAGAGTGAGGAGTGATGACAACACAAGCGAAGGCGCCCGCACGGGGTTCAAGCTAACACAACATTGACCTTACGCCACTTGTGCTACCACCCACATTTTAGGTCTCAAGGTTACCAACCCTTAGCCATTTTGAGCGAACCTACTCACACCACTCTGCGATAACTTAGCATCGACCTTACGCCACCCGCGCTACTACCCGTAATGTGATCTCCCTTTGTACACCTCCGGATAACGGAAATACAGACCTCGATCAGCAATGAAAGAACCAGTTCTAGTCGCCCAAAGACTCGCGGAGTACAAAGGAGGAGGCCGTAAGGGACCCCTCGACATGGATAAGGATACTTATGTTGAACAACAGTAACTGTTTGAAGAAAAGGCACATGCCAAAAGTCCTAGTACATCATGCCCTCAGGTATGGGCCAAGGCACCAAGATGTGAAGAGGACGACATGCTCTAGGAGAAAAGAAGAGAATAAGGATAAGAAAGAGGGGCAGTTCCGCCCCGCTCCCTGTTTACAACTGGAAGGAACGTACTGGACAGACCGGCCATGTCAAGAGCCTCCATGGATACGGGCAGAGCGGCTGTGCCAACGGAACGGCTCGAGTAGATGTCATGAAGCTTGCGTTTCACCTCCAGAAGCTCCATCTCGAGGTCACGCTTCTCCTTCTTCGGCGTGGCCACCGCAAGCTTCTCCGTGGCAAGTTCTGCCTTCGCCTTTTCCTGCTGATCTCCAATGGCATGGAGGGCGTCCCATTCTTTGGTATGGACCTCTTTCTGTGCATGTCTTGTTGCGGTACCGCATGTCAGCACACTCGGCGATGATCTTCAGCATGAGGTCCTTCGTGAGTGCAAAGCCCTCCTTCTGAGCAATCAACGTGCCCCCGGAGCCTCTAGATCTCCTTTTCAAGAGATCTACGGTCAGCGGTCGTTGAGAAAAAGCCGTTGATCACTACATCAATGTTGGGAGACATCCTTTCACTAAAGTCCTAGGAAAGAGGCGGAAGTTTTGCGTGGAGGAAGTCAGAATACAGTGGTGCATCGTATAGTAAAGTGTGCGGATAGAGGACAAAGTAGCGGTTCCTATCTTCTTGGTCTTTGTTACAATCCTTCATCACATGCGTCCGGCGATGTGGAAAACACAGGAGCGCGGGCACTCAGGCGGTGCGGCCAGCTTTGGAGTCAGCCTACCTCCATTGATGGTTCGAAAAAACAAGACCGTTGGGTCGCTGCCATGTAGGCCCTTGGCCCACGAGGGCGGACACGAGAGGACGTGCACGCTATCCGCTCAGACCGGCTCCCCAAATTTTGTAAACCGGTAGGTTAGGCCGGATCCGTCGGTCTGTATGGATCATGGCGCGCAAATCGGTTCAGACACGGCGGAACCAATTGGATCGTACCGCTAGAGATAGAGTCGGAGAGACATAGCCACGAAGGGTGACGTGGGCGCGCAGGCAACGCTGGATCCGTGTGACACTCCCGGGCCGCGTAGAGAGCAGCTAGCTAGCTAGCTAGGAGCAGATCGATGCTCTGATCCTGAATTCCTGATATGACATTGGCCGGTGTGCGGCCGCAGCGCCTAGCAGAGGACAATGGAAGGTGGGGGGCCTGGCCACCACCAATTGGCCGCAACACCGATCCGACATACGTAATACAGTACTACCTTCGTGGTTTGCTAAAAAGAATTATATTGTGAAAGGAGGTAGTACTTATCATGAATCTGTCTGTTGAGTGCCATGTCCCGGCCGGTCTCTCTCCGGCCAGCCACACGGCCGGGCTACCACGACATAGCTTCACACACGGCCACCACAGGGCTGACTGGCTGAGATACGGAGTATTTGATCACATTCGCCACCTGCACGCACACAGGCAGGCATGCTGGCACGATCGCCAAATGTACTGTAGCAGAAAGCGTGCGGCGCGCATATGCATACGCATGCGTCACACCTCGGTCCCAGTGTGATCGGTCCAATACAATAGAGTTGTCGACGCGGCCAACAAGCTGAAACAAACTAAAATGGGTTGTTGATGGCCCCAAGTTTACAAATACACAAACATATAGTATTTCCTAGGTTGGGCGGGCGATGGCCCGGGCTCTTTCCCCAAATAAGCTCTGCCCAGTGTTGTTACTGACCATCATCTCCCACAAGACTAGTAACGTTCATTTTTCTTCTTGTTTTTTCTCTGCTTGCCTGCTTACTCAACATCATTTGGGCATGTGCACTAATATATATTCCTTCCACGTCCCCTCAAGTTACCTCTTGAAGTTGCAATAGTTATTCTCAATCTAGAATGTGGGATATACTATCTACAAACACTGAAGCACTACAAAAATACCCTCGCCAGCCACAAACTTTGTGTTTGTGCATGGAATCCCCCAAGAAGAGTTAGAATGTCGAAAAGGGATTTGCATCTTAGATTTCTCTAGAAGTTAGTAGATCTTTTTATATGGCTTATTGTCCGCAAGGGCAGTAACATTCTAAAGATGGGTACGATCGGTTGCACAAACCATAACTCAAAACGGAGTACTATTTGGCTGGAAATACTCTAACAACACACACTCATATACACATAGTAACATAGAGGCCAAGACTAATCTATCTTCAAGGTCCGGAGTGTATTTTGGATATTGTGGAGATAACTGAATATGAATTCATCTCTTGCTGAACACGGAGTTTCTAAGGGCGGGGATATCCCGATCCTAATATCATCATGCCTTTGTAATGTTACTTGGTTCAACTCCATGTGTGACCTTTTCTCGTATGTGGGAATCTCTATCTTCTTGGGTAGATTATACACCTTCCTTTTTTAGAGTGCAGTTTTCTTATTAATAATTTAAGTCAAGAGTAATAAATGGCTGAGGCCAACTTTGGTTGGTTAATCCGATCAGTTCTTCGATAGTCAGCAAGTATGATAGTTCTAATGATGACCCTACATGTATTTTGTGGCAAGTAAAATCCAAAACACAAAATAATTTGATCCATGGACTTTTTATCAGTGGCAAACACCTATTGAATTGATCCATCGGATCAATGAAGTAGTTGAAGAAATGTGAAATAGAATGAATGAGATGAAGCAATAAAAAGGGGTCCAAACAGCGATGGTTTGGCAGATTCCGACGCTTTACGCATCAGTTCTACACTTTGTTCTCAACTATTCCGATTCCAGCAAAGTGAGGCCGTTAGGTCAAAGCCGTAGGACGCGCCCTGTAGTTTAGTTTTGATGCAGGGCAAGACAACTTTAATTTAGATAATGTACAAATATTGCTTTTTTCTACCTTGGAGTATCCGCTAAAAATGTATAATCATTTTTGTCTTTTTCCATGTGATGGGTGACCCAATTTCACTATATTTGTTCGTTTTGTACGCAGAGGGGCATTGTTAAGGCTACTGTGGGTGGATCTATTGAAAACTAGAAAGAAGATGCTGATGCACCTGCCCGGTGGTTGGTGGGTTCAGCTCTACTTCTTCGCTTTTGCAGCACATCTCTCAGTGCTTAGTGTGGAAATAACATCCATGAGTTCTAGCACGTCCGCACTGGTATGGTGTGAGTAGGATAGAAAACTTATGTACACTTGATGAGGCGATGAGATTTACCAACCTAAAAATGTCGACTTCCTCTGCAAAGTCTTTCTGCAAATAGAAAATGCGAATCTAACATTCCACAACGAGGTTGGGCACAAGATGAAGAGTAGGGTTGGCTATACCGCTGGTAGCGAAATCCATACTAATAATCTGAAGCGCGTGGATACAAGTTATACTTGGAAGGAAAGACAATTTTGAACCTGATTTGTCTACAAAAAGGAAGCCCCCACTGGCATAGGGGACCTAGTGGTAAGGCCATGGTCCACAGGGGAAGGGTCGTCAACTCGTGTCGTGAGATGTTTGGACAAGTCCTATAACAAGCTCCACATGGTTATTCCATTCAAATGATGGGAGAAGAGGATGACACTTGTTTTTGACAGATCTAAAACAGACCCAAAATTATGTCTAACAATAGCCAGATACACAAATTGCGTTTACATATAGCTCGCTAGCTAGCTGTGGAGGGGAGGGGTGATCCTACAAATAAGATCGATCAATTTAAGAGGTTGCCGCTGTGGAGCAGGTGAAGAGGTGCACATAGAGGGCAGAGGAAGTCAGTGGCGGTGGCTACTTGAAAGGATAGGGACAACGCCGCTGGCACCCTGGCAACATTGCAGCCTTACTGATGAAATGCTGCCTCTCTTCCTTTCTATATCGATCAGTCCGCGTGCTTCCATCGATGCTATACCTGCATCGACCGATCTATCCATCGTGTGTGCACAAATCGGTCCCACAAAACCTCTACAATCGAGGTTGCTATGTACTCCCTCCGTTCACTCTGAACCTCTACAAACCTATACACTAAGGCCTTGTTTTGTTCATGGGTATTTTGGTGGATTAGGGAGTATTTTGAAGGGTTTTGCAGCATAGCAAATCAAAATTTTCTACGGAAGCGAACAGAGGGAAAGCCAAGATCTAATCTAGGAGATGCAAACAACGAGAGAGATTGGATTAGATCTTCATACCCTTGAAGATTCGCACAGCGGAACGTTCGTCGGAACGTGGGTGATGTAGTCGTACTCGCTTCTCCTCCTCGCGATCCGATCCGATCTAGCACCACAAGTGGCGGTGCCTCCGTGAGATGCACACGTGCAGCACCTCGACGTCTCCTCCTTCCTCGGACCAGCAAGTAGGGTGGAGAGATAGATTGGATCTACAACACGACGGCGTGGTGTATATGGTGGAGAATTTCTGCAGCAGGGCTTCGCCTACAAACAGTCGGGAGGGAGAGAGGAAGGCAGCAGGGATACTAGGGCTTGGAGGGAGGTGTGTGTGGGAGGGGGCGCACCAGCCCTCTATATATAGAGGGGGGGCGGCCAGCCCTTGCCCCTCCTCCAAGCCTTGGGCCGGCGGCCAAGGGATAAGGAGTGGGGGGTGAGGACTCTCCCTTCTTCTAGAAACCCTATCTCTAGTTTAAACGATTTAAACTCTCTAGGATCAGCTGGGCCCTATGGGGCCTTGTGCCCCTGGCCCAATGCGGCCAGGACACTCCCTCATAGGCCCATGCCCCATCCCGGAAGGTGGGACCACGTTGGCCCCCTTCTGGAAGGTTCTAGAAGTTTCCGGTACAATACCGATTAACCCGGAACAATTCCGAACTCCAAAAACTGCACTGCCTTATATGAATCTTATTCTCCGGACCACTCCGGAACCTCTCGTGATGTCCCGGATCCGAGACTCCGAACAAAAATTCATAAACCAAGTATCTAATCTATCCTAGCGTCGAGACACGTTAAGTGTGTGACCCTGCGGGTTCGAGAATATGCAGACATGATCTTCTATCAATAATCAACAGCGGGGTCTGGGCACCCATATTGACTCCTACACATTCATCGATGATCATATCGGATGAACCACGATGCCAGGATTCAATCAATCCCATATACATATTCCCTTCGTCTCGCGATATTTTACTTGCCCGAGATTCGATCGTCGGTACTGTCATACCTAGTTCAATCTCGTTCACAGCAAGTACTTTACTCGTTCCGTAATCCGATATCACTTTGTGATTAACTCCTTAACCACATGCTTGCAAGCGGTGTTGATATCGATTACCGAGTGGGCCCGAAGTATATCTCTCCGACTTGGGAGGGACAAATCCCATCTCGATACATACAACCCAACAGATACTTTCCGATCACCTAAGAGACACCTTTATGATCACCCTCTCATAGGATGACGTTTGATGACCTCAAAGCTTTCTTCCGATACCAGGGAGTTGTATTATCTCATGGTCTAAGGAATACAATATTTGACATAGGAAAAGCTTTGCAAAGATGAACACAATGACACGATCTAATTGCTTCGCTTAGTTTGGGTCTGTCCACCATATCATTCTCCCAATGATATGATCTCATTATCAATTGACAACTCATGTCTATGGTTAGGAAACCTTAACCATCATTGATCAATGAGCTAGTCCATAGAGGCGTACTAGGGACACGGTGTTGTTCACAAACCACACAAGTATTAATGTTTCCGCTTAATACAATTCTAGCATGGAATATAAACTTTATCATGAACAAGAATTATAATAATAACATCTTTATTATTGCCTCTAGGGCATAATTCCAACAGTCTCCCACTTGCACTAGAGTCAATAATCTAGTTTACATTTGGCAACAATCTCACACCCATGGCACTGAGGTGCTGATCATGTTTTACACGTGGAAGAGGTTTAGTCAATGGATCTGCGACATTCAGATCTGTATGTACTTTGCTGATCTTCAGATCTCCATCTGCTATATAATCTCGGATTATATGAAACTTGCGGTTGATATGCTTGGTCTTTGGATGATATCTTGGTTCCTTAGCGAGTGCTATGGCGCCAGTGTTGTCACACAATATCTCCAGTGGGTCCAATGCACTTGGAACCACGCCAAGCTCAGTGATGAAGTTTCTGATCCAAACTCCTTCACTTGACGCTTCTGCAGCAGCCATGTATTCCGCTTCTACTGTAGATCCCGCGACCACGCTTTGCTTGCAACTTCTCCAGCTCACAGCTCCTCCATTCAAAATATACACGTATCCTGTCTGAGATTTACAATCATCCTTGTCGGTGTCGAAACTAGCATCGACGTAACCTTTTACGACGAGCTGTTCATCACCCCCATAGACTAAGAACATTTCTTTAGTCCTATTTAGGTACCTTAGGATGTTCTTCACGGCTGTCCAGTGTTCCACTCCTGGATCACTTTGATATCTGCTCGTCAAACTAAGAGCATTGGACACATCCGGTCTAGTACACAGCATGGCATACATGATGGAACCTATGGCCGAGGCATAAGGCACTTTGCTCATAGCTTCCCTATCATTTACCGTAGCTGGACACTGAGCCTTGCTCAATATCTTACCTGACAACATAGGCACTGAACCTTTCAATGCCTTATCCATTCTGAACCTTTTCAGAACTTTGTCTAGGTATGTACTCTGGCTTAAAGCTATCAGGCGTCTTTGTCTATCTCTATAGATTTTGATGCCCAATATATAAGCAGCTTCACCTAGGTCTTTCATTGAAAAACACTTGTTCAAATAACTCTTCACATCGTTAAGCATGTTGATGTCATTTCCAATAATCAATATGTCATCCACATATAGTACCAGAAACATCACCGAGCTCCCACTCACTTTCTTGTAGATGCAAGCTTCGTAGCAATTTGGAACAAATCCAAAGCTCTTGATCACTTGATCAAAACGAAGGTTCCAACTCCGAGATGCTTGCTTCAGTCCATAAATGGAACGCTGAAGTTTGCATACTTTATCAGCATCCTTAGGATCGACAAAACCTTCGGGTTGCATCATATACAACTCTTCATCAATGTTGCCATTGAGGAAAGCAGTCTTGACATCCATTTGCCATATTTCATAATCATGAAACGCATCAATTGCTAATAAAATCCGAATGGACTTAAACATCGCTACGGGAGAGAAAGTCTCATCGTAGTCAACACCTTGAACTTGCCAAAAACCTTTCGCAACAAGCCGTGCTTTATAGACGGTAACATTACCATCCGCGTCTGTTTTCTTCTTGAAGATCCATTTGCACTCAACGGCCTTTCGGTCGCTAGGAGGGTCCACCAAAGTCCATACTTGGTTTTCGCTCATGGATCCCAATTCGGATTTCATGGCTTCTAGCCATTTCTCAGAGTCTAGGCTCATCATCGCTTCCTCATAGTTCGTAGGTTCCCTGTCTTCTACTAACAAGACTGTCAAGACAGGGTTGCCGTACCACTCAGGAGGGGCACGCGACCTTGTCGACCTGCGACGTTCAGTAGCAGCATCGTCCGAAGCTTCATGATCCTTGTCATTAGCTTCCTCTATTGTTGGTGCAGGCGGCACTAGAACAATTTCAGGTGCTGCGCTACTCTCCAATTCAAGAGAAGGTTCAATAACCTCGTCTAGCTCTACTTTCCTCCCACTCACTTCTTTCGAGAGAAACTCCTTCTCAAGAAAGGAACCGTTCTTTGCGACAAACACTTTGCCTTCGGTTCTGTGATAGAAGGTATACCCAATAGTTTCCTTAGGGTATCCTATGAAGACGCATTTCTCCGCTTTGGGTTCGAGCTTATCCAGCATCAACTTCTTGACGTAAGCTTCGCATCCCCAAACTTTAAGAAACGACAACTTAGGTTTAGCACCAAACCACAGTTCATACGGTGTCGTCTCAACGGATTTAGATGGAGCCCTATTTAAAGTGAATGCAGCGGTTTCTAATGCATAACCCCAAAATGATAATGGCAAATCAGTAAGAGACATCATCGATCGGACCATATCTAATAGGGTTCGATTCCGGCGTTCAGACACACCATTGCGCTGTGGTGTTCCGGGTGGCGTGAGTTGTGAAACGATTCCACTTGCTTTGAGATGCGTGAGAAAATCATAACTCAAATATTCGCCCCCACGATCGGATCGTAGAAACTTAATCTTCCTGTTACGATGGTTCTCCACTTCATTCTGAAATTCTTTGAACTTTTCAAACGTTTCAGATTTATGTTTCATTAAATAGATATACCCGTATCTACTTAAGTCATCGGTAAAAGTGAGAAAATAGCGATATCCACCGCGCGTCGAAACACTCATCGGTCCGCATACATCGGTATGTATGATTTCCAACAAGTCCGTTGCTCGCTCCATCATACCGGAGAACGGGGTTTTGATCATCTTGCCCATGAGGCATGGTTCGCATGTGTCAAATGATTCAAAATCAAGAGACTCCAAAAGTCCATCAGAATGGAGTTTCTTCATGCGCTTTACACCAATATGACCTAGACGACAGTGCCACAAATAAGTAGTATTATCACTATCTACTTTGCATCTCTTAGCCTCAATGTTATGGATGTGTGTTTCATCCCTTTCGGGATTTAGAAGAAATAAACCATTCACAAGAGGTGCATGACCATAAAAGATGTTACTCGTATAAATAGAACAACCATTATTCTCCGATTTAAATGAATAACCATCTTGCAATAAACATGATCCAGAAATAATGTTCATGCTCAACGCAGGCACATAATAACATTTATTAAGGTTTAAAACTAATCCCGAAGGTAAAACTAAGGAGAGTGTGCTGACGGCCATCACATCAACTCTTGATCCGTTGCCAACACGCATCGTCACCTCATCCCTCGCAAGCCGCCGTCTATTCCGTAGCTCCTGTTTCGAGTTACAAATATTAGCAACTGAACCGGTATCAAATACCCAGGCACTACAACGAGGGTTAGTAAGGAAAACATCAATAACATGTATATCAAATATACCTTTGATGGTGCCAGCCTTCTTGTCCGCTAAGTACTTCGGACAGTTGCGCTTCCAGTGACCCTTGTCCTTGCAATAGAAGCACTCAGTGTCCGGCTTGGGACCAGACCTGAGCTTCTTCTCAGCAGGGGCATTGCGCTTGCCGCCGCCCCTTTTGAAGGGCTTCTTTGCACCTTTACCTTTCTTAAAGGAGGGCTTGTTGACCATCAACACATGATTATCCTTCTTGATGTCCACCTCCGCAGCCTTCAGCTTTGCGAAGAGCTCGGTGATCGTATCAGTGGAACCAATCTGATTATGAGTCACTACAAAACTTTTGTAGCTAGGAGGGAGTGATTGCAGAACCCTGTCAATCTTGAGCTCCTCTGGAATCTTGCAGTCCAGTTGCTCAAGGCGTTGAGTGTAGCCCGACATCTTAATGGCGTGCTCACTAACGGAACTCCCTTCCTCCATCTTGCAGTTAAAGAACTTCTCGGAGATCTCATATCTCTCAGAACGGGCCTGAGTCTGAAACATGGTTTTCAACTCTTCGAGAATCTCAAAGGGACCGGGATAGTTTTCAAAACGATTTTGAAGTTCCGGTTCCATAGCAAACAACATGGTGCTCTTAATCACACCATAATCATCTTTGCGCGACTGATAGACAGCTTTCTCATCAGCCGGCGCAGTCGCAGCAGGGGGGTTACCTAACGCTTTCTCAAGGACATAGTCCTTTTGTCCTCCAGACAGAATGATTCTCAGATTGCGGAACCAATTGGTGAAGTTAGACCCATTGTTCTTAAGCTTTTCTTTCTCAGCAAAAATGTTGAAGTTGAAGTTGGACTTAGCCATTTGATCTACAATATTTGCAAGTACAAATTAGACTATGTTCATGATAACTAGTTCAACTTTTAATCAAATTACTAGATGAACTCCCACTAAATTCAACATCCCTCAAGTTTTTTAGTGAACACGATCCAAATTCACCACACCTAATCCGATCTTCACGAGAAGAGATGTGGTTTCAATGGTGGACAACGAAGTGTCGATCATATCATTCATATGACTCATGCTTAACCTTTTGGTTCATGTGTTCCGAGGCCATGTCTGTACATGCTAGGCTTGTCAAGTTAGACCCAAGTATTTCCGCGTGTGCAAAACTGGCTTGCACCCGTTGTATGTGAACGTAGAGTCTATAGCACCCGATCATCACGTGATGCTTGGACACGACGAACTTTCGCAACGGTGCATACTTGGGGAGAACACAGTTTTTATCTTGATCTTTAAGTGAGGAATCATCTTATAATGCTACCGTCGCGATCTAAGCATAATAAGATACATAAAAGGATAAACATCACATGCATATAACTTTATGTGACATGGTATAGCCAATCTTCACGCAATGATCTCCATCTTGTGCGTTCCGGCATGATCTCCATCACTTCACCATGATTTCCTCCACCACGAATAGCAACTACAACTATTGCTAACTGCTTAGCGATAAAGTAAAGCTATTACATGGCGTATAAGAAGTTGACTCGCAGGTCATACACAATTATAAAGACAACCATATGGCTCCTGCCGGTTGTGTACTCATCGACATGCAAGTCGTGAAACATTACAAAACATGATCATCGCATACAATATACACATCACATCTTGGGCCATACCATATCACAGAAAACACTCCCTGCAAAAACAAGTTAGACGCCTCTACTTTGTTGTTGCATGTTTTACGTGGCTTATGGGAGTAGATGCTAAGAACGATTCTTACCTACGGAAAGCCACAACGGTGATATTATGGTTGCCAAACTCCGGTGTTAATCCCATGACAACTATAGTGAGAGAAACTGACATCCACCAGCCGCATGTGTGGAACAAGCCACACGTCAAGTGCGGAGCCGGTCTCGCGAACGACGTCGCGTAAGGTTTGCCTGGACCGCTTCAATATCACTATCCCGCGCCATAAGAAGAACAAACAAGAGGCTTGCAACAGAAAACATCAACGCCCGCAACAACCATGTTGCGTTCTACTCGTGAAACACATCTACGCATAGATCTAGCTCTGATACCACTGAAGGTTTTCGCAGCATAGCAAATCAAAATTTTCTACGGAAGCGAACAGAGGGAAAGCCAAGATCTAATCTAGGAGATGCAAACAACGAGAGAGATTGGATTAGATCTTCATACCCTTGAAGATTCGCACAGCGGAACGTTCGTCGGAACGTGGGTGATGTAGTCGTACTCGCTTCTCCTCCTCGCGATCCGATCCGATCTAGCACCACAAGTGGCGGTGCCTCCGTGAGATGCACACGTGCAGCACCTCGACGTCTCCTCCTTCCTCGGACCAGCAAGTAGGGTGGAGAGATAGATTGGATCTACAACACGACGGCGTGGTGTATATGGTGGAGAATTTCTGCAGCAGGGCTTCGCCTACAAACAGTCGGGAGGGAGAGAGGAAGGCAGCAGGGCTACTAGGGCTTGGAGGGAGGTGTGTGTGGGAGGGGGCGCACCAGACCTCTATATATAGAGGGGGGGCGGCCAGCCCTTGCCCCTCCTCCAAGCCTTGGGCCGGCGGCCAAGGGATAAGGAGTGGGGGGTGAGGACTCTCCCTTCTTCTAGAAACCCTATCTCTAGTTTAAACGATTTAAACTCTCTAGGATCGGCTGGGCCCTATGGGGCCTTGTGCCCCTGGCCCAATGCGGCCAGGACACTCCCTCATAGGCCCATGCCCCCTCCCGGAAGGTGGGACCACGTTGGCCCCCTTCCGGAAGGTTCTAGAAGTTTCCGGTACAATACCGATTAACCCGGAACAATTCCGAACTCCAAAAACTGCACTGCCTTATATGAATCTTATTCTCCGGACCACTCTGGAACCTCTCGTGATGTCCTGGATCCCATCCGAGACTCCGAACAAAAATTCATAAACCAAGTATCCAATCTATCCTAGCGTCGAGACACGTTAAGTGTGTGACCCTGCGGGTTCGAGAATATGCAGACATGATCTTCTATCAATAATCAACAGCGGGGTCTGGGCACCCATATTGACTCCTACACATTCATCGATGATCATATCGGATGAACCACGATGCCAGGATTCAATCAATCCCATATACATATTCCCTTCATCTCGCGATATTTTACTTGCCCGAGATTCGATCGTCGGTACCGTCATACCTAGTTCAATCTCGTTCACAGCAAGTACTTTACTCGTTCCGTAATCCGATATCACTTTGTGATTAACTCCTTAACCACATGCTTGCAAGCGGTGTTGATATCGATTACCGAGTGGGCCCGAAGTATATCTCTCCGACTTGGGAGGGACAAATCCCTTCTCGATACATACAACCCAACAGATACTTTCCGATCACCTGAGAGACACCTTTATGATCACCCTCTCATAGGATGACGTTTGATGACCTCAAAGATTTCTTCCGATACCAGGGAGTTGTATTATCTCATGGTCTAAGGAATACAATATTTGACATAGGAAAAGCTTCGCAAAGATGAAAACAATGACACGATCTAATTGCTTCGCTTAGTTTGGGTCTGTCCACCATATCATTCTCCTAATGATATGATCTCATTATCAATTGACAACTCATGTCTATGGTTAGGAAACCTTAACCATCATTGATCAATGAGCTAGTCCATAGAGGCGTACTAGGGACACGGTGTTGTTCACAAACCACACAAGTATTAATGTTTCCGCTTAATACAATTCTAGCATGGAATATAAACTTTATCATGAACAAGAATTATAATAATAACATCTTTATTATTGCCTCTAGGGCATAATTCCAACATATTTGTCTTAGGTGGATTAGGTGACACGACACCGTTCACCCAAAACGCGGGGCTGACCCACGAGCGAGGAAGCTGCAGAAACACGAGCATAGGGTAGTGTTTCAATACACGCATGAATCAGAGGGTTTTAGGCGGGTTTGCTAGGGTGTTTGTTGGGTACCCTAAGGAAACAATTGGGTATACCTTCTATCACAGATCCGAGGGCAAGGTTTTTGTTGCCAAGAATGGATCCTTTCTTGAGAAGGAGTTTCTCGCGAAAGGTGTGAGTATTCAGAAGGTATAACTCGAAGAGGTTATTGAACCTTCTCTTTATGGAATGGCGAGTGGTGCAGCACCGGAAGTTGTTTCGGAGTTGACTTCACCTGATGAAGAGAGAGCTAATGATAATGATCATGAAACTCCGAAAGAGGACACTACCGAACCTCGCAGGTCAAGCAGGACACATGCAGCTCCTGAACTGTACGGCAATCCTGTTGTGAATTTCATGGTTGATGAAATGGATGACCCTGCGACGTATGAAGAAGCGATGATGAGCCCGGATTCCAACAAATGGCTAGAAGCCATGAAATCCGAGATGGAATCCATGTACGAGAACCAAGTTTGGAACTTGGTGGACTTACCTCACGACCGAAAGGCCGTGGAGAATAAATGGATTTTCAAAAGGAAAACTGATGCTGATGGTAATGTGACCATCTATAAGGCTCGACTTGTCGCAAAGTGGTTTCGACAAATTCAAGGAGTTGACTACGATGAGACATTCTCTCCCGTAGCGATGCTTAAGTCAGTTAGGATTATGTTAGCAATTGCTGCATATTTCGATTATGAAATATGGCAGATGGATGTCAAAACTGCGTTCCTCAATGGTAAGATTGAAGAAGAGTTGTATATGATCGTGAGAGTGAGGCGACACAGGCCCGTGGGCACAGTCCAAGACGAGCTGCAGCTCCGAACCTAGCGGAAGACGATTGAGGGAGGTGCCTCCCACCCGCACACCCACGCATAGGCTCCGACATAATAATCGTCCGGAATCTGTTCATTCCATATACTGTAGTATTCCCATGGCCGTGGCCGTGGCACGGCCAGCCGTATACATCGATCATACATTCATACTGCTGCGCGCGGTACCGGCTGGCTTGCTCAGGGTACGAAATACCAATGCTCACTCATGATGAGATGAAGCTCGCATGCAATGCATGGCCGCATCGATCGATCGTAGATGCTTAGCTTGTACGGTGTAGTTGAATATTATGATCGGTACTGTATAGTTACACAAGACAAAGGCTCTTCCTAAGACTCTGGCCTAGCTATGGCGTGCATCAATGTAGGGTATCGATGGATCCATCCGGGGCGCGTTTGCAGGGCCGGCCCTGGAGGGGGGCAGGGCGTGCGGCCCTGGTCCCCATAGTAAGGGGCCCAAATATCTGTCTATAGTAAGGGGCCCAAATATCTGTCCCGCCCTGGCCCCCAAAATCTCAAGACCGGCCCTGCGCGTTTGTCAGGCTGAATCAACCCCAGGCAGGCTCGCTGGCGACAAAATTAGCCCGTTTGGCTCCCTGCAGCCTATGTCCATCACGATTTGTAAAGCAACCAAGAGACATGCCCAAGCACAACAGCCGAATCGGCCGTTTCCATGGAGCCAGCCCGGATAAAGCGCAAAATGGGCTACCACCGCACAACCCCTTGCACGCCTGGGGAAGCACGAGAAACGCATCAATAACCCCTTGCACACTCTCTCGCTCTACTGTCACCGCCAGTTCACTTCCCCTCTCTCTCTCTCCAGATCCCATCAGAGAGACCGATGTCATCCTTTCCTCCTCCTCCGCCCCCTCCGGCGAGCCTCCCGATAACAAGATTTATCCCAGTGTTAGATATACACCCCGCAAAATGGTGTGCCATACCGTCGGCTGTGCTGTCACCGAGAACGAGGCGGGGGGAGGGGGGAGGAGGAGCAGCACAGCCGCGCATGACAACCCCGACTTCGTGCCATCCCTGCGTCGACCATCTCCGTTTACCACTCGGCCTCTCGACGCGCCCGCCAAGGGCCGCATCGGATGAGACCATGAACTTGATGAGGATCAAAGTGGGTTTTTTCCTCGTGCCGAACGGATAATCCCTTGTGCTGGCCATTGATGCAATTCAGGCGACGGCCATAGACGCGGGGGCCTCAGGGATGAGTGGAGAGATACATGCACCACTTGCTGATTCAGGAGCCTATCGGACCTAAGGATTCCGCTAGGCTTTAGCCTTATGCTGGTAGGGTTTCATCCGATGCCGTCTGTGTTCCCAGCTGGCTTTGCGGATGCTGGAGGACCGGTGACGTATGGGGAACGATCGTGGCCACCACACCAGTGTACATGACAGTCGCGGTCAGCACGTCAGTGACCACCAGGCCGCCTATGGCCTCCACTCCCGCTCCTGCCTTCGCTGCCACGGGCACGGTGGCTTCTTCGTCGGCCTCGGTTGTATCTACCGGTCTTGCAATCTCAGCATCTATAGCATTGCTCCAGGTTATGGTTTTTTCATCCATCATCTTTTTCGCAGATCTGTACTTAGTGTCACATAATTTGTATGGTTACCTACTGGCATTGTTGCTTATATGCATGTCCCTTTGCTGTCATTGTTGCTCATATGCATGTCACAGCTTGTCCCTTTGCTGCATTGTTTCTCATATGCATGTCACAGGTACTTACTTATGCTTGGTTTGAATACTTGTGTAGATTAGCGGCACATTTTTTACTTGCAATTGCTAGTCATGAATGTATCTGATCAGCACCTTGTGTATATTTGCAGCCATTGTTTTGTTACTTCTAGGATGGTCAACACATTCTCTTGGTTGCCATTGTTTCTATTGCTTGTAGGATGATCAAAACATTGTCTCGGTTGCCATTGTTTATACTACTTGTAGGATCATCATAAGATTGTCCTCCTTGCTATTGTTTCTAATGCTTCTAGGATGATCATAAGATTGTCTTGCTTGCTTGATTTGTGTATGATGTACAATCATCAGTAGCTTCTGTTACACTAGTGGAAAACGGGCCTCCAATCCCGGCCCGTAAGGGGCTTTAGTCCCGGTCCTGGTAACTGGAACTGGAGGGGCGGGACTAAAGGCCCACCCATTAGTCCCGGCCCTCTTACCAGCCGGGACCAATGGGCATCCACGTGGCTGTCTCTGCGGGCGCTGGGTGCCCCCCCATTAGTCCCGGTTCGTATTACGAACCGGGACAAATGGTTCTCTGCCGCGGCAGAATTTTAGGCACTTTCTCTGCCGCGGCAGAGAATTGAATTTGTATCGTTTTTTTCATTTCAAAATAGTTTTCTATGCTACCACATACCGTACATGTTCGTGCATACATAAGATACTTAAGATCGAGCAAACAAATATATACATGATAGTTACACATGGAGATCACAATTATCGGGACTAGAGCCCGTCTATTCAATTACATGGTCGGGGATCATCGGCGCCTATTCACACTAAATTCTTCGGCGTCATCTATCATCTCGTTCATCAAAAATCCTGCCAGTTCTTCAGCAACTTCTACTACGCGTTGCTGTGGTAGGAGCTGATCCCGCATTTTCTCGAACTATATAAGAAAAGGAGATCAATATGAATATCAATCATGATAACAAAAAGTGACGGTAATAAAAATAATGTTATGAATGTATTGCTTACATCGACTCTATAATCATTCAGCTCACTGGTAAACGTGCGAATGAACTCGCAAACGTAGAATCCACATAGATTCGTCTTTGGTGGCTGCCTCGCGCACTTTACGAGAATAGAATTCAATCAAAATAATAATCCAGCATCATAATTGTATTGAAACTAGAAGTAAACAGATGCGCGTACTACTTACCGAGACCAGCTTAAACGTCAGCTTCTCAGTAAAGTCACCCGTAACCGCACTCTTGAACTGGTTCCAAACCCTACCTGGTAAAGAAAATGAATGAGTTATTTATTACGTGATATCTCAGGAAATCAACGAAAGAGACCGCTGTAGCGCGAAAATTACCTCTGGAGCATGTTCTGCATGTCACTAAACTGTTCCAGGGGTCTCTTTAATGGGTCCATGACTTCAACTCTTCTCTTATCAAGTTGAATGTCCATGAGAATACAGTGGAAACTGTACACGTTTATATATACATCAGTAACTCATCAATTACACTTAACATCGAGTAAGCAAAAGAGAATGTGTACAATAGAGTAAGACACTCACGCAAAATTGTAAGGAAACAGTATGTGGTCACAGAAATTTTGTTCCGTTAGAAACCTTAGAAGGTTTTCCTGTGTGTCCTCGGGTTTATCCTTTAGCGTCTGACAATGTATTTTATCTGGGTCAATGAACCCAAGACTGAAGATTGACCTTCTTTTACATTCCATGATCTTCATTCTACATAATAATAGAGTACAAAAGGATATAATTAGGATAATTACATGCAATGAACTGAACAACTGAAAAAAATGAACAGCTTATATACAGACAATGAATTCAACAACTTACAGACAGTAGCAACTCATGAGACTTTTGTCGAGGGCGTCGAAAATGTATAACTGGAAGAGTTCTGGAAACTCAACATGGACCTCTTCTTCTCGGAAGTAGTAGTCATGTGGGACTTTCGCCACGATCATTATTCTCTCCTCCTTTACAGCTTTCAAGTACCATTTATGTAAACTACGCATTTGTGTTGGCAGTTGTTGGAACTGCTCAAAGCTGACCAGAGGCTTCCCTGGGACATATGTAGGGACTACCTGAGCCTTGGGTAACTTGTCGTCCTGGGAACCTAGCAATTCCTCAACAATCACATTCATAGAGGCTGCAAGCTTCGCAGCTTCTTCCATATTCTGCTGGTGAATGTCATGGGATACCACCTTGAGGGGTGGGATCGATTTTTTGGCCCGTTCCCCGAGCTGGGGGATGTCCTTTCTTTTCCCGGTTGCACTTTGACTTGATGATTTGCTCCCGCTTGCACTTCTACTTGATTTGCTCTTCTTCACTTCCTTCTGAAGTGTGCGTCGATAGTCATCTAGCTTATGGTGCAAGTCATATTGCGATTTTGTGTTTAGAAAAGAAAGTGCATACGCTTTTTGCTTCTCGGTGTATACCGGGGCGAGCTCGGGTTTCTTCTTTTGAAGCTGCGCAACACATTCGGCCTTTCGATCATGTCGGTTTCCTCGTCAGTACGATTGTAATGTCTGATAGGAAGATTCTTATGAGGTACTCTTGGGAGGGGCGACATTTGTTGTTTTGGGCTCCTGCGTCGTTTAGTACTAATCGAAGGCTGCGGAGGAGATCGAGATGGACTCGGGTTGTGGTGGTCGTAGTCATGGGGTGGGCTTCTTGGAGGTGATGGAGGTGAAGGTGACATGCGACCACTCGGAGGCGGTGTTGGCTTTGGCGTCCAGCCTGGAAGCTTGATGTTGTTCTTGTCCCATAGAATGATACCACCCAGTACTTCTCCGAGTGTCCTCTCACCTTCAGGTCCAGGGATGTCAAGCTCCATTGAGTCCCACCCCATTGCGATTTCATCCACACCAACTTTAGCATAGCCAGCTGGAATCTCACGACCATGCCAGCGTGCGCCAGGTGGACAAGGTAAAGCACATCCGACCGCCATCTTGATTGATAGGTTCTTCACCTTCTGATGGAGCTCACAAGATGCCTGCTCCTTGATTCCATCCACAGGGTAGTCGGGACCGCCATCTACCATACGTGCATCGTCAGAAGGGACCTCCGATTCAGCCACGCTGCTTTTCCGCTGAGATGGGACGGCGGTAATATCGAGTACAGGATCTTGCAGGCGCGCTGCTCCTCGAAGTTCGTCAATCTGTTGCTGATGCATTCGAAGTGTTCCTAGCAACTCGGTGAACATGTCTCCCTCCTCCTCCTGTCGTCGCCTCTTTGCTCTCTCTCGGCTCCTATAAGTATCTCTTTCTTTGGGAAACCCCATCTCCCACGTATAACTATGGCCAAGGCCTCGTACACGTCCTCCGCGTTCGTCATTCCCGAGGACCTTTGTCAGCAAGTCTTTCTCTCTATCGGAATGGAACTTTGTTGTCCCCGCTTTAATCTCCTTCACCACTTTCTGCCATGTATCCCGGGGTATCCTAATCCCGTCACTGCAAATAAGGTCCCCAGTACTTTCGTCATACTCACTCCCATGCCCAAGGAACCAATTCCTTGCCCTCAGATCCCATTCTTCGCATATTGGTTCTGGAGTGATCTCTTTAGCAAGCAGCTCATTCTCTTTAGCATCCCACTTTGGCATGGCAGCCGCGTAGCCCCCTGGCCCCAGGTGATGGTGATATTTCTTCATCGCGGCATTTTTCTTGTTTTTTTCCGACATTTCCATAGCAGGTTGTGTTGGAGATATGCCCAAGAGGCAATAATAAAAGTGGTTATTATTATATCTTTGTGTTTATGATGAAAGCTTACATCCCATGCTATAATTGTATTATAAGGAAACACTAATACTTGTGTGTTTTGTAAACATAAAAGGGTCCCTAGTAAGCCTCTTGTTGAACTAGCTTGTTGATTGATTGATGATCATGGTTTCCTGATCATGGACATTGGATGTGATTAATAACAAGGTTATATCATTAGGAGAATGATGTGATGGACACACACCCATAGTAAGCGTAGCATAAGATCAAGTCATTAAGTTCGTATTGCTGTAAGCTTTGAAATACATAGTAACTTAATCCTTCGACCATGAGGTTATGTTAATCACCATCACCGGATGGGTACTTTGATGACATCAAACGCCGCTTCGTAACTGGGCGGTTATAAAGGTGTCATTGGGTATTCTGAAAGTATGTGTTGAAGCGCATAGACCAAGATTGGGATTTGTCCATCCATATGACGGATAGATATACTCTGGGCCCTCTCGGTGGAATGTCATCTAGATAGCTTGCAAGCATGTGGCTGGGTCACAAGGGATGACATAACATGGAACGAGTAAAGAGTACTTATCAGTAACGAGGAAGAACTAGGTATGAAGATACTGACGATCAAACCTCGGATAAGTAGAATATCGCGTGACAAAGGGAATTTGTTTCGTATGTTAAATGGTTCAATCGATCACGAAGTAATCGTTGAGTATGTGGGAGCCGTTATGGATCTCCAGATCCCGCTGATGGTTATTGATCGGAGAGGTGTCTTCATCATGTCTGCATATTCACGAACCGTAGGGTGACACACTTAAGGTTCGAAGTTGTTTTAAGTAGATATGGAATTTGCGTTGGAGACCGAATGTTGTTCGGAGTCTCGGAATGGATCCTGGACATCACGAGGAGATCCGGAATGGTCCGGAGAATAAGATTCATATATTGGGTATCATTTTCTAAGTTGGGAAATGTTCCGGAGTGTTTGTATGGAGATTCTAGAAGGTTTTGGAATGTTCTGGAAGGTTCTAGAGGATTTCTTGGAGTTTACTTGAAAACCAAGAAAGGGATCAAGGGAGTCCAAGTGGGGCAATACACGGATTCGTGGGGGAGGAGGACTCCTCCCCCCAACCCGCCGGCCCAAGGAGGAGGGGAGTCCTACTAGGACTCCCCCTCCCCAGGCGCGCCTCCCTCCCTTAAATAGAAGGGAGGGGGCGCACCCTCTTGCCCTCCTCTCATAACAACCAATCTCAGCCGCCTCTCTCCTCCACCTTTCTTCTGCACAGGCATAGGCGAAGCCCTGCAGAATTCTCACCTCCACCACCACCACCACGCCGTCGTGCTGCTGGGATTCCGTGGAGAATATCTACTACCTCCGCTGCTCGCTGGAACAGGGAGAGGAAGGTCTGCTTCGACTCCGCACGTGTGACTGTCTGCGGAAGCGCTGCCGGAACGCGGCGCCGGAAGGATCGTCCACACGATCTTGAGATCGGCAAGTGATCGACTACATCATCCACGAGATCTAATATCGTAACACTTTCGGTTCTACGAGGGTTAGTACCGATCTATCTCGTTGCTCATGTCTAATAGATTAGATCTTGGCTTTTGTCTAGATTAGATCTGGGTTTTGTTTGTTCTTGCGGTAGAATTTTTTTGTTTTCCATGCTACGAACCCATCAGTGGTATCAGAGCCTTGTCTATGCGTAGATCTGTTGCACGAGTAGAACACAATGATGTTGTGGGCGTTGGTGCTCGTGCCGTCTTTTGTTATGTGTGTACTTTGCATCTTGCGGTATGGTGGGATGAAGCGGCTCGGGCTAACATTACATGTCATCGTACATGAGACTTGCTCCACGCTTGACGTGCAACTTGCTTTGCACAAGTGGCTTTGCGGGTGTCTGTCTCTCCCATCATAGTATAGATCAAATATACACTTTGCACTTGATAGCACTTGTATCAACGTTGTGGTTCAGTTTCGTAGGTAAGATGCGTTCTTATTCGAAAGCCCAAGCCACGTAAACTTGCAAAGAAAATTAGAGGCGTCTAACTTGTTTTTGCAGGGGTTTTTGTGATGTGATATGGCCTACATGTGATTGTGATTGTATTTGATGTATGCAATAATCCTTGTTGTAATATGGCAACCGGCAGGAGCCTAATGGTTGTCTTTAATTCTGTTAAGACCTGCGTGTCTATTCATCTTGTAATAGCTTTGTTCCAAGTAGTTGTAATAGTTGCTAGTTATGATGGACAACCATGAAGCAGCGCCACGGACTTTGACGCAATGCTGGTGATGATGGAGATCATGTCTGTGCTTTGGAGATGGAGATCGAAGGCATAAGAAGAAAGGGCCATATCATATCACACTAATTATGAATTGCCTGTGATGTTAATCCTTTATGCATCTTGTATTGCTTAGATCGCGACGGTAGCATTATAAGATGATCCCTCTCACTAAATATCAAGTAATAAAGTGTTCATCCTTAGTTGGCACCGTTGCTAAGACTCGTCGTTTCAAAGCATCTCGTGATGATCGGGTGTGATAGACTCTACGTGTACATACAACGGGTGCAAGCCAGATTTGCACATGCGGAAACTAAGGCTAATCTTGACGAGCCTAGCATGTACAGACATGGTCTCGGAACACGGAATACCGAAAGGTAGAGCATGAGTCATATGATTGATATGATGAACATGAAGATTGTTCGCCGATGAAGCTACATCATCTCACGTGATGATCGGACTTGGTGTAGTGGATTTGGTTCGTGTAATCACTAAGACAACGTGAGGGATGTTGTTTTGAGTGGGAGTTCACCTAGTTAATTTAAGAATTAAATTTGAACACTATTTATCATAAACTTAGTCTAAACTACTTGCAAATTTGTTATAGATTATGGCGAACATTTCCATCAATTTCAATGCGTTCCTAGAGAAAGAAAAGCTTAAGAACAATGGAAGCAATTTCACGGACTGGTTCCGTGGACTGAAGATCGTCCTCAGGGCTGGTCAGTTGACCTATGTGCTCGAAGCACCGCTAGGTGACCCACCTGCAGAAGATGCCACCGATGGCGTAAAGAATGTTTATGCCACTCGGAAACATCACTACTCCACAGTTCAGTGTGCCATCCTGTACGGTTTAGAATCGGAGCTTCAAAAGCGTTTTGAGCACCATGACCCGTTTGAGATCATTAAGGAGCTCAAACTCATTTTTGAGACTCGTGCGGCCATGGAAAGCTATGAAGCTTCCGAGAAGTTCTTTACCTGCAAGATGGAAGAGGGTAGCTCCGTTAGCGAGCACGTGCTCACCATGTCTGGGCATGCAAACAAACTCCGAGAGTTGGGGATACCGATTCCTAATGAATTGGGGATTCACCGTGTCCTCCAATCACTGCCACCAAGTTACAAGAACTTTGTGATGGACTACAATATGCACTACATGAACAAGACGTTGCCTGAACTATCGTCCATGCTGAAAACTGCTGAAGTGGAGATCATGAAGGAGCACCAAGTGTTGATGGTCAATAAGACCACCAATTTCAAGAAACGGGGCAAGCCTAAGAACAAGGGCAACTTCAAGAAGGACGGCAAGAAAGCTGCCGCACCTGCTAAGAAGCCCAAGGCTGGTCCTAAGCCTGAAAATGAGTGCTTCTACTGCAAGGGTGCTGGTCACTAGAAGCATAAGTGCCTCAAGTACCTGGCGAATCTGAAGAACGACAACATCAAGAAGAAAGGTATATTTGATATACATGTTATAGATGTGTATCTTACTAGTAATCGTAGTAGTGCCTGGGTATTTGATACTGGTTCGGTTGCTCATATTTGTAACTCGAAACAGGAGCTGCGGAATAAACGAAGACTGGCGAGAGATGAGGTGACGATGCGCGTTGGAAATGGCTCCAAGGTTGATGTGATCGCCGTCGACACGCTCCCTCTACATCTACCATCGGGATTAGTTTTAAATTTAAATAATTGTTATTTGGTGCCTACGTTAAGCATGAACATTATATCTGGATCTTGTTTATTGCGAGATGGTTACTCTTTTAAGTCTGAGAATAAAGGTTGTTTGATTTATATGAGTAATATATTTTATGGTTAGGCACCTGAGATGAATGGTTTATTCTTATTGAATCTCGATAGTAGTGATACACATGTTCACAACATAGATGCTAAACGAATAAAATTGAATGATAATTCTACATACATGTGGCACTGTCGTCTTGGTCACATTGGAGTGAAGCGTATGAAGAAACTCCATTCTGATGGACTTCTTGAATCACTTGATTTTGAATCACTTGAAAGATGCGAAGCATGTAATGGGAAAAATGACTAAGACTCCATTCTCTGGTATAATGGAGCGAGCTACAGACTTATTGGAAATAATACATACCGATGTGTGCGGTCCAATGAGTGTAGCATCGCGTGGTGGATATCGTTATGTTCTCACTTTCACGGATAACTTGAGTAGATATGGATATGTCTACTTTATGAAACATAAATCCGAAACTTTCGAGAAGTTTAAGGAATTTCAAAAGTGAAGTGGAAAATCATCGTAACAAGAAGATTAAGTTTCTGCGTTCTGACCGCAGAGGTGAATATCTGAGTTATGAGTTCGGCATGCATTTAAAGAAATGTGGAATACTTTCACAGTTGACACCGCTGGGAACACCACAGCGTAATGGTGTGTCCGAACGTCGTAATCGAACTCTCTTAGATATGGTTCGGTCTATGATGTCTCTTGTAGATTTACCGTTATCATTTTGGGGCTATGCATTAGAGACAGCCGCATTCACTTTAAATAGGGCACCATCTAAATCCGTTGAAATGACACCGTATGAATTGTGGTTTGGTAAGAAACCTAAGTTGTCGTTCCTTTTTGGGGTTGCGAAGCATATGTAAAGAAGTTACAACCCGATAAGCTTGAACCCAAAGCGGAGAAATGCGTCTTCATAGGATACCCTAAAGAAACAATTGGGTATACCTTCTACCATAGATCCGAAGGCAAAGCTTTCGTTGCTAAGAATGGATCCTTTCTGGAGAAGGAATTTCTCTCGAAATAAGTGACTAGAAGGAAAGTAGAACTCGACGAGGTTATTGAACCTTCTCTCGGAGTTGAGAGTAGCACAGCACCGGAAGATGTTTTTGTGCCGCCTGCACCAACTGGAGAGGAAGCTAATGATGATGATCATGAAACTTCGAACGAAGTTACTACTGAACCTCGCAGGTTAACGAGGGTTCGTACCACTCCTGAGTGGTATGACTCTTCCTTGAACGTCATGTTAGTGGACAACACTGATGACCCTGCGACGTATGAAGAAGCTATGGTGAGCCCAGATTCTGACAAATGGCTAGAAGCCATGAAATCCAAAATGGGATCCATGTACGAAAACCAAGTATGGACTTTGGTGGACTTACCGGATGGCCATAAGGCTGTCGAGAACAAATGGATTTTCAAAAGAAAAACAGATGCTGATGGTAATGTTACCGTCTATAAAGCTCGACTTGTCGCGAAAGGGTTCCGACAAATTCAAGGAGTTGACTATGATGAGACTTTCTCACCAGTAGCGAAGCTAAAGTCTGTGAGGATTATGTTAGCAATCGCTGCATATTTCGATTATGAAATTTGGCAGATGGATGTCAAAACAGCGTTTCTTAATGGTGACATTGAGGAAGAGTTGTACATGGTACAACCCAAGGGTTTTGTCGATCCTGGTGATGCTGATAAGGTATGCAAACTTCAGCGCTCCATTTATGGACTGAAGCAAGCATCCCAGAGTTGGAATCAACGTTTTGATAAAGTAATCAAAAACTTTGGATTTATACAAACTTATGGAGAAGCTTGTATTTACAAGAAAGTGAGTGGGAGCTTTGTAGCATTCCTAGTACTATATGTATATGACATATTGTTGATTGGAAATGATATGGAACTTCTTAATAGCGTCAAAACCTATTTGAATAATAGTTTTTCGATGAAGGATCTTGGCGAAGCGGCATATATTCTAGGCATCAAGATTTATAGAGATAGATCAAGACGCCTAATAGTGCTTTCACAAAGTACATACTTAGACAAAGTTCTAAATAAGTTTAGAATGGAAGAGAGCAAGAAAGGGTTCGTGCCCATGTTGTCAGGTAAGACCTTGAGTAAAACTCAAAGTCCAGCTACGACAGAAGATAGAGAAAAGATGAATAAAATTCCCTATGCCTCGGCCATAGGTTCTATCATGTATGCCATGCTGTGTACGAGACCGGATATAGCACATGCTGTTAGTTTGACTAGTAGATATCAAAGTGATCCTGGAATGGAACACTGGACAGCGGTCAAGAATATCCTAAAGTACCTGAATAGGACTAAGGATATGGTTCTTTCTTATGGAGGTGATGAACAGCTTGTTGTAAACGGTTACACTGATGCTAGTTGGAACACCGATCCAGATGACTCGAAGTCACAGTCTGGATACGTATTTATTTTGAATGGAGCTGCAGTGAGCTGGAGGAGTGCCAAGCAGAGCGTTGTGGCGAAATCTTCAACTGAATTGGAATACATAGCTGCTTCGGAGGCCGCACAAGAAGCCATATGGTTGAAGGAGTTCATTACTGAACTTGGCGTGATTCCCAGTGCGTTGGACCCAATGGCCATCTACTGTGACAACACAGGTGCCATAGCTAATACACAGGAGCCAAGGTCACATAGCAAGCTGAAGCACATCAAGCTACGATTCCATGCTATTCGTGAGTATGTCCAAGATGGTGACATAAAGATTTGCAAAGTACACACTGATCTGAATGTAGCAGATCCTTTGACTAAACCTCTCCCTAGAGCAAAGCATGACCAACACCAGAACGCCATGGGTGTTAGGTATATTACCATGTAATCTAGATTATTGACTCTAGTGCAAGTGGGAGACTGTTGGAGATATGCCCAAGAGGCAATAATAAAAGTGGTTATTATTATATCTTTGTGTTTATGATGAGAGTTTACATCCCATGCTATAATTGTATTATAAGGAAACACTAATACTTGTGTGTTTTGTAAACATAAAAGAGTCCCTAGTAAGCCTCTTGTTGAACTAGCTTGTTGATTGATTGATGATCATGGTTTCCTGATCATGGACATTGGATGTGATTAATAACAAGGTTATATCATTAGGAGAATGATGTGATGGACACACACCCATAGTAAGCGTAGCATAAGATCAAGTCATTAAGTTCGTATTGCTGTAAGCTTTGAAATACATAGTAACCTAATCCTTCGACCATGAGGTTATGTTAATCACCATCACCGGATGGGTACTTTGATGACATCAAACGCTGCTTCGTAACTGGGCGGTTATAAAGGTGTCATTGGGTATTCTTAAAGTATGTGTTGAAGCGCATAGACCAAGATTGGGATTTGTCCATCCATATGACGGATAGATATACTCTGGGCCCTCTTGGTGGAATGTCATCTAGATAGCTTGCAAGCATGTGGCTGGGTCACAAGGGATGACATAACATGGAAAAAGTAAAGAGTACTTATCAGTAACGAGAAAGAACTAGGTATGAAGATACTGACGATCAAACCTCGGATAAGTAGAATATCGCGTGACAAAGGGAATTGGTTTCGTATGTTAAATGGTTCAATCGATCACGAAGTAATCGTTCAGTATGTGGGAGCCGTTATGGATCTCCAGATCTCGCTGATGGTTATTGATCGGAGAGGTGTCTTCATCATGTCTGCATATTCACGAATCGTAGGGTGACACACTTAAGGTTCGAAGTTGTTTTAAGTAGATATGGAATTTGCGTTGGAGACCGAATGTTGTTCGGAGTCTCGGAATGGATCCGGGACATCACGAGGAGACCCGGAATGGTCCGGAGAATAAGATTCATATATTGGGGATCATTTTCTAAGTTGGGAAATGTTCCAGAGTGTTTGTATGGAGATTCTAGAAGGTTTCGGAATGTTCTGGAAGGTTCTAGAGGATTTCTTGGAGTTTACTTGAAAACCAAGAAAGGGATCAAGGGAGTCCAAGTGGGGCAATACACAGATTCGTGGGGGAGGAGGACTCCTCCCCCCAACCTGCTGGCCCAAGGAGGAGGGGAGTCCTACTAGGACTCCCCCTCCCTAGGCGCGCCTCCCTCCCTTAAATAGAAGGGAGGGGGCGCCCCCTCTTGCCCTCCTCTCATAACAACCAATCTCAGCCGCCTCTTTCCTCCACCTTTCTTCTGCACAGGCATAGGCGAAGCCCTGCAGAATTCTCACCTCCACCACCACCACCACGCCGTCGTGCTGCTAGGATTCCGTGGAGAAGATCTACTACCTCCGCTGCTCGCTGGAACAAGGAGAGGAAGGTCTGCTTCGACTCCGCACGTGTGACCATCTGCGGAAGCGGTGCCGGAACACGGCGCCGAAAGGATCGTCCACACGATCTTGAGATCGGCAAGTGATCGACTACATCATCCACGAGATCTAATCTCGTAACGCTTTCGGTTCTACGAGGGTTAGTACCGATCTATCTCGTTGCTCATGTCTAATAGATTAGATCTTGGCTTTTGTCTAGATTAGATCTGGGTTTTGTTCGTTCTTGCGGTAGAATTTTTTTGTTTTCCATGCTACGAACCCATCAGGTTGTGACTCCTTGTACTTCAAAAATGCATCCCAGTTAGCATGCTGCTTCGTTAGATAGCATTCAAATTTAGGAGTGTTCTTCGTCTTCTGATACTTTTGTCATAATGCTTTCTTCCAATTCTTGAATAGTTCGGCCATCTTCGTAAGAGTCCACTGCTTAACTTTCTTCCTCAATGCAGCTGTGTCGGCATCATCCTCACATTCTGGCAGGGTAAAATGTGTCATGAGGTCATTCCAAAGACCCTCTTTGCACCTGTCGGCGACATAGTCACCCTCTTTCGCCCCTTTGGTCTTATTCCACTCTCGAACGGTGATCGGAATGCGATCCCTAACCATAACTCTGCATTGTTGTTTAAATACAGTTTGAGCCTTTTCGGATTCCACCGGTTCACCCCGTGGTGATACCCGCGTAATTGTATAACGCGTAGATGCGTCCAACTTTTTGGACGGGCCTCGTTTGGAATATTTTTTGCTCGATGTGGAGGCCTAAGAGAAGAAACATTCGTCAATTTATATATATATACAACTCAGTAAATGCATCTAGTGATCACCAGACTTCATATATATACCTCGCCGTCGGCTTCTCCACCACCGGAGCCATCGGCTTCTCCATCACCGGAGTCATCGGCTTCTCCTTGATCATTTCGGTCGACCTCCTCTCCCTCACCGGAGGGGTTCAGATAAATCGACGGAGATTCGGGTGGATCAATATGGGGGGTGTTGTTGATCATATCCTTGAGAATTTCTTCCAGTTCTAGGTCTCTCTGGATTGTATCCATAGTTTTCTACAAAATGCACACAATAACATTTTTCATTCAATATTGCTGCATAAAATAATACTAAACAATAATATGAACACGCAATTTGCTACAATAATACTAAACAATAGCAAAATTCTAGTGATGCCCTAACCCTAACCCTAAGTCCGGTGGCCCACGAGCACTACCACATTAACCCTAAGTCCGGGGGCCCGCGAGCACTACCACCCTAACCCTAAGTCCGGTGGCCCGCGAGCACCACCACCCTAACCCTAAGTCCGGCTGCCCGCGAGCACTACCACCCTAACCCTAAGTCCGGTGGCCCGCGAGCACCACCACCCTAACCCTAAGTCCGGCTGACCGCGAGCACTACCACCCTAACCCTAAGTCCGGTGGCCCGCGAGCACCACCACCCTAACCCTAAGTCCGGCTGCCCGCGAGCACTACCACCCTAACCCTAAGTCCGGGGGCCCGCGAGCACCACCACTCTAACCCTAAGTCCGGGGGCCCGCGAGCACCACCACCCTAACCCTATCTTCGGGGGCCCGCGAGCACCACCACTCTAACCCTAAGTCTAGGGGCCCGCGAGCACCACCACCCTAACCCTAAGTCCGGCTGCCCACGAGCACTACCACCCTAACCCTAAGTCCAGTGGCCCGCGAGCACCACCACCCTAACCCTAAGTCCGGCTTCCCGCGAGCACTACCACCCTAACCCTAAGTCCGGTGGCCCGCGAGCACCACCACCCTAACCCTAAGTCCGGCTGCCCGCGAGCACTACCACCCTAACCCTAAGTCGGGGGGCCCACGAGCACCACCACTCTAACCCTAAGTCTGGGGGCCCGCGAGCACCACCACCCTAACCCTATCTTCGGGGGCCCGCGAGCACCACCACTATAACCCTAAGTCCGGGGGCCCGCGAGCAGCACCACCCTAACCCTAAATGCGGGCCCCGCGACCACTACCACCCTAACCCTGAGTAATATTATAAAATAATATTACACTACTAAAATAATATTACAAGTATACACTACTATTAAAAAATAATATACACTACAAAATAATATTACACTACTAAATAATATTACAAGTATATATACACTACTATTACACTACTAAATATTATTACACACAAAATTAAATAATATATACACTACTATTACACTAGCTACTAAATAATATTACAACTACTAAATAATATTACAATTATACACTACTATTACACTACTAAATAACACACAAAATTAAATAATATTACACTACAAAATAAAATTAACTATATACTACAAAATACTATTACTACTAAATACTACAAAAAAAAGCCGCCAGCCAGCCAGGCGCCAGCCGGCCAGAGCGCGCGGGGGGGGGCGAAGGGGAGGGGGCGGCCCAGCCTGCTTGCCTATAGTGTCGGCGCCGCCGCGCCGTCGCGTAGCCGGACGGGGGAGCGAAGGGAAGGGGGCACGGGGTACCTCCGGCGGGGGCGCGCGTGCGGCGGCTGGAGTGGCGGTGGCGGCGACAGTTGGGGTGGTGGCGGCCGGAGAATCGGGCAGCCTGCCGGCGTCAGGTCGTCCTCGCGCGTGGGGGGGGTGCTCTGCGTGGGGAGAAGAAGGGGCGCGCCAAATGTATAGTGGGTTTAGTCCCGATTAAAGGACCAGTCCCGGTTCGTTATACGGACCGGGACTAAAGGTCCCCCCTTTAGTCCCGGTGCGTGCCACCCACCGGGACTAAAGGGTTTTCGGCCCAGCCCAATAGGCGCGCGCCAACGCCACACCTTTAGTCCCGTGCGTGCTACGCACCGGGACTAAAGGTCCCTTTTTCAAAATTTTCAGCCCAGGGGCGCGCTTGTTTAAAAAAAATTCAATTAGCATATTTTTTAAACATTTGAATTTTACAGTTTTTGCATACTTATAAATTTGAGAAAAATTTCAACATGAAAAGTTCTTGAATTTGAATAAGTAATCCAAATCTATTTTCTATTTTATAAAATAATTATTCTAACTAGTGAAACTAATAACCATTTTGCCATTTTCAATTTAAAAATGCATTAACTATTATATTTTTCATATTTTTGAATAAGTGATTCAAATCAATTTTCTGTTTTATAAAATAATTATTCTAACTAGTCAAACTATTAACCATTTTGCCATATTCATGTGATTCCGACGCTCCGGTGGTCTTCCTCTGGCGAAACCCTAGACCGGGGCCCCAGATCGTCTACCCCGCCATATTTTTTCCCGCCCGTTTTCTTCCCGCCCATTCTCTTCCGGATCGTAGCCCCTTTAGGGTTTAGGGTTTAGGGTTTTTGGTTTAGGGTTTAGGGTTTTTGGTTTAGGGTTTAGGGTTTAGGGTTCCCTCCTCTGACTTAGGGTTTAGGGTTCCTTCCTCTGACTTAGGGTTTAGGGTTTAGGGTTTAGACTCATATCTGCCGCCTCTCTCCACTCTATCCCATGGCTTCCACCGTACCTCTAACCCCAGGGAGGCGGAGATGGAGTCTTTCACGGGCTAGCAGGAAAATATTTTCCGAGGCGGAACTTCCGAAGATGCCATAGGGCGTGTGCACCAAGGACATCTTCGAGAAGTTCCGCCACGGGAGATTTCCCAACCCTTTCCTCCATCCATGGGGATGAAACTCTCCATCCATGTTGGCTTGGTCGTTACCATAACACATCTAGACTCATATCTGCCGCCTCTCTCCACTCTATCCCATGGCTTCCACCATACCTCTAACCACATGGAGGCGGAGATGGAGTCTTTCACGGGCTAGCAGGAAAATATTTTCCGAGGCGGAACTTCCGAAGATGCCATAGGGGGTGTGCACCAAGGGCATCTTCAAGAAGTTCCGCCACGGGAGATTTCCCAACCCTTTCCTCCATCCATGGGGATGAAACTCTCCATCCATGTTGGCTTGTTGAGTTGCTTGCCATGGCGTATCGATGCTCCTTTTATAGGCATGGTGTCGCGTCTACTTTGTCTTCTGCCTCCGACAGGGCGTCGTGCGCTACATGCTTTATCTCATCGAGCGGTGCGTCCACCGACGCGTCCTTATCCTACCGACAACTTTAGTCCCGGTTTGAGCCCCCACCCGGTACTAAAGGTTACCCACGCGTCCTTATCCCACCGACAGTTTTGTTAGATGACACAAAAACCACCTTTAGTCCCGGTTGCACCCACCAGCCGGTACTAAAGGTTAGCCACCCCCAGATAAGGCCCTCCCAGATAAGCCTCCCCTAGATAAGGCCCCCCCATCTTTTGTCCCGGTTTGAGCCCCCACCCGGGATGAAAGTTTCCCGCGCCACTGCGTTCCCGCGCTTTCCACCGGTTCCCACCTCTATCTTCCCGCCATTTTTTCAGTATATATATGTACGCTTGGCCTCCATTTACATATCACATCTAGACTCATCATTCTCTTCCCATGGCTTCCATCGTATCTCTAACCACCCGGGAGGCGGAGGCGCTTTGCGCCTCGAACTACCCCTGCCCACCGGGCTACCGCGTCCCCACCGGCTAGATGCTGAGCGCCGGAGGCGTGCCGGTCCCTCCTGTCCCTCTAGGTGTGGAGCGCCGGATGGCCATCATGAACCACTACTACCTCGAGCTCACGCCAGAGCAGCGGAGGAATCCCAACTAGCATCCCGACTATTTCCCGACTTGGGAAGCCTTCTTCATCAATCGGCATGAGAGGGCGCTCGCCAGGCACGAGGAGGACGGCCCACCTCCTGCGAACTTCAACGAGGCCGGCCGTCGGCTGTGGAGGCGCGGCCGAACTCTCCAGAGTGTCATGGCCTACAACACGACCGGCAATAACCCCCGCCTGCGGTACCCTCAAATCCAGCCCACGCGTGCCCAACCTTCAAGGTTCGACTACGGTGACCCCGACGACGACAGCGACGACGGCGCCGGTGACTACGGCGACTACAGTGGCGCGTATTACAGGGCTAGGCAGGAGCATGACTGAATCACTCCAACCATTAGGCATGTTTCTTAATTTTTAGTTGTGCTATGTATCTTAGTTTTCAGTTGTGCTATGCATCCTTAGTGTCTATGGGTTCCTTCTCTTGTGATGGTTCCTTCTCTTTGTGTGATCACCTACCGCGGCTCAGAACCCGGTCGTCAACGTCTAATTTGATTGAGCAAGATGTATTACATGAAAGGGGACCTTTATGTCTCAAATAAAAGGTTTAATACATCACATAGATTTATGTCTCAAATAAAAGGTTTAATACATTATTACACATCACCAACATCTAGTGTTGTGGTTTTCTTCTGCACCGTAGCCATGGAGAATCTTCATCGTTTAACAGGATGCTTGGGTCAGTTTTCACTTTGAAGGGCGGAATTTCATGAAACTTATTGTAATCTTTTGACATGTCTATCTTATCATCCACTCCCACGATGTTTCTTTTCCCTGAAAGAACTATGTGGCGCTTTGGCTCATCGTATTCTGTACTCTTTTGCTTATCTTTCCTTTTTCTCGGTTTGGTAGACATGTCCTTCACATAGAAAACCTGAGCCACATCGTTGGCTAGGACGAATGGTTCATGCATGTACGCAAGATTGTTGAGATCCACTGTTGTCATGCCGTACTTTTTGTCTACATGTACCCCGCCTCCTGTCAGCTTGACCCATTTGCACCGAAACAAAGGGACCTTAAAAGTAGGTCCATAGTCAAGTTCTCATATCTCCTCTATGTACCCATAATATGTGTCAATCTTCCCATTGTCATCTGTTGCATCAAAGCGGACACCACTGTTTTGGTTGGTGCTCTTTTTTATCTTGGGCGATCGTGTAAAATGTATTCCCATTTATCTCGTATCCTTGGAAAGTACATATAGTCGAAGATGGTAACCTGGCCAACGAGTACAACTCATCTCCAACAGTGGTGTTATTCATGAGATGTGTACCTGCAACCAATTGCCAAAATTCTTCTCGTGTTCCCCTTTAATCAAGGTTTCAGGCTTCCCCGGGTTTTCGGAGCGTAGAATATTCTTGTGTTTCTCGATATATGGAGCAACCACGGTGGAATTGTGTAGAACTGTGTAGTGTGCTTGAGTGAAAGAATGCACGTCCCTACATACCATTGATTTCCTTCCTAGTGTGCCTTTTCCAGTCATCCTCCCCTCATACTGAGATTCAAGAACACCAATCGGCTTAAGGTCAGGAAGAAAGTCAACACAAAACTCAATGACCTCCTTTGTTCCATAGCCCTTAGAGATGCTTCCTTCTGGCCTAGCACGGTTATGAACATATTTCTTTAAGACTCCCATGAACCTCTCGAAGGGGAACATATTGTATAGAAACACAGGACCGAGAATTCTAATCTCTTCGACTAGGTGAACTAGGAGGTGCGTCATAATATTGAAGAAGGATGGCGTGAACAACAACTCGAAGCTGACCAGACATTGGACCAGATCAATCTGTAACCCTGATAGACTTTCTCGATCGATTACCTTCTGAGAAATTGCATTGAGGAATGCACATACCTTCACAATGGCTAGTCGAACATTTTCTGGTAGAATTCCCCTCAATGCAACCGGAAGCAATTGCGTCATAAGCACATGGCAGTCATGAGAATTTAGGTTTTGAATTTTTTTCTCTTTCATATTTACTATTCCCTTTATATTCGACGAGAAGCCAGACGACACCTTGATACTGAAAAGGACTTCAAAAAAGATTTCCTTCTCTTCTTTGGTAAGAGCGTAGCTAGCAAGCCCTTGAAACTGCCCTGGATGCTCGCCGTCTCGTCCTTTATGATGTTGCTAGTCCTCCCGTGCTGCCGGGGTATCTTTTGACTTCCCATACAAGCCCAGGAAGCCTAGAATATTCACGCAAAGATTCTTCGTCAGGTGCATCACGTCGATTGCAGAGCGGACCTCATGCACTTTCCAATAGGGTACCTCCCAAAATATAGATTTCTTCTTCCACATGGGTGCGTGTCCGGTAATGGGGTCTTTCGAAACAGGTTGTCCTCCAGGACCCTTTCCAAAGATTACATCGAAATCCTTGACCATACCAAATACATCAGCACCACTACGGCGGACAGGCTTCGTCCGGGTTTCTGTCTTGCCATTGAAATGCTTGCCTTTCTTCTTTAAGGGATGACTGGGCGGAAGAAAACGACGATTGTACGGGTACACATTCTTTCTACATTTATCCAGATATATACTTTCAGTCTCATCTAAACAGTGCGTGCATGCATTGTATCCTTTGTTCATCTGTCCTGAAATGTTACAAAGAGCAGGACAATCATTGATGGTTACGAACATCAACGCTTGTAAGTCAAATTCCTGCTGTTTGTGCTCATCCCACACACGTACACCTGGTTTGGCCCACAACTGTAGAATTTCATCAACTAATGGCCGTAGGTACACATCAATGTCGTTTCCGGGTTGCTTCGGGCCTTGGATGAGCACTGGCATCATAATGAACTTCCGCTTCATGCACAACCAAGGTGGAAGGTTGTAGATACATAGAGTCATGGGCCAGGTGCTGTGACTGCAGTTCTGCTCCCCAAAAGGATTCATGCCATCGGTACTTAGACCAAACCAGAAGTTCCTTGCGTCACTAGCAAAGTCCGGGAAGTCTCTCTCAATTTTTCTCCACTACCGACCATCAGCAGGGTGCCTCAACATCCCGTCTTTCTTACGGTCTTCCATGTGCCATCGCAACAACTTGGTATGTTCTTTATTTTTGAACAAACGTTTCAACCGTGATATTATAGGAGCATACCACATCACCTTAGCAGGAACCCTCTTCCTAGGTTGCTCGCCCTCAACATCACCAGGGTCATCTTTTCTGATCTTATACCGCAATGCATTGCATACCGGGCATTTATCCATATTCTCGTACTTCTCACCGCGGTAGAGGATGCAGTCATTAGGGCATGCATGTATCTTCTGCACGTCTAATCCTAGAGGGCAGACACGTTTCTTTGCTTCGTACGTACTGGAGGGCAATTGGTTATTTCTTGGAAACAGCTTCTTCATTATTACCAGCAACTTTTCAAATCCTGAGTCAGTCATACCGGTCTCTGCCTTCCACTTCAACAATTCCAGTGTGCTACCCAGCTTCTTCTGGCCATCTTCACAAGTTGGATACAACAATGTGTTGTGGTCCTGTAACATCTGCTCGGACTGCAACCTCTCCTTTTCTGTGTCGCAGTCTCGCCTTGCATCACTAATGACCCGACCAAAATCATCAACAGGCTCATCTGGTTCCCGTTCTTCACCCCCTTCTTCTTCATTATCTTCAACTGCGGTATCATCGTATTCAGGGAACATAGATCAGTAGTTGTCATCATCGTTCTCTTCTTCATTGCCGTCTTCCATCATAACCCCTCTTTCTCCGTGCTTGGTCCAAACATTATAGCCGAATATGAAACCGAACCGAAGCAGGTGGCTCTGAATGACTCTTGAGGAAGTGTGGGCCTGCTCATTCCGACATTCAACACATGGACAACACATAAAACCATCCCGCCGCTTGTTCGCCTTGGCCACAAGGCGAAAAGAACGCACACCTTCTCTGTAAGCGTCAGAGCGTCGGTCACCGTACATCCATGGGTGGCTCATCTGCATCATACAACCATGCATATATATCAAACGCAATCACGATGCTTAAATTAGTACTGCGCAGTCAAAATGGGAAAATAGTTGCTAACCTTTTAGGACACTTCAAAACAAAGAGGAGAAACCTTAAGTGTCGCTCTGGCACCTCATATCATATTTTGTCTTGTGTGAACTCAAGTGGCATCGCTTTAACAGGCATTTCACCGAACACCTCTAGTGCATATGAAGAAAAAAAGTTAGCACAAAGTTATACCCACCTCTCACATAGGAAAAAAACAGAAGAGAGTGGAGGGCTGGGTGCATATATATAGGGCCAGGCCATTAGTCCCGGTTTGAGATACAAACCGGGACTAAAGGTTCTGCCAGGAGCACGCGCGCCGGCCCAGACCTATTTGTCCCGGTTTGTATCTCAAACCGGGACCAATGGTTCCTTACGGACCGGGACAAAGTGCCTCGGCCTCCTCGGGCCGTCTGGTTCGGACCATTAGTCCCGGCCCCAGCCACGGCCGGGACTAGTGGCCCGAACCAAAGGCCCATTTTCTACTAGTGTTACTTTGTTGTGTGTATCATTGTCTTGCTTCACTTGCTTGCTTTCTTTCTGATCGGTTTTGCTGGTAAGGTAACGAAGCTGTACTGGGACACCCTCTACAGGAACACAATTCGTCCCGTGCTGGGGTACGGGGACTTCCTCTGAGAAGTCCCTACTGCAACACCTCGCCCCAACCTAGCTCGCTTGCTAGTTGCTGTCAGGGCGAAGCAGAAGGATTCAGCGTGATGCCCTCCTCGGATTGGCCACCACAACAACAATGACCTCCCGCATCACTTCTTCGTCTAGATCGAGGCCACATGAAGCCGGTGCTAGTGAAGCAGTTGCAGATAAAGTAGCAAGTCCGCATTATGCCACTCAAGTCTACCAGTTTCTATGAGTTCGGTGTCCAAATGGATATGTTTGAGGGCAAGGTGTACTTCATGAAAGGCTAGGAGGACTTCGCGAGGAAGAACAAGATGTGGGTTGGTGATGTACTAGCATTCAAGTTCATCAAGGGGAAGGGCTTCAAGGTGAATCTCTTACGCACTTACACCAACACACAGGAGTTGATCACCTACGAAATGCTGATCAGATCTGCCAGCCTGCCCAAGTTATGAACTTGATGTTGATAATAGTCAGTCCTATAGTAGTATGATGGTCATGTTGAACTTACTGTGGTTTGAACATGTCCTTTTGGATCAGGGGTGTGTACCCCTAGCGTAAGTACCTACCAAGTCGTTCACATCTACAGAATAATGAGTCTGGTAGTAGAATTTTAGTAGTACATCTCTATTCCGGACGGAGGGAGTAGTACATCTATATGCCGCAGCTGGAAACAATTATACTACGAGCTATAAAGAATCAGTATGGCCTAGTCCAACAAATTGCTAGTATCGGTCCAGGATTCCAGCTGAGAAAAATTAAACAACTAGAGCTCTTCTAGTCCACAATCCAACAAATCGTTAAAAAGGAAATTTCTGCGGGAGATTGACGGCTGCTGCAGGGGAGGGACGCGGTGGCGGCGGCGGCGGCGGCAAGAAGTTCTGCTCGATGCACTGGTATGGTATCAATGCGTATTCTTTTTTTGACAGCCAAGCGTTGTGTGGCAGTCTCTTGTAAATAGAAGGAAAATTTAGGGCTAGTCCACATACCGGTCAGATTCTGCAATAACACGCGAGTCTTGCTTCTCGGTGAAAATAAGCGACCCAGCAGCCGGACGGTTCTTTTGAGCTTCAGCCGGACAGTTCATTTGTGCTTCAGCCGTTTGGCGTCTAGAAACAGTCATATAAGCCCAAAAGACAGCTAGCCTGCTTGGCGGCCTTCGACGAATGGCGAGCAGCTTTTCTTTCTTGCTAGGGAAAGCGACCATGCACAACATGGATAGACGACTGTCAAAGACTAGAAGTGACCTACAGTTTCAGCAACAGTCAAAACTTGGGACCACCGCAATTACAAAATTTGATGTTCGAGAAAGAAATACTTCATTCATCCCAAAATAAATGAGTAGTACAAAATTGCACTCAGCGACTATGCACCGAAACAAAGGAAATTACAAAAACCCCACCACAATTAGGATCATGTAACAAAAGACCACCGCAATTCAGTTTTGTGGCAAACGACCACCTGCATTGGGTAAATGTTTTTCAAAAACACAGATCGCCCACTTCGCATGCGCTAACGATTATGATAATAGGTGCGTACGATTATGATAATAGGTGCGTCTCGTTGTTAGGCCTATGTGGCAAGAGGAGGCGGTTCAAATTGGACGGGCGTTAACGGGGCGCTATTGGGATCAGTTGCGCCAATCCTCTCTCTCTCACACAAGTTGTTAACTGAAGTAATCAATCAAGTATAGTCGATGTTTAAGCGTGGTACGTACATCAAAGCAAACTAGTGGTGACATGTGTGCATCATCAGCGCATTGATAAATCAAATTCCCAAAAATTGTTAGAATCATTGCACAAACAAATAAGGACAATACTCATCGTGTTAAATACAAAATAATGACAAATTCTATGGTATTACGTAATTTTGGCGAAAACGCACTATTGAATCTTGGCTCGCGTAAAAATAAGTTAGAAAATTCATTCCAAAAGGAGAGAGACAGGACAACAATGAATCGTTCAACCTATATACAACACAAGTTTTATATGCAAATAATTTAAAAACTAGTTTCGATCTAGTCGCATTTCCTACTGTCGTTTTCACATAAATTGTTCTTCACTCGCAAGGTAGCTTATATAGACGTTTTTCAATTTCTGGATCATTTTATTTAAAGAGTTTGTCACCTATTGCCTCCACATGATTGAGATCACGGTCATACTATAGTTCATCTCTATGGCACAACTTTTATTTATACTGATTTATTTTACTTGTTTGGAACTTATGCTATCAATGAATCTTAATTTTTTTATCTTTATAATTATATTTAATAATGACAAATAGAGTATTATGTTTATAATATCAAAGTACATGTACAATTCAAATGCATGTCATTACATATATAGTTGTCCTGGCAGAGAGTTCTAATATAGAGCTGCGTTTTGTTCTCCTCTAAATCATAACATTGGAACATTCTTTGAACTGAATTTAGTCAAAATCTAATACAGACATAAAAATGTGGTGAATTTACATTCATTTCCATAAACATGAGTACACATAGGTGTACCATCTTAGAGTGTATTATATGTCTAACAAATATCGCAATAGATGTTTGTAGAGTCACGAAAAGAGAAATGATAGTCACCTAGCGGAAATTCACGTTGGCTCGCACCTAGCATCAATTTTTGTCATGGAAAATATACGCTGGTGACGAAAATAGTCCATCGGTAGAACCTTCATAGAAGCTCCGTCGGTGGGGCCGTCATACACTCTCCATGCATGGCAGCTCCATTAAACGGCCGTCTCCGGTACTACTTTTTAGGCTTCGTACCGTTTACCAATGCCAGAGAAAAGTGGTCCCTTGTATGCTGAGTTTTTTAGGTCTAGTTTGGTAAAAAAAAGTTTTTCTAAAACTGAAGTACATCAATATCATAGTATTTTAGTGCCTAGCACAACAATGCTTCAGTTTTAAAACAATATTATTTGTTGGATCCAAACATCTCGAAATATTTTATACTTTAGTATTTTGAGAAACCAAAGTATTCCCTCAATAATTTAAAAATGTTTTGATGCCAAACGGGGCCTTAATATACCGAGAGCCGGGTGTGTAGACGCTAGATCAAAGCTTACTGAATCCTGTATGACGAACACTACACTCGGCATATCCTTTGTGGAGCGTATTTGGGCATTTTCCAAGCATTACAGGGACGCGCCGTACATGATTTGGGTAGTCAATGGTCCTTCCATCCTATCCAACTGCCACACAACAGCGACAACTCACTCAGGCTGGCAGACCAGTCCCTCTTGGGCCAGCACTTCTCGCACTTCTCCGTCTACTAAACCTGTTGTGTGGGCCGACTATCAAGGTCACCGTCTTTTTTTACGTGTTTTTTTTTTTGCACGGGAAGGGGTCTCGAAGGATCCTGAGAGCTGCATTCATTGAGGAAGCGGTGGGTACAAATTGTAACAGGCCCCTCTGCAAAACAACACTGAAAATCAGACATGCTATCTAACAAAAAAAAACCCTAGAAAGAAAAAGAAAAAACGATCCAGTCCAACATCTTCTCCACCGACGACGAGACTCCAATGCCGACCTCCTTCAACCTGCCGCCGGGGACGAACCACTTGGCTGCGGGGAGGAGTGAAGTGCCCACAAGGATCCCGAGAAAGGGCCTCCGTCCTGGAGGTAGAAGATGTGCTGTCGAGGAAGCGCCTTGGGTGGCCATGTTGGCCACATATCATGGCTACGAACATGTCAACCATGGGATGATCTTCGGGATGCAGTAGAAGGGTGGTGAGGCTCACAGCCTCCGACGACAACCCCAGATGCCCGCAGATAACAGCAGCAGCAGCGCCTCCGCTCCCTTCTCCCACGCCACCGAGGCCGGCCAAGAAGAGAAGCAAAGGAAGAACTCCGCTGTGTTGCGGGCGCAGATGACCACCATGCCGATGTTGAGCTCACTTTGAAGCAGTAGCACTCCTCCTCGCCTCCACGGCAGGCCAACAACACTACCGCAACTTCGCCCTTCAGCAAGCCCGTGCCTTCCCCCTTGCCACTGAGGCCAACCAGGAAGAGCTCGCGTACGCTGTGCTCAAGCAGCAGCAGATAGTTCACCGCCAGAACTTAATTGAAGGAGACGTCGGTTCTCCCCTCCACTTTTCCCTCCAACCGCTGGAGAAGAAGAATGAGCAGGAGGAACCCTATAGCGGCATGGATCCAGGCGGAAAGATCCGTCGCTCCGCTCTGACTACCGGGCAAAAATCCCACTACCAACAAAACATCACTACTCCTATCTACTTTACCTACTCCGGCGCCTCTCCTCCACCCATCTCGACCGGATCAGCCCGGCGCTCTATGAGGTGCTCTCAGTTACTGTAGAGAATTGAGAGAAATAAAGGATAGGAATGGCCGCCCAAAAAAGACGTGGACTTTTTTTGACATGTCAGGTCACCGTCTTGGGTGCTATAATCGTCCTATCAAAATGCGAGTAAACATGGTGTAATACCCCAAAATATGACCGTGATGCCTTTTAAATTATGTCTTCCATTGCCATGTGGGGTTGATATCTAGTAGGCTGTTAAATATGGTGCCGGTGTATTCTGGTCTACATTCGCGACTTCCCGGCTACAGATTCTACAAGCGTCTGATTTTTATTTCTCAAAGTTTCTCCGACGCGAGATTTGTTATATCGGAGGACTAGAGGCGGCATCGAGCAAAGCTCACTGCGCTGTCAAGGGATACAAAAGCAAGATGTTGCTGAACTTTTCAAGGAGTTGCATTTTTCTTCTTGCAAGGATGCTCTGGTTTCAGATATTATATAGCCCTAGGCTATTTCCGTAAAGAGGAATTGATCATAGATTAGGTAGGAACTCATTTACACGACACCTGCTCTCATTTTTAAGATGGTACATGAACACGAGGACCTGCTTTGAGGTAAAGTAGCAAGTTCAGCCGTATGTGAGATAACTATTTATGCAATCAAATGACGCATATAAAAAAGCTTAGTGTGTTTTTTGCTAGTATTAAATTCGTTTATTATATAGGAGGCTTGGTAATGAAGTTGTCCATAGTTGTGCTAAAATAGCTAGCTCTGATATAAGAAGGTGTGTGTAGAGTAATTACACCCCACCTTTCTTACTAATAGATATACTTGCTAGGGATTGTAATCCCACTACTTCAGTATAAAGCTCCGTGATTGGTAAAAAAAACGATAGGACCAAAAATTTCTGACCAAGCAGTACTAGCAGGCCCGGGCCAGCGAAAATTCCAGGTGGGGAGGCTCTGCTATGGGGGGGCGAGGAATGGGGGGGGGGGGGCGCCATCGGCTCACACTCGTGCCCGGCGATCTTCTCCGGCCATCCGCGTCTCCGTCTAGCCATGGGAGTGGTTCGAGATTCCAGTGCCTCCGATCTGAGACCGGGTCGGATGGGAAGGAGGCGCTCGCGGAGAGGGAGGCCTTGGAGGCGCTGCAGGATGATGACGGCGATCTAGGTTGGACTACGGTTCCACGTCGCCGGCGGCTAACGGATGAGGAGCTGCGGCGAAGTTTCTGGGAGGAGATGGGCTTTCCGACGAAGGAGTCAAGATTCTGGGAGACGGCCGGCTCGCCGTTGGGCGCTGTCTCGCCGCCGCGGTCTTCTCCGAGTTCTCTGCCGAGGACAGCTGTAGGGAACGGCGCACGGTGGTGTGTGCGACGACCTCGTTCCGCCTCACCGGCTTAGCCGAAGCCCTGGCGTGGGCCACTTCCGCGCCGCCGGTCATCGGCGCCGCCGCTGCTGGGGCGGCTGATCGAGGAAGCGCTGATCCTTCCTAGGGCAGAGAGGGCGGTCCGCTCGGTGGGCCCCACGGCCGTCAACGGAGGCGGGCCTTTGTTGGCCGAGATGGGCCTGGACCGACCGGTCGAGGCTGAATCCGACTCGGGCTCGGAGAGGGACCGCTTCTCGTGGTCCGCAATTGCGAGGCGTTTTAGGGCGACCTGGTCTCGGTCGGCAACCGATCGATCATCACCGCCTCCACATGTCGCCTCTGCCTCGCGTCGTGCTGCGCCCTCTACTGCGCCGTTGCCCCTCTCGGTCACGTGGAAACCTTCATCGCCTCGGACTGCGCTCCCTGCCGCGCCGCTGCTATCCTCGGACTCGCGGACTTCTTCTCCATCGCGGCGGTCGTACACGGCGGTCCTCTCGTCGCCGCCAGCTGCCATGGCGGGACTGAACCCTAGGGGCCCCCACGCAGCGGCATCGGCTCCTAGACCTCCGGCCGTGGGTGCGCCCCTGCCTCGGGGTCCCTCTGCCACGCCTGCGCCAGCGATGGCCGTGCCTCGCCCGGCCACGATGCATGTGGGTGCACCGGTCCAGGCCTACGTGGGGCAACCGTCTACGGCCATGTCCTCTTTTGCTGGGCCACCGGTCTTCCCGCCTGGGGTTCAGTTTCGGCCGCGGGATGCATACTTTGCTGCTTCTCACATACCGATGCAACCTCTTCAGGCACCGTACCGGGTCCCAAATCCGGTGGCTTTTACTGGAGGTCCGTCCCATGGCCTTGCTGGAAGCGTTTCTGGAGTGGCTCCGGCCTCCAGTATGTATGGGGTTCAACACCCTTGGGTGGGGGACCGCAGTTTGGGGCGACTTCTGGTTCTGTGGTGAATGCAGCGCCGAAGAGGAAGAAGAATAAGAAGCCTTCTGGGGTTTCTCAGCCGCCGATGCAGCCTGGATCTTTTGGTAATGGGTCTTTTGCAGCTATGCCATCTCAGTTTATGGGTCAGCAACAGGGTGGTTCCTCGCAGTTTCCTGGTTCTGGGGCCCAGCAACAGTATCAGCCTGTGGTACAGCAGTATCAGCCTGGGGTGCAGCAGTTTACTCCTCATGCAGGGGGCTTGGAGATCACGGCTGTTCCGAGCCCTGTGGTGGCCCCAAAGAAGCCTAAGAAGGATGTCAGATGTTGGAAGTGTGCCTCTGATTCCCATGCCACCAAGGATTGTAAGGCTGTACATTACTGTTACATTTGTGATGTTGCTTCTCACCCAACATTGCGTTGTCATGTGCTTAAGCAACCTAGACCGACTGCATACATGGTTGGGTGTGGTCATGATAAGACGTTTTTTGCGCAAATCCCTGATAGTGTGGTTCACGATGATATGGGGCCCAATCAGATTCCCATTGCTTTGGTCCAGGTTTCAGGTGAGGCGGTCACTGCGGACGTGGTCCAGCTACAGATTGCTCGTAGATGCCAGGCCGGGCCAAACTGGAAGTGGGAAGCTGTGTCGCATGGGGACAATGCTTTTCTGGTCAGTTTTCCTTCTTTCGAGGATTTGGATAGGGTGGATGGGAGTCAGTTTTCCATGCCTTTGGGCAAGACTCAGCTAGCCGTTTCTTCTTACAAGACCCAGGAAGTGCCACACAAATGTGAATTACATCAAGTTTGGCTGCATGTGGAAGGGGTTCCACATTCCCTTCGCACTTTTCTTGGTTTGTGGGCGGTTGGATCTCTTTTGGGTACACCTCTAGACGTGGATTTATTGTCTTTACGCAGGAGGGGTGTTGTTCGCATTCTGGTTGGTATGTTCGATATTACGGTGTTTAAGAGGCAGGATGCTTTGGGGTCCTTTCTTACTTATGATGCTGTGGTTAAGCTGAAGGGGTATGAACTGAGATTCAGGATGGAGCTTGCAGGGTATGTTCCGGAGCCAGATTTTTCACCTTTCTTGTGGATACGGCCGCATGATGACTCTGGGGTGATGGCATGGGGAACAACGGTGACGACGTGATGGATACCTCATACACTGCTGCTCCGCCCCAGGGGGCGGATCTTCTTTTGGACAGCCCTCCAGCCAGGGGGGTCCTTCCTCCTCGACACGGCAGACTCTGCCGACATTTTACGCGGTCGCTCCATTTAATGCTTCTCCTTCGACTCCACGTGGAAAGGAACTTCTGGATGCTTTGTCGTTGGATTCTCCGCTACGTGGGAGTGGATTGCCTGCTGGCTCGCCGCGGGTTTCACCTTCCCAGTTGCAGGAGGCTCTTCGGTCGGTCAAGGGGTCTTCACCTGTCGTGGTCGCACCGGCTAGGTGTAGGCCGAATGTCTTGGGTTGGTCCATCCCTAGGGCGGAGCCGGTGCTGGTGGAGGTCTCTGCGGAGGAGGTGGCCGTTGGGCTGGCCCAGGCGGGGCGGCCCGTTGTCTCGTTCTCCATCGCGGACAGCCACGTGGTGGACCGGGGGTCGAGGCTGGCGGTCACGCCTTTGGAGGCTCCTGGAGAGGCGGTGGCAGGCTCGGGGGCCCAGGCGGGGCACCTGACGATCGAGGCCCAGGTGGGGCAGCACGCGTGCAGGGACTTGGCCCAGGAGGGGTTGGGTTCCCCGCTCCTTGCGTCGCCTTGCAGCCCAGGCAGGGCTGCAGGTGGCCATCTCGTGCCTCCCATGATGGAGGTACCGGCGCGCAGGAGCTCCAGGCATGGTACTGATTCACTCGGGGCGTCGATCACGGATGAGGATTCGTTGGCCAAGGCCATGCGAAGGAAGGCTGAGAAGAATCTGGATTCTCATGGTATATCTCATCCGTCCCCATCTTTCCTTTCTTTTTCAATCCCAGTTATCATTGATAAGCTTGCCAATATTGGTATTAGCATGGGTAGATCTGTAAAGGAAATTAATTTTTCGAGTTCAGTTCTGAGAAATATGGAGGTTGACCGTTTAACGGTTACTCCTAAGGTCCCAGTTATTCCCGACTCTTTATCAACAGAGGAGGAGGAGTTGCATGCCACAGTAGATGGTCAACTCCTCGCTCACTTAGTTGGTGAAGTGTCAGACGTGGTTTATGATGAGGCTGAGCTGGGCGCATTATATGAGCTAAAAGCTTCTGGCCAAAAATCTAAAAACCTGAAGTCTCGTAAACGGACTCGTGTATCCAAATCTACTATTGTTTCACCATGAATGTCATGTTCTCAAATAGCAGAGGTCTTCGTGACTTGGCTAAACATTTGTTTTTTTCCGATTGTGTGAGAGATTATAAGTTGGATTTTTTGGGTATTTCTGAGACCGGGAGACGGGATTTCTCACTGGCCCAACTCAATCTCCTTTCTGGTGGAGTGGACTTTACGTGGGTATCCCGCCCTCCACGAGGTAGATCTGGGGGAATTCTTTTAGGCGTCAGAGATGAGATTATGGAAGTCTTAGCTAGTTCGAATGGAGACTTTTTTATTAAACTCCATCTTCGTAACAAAGCGGATGATTTCATATGGTCTCTAGTCGCTGTTTATGAGGCTGCCCAGGATGTTTACAAGCCTGACTTTTTGCGTGAGTTGGTTAATCTGGCTAAGGATAATCCGTACCCTATTCTTATAGGGGGGACTTTAACTTGCTACGATTCCCTCATGAGAAAAGTCGGGGTCGATTCGATGAACATTGGCCTTTCATGTTTAATGCTGTCATTAACAGTTTGAACTTGAGAGAGGTTACGATGTTAGGACGACAATATACCTGGGCTAATAGTCTTCCAGAGCCTACATATCAAAAGCTGGATAGAGTGCTTATGGATACTGAATGGGAAGATAAATTCCCTATGGTAACTGTTCGCGCTTTAGAGCGTATTGAGGCTCTGTCTGATCATGCTCCTTTAGTACTCTCTGTTGGAACACCATTACGAAAGACCAAAGCCAGTTTCAAATTTGAACTTGGATGGTTGGATCGTGATGGTTTCTATGAGTTAGTTAAGACTATTTGGGAGAAAACTGTTAGTGGTCAGACGCCGATACAACGATGGAATACTAAAATGCGCGCCTTGCGCAAGTACCTTCGTGGTTGGGCTAGACACACTGCTGGAATCCTAAAAAAAGAGAAATTACGTCTTACATCTATTATTAATAATTTAGAAGCTGCTGCAGAAGTAAGGCTCTTGACTGCACAAGAGATTGTGATTAAAACACAATCGAATGCAGACATAGCAAAACTACTCCGTGAGGAGGAACTCAAATGGTATCAACGCTATAAAGCAAAGGTTATTCTTGAAGGAGACGCGAATACAAGATACTTTCATGCTGTTGTCAATGGCAAGCATAAAAAGAAACTTATTCACTCTCTTGTTCAGGATGAAGGTACCATTGAGGGTCAGGAGCAACTGAAATCCTATATTACTGCTTACTACAAGTCTCTGTTCAGGGCATCGCATGAGAATTCGTTCTCGTTGGATGAGTCCCAAACAACTGATATTCCTAAGGTTTCTGTTGAGGAGAACAACTTTCTAACCGCCCCCTTTATGGAGGAGGAGGTCAACAGAGCAGTTTTTCAAATGGAACATAATAAGGCGCCAGGACCCGATGGCTTTCCAGCGGAATTCTACCAAAAATTCTGGAAAGTCATTAAGGGGGATCTAATGCGCCTTTTTGAGTTTTTACATGCTGGTCAGTTAGACATTTTTAGTCTTAATTTTGGCAACATTATTTTATTACCTAAGATTAATAATGCGGAACGAATACAGCAGTATCGTCCTTTCTGCCTTCTTAACGTTAGCTTTAAAATCTTCACAAAAGTTGCTACGATTAGATTAAATTCTGTTGCTGATCATGTTGTACGCCCATCTCAAACTCCTTTTATTCAAGGAAGAAACATCCTAGAAGGTGTAGTAATCCTGCATGAAACAATCCATGAACTACACTCCAAGAAATTAAATGGGGTATTGTTCAAGATTGACTTTGAGAAGGCTTATGACAAGGTTAATTGGTCTTTTCTCCAGCAAACAGTACGAATGAAAGGTTTTTCGAAGGAGTGGTGTGCTCTCATTCAGTCTTTTGTGTCTGGAGGCAGTGTTGCTATAGATGTCAATGGCGACACTGGCAAATATTTCCAAACAAAGAAGGACCAAGACAAGGAGATCCTTTATCGCCTATACTATTTAACACAGTGGCTGATATGTTGGCAATCCTCATTGAGAGAGCCAAGGCTGATGGCCAAGTTGAAGGTTTAGTCCCCCATCTGGTTGATGGAGGTCTATCTATTCTTCAATATGCAGACAATACAATTTTATTTATGGAACATGACCTAGAGAAAGCCGGGAATCTGAAGTTAATTCTATCAGTATTTGAGCAACTCTCTGGATTAAAAATTAACTTCCACAAAAATGAATTGTATTGTTTTGGCGACGCCATTAACGACGCCCAACTATATGATGATCTCTTCGGCTGTGGTCTAGGGCTGTTTCCTATCAACTATCTGGGAATACCGATCCATTATTGGCGTCTCACGATTGCGGAATGGAAACTCATTGAGGAAAGACTACAAAAGCGTTTAAATAGCTGGAAAGGCAAGTTACTATCCCTTGGTGGAAGACTAGTTCTCATAAATTCAGTACTCACCAATATGGTACTGTATATGATTTCGTTCTTCCTATTGCTGAAAGGGGTCTTGAAGAACGTGGACTATTTACGATCAAGATTCTTTTGGCAAGGGGATAGTGAAAAAAAGAAATATCGACTGGCCAAATGGAATATGGTTTGCCGACCTAAAGAGTATGGTGGATTGGGCATACATGATATGCAAGTCAAAAACACCGCACTATTAAGTAAATGGTTATTTAAACTACTTACCGAAGAGGGTGTATGGCAAACCATGTTGTGGAGGAAGTATGTTGGATCCAAAGCGGTGTCTCAGATGGTTTGGAAACCGGGAGATTCACATTTTTGGGCGGGGCTAATGGCTTCCAAAAAACACTTCTTTCGTTTTGGTACTTTTCATGTTAGGGATGGTTCACAGATTCGTTTCTGGGAGGATAAATGGCTTGGCCAAACCACTCTTCGAGAATAATATCCAGCTCTTTACTCGATCGTTAGACACAAAGGAGACACAATTTCCATGGTAATGGAAAATAATACTCCTAATGTGACTTTCAGAAGAAGTCTAATCGGCCCTAGACTACTATCGTGGAATAATCTTTTAGTTCGATTAATCACGGTACAGTTGTCGGAGGGGGTGGACGAGTTCAAATGGAATTTACTAGAGAGTGGTAAATTTTCTGTGGATTCAATGTACAGAGCTTTGATTCAACCTGATATTCCAGTCGATAATAATAGTAAAATTTGGAAGATGAAAATACCCCTTAAAACGAAAATATTTGCATGGTATCTTCGTAAAGGGGTAATTCTCACAAGAGACAATCTTGCTAAGACGAATTGGCACGGAAGTACTCAATGTGTTTTTTGTCATCAGGACGAGACAATTAAACATCTATTCTTTCAATGCAAATTTGCTCGCTCTAAAGGGTCAATCATCCAAATGGCCTCGGATTTATCGCCCCCTCGATCGGTTGTCAATGTCTTTGGCAACTGGTTATATGGGATACATGATAAATATGGCACTGTGTTTAGGGTGGGAGCGCTTGCCATAATTTGGTCGCTTTGGCTATGTAGGAATGACAAGATTTTTAATAACATTGTGTCTAAGTCTTCTTCTTTGCAGGTCATCTATCGAGGTACGGCTATTCTCCGATCATGAACTACTCTCCAGCGTATGGACCTCCGCCACTTATTTATGGAGGGGTACGCGATTGGAGGACACGGCGAGAGATATTTTGTCCCGACATGGATGGCAGTGTGATCTTCGTATAGATCAACATTAGATGGAGGCGTTTTTTCTTATCACTATGATTTGTAATCTTGTTTTACCTTTGGACCTATCGTGTGTGGTTGAACGGCTGTGTGCATCCTAGTTATGCAGAGGCCGGGTGTAAACATTGCTTTAAGTAATATATGCGCCTATTTCCAAAACAAACATGTGACCCGTCACCAACTTGGTCCAAATCACATATGAGTTTCCACACACATGGGCTTTGAGATTTAGAAAAAATCTGAAATATCACATTGGCTAATAGATTTAGCCCGTATTTCTAACACCTCCGTGCTACTATGTACTCATGCGCAGTCTCTGCATGACTGCATCGACATCGACCCCCATAACTGCATCGACATCGACCCCACACATACGCACCTACAATACTTCGTTTTAATCTTGTACATCCGGCAAAGCAAATACTCCTTTCGTTTTAAAATATAAGATATTTTAGTTTTGTAAATGGTGGGCATCTAGATCCTTTTTAGTGTCTAGGTTCACTCCAAATCTATATGAACCTACACATTCTAGATACACTATTTTCACAAAGCTAAAACACTTATGTTTTAAAACAAGGGAGTACACGTCTACACGCCTACGGGAGTAGCCAGACACCGATGTCGACTTTTCTTAGCAGGGTTCCCACACGGGTGCCTCCCCAAGCTCAGATGGAGCTCTGTAGTCGCACACGTGGAACGGCAGCCGTTTCCGGCCGCAAGTCCCCGCACCCCTGCTCGGCCGCTCCCACCTGGCTGGTCGTGCTCGCGCTGCTCCGGCGGCCCGGCTGCTCGTGCTCGCGATGCACGACACAATCTGCACGACATCATGCAAGGAAAAATAGCCACGAATCTTCACCATGCGACCCCCATAGGCATTATCAACAAGGAAAATGGCCAAGATCCATCACAAGAGAAGAATTAGAAGGAAAATCCAGTGACAATGACCCACCATCAGCCGCCTTATCTTCTTGCCGCCACAGATTAAAAGGCCGGATGGATCCATCATTTGCATGCTCAAAATAGCCAGGCCGGGCACTTCACATTTATTCACAATGTGTGTCGTGCGTGCGTGACATCATGCGTAGATGCCATGCACATGCTTAATACCATCAGCCCAAATTTATCAACTTGAAAGACCTATACTTTGCTTCACAAGTTGTTAACTGAAGTAATCAACCAAGTATAGTCGATGATTAAGCGCGGTAAGTATGCTCAAGCAAACTGTGACATGCATGCATCATCAACGCATTGATAAATCAAATTCCCACAAATTGTTAGGATCATTGCACAAACAACTAGGACAATACTCATCCGATGAATCCGAAATAATGGCAAATTCTATGAAATTATGTAAGTTTGATGAGAATGCATTCTTGGATCTTGTCTGGTGTAAAAATAAGTTAGAAAGTTAATTCCGGAGAAAAAATAGAGACAATACAACGAAGTGTTTAAACTATATACAACACAATTCTTTTATGCATATAATGTAAAAAACTAACATCAATCTACCCACAATAAAATGAACCGTTCAACGTATATACAACAACAAAAATTATGCATATAATGTAAAAACTAGCTTCCATCTAGTGGCGTTTACTACGGTTTACCACTTTCGTTTCAACACGATCTGTTTCTCACATTTTCATTTCTAGATTTAACATGTCTCCATCCTCGTAATTTAGCTTACATAAAAGTTTTTCAATTTCAGTATAATATTATTTAAAGAGTTTGTCACCCATTGTTTTCACATGATTGAGATCACGGTTGTACTCTGTGGCGCCCCGCCAAAACCACTACTAGAAAATCGCGGTGTTTTTGTGCATTGCATCATCATGACCGCATGCTCATGTCATCATGCCACCTTGCATTTGAGCATCGTCATCATCATGCAGGCTTTTGTCTAAACTATTTTCGAAACGTCTAGTTTTGTTTTCTAAATATTCCCGTCTTTATTCAAATTAAAACCCGGGCCTCCGGATTATTTTGGTTTGTCTAAAAACGGATTGCCAAAGCCTCGTTTTAAATAAATAAATATTTATAATCTTTTAAGGAGGCAGCCCGCCAGGCCCGAAAGCCCGGCCGGCCACCTCCAAACCCTAAAAACTAATCCTATCCTCTCTAGCCTAAACCCTACCCGACCTACTCCCTCACCCGCCGCCAGCCGCCTCTCTCTCTCTCTCTCTCTCTCTCTCTCTCTCTCTCTCTCTCTCTCTCTCTCACCCGCCTGCCACCTCACCACCCATCCGCCACCTGCCTCCACCCTCCACATCACCCCAACCAACCCTGCTCCGCCACCTCAGCCGCCTGGCCCCACTCCCTCTCCAACTCCCGCCCAGCCACCTCCTGAACCGCCCCCTGCACAGCCCCCACCCCACCTGGTCCCTCCTGGAACTCCCACCCCGCGTGACCCTCTCCCCATCAACCGCCAGGCGGACCCGCCCCCGCCTGCTCCACTGCCAGCCTGCATCGGTTCCCCGCCCCCAGGCGCACGTCCTCCTCCACCAACCGCGTCACCCGAGTCCCGACGCCCACATCGCCACCTCAGCCCCCGGTCCCACCCTCGCGGCCCGCATCTCGCCCGTGACCCCGTCCTCCACTTCCCCGCTTCTCCCTCAATCCCGTCGCCTCCACCGCAGCCAACCCCGTCGGCGCGCTCTCGTCCACCTGCCGCCGCGACGCCTCTCCCCGTCCTCACGCGCCTCTGCATCGAACCACCGCGACCCCGCCTCCTCGGCCGGCCTGACCTCGTCCCACCCCGGTCGTCATCGTGGTACACCGCGTCGTCCCTGCCTCCTCGGGTTCCCTCTGCCAAAAACGCCCTCCTCTCTGCCTTGATGCACCGCATGCCGTTGGCCGCCCTCTTCCTCGCCCCGGATGCCTCCCTCACCCTCCTCTCCAACCACACGCGCCATCGCCTCGCCTCGAGTTCCTGTGCGTCGTCGTCGCGCATGTCCTCGACTTGCGCCCCCGCCGGCGAGCCTCTCCTTCCTACCGCAACACCCGCCGCCGGCCCCGCTCTGCTCCTTGTGCGACCTCCACCCTCCGTGTCGGGCGCCGCGCCACCGACGTCGTCACCAACGACCTCCCAGTGGCCCTCGTTTCCCCGGGTCGTCCCCTGCGAGCTCGCGTAGGCCTGCCTTCCTCCCCTCCGCCGGCCACCTCCTACGCAAGGACCCGCGTGACCCCGAGCGACGCCCCGCCTCGCATCTCCCCACCGCTGCCGCCCGCCAGCATGTCGTGGCCCTCTGGTCCGTGCTCCGGCCGAGCCTCCCCTGCGCCTCCGAGATCGTCCTCGATCCTGCGGAGCCTCCCAGCGCGTCCCGCCTCAATGCTAAGGAGCATCCAGAGCCACCACCAGGAACCGCGCGTCCGCATCCCCGTCTCCAGATGCAAGTACGACCATGTGGCGATGTGGCCAATAGTGCCCTCTTCCTGGATGTGCCAGGGCCTATTGAACAATAGATGTGGAGATGCCTTGTGTTGATGCGGCCGAGACCATAAAAAATGTGTCTACGGGTTAAGATGCTGTCGTTGGCGTTGTTGCGGCTCGACTAGTACTGCTTCGACTACTTCCGCCTTGAGATGACCCAGGTCCGACACCCGACAACCGAAGTGGAACCGATGCCAATCCAAGTACGCCATCAACCACCGGCGTCGAATTTCGAGAACTTCGTCCTGGAACTCCAAGATCTCCGTCACTGAACCCGAGGCCTTTGACACGGAGCGTCGAGACCCCCGAACCCGGAGAATACCTAGGCACCAAGATCTACCGGCGCCAAACCCAAGACCGTCATCGTCACCCGAGCACTTTGACAAGAACGCCAAGTTCTTCATCCCGAACGCCAAGACCTTCCTCACGGACCCGGTGAACCAAGACCTCCTTCCCGCATCGATGCCTGAGGCCCGGACGCCAAGGTCACCGAACGGAACCGACAAGTTCTACATCATGAAACCGAAGGACACCGAACGCCAAGGTCTTCTTCTCGGACCCGATGACCACCAAGATCGCCACACGGGATGACAAGCGCTTCATCTCGGAACACCAAGTCATTCTTCCCGGAACGCCAAGCTCTCCTTCCCAGATCCGATGTTCGAATCCATGAAGACCGATCCCGCTGAACCCCGAGACCCTGAGACCGGACCCCGAACCCTTGGAACCCAAGATCTTCCGAATCCAGATGTGTGAACCCTTTTCCCGAGCCCCTATTTTATAACAGCTATAAATAAAACTTGTTGCATTAAATCATCCATCTCGCATTCATATCATCATGGTTTGGGGGTATTTGGGCGATCCACCTAAATTAAATATGTAGTCTATATGCGGGCTACACTTGTATTATACCGCCTCCATTTAAACTTGTGTAGCGAACCGATACTATGTTCTGCCTTGTTAATACAACATTTAAATTGCGGGGTAGTTAAGTAACTTGAACTATGTAATTAATTATCGGGACCTCGGTTCCGCTTAATATTGCCTAACTGCACCGCATCTGCATCATATCATAAAGCATGCCGGATCTTCTGTCGTAGTATTAAATATTGCATCCGGTGTTTCTTCTAGTGTTTGCTTCTTCGCGGATTGGGCCGATGAGATGTTGCGAGAGCCGACAAGTTCTCTGGATATGATTCGTTGGCAGTGTTTCCCAGGCGAGCATCTCTCCCCCTTCTACCTATTTTGCATTCATAGTCTTTATTTCCTCCTATTGATCTATTGCTATCCGTGTCGCGATGCTTTAGTTTCTGAACACCAGTTATATCCCGTGCAGCCTCTATATTGCCTTGGACACCTCCTATCACCCATGTTTGGTAGATAGCTGGCCCTGCGAGTCGTAGCTGCTTGCTCAGGTGCGATCTCGTGTTGTCAAGTACCACAGTTGTTGAAATGCTGGTAGATGCTTATTGGTGGAGATGCTTACTGGTGGAGATGATCATGACCTTAAGTACAACTATTAAAATGCTAGATATAACTAATGCAGAGGCATCAGTGGGCAATATATGTTATTTGGTTCTTCCACGCTCACTTGTGTCCCATAGGACCCCGAGTACTTGATACCTGTTCCTTGATTTTTCGCACTATCCACATCCGGGAGGCCTTATGGACCCCTCTGAGCCAGAGCTTGATTCATTTCTATTTCTTGGGGCCACAAAGTAGTTTGGGGCTTTATTACTATCTTGTACTTATGCCATGCTTTACTGCTTTATTTAAGATTGTGCGTGGAGCACCTGTACTGTTTAGGATCGCGGAGTGTTTTCGTGGTATCGACAAGCCCAGTCACACTTTCGGGTTCCCAGTCGTTTACAGCCATTGACGCAAACCCTGGGTCCGTTCCGGAGCCGGCCAACTTCGTTGCGGGTAGCTTAGTGGGGTGTCCCCCTGAAATATTTCTGAATCCTGTGATCGCTTTGTCGTGAATGCCTCGTTGGGTTTCGAGTTGGTTTTTCCAAGGTTGATCGAGTGTGTGTTGCTATTTGTGCACCCCTGCAGGGTAAAACTTTCTGAAAGTCGTGTCCGCGGTTATGGACCACTTAGAGCACAGTATCTCGATCATAGACAAGCATAACTAAAGCAGTGCTATAAATTTGACTTAATATGTGACTAGTAATCAGAAGTAACTATAACGGAATGGATATTAAAAATGCCAACCACTAGAGGATCTGGGTTGTTTTGTGGCATGCTATATCTGCCTAGTAAGTATTGCAACTCCAATGGAATGTAATAAAAGTGCCAAAAAAATGCTGGGTTTTGGGATTCCTCAGGACAATTATATCTGACTAGTAAAGGTTCCAACGACCACAGAATGGTAAATTAAAACTGCCCACTACTTATGCTTCAGGATGACTCATGCTATCTATATCTGATTAGTAAGTGCTGCAACTATAACGGAATGAGTAAAATTGCCAACCGTGTGAGTTCCTCGGTTTGACTTCCTCGTTTGGTCTCGAGGGGGAAATACCAGGATGGGTTTGTTTGGTGTTAGCTTCAGGTTGGATCCGAATAGGTCTTTCTTACCCCTCTCTGATAACCGCCAGTTGTCTCGAGTCTCTATAGGTTGTTTAGTGCTGCTACGCTGCCGCTCCAACCCACCATACCTATGTAGGCAAGAGCCGCCGAATTCTAGCCTCGCCGTGTACTGGCCTCAGTACTGACGCTCCTCTTTTTCTTTTGCCTTTGTCGGCACCCCTTTTGTTTTAGCAGGTTTGAGATCGACGTCGTTAGCAGGGTTACCCTTCCGGCTTGGTCTGGGCAGGGTTATGAACGCCATTGGTTATTCTTCAGGGCTCTTAGCCCCATTTGCATCTTGTTCGTACTCGAACGCCGTAACGTTTTCAAGGTGATTTGAATCTTTGTATTGTATCTCTGTATTCTTAACTCGTTGAGTCGCTGTTGTATATATATATATATCTGTTCTGTGGGTCCCATCAAGGACTGTTGTGTAATGGTATTACTTCGTTTTCCGCCCGTATGAAAGTGCCTGGTGGGCGTCCTTGAATCGTTTCTATGCGGGTTTGGCAGAAATGGCTAAAACTTGCATAGGGCCGATTTGAGGGTGTTACATACTCTAATTCATCTCTATGGCACAACTTTTATTTATACTAATTTATTTTACTTGTTTCTAACTTATGCTATCAATTAATCTTAAAATAGATTTTTTATTTTTTATTGTATTAACAATGCTAACCATGACTCGACTAATGTGTTTATCATATCAAAGTACATGTACAATTCAAATGCATATCATTACATATATAGTAGTCATGGCATAGAGTTCTAATATAGAAGAATGTTTTTTTCTTCTAAAGCATAACATTGGAATATTCTTTGAACTGAATTTAGTCAAAATCTAAGAAAAACATAAAAATGTGGTGTATCTACATTCATTTCCAGAAACATTTGTGCACTTAGGTGGAGCATCATAGAGTGTATTATATGTCTAACAAATATCGCAATAGATGTTTGTAGAATCACGGCATGGCAAATGATAGTCAGTGACAAACTACTTTTGTCACCTAACATCAATTTTTGTCATGGAAAATATACGTTGGTGACGAAAATAGGCCATCGGTAGAACCTTCATAGAAGCTCCCTTAGTAGGGCCATCGTACAGTCGGCATGCAAGCAGAGGCGGACCCAGAAAATTGTCGAAGTATGGGCGCGCAGCAAGGCACTAAATTTTTTCTTGGATAATTATAGTTTTCAAAATAGTTTTAGTGCAAGTAGGAAAAGAGGCATGGATTCATCTTGCACATTAGGATAGTATTTTTCAATTTGTTTCCTAAGAGCGGGATCACACACTATTTCGTCCGAATGAAACACATCCTCTCTCTAATGCTCCTCTTCTTCCTCATTTGCCACGTTAGGTTGCGGTGGACAGTGGTGGCTGTTGTAAACTTCTTGAATCAACCAAAAACCTCCCAATACCTAAAATAGGAACAACTTTATCAATGATTAATAATTACTTCAAGGTTTAAACCATGTCATTGCAACTATTTATGACATATCCCACGATTTAGAAAGTCATGAACAAATGTAATTTAACGCCGTCGGAGCTCTTCTTCTTTGCCGCCACCGACGCGTAGAAGGCCAGCTCCGCCTGCACATACTCTGGGTGGTTGAGGTGGAGATGCGATATCCTCATGTCGTCGAGCTCGGTGGCCTGTCGCTGCATCGCGGCTTTGCACCGTTGACATGCTATCGGCGCGTGTCGCGGTTCACCCACTGCATCTCCAGTGCGAGGAACTCCACCTCCTGCAATGACTACACATCACGGAAGTTGAGGTCGCGACGCGGCCGAGCGAACCTCCACGCTGCCGCGCCGTACATGTGCATGGCTTTGTTGGCAGAGTCGAAGGTGCCGAGCCACCAACGAACGTCGTCGTGGCTGATAACGGCGGCGAAGCGACCGGAAGGCCGCATCCAGACACCGATGAAGCCCGTGGAGCCCCTCGACAGCGGCGGCGTGGCATCTCGTCGAAGCGGCAACAGCGATTGGCCGACGGGAATAGGGTGTCAAGTGGGATCCCGCCCAAATCCCACTTCTAGTTTATTTTTCAAAATCTAGTGTAAATTTTGAGCAAAAATTTGAACTAGATTTTGGCAAATGAACTAGAAGTGGGATTTTGGCGGGATCCCACCTGACACCCTAGGTGGGGAGGCCGATTTGGGCTACGGAGGGCGTGTGGCAGCCGTATCTGCTGGGAATTAATGGGGCTTGGCAGCAGCGGAATTGGCGACGGCGACCATCGGCGGCTGCAGAACACCGTGCGCATTTGCGTGGCTAGGATTTGCGGCAACTTGCATGGCTGCTGTATATATACAGCATGAAGCCTCGCAGCCACTGGCGGACCTTGGGCCGAATTTCTGGAGGGGCAAATGGGCTGGGGGGCTAAAATATGAGCTACAGGCTGATTTTAATAGACAAACGGGCTAAATACCTATAAATAAAAGCCTGTTTCTTCATGGGCTGGAGGGGCGACGGTCCTTTTCGCCTCCATGAAGGTCCGCCAGTGCTCGCAGCCGTGAAAAATTTGTAGCACCAAACCGGTGCAGCAGCTGTTGGAGGTGTTTTTTTTTCCCCGCTGCCAGATCCGGCGGTTATTTGCGCTACTGCCTTATTTTGTAGCAGGTGTTAAAATTGCTCTAACCAGAGGAGGCTTTTTGACCGATCCGGGGTGCGTTTCCGTCCCATGCGCCGTGCTGGACTCGTGGCCCATCACGCCAAGTGAGCTGTTAGCAAATAATTAGCAGTTAGATATTAGCATTTATTTTAGGCTAATATAGCGGTTAGGATTTTGTTGGCAGATTTGGGGAATTTCTAGTGATACAGATTTAGAGAAGATTGAGACATGAGCAAGAACTTGTGGGGAAATTTCTAGACGGCTCTTCCACCCTCGCTCCTCTGTCTATCACTTATTTTTATCTTATGTACATCTTACACTTTAGTCCCTCTAAAAATACATATTCCTAAGTATTATACACACCAACACTCCCCCTAAGATGGGGCAAATATATCATAAAGTCCCATCTTGCTACAGAAAACATAAAAGGTTTTTTGGGGTAATCCTTTTGTAAGAACATTACTAGCAACTTGGCTAGATGAGCTGACATATGGCATACATATTATCCCGTTGTCTAGCTTCTCTTTGATGAAATGACGATCGATCTCCACATGCTTCGTTCGATCATGTTGTATATGATTATTTGCAATATCTATTGCTGCCTTGTTATCAAGTACAACATCAATGGCGTGCCTTGGAACAACCTAAGTTTGGTGAGGAGTGTAGGAATTTGTGGCTTGCAATATTTTATATGTGCACTACAGTGTTATACTCCCGGAATCAAAACCTCGATGCGGAAGTATTCATGGAAATAACAGGGAATAATTAATGTGGAATTGTACTTAAGGAAATATACTTAAGGAAGCCGGTACATCTATACTGGAATACAGTGTATATGAATATGCTGGAATTATACCCGGGAACAGTATAGAGCAGAATGTCAGGTTGTCTATAGGATTGGCTCTATGGATTGTTAAAGCCTGCGAGTTTGATTTTGATTTCAAACTCGGCACACGACTCACACGTGTGTGCTGGGACCTAATTGATTAACAGTATTAGGCTCGGTAACTGATTGTTAATGATTGTGGTTGGTTTAACAAGTCACGAGTCCTAACTGAAAACAAATAGAAATATTTGGAACTTGGAGTCTATATAAAGGTCCCACCCTCTAGCCTCAATAGGCATTGTGAGCGGCACCACCGATAAGGCAGAGGAATAGAGGGTAGGCCCACTAGCTCCAAACCCTAAATTTCTAACATTGGTCCACTAGCCGCCGCCGTAATTCGCTGCAAAATTTTCATCGATGGTGACATGCCTACTCTGCCGCTGGTGGGCTCCGGTTTCGCTGCAAAGTCCTCATCGCTGCCGAATACTGTCCTACTTCGAACAATGCCGTCTATGCGTCCGTAAAATCAGTCTGCATTGCGGCTCGCTTCCGCTCTAAACTCGTCGACTGGGCCGTTTTCGTCGGAATCAGCAATCGATCTGGAGGAGATCACGTGGTTTGGAAAGTAATCACGGAACAACAACAAAGTTCGGACGCCATCTCCGCTTGAGATCGAATACACGTCATGAACTTCAAATTCGATCGACACCAATTCACAAACCCGCCGCGTCCGGTCGTGACCACGATCCACGTCGCCAAGCTATTCGTCAAAGTCGGCTACGCCTACGCACGGAAACCCACAGAATCTGCTTTGCAAGCCAATCGAAACTCTCAACACACCCTTAGCCAAAGAGGAAAAGGCGTCCGCTCTGCGACCTGCACGAACGATCTCGCAACCACACCATACGACGAGATCTACTCTCTCACGAGTTTGTCACGGCGTTCGCTCGGAACTTCAAGACTGGTTTGGTTAATCAGATGATTGCTGGCCGTGTTTGTTTGATTACTCCGGCCAACTCGCGGCGATCGAGGAAAGCATAAGCTGATGGATAAAATTTTCATTGATGAGATAATTTGTTTTTTGGAAATCGCGTCGGTTTGCTGTCTGCACCCCAATTTCTTAAAGCCCATGCACCGAATCGTTGCATCACTCTTTCCATTGCGCCCGTGTGCATGCATCTTGTCACACTGTCGCTGAAGCTGCACTTGCCTGGAAGTACTCGTTTCGCCAAAGTGGAATGAGGAAGACATATACATGACTGCTTAGGTTATCCTGAAATTCGGATTAAGAAAAAAAGGTATATCATGGAATTGATTCACTATCTTCGCCATCTCTCTATATCAAGTGCACAGATTACGTGGAACATCATGCGTAGCCTGGAAACTTAGGAAGGCATATCTTTTATTGAGGTTTATTTATTTTTGGAGGAAATTGGAATATACTCCAAGGAACCAGATGGATTTATTTTTTATGTCTCTTTGATTTTTCAATTGCTATGTGATTGACCTCAGCACCGGAATATACCGCGGCTCGTCGGCGTTCTCTGGAACTTTTCGAAGTACTTAATAAGTCATGGAAATTCTCTGGAATCACTTATTCTTGGAGGAAACTAAGGAACACTACATGGGAAAGGAAATCAACATTTTACTTAACAGTATGTACAGTACTGTTACAGTTTGCGCTAAACCTTAATTTATTGCTACTTTTCCATATAGTTGGACTATGCCACTACGTCATGAATTTGATGGAATATAATAGCAAAGTTTAATGACATGCAAAGAATTCCAAAGGAAATATATATGTATATGTGTGTAGTTGGCCCTTATTACTAAATCTGATGTACTTTGGAATTGGAAATTACATCATCAAACTCCCTTGTGGAGAAGAGCTATTGTTGTTATAGGAAATTATAAATACCGAAACTCCCTTGTGGAGGAAAGCTATTCCTAAATTCCGAAGGAAAATTATTTGTACAATCTATTGATTATAACATGCTATTTGTAAAAGGGAGAGTGGAAAGATTGCTCAATGGAAATTATTACATTGCGGAATTGAACACTATGGTCTAATATCTCTTGATAACCATTGGAAGTTGGTAACCAAATTTTATTTGGTGAAGATAACTCCATATGGAGGAATACTATTAATAGGAACACATGTTCGGAATTTTATGATTGATTGTATATACGACTTGGTCGTAATCTGTAAACAGATTTGGAAGGCTTGGTTAATTCTGGAACTATCTGTAAGTGGGAGGATTATGGTACTTCATCAACATTTTTTTTATGTACAAGTCGGAAGGTCTTTGTTTTACATCATAAACATCTCATACTGAAGTGGAGAATCAGTCCATGAAAGGATTTAAAGGTTTGATGACTGATTAGTGGGGGAAATACACTTCAGGAACGATTTACAGTAGATTCTCTAGGCATGAAGAAAAGTAGTATTTTTTTTGAGACCGTATTTAGGATATGTTGGTGCTTTGTACACTCTCAGCTATTTTCTTTGTACATTAGGATATGTAGGATATTTTTTCTAATCATTTGAGTATTAGTGTTTATGATAAAAAAACAAGGTTTTACGCTTGATCACAATAGCACTTTTGCTTCGGTGTCCCCCCTCCTCTTCAAACTTTGATAAAAAAAACTTGATACTGATTCGTTTCGAAGACCGTACGAACCTACCCGAATCACGTATGGAGGCGGAAATCGGGAGGTATATAGTAGCACCAACAAAATTTTGAAACGTGGCATGCAAGGATGTAGATCATGATAACGGGAGATTGGATCAGCTGGTGGTAACGTGGAGTATACCTGGCTCAACCGAGTACACCTATACGGAGGTATATATGACCTCGGTAATGCTACATTTATGAGCTACACCTTACGGAATTCATTTACGGGATGAGGTGGAGAAAATCTGAGCACATGCGGTCCTAAAATCACGGGAGACAAAAGGATTTCCACCAGCCAACTACTCCCACGTAATCCCGTAGGTTTCTTTCCGTAAAGAACAGCCCGTAAGTCTAGCATTTTCGATATGGCCTAGAAACGAGTTTCGACGGACTTAAAAGAAAATTGGCTCATGCAAACTTAAGTTTAGGGGGGGACACCGAACACACCTCTCACCACAATTTGATTGCATGACTGATTATTTTTTGGTGTGATTGGGTGCACGCTGCTGGATGGTCCATTCTATATTTAGTAAGTTATTATTGGTTGTGTATTTAAACAAACATTATATATCTAAATACAAACAAACTTACTCTTTTTTTCGACAAAGAAACAAACTAACTCTTGTCCGCCCTAAGGAACGATGGATAAATGTTTAACGAGGTACGTATTTTGTATGCACAGGGTAATCAGTACTATGGAATTGGGGCCAAGGAGGCCTCTCACAGGGGTCGTTTTTTCTCCAACAGGCTTCATGAGGCACGGATGTGGAGAAACCGATATGGACATGTCATGTGGCGCGATTTGTCTTACTTGAGTCATGAAAGTCTAAAAGAAGCTGGAGTGGTCTCCGTTTGGGGTACTGCTGGTGTTGGGAAAGTGCCTGTGGTCAGAAGTAGCTACTACCACCAAATGCTAAAAGTCGACCCCTCCAATGACTTGGGATTCAAAAAGTTCAGCTGGGTCAATGTGCCACGTCCCTTTAATTTGACCGACTTCTGTTGGCGCTTGCTTTTGGATTTTCATTCGGAAGATCGAGAAGCCAAGAAAAATGCAGCTTATGATATGATATATGGCCACAAAGACCCAGCTGAAGGGTGTCGTAATTTCATTCACCAACACAGATGCTTGGTTGTTATTAATGGTCTGTGCTCCAAACAAGATTGGGACTTGATAGGAGATGCATTACTGTTATCAGAGCCAGCTAGAATAAGTTGTATTGTTGTCATTACAAATGAAAAAGATGTCGCTAAACACTGTGCAGATCGAGTGTTCGAAATCTTTGGTGGAGAACGTGGAGGACAGATTTATCTTCGTCCCTTGGCAGAGGTACTAGTTTACCACACACAAGCACACAATATATACATACTGTTGCCCCTCTTTTTATTTGGTTTGTTCTAACCGGTATGTCTCTTGAGTGGCAGGAATGTGGATACTATGGCAATGAAAATGAACGTGAGGAGCAGGCGTCTCACTTTTTCTCCAACAGAAGGGAAGATGCAATTGACTGGTCCAATTCATTTAAACCTATTGGCCGTCAATATGGAATGGTGTCTTGCCTCAACAAACATTTATTTAATTATAGAGAAAATGTTGGTTTGTTATCTGTACGTGGAATCACTGGCGTCGGGAAATCGTCTATCGTCCGAAGTGTCTACTGCAAGAGGATCTCAGAATCTAGTCGCACTAATGTGCTGCATAGACGGCTTTTTGGTATTCGGCGATTTGCATCCTTCAGCTGGGTCGATGTGCCAAATCCGTTCAATTTGATGGAATTTTGTTGGCGGTTACTTGTGGATTTTTATTCGGATAACCTTGAATTCAAGGAAACTCTGGCAGTTGGCATGATTCTTGGCACCCAAGATCCGATTCCAGAGTGTCGTAAGTTTCTACGTAATGAAGAATGCTTAGTCGTCATTGATGGCATACGATCCACACATGATTGGAACTTGATAAGAGATGCCATTTTGCCCAAGATCACTAAAGCTCGCATCATTGTCATTGCAAATGAAATGAATGTGTCAATATATGGTGTACCTGATGAATGTCAAGTGGTCATCAAAGGTCTAGAGCCCAAAGCAGCATCTCACCTCTTTAGGAAGGTATGTTCGAGTCATTTCAGATCCACTTAATTTCAACATTACATACATACACATACATGATTATACTACAATATTTTGCACTCTAGCCAAAACACGAGAGCCAAGAAACAAATTAACCAATGTATTGTCAAAATTAATGTTACGTGTAGATGTTTAAGATGGGGATGAAACCGGCCCCAAATATGTTGATCACTACTACAATTGTAATATGTTGTCACCCAATCATAAACACATACATCAAATTTACTATGTACGTCCCAACTGGAAGTCTCTAGCCAAGCCGTGTCGTCCTAATATAACCCAATGGTGGCTCGAGGTCCTCTCCTCTCTGATACCTCTCCCTCATGAATACCCATGGTTGTCGCAGTCCTTGGGATAGAAATAGATGTGTGGTTCGGTTGGGCTGAGGCTCTGACGATGCTGGAGCAAAGGCCTAGTGAAGCCGAAGTACTCGTTGGGTGGAGGGCGTAAGGTTGGACGGATGCAGGTGTTGCCTGTGTGTCTGCCCGATCAAGGTGGTGGCGGTGACACGCACATGCGTCGGAGCGGACCTGCCAGCTTGATAGGGGCTCACGTAGGCTTGAAGGGTGGGCGATGCAGCTGGTGGAGGATGGCAGTTAGAAGGCCCTGAAAACGTTCTATGAAGTATGGTCAAATAACATTGCATCCAGCGTTCGACCCTATCCCATCAACTAAACCGAAAGTGGCACTAACCTTATGACATGGCCTGACCCTGGACCAGTAAATGAATGCTTAGCAGTGATGTGCAAAAATGCCTATGAATGGGCTGGGTGTGGCACACCGTACCATTCATATGCGCGACCGGTAAGTGTTACTAGTGGAATGCTTTTCCTAGCCACTAGTAACACAAATACTTGTGGTGTATTGCTCTCGTGCCACTAGTAATGCAGTTTTTGTGAAATCTGCTTCGTCCATGAATATATGACTGTATCCTGCGTTGCCATCCAAAAAGTTGATGATACATAATATTCATCTTTGGGGGTAGCTCAGTCAGATCCCTGAAATCAATACACGCTCGGAGCTTGTTAGACACATTTTTGTTAACCGACACGATGTTTGAAATCCATTCAGTGTATCTATATGGTTGAATATGAGGACGAAAATTTGATTTTATTGAAAGCCGATGTTTGACTAAATCCTGAATTAGTTCGGGCATCTCTGGATATTGCTAGGCAAAACAATCAATGTATTCTCGGACAAGCCCGATTTAGTCGTTTTTATAACCGTCTTCTAAATTCTTGCTTACATAAGTTGGCCTTGGCACCATGCCGTCCCCTAAGTCTATTTCTGCTAAAGGTTCAGCCAACTTAAAGCTTGTCCCACCTTATCCATGTCGTCTAGCTCCTCAACATATTCATACATATCGGTCATGTTGGTTTGATAATCCTATATCCTCTTATGGAGCCACTAGTCATTGGGATTCATTTGATTGTTAATCTCTACAATCGATTACCATTAATCGGCTTCAATGTAACTACCACGAACATGTCCTTGGTTGTGCTTAGGAAATCATCCCCTGAGAAATCACACCCCGACAAACGCATTGCATCCAGATGTTGCCAATCCATAAAAACAATGGCTACAGCAATGCAAGTCTACTCATCGGTATGAACAATCTCCAGTTTGTTGTCGAACCATTGCATAAGCGACCGATGCAGTGTAGGTGGCACACATCGATTGGCGTGTAACCAATCCCTTCCTAGTAAGATATTTTAGTGGCCTTGCACATTTTCTACGAAGAAGTCTGTAGACAAAGTCTTACTCGCAATTATTAATTTTAAGCTGATCATGCATTTGGCTTGAAGTCCATCTCCTCCTTCAAACCCACTTAGCACCTTATTCGTCTTCATCAGATCATCATCATCTAATCCTAGTTTCTTGAAGATTGAAGATGGCGTTAGGTTTACTATAGCACGGCTATCAACTAGCATCATGTTAGCCATTTTTTCATCAATATTCTCCTTTAGGATCAAATGTTTAAGATGTTTAACCGATTCATCCGGTTGCTCAACTACAACGTTTTTTGGTCCCAAATCGACCTAAGCAACTTCAACATCAACAGAATAGAACTCCTCTGGATCACTTTAATCGACCCGATCTAGATGTTGGCTTCACTTAATTGCACTGTATGTTGGATAATATGTTCCCAGGGAGTTTTGCTATCTGTTCTACTGAACTTCATAAAGTCAGTACTCTAAAAACTACTGGATATGAGACTATGTTAGAGTAATCTGGGAAGGTTTTGGTATAAGGCATGGGTGGGATTCTTCTCTATTCCGAAGTTTCACATATCATCTTCCACATTTTAGATCTAAATTTCTCAAATCCAGGGTCTAGATAAGAGGAACATCTCTGAGACTGAAGAGGGGGACTAGGCCTACCTGTAAAAGCAGGATTGTAAATTGGTATACTACTAGGCACGGTGCTATGTAGAGTCAAGTTCGACTGACTGGTCGAAAACGGAATACTATTAATAGGATCTACACATGACAGGCTATAAATAACCTATCGGCTAGGATTTTGTGGAGATTTATCGGATACACCGATGACACAATGCTGTAACTAGGAGTGCTCGTGGCAGTATTGTTAGTTTCATCAGTATACTCATATGTAGTTTTATGCTCTTGCTGACTAGACTCACTGGTTCATGAATCTAAAACGTCTAACTAATCCAAAATAAAATCTATAAGCTCTCAAAGAAGTTTTAGTTCCTCCAAAAGAACACCCACATGCTTCTTCCTAAGCAGATTGATTTCCTGTCAGAAACTTGGCTTGTATTGCTTCAAAAGACATGCTTTGGTCTTGTAGAATATCTTCATAGGAGAGGAGTATGATGTTTTCCATACTGATGTCCGTTGGTTTATTGATTCCCGATATATGAGTGTTTCCCAAGGGGAGTCACCAAAAAGCGTGTTGCATTTTAAATGGGACCATACAATAGCATGAATGATTTATAGGAGTGGCCAATACTTTTGACCTACTAACATATAGGGAATGTACTCTGGATACCTTTAGGAGCAAGGGTGATGCACCTCTCCAGCTGGTCGGGCTTACATCGTGATAGACAAAACATTAAGCCGACGCTTTTACCAGAAGCCTTGGTTTCTCAATAGGGCCCTTGTTTGAATTTTCGACGACTATTGGCCGAGCTAGTCGACCTAACTCGGTTACCGATTCTTCAAAAATGCTAAGTCGCCAAAGAAATGGAAGCATGAACAAATGTTTTGAGGGTAAATAGATTGTATTGAGTTTGTTGATTGTGTTATTAATTTCAATTGGTTGTTACCCAGCCTAGGAGACTATCACATAAATACAATGGGAACTCTTAGTGGGAAAAACTATTTGCCACTAGGAAAACTAGCGCCTGCTGCGTACTAGATCCGCACTCAAATTAAATAGTCTGAGTCAACTTTTCTCATAGCCAATTTTCCTTCCGTGTTGGCGTAGTTCTCGCAATCTTCGAGCTTCTTCCAGGCTATATCAAGGTATTTTATGAAACAGTTAGCTTGACTCTCCTTAACCCAGCTTCTAGATGATTCTGGTTTAATAGATTCCTGCCTTGTCTTTGAGTCAACTGCCATCTAGTCCTTCTTCCGGATAACCTCTAGAATCTTCCTTCAACATCAACTATCTTCAACATATCAATCTCTGGCTTAATTTTGGCCAAATCTATCTATCTATTATATAGTAAAAGCAATATAAGGGTATTTTTCGAGGCACCAGGTTGATCCACATAGGCTGAATTTATATTCTCCTTTGATCCTAAATTTAAAGGCTGAGATTAATAATTAAGTTGTGTTACATAGAAAATAAACAAACTTGTACAAAAGAAGTGCTATGTCACGTTAATCGGTCACGTAGATGAGACACGTTTTGAGAATAGAAGTGTACACGCGGAACCGGCAACGAGCCACGTAAAAAGAAATCCAATATGTCGTATTGTCGTAGAAACGGCAAACCGAGTCCAAACAAATCCAGGCACGTAAAAGTTTCGGTGTGTGTTAGGAAAGTCCCCTCTATAGGGGTCTTGCCTATTTTGCCGGCATGTCTTAAGAGTAATTAGCACATTATGCACGTAGTACGTAGCAAAAAAGAACTCTCAGTACCACTGCCTGCTCCATATTTCTAATCTGTGAGCGCCAGTAAGTAAAAGTATAATTGACTACTAATTATATCTTGACTCGACATACAAATTGTAGAAAACTGATGAAAATATGACTAACTCTTTATCAATATATACCACCTTCTAAATTATTTTCAATGTTAATTAAAATATTAAAAATTGAGAATAAAAAATATTTTGTTATTTTTATTTTGCAAAATGTATTTATGAAAACGTTAAACGATAAATGAGGGGAGAAATTGATCAAGGCAAAGTCAAGTATTTCATAATCGGGTGAGTAAATGAGGGAAGAAATTGACCAAGGCAAGATAGAAAGGTCAAGTATATCATTATCGAGGGAGTAAATTATGGAACAAAAAATGACCAGGCCAAGATATAAACTAAAAGTTTCACTATGTAGCTTCCCTAGCAGTCAATAGGATTTATTTTATTCACTTTGCTGGAAAAACTTTTTCAATATTACACAAAAACTCACCGAAATCTTACAATGATTATACAAGTGTCCAACATAATGAGTATATGGTCTTCGATGTTGTAAGAATTATTTTCTATGTTTACCAACATCCTTATATGCATTCATAACAAACCAAAATAATCATATTAAAGAACAAGGAATTAGATAATTGATCAATACACATGGCAACCCAAAACATTCAACCACTTGATGAGAAACAATAGTTTTGCATCGACTTATAGATCCCTTGAATCTTATTAGCAATAGAGATGAATCGGTATATCTTCATAATTGCATATGACATCATATGACCACTAATGTGAAGTATGTTTATTACACTAGACCACATCTAACTAATTGATGTTAGGAACTATACCTAATTAAGTATCACCAGGTAACTTTAAATCGATGTCAAATTGAAAAGTACAATTTGAGGTTTGACTCACACTCAATAACATCAAATATAACTACACCCTAGCTTGAAATATGAATTTAATTTTATGTACCTGTCTAATACCACCACATAAAAAATACATATATGGTTATTGATACCATTTTCATGGCAACATTAATTAATTGCCCATAAATAATGATTAAATATGTTTCACATAAAAGTGATATTTTGTTTGGAAAAAATATTGTGACAATAACCATGTTTATTCCAATTGTATAATATTCTCATGTACATATAGGACCATAACATATATTTTGTAGGCACTTTCAAATGTTTGCCCTCGCACATAAACATACATATATGGTTATTGGTACCATTTTCATGGAAGCAATAATTAATTGCCCATAAATAAAAATGATTAAATATGTTTCACATAAAAGTGATATTTTGTCTTAAAACAATTGTGACAAGAACCATGTTTATTCCAATTGTATAATATTCTCATATATTTATAGGACCATAAAATATATTTTGTAGGCACTTTGCCCTCGCATTTGCGAGGGCCACCTTGCTAGTTCCTGTAAATAGCAAAATGCATCCATATGCAACTTATTTTCACCCGGCTTTGTCTATCCATGGTCTAACCGCGCAAAATGGGTGCTAGGAGTTTCGGGAAAATAGTTTGCGCCCATTTTAAAAACCTGCAAAGTTTCTGATCTACACTATACAATTACTTAGCTCGCACAGGCTACCACTGTTATCCAAATCTACTAGAAATTAGCGAAAAATGAAATAGCCTAGAATCAAAATAAACTAAATTCCCACACCTAGAATCTACTAAAAACAACAATACTTTACTCTTTGCAAAACAAATGAAAAAAATCTATCAATCTGTAGTTATATACGCATTTTGTTTTCTATTCTACACTACACTAAACCTAAATATTTTATATCCATGTATTAAATATTTTCTGTTGAATTCACATCCTTGTGTGTGTGCTTCCTATGTACAAATTTCATTAACAGACAAAATAAGAAAACTTTATGGAAAATTTACGTTAGACGAGAAGGAGAAGAGAGACCTCGGCAGGTCGTTGGAGCGGTGGCAGCTTTTGACGAAAATAGAAGTTTGTTTTGATGATGCGTTTAGTTTATACCTAAATTTAATAATATTTGTATTTGTATGTGTTATTGAGTTGGTATGATTTTGTTTACATGATGCTGAATATGAAAGATTTGTGGACTTTAGGTAGCTTGGAGTGGAAGGCAGCAATTGAATCCTAACGAGACAGAGCTTTCAAATCTTGCAATACCAAAGTGTGGTGGACTTCCTAAAGTAATAGTAGCCGTAGGCGAATTCTATGCCAAAGAAAGAGCCCGTTGGCCAGAACAATTATTACTTGTTGATCAAATGATTGCAGAACAGTTGAGGCGTACATCTAATGACTTCATGGGCTTGGTGGAGAAGGACCCAGGATTCCATTGTTTAACGGGTCTATTTAACAGGATAAAATACTATTTTGATGCTTGCTCGGATGAACTCAAGCCATGTATCTTCTATATCTCGGTTTTCCCTATAGATTGCAACATCCGGTGGAAGCGTATGCTCAGGCGTTGGGTGGCAGAGGGTTATTGCAGAGACAAATTTGGAAGTGCGGAAAAGGTTGGGGAAATGTTGTTCCAGGAGCTGGTGAAGCTAAGCATAGTCCAGGAGGCACCAAGCGAAGAGGCGGGCATGTTGCAAGTCAATGGTTTCTTCCATGAGTACATCATGTCACGACCAATGGAGGATAACCTTGTGTTTGCGCTAGAGGGGAGTTGCAGTCCCAACATGAGGCACACAGGGCAGCACCTAACCATAAGAAGTAGATGGGACAGAGATGAGATTGTATTTAAGAGCATGGACTTGTCACGGGTACGGTCTTTGACTGTGTTCGGGGAGTGGAAGTCCTTCATCTCTGGTGTAAATATGAGACTGCTTCGGGTGCTCGATCTGGAAGATGCAGTAGGTGTAACGGATGGTGATCTCGACCAGATAGGAAAGGTTTTTCCACGGCTCAAGTTCCTCTCCCTTCGAGGATGCCAATATATTACACGTCTGCCAAGTTCACTTGGTGGTATGAGGCAGCTGCAGACTCTGGATATCAAGGACACCTCTGTTGTCATTATACCACCGGCTATCATTAAGCTGGACAAGTTGCAGTACTTTCGTGCCGGGGCCACGGCCACAAGAAAACCACAAGCAGAACCTGTGGATGCTGACAACACAATCACAAGCCAATCACCAGCGGCGGCAACAGCATCTGCAGCAGCAGCAGCAGCACCACCACCACCACCACCACCACCTGATGGTGATGGCGCGAGAACAAGCCATACATCAACCGAAGCAGCATCAGATTATGATGAGAACAGGACACCAGCACCATGGAGTAGCAAGAAACATGGCTGCTATGTACTTGGATGGGTGTCGAAGTTGCACAGCCGACGTGGTGGACTTGTTAGCAGCGCTCGGAATGGTGTTCAGTTTGCTGCTGTAGCGGCGGAGGGGATTGGGAAGCTGACAGCCCTGCACACTCTCGGTGTTGTCAATGTTACTAGTAGTGGGAAGACCATCATCATCATCCTTGCTGAGCTCAAGAAGCTGACCCAATTGCGAAAGCTCAGAGTGTCTGGAATCAACTTGAAAAATTGGCATGGCTTGTGTTCAGTCATTTCTGGTCATCGCCATCTCGAGTCCTTGTCAGTGTGGGTCGAGCATGATCAAGATCTTTATTATCTCAGTGACATCTCAGAGCCACCAAAGACCCTAAAGAGCCTCAAGGTGTATGGGGGAGATGTACACGTGTCGCCGGCCTGGATGCAGCAGCTTGGCAATCTCAGAAAGGGTCACCTTGATCGTCTCACAATATCAACACAAGAGGACATAGACAGGCTTAAATATGTGCCGTGTCTGCACATCTTTCGTTGTGTTTTTATCAAGCCGGTTCAAGATGGGGAGCTTGTTTATGAGTGGGGGCCTTTCGGGCCAGAGCTCAAATTCCTCGTCATCGACTGCAGCAGCTATAAACTGGCAATAGATTTCTACGGTCTGGTAGCGACTCATGTTGAGGTGCTGTTGGTTCGCTGCGCTTCTACTACTGCTTGGTTGAATATTTGTGGGCTACGATTTCTCATTCGACTCAAGGAAGTCCGTCTGACAGGCTCCTACAGCAACCATGTGAAGCAAAACTTACAAGAGATAGTTGACGAGCGCAATCAAGAGATAGGTGTTTCAAGGGCTGTCCTGAAGCCGGAGTAGCAAAACTAACTTCTTCTTCGATATCAATTTGTCATCATGATGCATGTACATGTATGTATATACATACTGTTTTTTTAGTATACATATTTTTGTGTACACGTACAAATGTCTTCATATTGGTACTACACATCTCGATACGAAAATACATTATTAGTGCTTGAGATTCGTAATATTTATTTATTGATGGAGATGACATTATTCCTGCAGGATACGAATCCATCATTTAATTATTAGCTGCCTCTTGTATCATATTTTTCGAGGGAGCAAAGGTGATGTGGACTTGTGCCAGTTGGTTGCTTTTTTTTTGCTTGCTTCAGGAACATCACGTAAAAGATAAAAGGAACATGGAATGTATCATTTGGCCACAAACATGTAATGCCGGTGTCGCCGGTGGTCGGGAGAGGAGGGTGCCGCTGATGCGGATGCCTGGAGGGTGACCGGTCAAGGGGGAGATAAGAATGTGGTGTTCGGCCTTTCTCGGGAGGAAGGGACAGGCGGACCAAGCGTGGATATGATGCTGATTTTTTTTTTCTAACGGGACGGTGGCGACTGAACGATCCGCGACGAAATGAGCGACCGAGTGGCAGAAAACGGAACACCAATGTTCATTTTAGATAGTAGAGATAAAGCGCCCATTGTCAAAGACAAAGAGCGGCCTGCGGCCATTAAATCGTTTTTGTGTGCGTAAGTGCAAGTTGTGCTAACTGAATCCATCACAGTCGATCAGGCTGGCTTGATGAATGTTATTCGCGTCACAGCGACCCATCTCATTGGATCGTCTTGGTCTTCATTCACCGGAAGTACACTCAGCGTCAAGGATGCTTAAGTTAGGTGATGCTAGTCCTGTGGCGCATACTTCAATGGAGGCCAGGCTAATCGAGTGGTTGCTGATGAATGGTGCCTTAAGCGGCATGGAAAAATGCCGCTAAATCTGAAGAAACTTGCCGGCAATGCTCTTTTGGGGCAGAAACAAAAATGCAGCATTTAGTGGTGTCGGGAAAAAAATTGCCGGCAGTTTTCGAAAGTGCCTCTAACAGTATAATTTCAGGCACTTTAAAAACTGTCTCTATTTTTCTTTTGAAGCACTTTTCTGAAACACCTCTAATTTCAGATAGAGACAGTTGTCAGAAATGCCTCTATTTTCATCTTTAGGCAGTTTTTCTGAAATGCCTTTGATTTTGGATACAGGAACTATTCAAGACTGCCTCTATTTTAGTTTTGAGGTAGTATTTTTGAAATGCCTTTAATTATATTTTCAGGCATTCTTTAGGACAACTTAATGTGCCGAATTCTTCTTTGCCACTTAATGTATGCCTCAAATACAATATACAAAACTCAATCGCTATTAAACTTGCAATAAATTCCACAAATTACAGTGACAACAATAGTTGTACATTCTCTAATAACATAGCTAACCTATCAAGATACTAGAGCTCTGATCCTGCTAGGGGGCTGGCGATCTCATCTCCTGGGGGTCGGCAAGGTGCCCTCAGAGACCGGCAAGTCTCAGCACCTCGCCGTTGGCAATCTACAATAGCAACACCTCACCGGATTCTCCTCTTTGCGTCCCAAGGTGCTCCTACTCACCCAGCACCTTCCGCTGGCGATCTGCAGCAGCAACACCTCACGGGCTTCTCCTCCTTGCCGCCCAAGGTGCTCCTGCTTGCCCAGCACCTCGCCGCCCAAGGTGCTAAGTTACACATGGCATGGTAAAAGAAATGCTAAAACATGAGTTCCACAAAGCACACACTAAGAGAATACTTTGCCGACCAAATGAAATGTCATTTGCCGACCAAAATAACAAGGTGGATTTGGCATACATGATATACAAGTTAAGAATACCGCGCTTCTTGGTAAATGTCTATTTAAGCTAGTCACAGAACACGGTGTTTGGCAAACCTTTCTATGGAGAAAACATGTTGGCTCAAAAGCATTATCACAAGTGTTATGGAAACCTGGTCACTCGCACTTTTGGGCTAGGCTCATGGCATCTAATAAACATTTATTTTGCTTCGGAGCTTTCAATATCATGGATGGGTCTCAAATACGCTTTTGGGAGGATAAGTGGCTTGGCCACGCTACCTTGCGAGAGCAATATCCAGCTTTGTACGCTATTTTTAATTATAAAGGGGATACACTTTTCACGATCATGGAATCGAATCCTCTAAATGTGTCTTTTAGAAGAGATCTCATAGGGCCTCGTTTAAATTCTTGGAACAATCTTCTATTATGAGTGTCCATGTTGCGAATTATCAGAAGTTCCTAACAAGTTTAAATGGAATTGCTAGTGACTGGTAAATTCATAGTTGATTCCATGTATAGAGCCTTGATACATTCTGATATTCCAGTTGATGTTCATAATAAAAAAATTGGAAAATGAAAATACCTCTTAAAACTAAAGTTTTCGCATGGTATCTTTGTAGAGGAGTAATACTTACTAAAGACAATCTTGTTAAGATAAATTGACATAGAAGTAAACATTGTGTTTTTTGTCATCAAGATGAGATGATTAAATACTTATTCTTCCAATGTAAATTTGCTCGATCTATATGGTCAATCATCCAAGTAGCATCCAGTTTATCTCTCCCACGATCGGCGACCAATGTTTATGGTAATTGGTTATATGGGATTAATGAGAAGTACAAGATTTTGTTTAAGATGGAAGCGCTTGCCATTTTTTGGTTGTTATAGCTCCGTAGAAATGACAATATTTTTAATAATAAATTCTCTACTAACTTGCAGGTTATCTACTGGAGTACGGCTACTCTACGTTTATGGTCATCTTTTTAACATGTGGAATTTCACGACCTGTTTACGGAGGGATGTACACGCTTGGAGGATACGGCGAGGATAGTTTTTCATGACTTGATGGCAGCATCATCGGAGAATTGAGCTTCCATCCTACTAGGCATCAGGATAAAGCCCCTACTCATGCTTGGTTGTATTGATCGCGGTGTTTCGCGATGGTACAATAGTGGTTGTAAGCCTAGGATTTTAGATCACAAGGATTGATCCCCTCTAAGGTTGGGATGGCTCCCCTTTTATAGTGGCCAAGGGCCTCTTCCCCCAATTCTTTGGGTGGGAAGGGCTACCACATTGCCACCCAAGAAGAGCTGGTCTACAAGACTGCTTTACATGGACTGAACTTAGGGTCGGCAGGAAGCGTTGTTCCATGGTAAAGCTGTGGTTGTCGGTGACGTCTCCCTGTTGCACGACGTCGTCCATCACTTCCTTGCACCAAAGTGGTAAAGAGGAGTCCTCACTGACATCTGTGTCGTTAGCTCTTCTTTAACACCGGAGTGGCTAGACAGTCCCTTCTCTTTACCGATGCGGACCAGCGCTCTACGCGGCCGTGGGACTGCCCGTTGGACTTGTCGTCTTTCTAATCGCAACGGGATTACGAGCGTGCCCCTGGGGTGGGGATCCGATGCTCTCGCGGAGGGTGGCCACCTCCCCTAGGAGGCTTCTTCCTAGACGCAATCCGGGTGCGACTCCTCCGCGAAATGACCCTCACAGAGGTTTACCCATCCTACTTCATGTACCCGACCAGGCACATTGAGGGGACACAGCCTCCCGAGGCCTCCACGGTTTTCGCAGCGGACCGCCAATCGGTGGGTCTGGGTACCCCCGGTGCCAGTGACCCGACAACAACACCTTTGTGAGTTAATCTAGCTAAGGACATGCTTTCAATTTTACTTGTGTGTTTACTAATGTGTTTTAGTTAATTCTTCATTTCAGGTCATGTCATCAAGCTTTGCACTTGGTTACAACATCTGAAAGAATGGTATACCTCCGTTTGATAGCTAAGGCATGGACGATCCAATTACTGGGTACACTATCGTTCATCGCAACTTAAACCAGATAGTGTTCTCCAATGGTTGGAACCTCTTTTGCAACATGAACCAACTTGAAGGTGGTTCACTAGTTTCTGTGAGGGTGTAACCGAGGGAACACTGCATTGCCTTGTTCAGGACGAGAATTCGTTGAACTCTCCAAACAAGACTGTATGCATCTTTTGTCTAGCTAGGTCTAATGTAGGATAATGTTTAATGTTACAAAGAACTATGTTTGAAGTTGTTTGATTTATGTAAAAGGAAGAGAATCACCAGATGTACAAAAAGAGATATTGGTTCAGATACTAGCAATACTTGGGCATGCATGGGAGACACGCACATGTGACAATCCATGATTTGCATGCTTTGGTACAAGCTTTCAGTGGGACCCACTGTTGGCAGCAATATCTATTATATACTAAAAACAATATAAGGATGTTTACAAAGCCACCACGTTAAGCTACATCTCCTAAATTATTTTGGATGGTTAGATTAAAAATTTGTGATTATGATTTAATATAAGAATAAATGTTACGTAACTGTGTTGTCCGGTTTGTCACGTTTTATTTGACACGTACCCCACGTTATGCAAAGAGGAACTATTGTAACGTGAAATATAAAAAGAAAATTGGAGAGATGTATCTTCATGGGACTCTACATTTGAAATAATGTCCACCTCTAAAATAATGCCCACGTTAGCTAGCTATAACGTGGTGCAACTGAAAAGCCAGAAACTGCTGAGGGTGTTTGTTTGGTCTTTTTTTAACTTTTCATTCAGAAAAAAGCAGACAAAACGAAACAAACGGAGTGATTTGGCTATGGTCGTTTCCAAATCAAACACACATAGAACAGGCATATGCGGGGAAGCACCTCCGGAGGTGTTTTTTTTTTTTCTGGCTTCCCGTGGCTTTCCACTTAGTAATCGAAAAGTTTTTGTACTGGGACATATTGTTCAGCTATATTTACGAATAGATTGTCACTCCGACCTGCGTTCATGCCCGTGCGCGCGTTGCTGTTGCTTGCTCGCTGGCATGCGCAGCTGCCGTCGACTGATTGCTGATATCATTTGCTTGTAGATATTGCTGCTGACTAGTACTACTAGTACTCCTATACGGTCTATCAACTTGTACTAGTATCTCAGCTGCCAATTCATTTGCACGCAGGAGGTAGGAGTACACGCTTTTTCTATTGCAAACGGCTCCTGTAGAAAACTAGAAATTATACTAGTGCATTGTGCACGTGGTTTGCTATTTTGCTAGTGCAAATGAATTTCTCTCGGAGTAATATTTACTCCCGTATCCGAAGGTAACTGTCCTAATTTTGTCTAAATATACATATCACATCTAGACAAACTTAAGTCAACTAATTTAGGACAACCGGAGTATTTTGGATAAAGCTATATTTGTTGTATTATTTGGTTTATATAATTTTGTCATTCATGATATTATAAAATGATCCACATGTTATTTACACATTAATCAATAAAAAATACACAACTTGAGGGTATTTCAGACAATACCTTATTCTTTAGCTAGAGAGCCAGCCAAAACGCCAAACAGTAAAACTCAGAAAAACAGTTTTCCCCGCACATCAGCTTTCCTGCACAGCACCACAGCCAACCAGACACAGGCCAAACAAACATGCCAGTAAGACTACAAAGTCCATGGGACCTCCTGTTTAGACGCAAATCAGCGCATTAGCAACAAAGAATTTAAATAGGACATGTACGGCTAAACCTAGAGCGATAACAAGAAAGAATATATCATATAGTTACAAATGATGTATGATTATAGATTTTTCCAATATATCTAATAGGCTTTTTTAGCTTTTGGAACTTTGTGATTTCCGGTAGAAAAATATTTATGAGTGCTACATTTGTCAATATTACTTAATTGTCTTCTCAATCAATCTTTCTTCCATATATTTTTTGCTGATTTTATCTCGGTCTTCTATAATTGTTTTTGAAAAGTTGTGGCTAATAATTATGTTGTGTTGAAGGTAGGCTCTAAATTGCGTGAACGAGAAATAATATATTGTACGGTTAACAAATGATGTTTGATTATAGATGTTGTCAGCAATTAATATTTATGTTAAAAAATTGGCGAAATTCCATCAATATATTAAAATTGATGTTAATTAATAGGGTGTTTTTGTTTGAGCTTTTCGAACTATGTGATTTCCGCTTTAGATTGTTCGGGGTATAAATAGTTGTGGCTAATAATTATGTAGCGTCGAAGGTAGGCGCTAAGTTGTCTTTTCTCATTTACTCATTAGTTTAATTTAGTACAAAACTAATGATGCTTTGTAGATAATTGGTACCATCGATAACATATAAAATTCATGAGGAGCGATACACTAAAATTATGAGTGGAGGAGCGCTGATTTCTACAACTGAAAGACTTAGGGTATTTTGGTCACAGTGCAAGACTACTATTGTGTTGTGTCGATAGTAGAAATAGGAAACCATATTTTATTTATAAAATGGTCGGATGCTTATAGCTAAATATTGACACTAACGATGCGGCTTATCCAAGTTAAGATTAATTGTGAGCAAGCACTCAACATACAATGACTCAAAACCTGGCTTTAGTTTTGGCCACTGCTTTATGTTCTTTGTCTCCTCAAAGACCCTCATGTAAATAACTTTCATATCTTCTAATAGAAAGTGAAAACAACTCCCTTCACCCCTTAGAAAAATATTGTGACGTATGTAGTTATAATTTAAATGTCTTGAACTAGCGGGCGTATATTGTGGCTTTGTTTTTGTTGGAGTGTTCATGTCTTACTACCGTGAAAATTGGTATTGGAACTGACTTCATTCGGGGAAGACATATTAAATAATTGTCTTGGTTAATTAAGATTTTGGCATAGTTATGTTACAGGATACAACAATACATCTAAATAGATTCTAAAACAAATGGATCAAATAGTGGACTATAACGGGGAATGAGTAACAGAAAATAAAAAATTTGTAGAATATTGCGGAACATATTGTAGAATATTGAGAATATATGACTACATTCGTTTCAGTACATGTGACATTGTAGAATATTACAGATCTTGAACAAACTCACATCATTAATTTTGAGCATAGAATTTTTTGGATTTCCATGTTTGTAAACAAATTCTTCTTTCATTGTTGGAGATTGTTTTTAAATGAATGGAGAATTTCATTATTTCATAATTGAAGGGTAATGAGGAAGAGATTGATTTGGATAATAAAAATTGAAACTACTCACAATTTGCCCTATAGTCAACAATAAAAAATTGATTCACTTCAATCAAATATTATATTAGTTATTTTGTTAAAAGTTATCGAAAATCTTAAAATGTTATACAAGAACCTGATCCAATTATTATAGTGTTGTGTGTTGAACTTTTCCTGCATTAACAAACAATATTTGAGAAGTGGTGTGTGTATTGGTCTCTTGGAGATACCAGGGTAGACAAAAATATTTAACTGGTCGACACTACCCAATAGTTTTCAAGAAATCTATCAATCTCTTAACCCAAAATACTAATATAGGTGAACCGATACATCTTCATAATTCTTCATCACATTGTCTGACCATTAATATGATTGATCTCTATTATAATTGGCCACGACTATTTGGTATTTGTAACTATACATGCACAAAGATCATTGGCCGAGAAATTATTACTTACATGAAAGTATTAGCTTTGTTTACACAATGATTTTATATAACAATAATATTTCTTTGAGGCATATTCAGATATTGCCTCGCATTTGTGAGGGCCACCATGCTAGTTATAATAAAGAGACGTGGTTGGTTTGATCGATTGGTACCTGCACTTGATCACCGGCATGGACAACACGTTAGGGTGTCGAGTGTGTCGTGTGATCCCGCATAAATCCTACTTCTACTTCATTTGTTAAAACTTAAAGAAATTGTTTGATTAATAGCAAAACATGGCCCTCGTCTCCTTCAATTTTAAGGTGTGTCTCGTATTTGCGATGTTGCATGGACTTACCACTTTTGTTCCTTTTTTGCACTATGGGTTGTAAATTATTATGTGCTTTTATCGAATTCTGTGACACGTTCGTAACTCCTTTTTTCACCGTGTGCTATATGTTGGGGACGATGTAGCTTCTCGGACACGCGGCCAATGGCAGACCTACAGGTATGCTAGACCTACAGGGTATGTCGGGTATGGCCAGGCATACCCTGCGGCCCAGCTACTCTAGGTACAGCTACCTTGCGAGACATGTGTGCGTCGACTTAATAGGAAAAAAAGAACGGAAACCTGATTCGTTAGGGCATCTCCACCGGGCCGACCCAAACACGTGACCGAAACGGTTCGTTTATGTCCATTTGGGTCGGCCCGCGGTCACTTTGGGGTCACGGTCCAGCCTGTCCGGACAGCCGCACCCAGCGGCCCGACACATCTGTCCGTCCCCCCCCCCCACTGTCACTGCTTGACACCCCGGCGACGTTAATGGCAACACGACGTCGGTTATCAGCACCGGCGGCTTCCCGCGCGGACAACATTTCCCGCCATTATAGCTTTCAGTTTACCGTGCGCGCCTCCCCGATGAAAGAGCATTTCATGTTTTCCTATGTTTTGTGTGTTAGATAACAATACTATGGAGACTTTTCATGTACGCTAAGTGTGCAGGAAGTTTTGAGGGGGGCCGGATTATCCGCCCCTCCAAGGGCCAGATAATCCGGCCTACCTCATCTCTCAAGGAAGCCAAGGCGCGTTGCTCAGTGTCCAGGCGGATTTTCTCCCGGAAAATCCGAACTGGGGCGGTTTTTCCTCCCCAAGCCGGATAATCCGGGTTTCGCAAGGGCCGGATAATCCGGCCCCCAGTTTTCGAGCAAAGGGACCCAAGGCGCGTCGCTCAGTATCCGGTCGGATTTTCTACCGGAAAATCCGAACTGGGGCGGTTTTTTCTCCCCAGGACCGGATAATCTGGCCTTCGCATAGGGGCCGGATAATCCGGCCCCCAGAAGTTGATCAAGGGCAAGCTCGGCGTGACGCTCAGAGAGGGGGCGGATTGTCTGCCGGATATTCCGAGTCTGGGGCGGAGTTTCCCCAGACCGGATAATCCGGCCCTCACTTGGGACGGATAATCCGGCCCCCAAAGTGTGCAACGGCTGGTTTTTGGAAGGGGGTATAAGTACCCCTTCTTCCCCAACGTCCAGAACCCTTGATTCATTCGAATTTGACCAGACCCTGTGCAAGAGCTCTAAATCTCGATCTCCCACTTCAACCACCCTAAGGTCTTGATCTTTGGTGGAATTGAAGGAGGAGAAGTTCATCATCAACATCAAGAATCAAGCACTTCAACTCCTCTCCATTCACTTGGAGAAATCCCTGATCTAGTATTCTCGTCAATACCTAGATTGTGTTATTGTTTTTGACAACTTTGTTCTTGTGGCAGCTTGTTGTCATTTCGGGAGCCTCCAAGTTGTTGTGGAGTTGTTGCCCCGCTAGTTGTGTAAAGACGTCGGTGCCCGCCTCGAAGGGTACCTATAGTGGAAGGTGGATCAGGCCTGTTGTGGCGAGATCCATCGGAGAATAGGGTGAGGCCTTTTGTGGCGTGGTGGTCTTAGTACCGCCCACCCATCCAACGCAGACGTACTTCCCTTAACAAGGAAGGAACTGCGGTCAAACAAATCATGTGTCTCTGCGTGCTTCACTTCGGTTCACTCGTTCCTCTTCCACTCGCTCCTTACTTGCTAGTAGATAGGTTTGCATATAGGGAAATTCCTCACATTAGTTTATCTAGAGAATTTACCTTTGTTCTAAGCCTAAAATTGAAAAAGAATTAAAAATTGGTATAGCACCTATTCATCCCCCCCTAGGTGCCCATACATTTCAATTGGTATCAGAGCCCCGGCTCTTAATTCGGGCTTACCGCCTAAGAGTAGTATGGGTACAAGGGATGATGGAAATGAGGCTGTGGATAAAGTCACAATGGATGATCTCAAGTCGTTGGAAACAACCTTGTTGAAATCCTTTGAGGCCAAGATGGACGAGATGAATTAAATGATTGCTCGCCTTACATCATCCATAGCCCCATCTCCATCCTCCTCTGAGGCTCCCCCACCATCATCTAAGGAAAAGGGTAACACCGGATCCAAGGATGATGATCTGGAAGGTGAAAAATTAAATGGTTCCACCTCCAAAAAGGGAAGTGGTAAGGAGGAATATCGTGAGGTTCGCCACGTATATTGCCCCGACCCACCTATCCCTCATCCTCATATAAACAATAGGGGTGATCCACCCAAGCTCACTGCATCTTCTTTTAACCAATGGCAATTTCTAATGAAATCTCATGTTTGCAGCTCCTCTATTGAATTGTGGAGAATCATTGAAGAAGGTCTTCATGTTGGAGATCAAACCAATCTAACAAGAAGGGAAGTTGTGGATAGCCAGTTGAATGCCACTGCTCTCCACATGATACAGCTGGGTGTGGGTCCCAAGGACATGCCACACATTGAACATCTCAACACGGCTAAAGAGGCGTGGGATGCTCTTACGGACCTTTTTGTTGGAAATGAAAGCATGAGAAGAAACCGGTATGATGCCCTTAGTAACGAAGCTGAGGGATTCTACATGTTGGATGGTGAAAACCATGAGGACACGTATAGAAGACTCAAGGGCATCGCAACAACATTTCAGAAGCATGGGGCCACTCACATTGATGATGCATGGATAAAAAGGAAGTATGTGAGTGCTTTAATGCCTTTCGAACCGACGGATTTGAAGAGCTTGCAAGGTAGACACAACTATCATCAAATGACATCCAATGAAGTCATGCAAGAAATGGCGTCATTCAAAGTGGCGGCAAAGAATGCTGAAGATGCCCATGCTCGGGCCATTGGAATGCAAAAGGGTGTCAATATGGCTCTCAAAGCCAATGTTGCTGAGCAAGAGGATGATGAAGGAGCATTTGAGAGGATATCCATGGACTGCCCCGATGAGGTCAAACGTGCTCATGGTGAGTACATGGCATTCTATGCAAGGAACTTTTGGAAGGACCCTGCCAAAGCCAAGTCTGAACTTGAGCGCAAGAACGGGTCAAATGGAAGAAGAGAAAGTGGCCCAAGATTGAGAACTTGCTTCAACTGTGGAGATAGACTGCACTTTGTAGCCGAGTGTCCTTATGAAAATAGAGAAGACAATGGTGGCAGGATCATTTTTAAAGAGAAATCCAAAGTTCCTAAGAAGAAGCCATTTGCTAATAAGAATGGTCCTTTCAAGAAGCAACCCAAGATGGTCCTTGTAGCTCAAGAGGAATACTCCTCCGCAAGTGAAGATGAAGAGGATGATGATAGTTCCCGCAAAGTGGCTGCTATAGCCACCACATCGACTCCCTCCTCTCTCTTCGACTCGCCGAACGAGAACGCCATCAACAACAACGCCACTTGCCTAATTGCAAGAGGATCCGAGGTATCGACTTCTAACTCCTCATTTTCTAAGACTAACATAATTTTAGATATGGATGATCATGACAATCTTGAAATGAAAGAAGAAGTTATTTCCTTGGATATTTTTTCACTAACCTACAAGGTGAGCACAAACTCCATTTTGATACTCTTATGAGTCAACTTGCTCGAGCCGAAGATCTCCTTGAAGAAAAGGGCAGAATTGAAAGAGAAGATGCCTTGGAGATAGCCTCCTTGAAGAATGCCTTGGAAGAGGAAGAGGAAACTCGAGTTTCTTTGGAAGAAAGACTTGAATCCCTAGAGGAGTCACAAGAAGAAGCTATAGCTCAGCTCATTAAAGAACGTGACCATGCCCTTGCCAAGGTAAAGAAACTAAAGAAAGAAAAGATTGATTTTGGGGCTGTTCATGCTAGACTTTTGGAGAAGTTTGATGATCTTGAAAGTGCTCACAAGGCATTGAAGAGTGATCATTCTACCCTAAATGAGTCTCATGACCAGATCCAAACTCAATTGAAATGGTATGATGTACCAAGTACCTCATCTTCATCTGTTGGAAAAGAAGATCTTGCATGGAGTTCTCAATACAAAGGTAAAGGGGTTATTGATGAGATACTGAGCAGGCAAAGGACAAAGAACAGTAAAGAAGGTCTTGGTTACATACCCAAGATAAAGAGCAAGAAAAACAAGAAGAAGAACAAGAACAAGACTGCTCAATCGAAGACTAGAAACATTACCAATGACAAGACTAATTATGATGGTTTTGCAGGGATCAACAATCCTAACTTCGAACTATATTGTGATGCTTATGGTGATGTGTATGCTAGTTATGTAGGGCCTTATGATTGTTACATTCCTTGGTCTATTTGGGTTCCCAAGACCCTTGTTACTAACATGAGAGGACCCATTGAAAAATGGGTACCTAAAACCAAGAAGTAATTTTCTTGTAGGGCTATGCTTCCGGTGGTTCTAAATGGGTACTCGATAGCGGTTGTACGAGTCATATGACCGGAAGCAAGGAGATCATCACGGAGATGCGGCCAAACCTTGATCACATTACCGTCTCCTATGGTGACAAGTCAAAATCTAAGATATTGGGTCTCGGCAAAGTTGTGGTGGCTCACGATATCTCCCTCGTGGACGTCATGCTTCTTAAAACCCTCAGGTATAACTTACTTTCAGTTCGTGCCCTTGGTAAGATGGGCTTTGCAGTTTACATTGATGCTGATTTGGTGGTACTCTTGTGGAGCAAGTCTCTAAAAGTCGCTTTTGTGGGATATGTCGAAAACGACCTGTACGTGGTAGACTTTTCGGGGAAAACCACTACAGGTCCGATGTGTCTTTTCGGAAAGGCTGACGCGGGTTGGCTATGGCATCGCCGACTAGCCCACGTCAATATAAGAACTTTGCAAAGTCTCCACAAGGGTGGCCACATTCTTGGACTAAAAGAAAATGTCTCTTTTGCCAAAGATCGTGTCTGCAGGGCGTGTGTTGAAGGGAAAATGCATGATTCTCCTCATCGAAGGAAAACCATTATCTCTTCAAAAAGGATCTTGGAGCTTCTTCATGTGGATCTTTTCGGACCTCCATCTCATGCAAGCCTCGGTGGGAAAAAGTATTGTCTAGTGATTGTTGATGATTACTCAAGATACACTTGGGTTTATTTCTTCAAGTTGAAGAGTGAAACTCAACAAACTGTCATCAACTTCGCCAACGAGGTTCAACATCAACACAACGTCCCCATTCTGGCTATAAGGAGTGATAACGGCTCGGAGTTCAAGAACTACACCTTAAATGAGTTCCTAAGTGAAGAGGGGATAAGACATCAATATTCCGCTGCGTACACCCCTCAACAAAATGGTGTAGCCGAGAGGAAGAATCGAATTCTAATGGACATGGCAAGATCAATGTTGGCCGAATTCAAATCTCCATATAACTTCTGGGCTGAAGCAATCTCTACTGCTTGTCATTCATCCAATCGTTTATACCTCCACAAGATTTTGGACAAGACTCCGTATGAAATACTTACCGGTAACAAGCCAAACATCTCATACTTTCGGGTATTCGGGTGTAAGTGTTTCTTTCTTATTAAAGGAGTTCGTTTATCTAAGTTTGATTCTAAGGCTCTAGAAGGTATTTTTATTGGTTATGGTGCCGAATCCCACACTTCTAGAGTCTACACTAAGCTCTCCGGAACTGTTGTAGAATCTTGTAGTGTGGTGTTCGAGGAAAATGACGGTTCCCGTGCGGAGCAAGTTGGTGTTTGTGATGCAGATGTTGAAATACCCCAAGATGCCATAAGAAGAATCGGTGTGGGATTCGACGGATCCCCATTGAGGAACCCCTTGTGGCGGACCGGGAAGGACAATGCTCTACTCATATAGAGCCCTCATCTACACATACGCAACACGCTCCAACCACGCGGCCAACTTCTACACCATCTCCATCAACTGCTGAAGGTCAAGATGCTCCAGAAAGCTCCAGGTCGGATTTTCCGGTTGATACCGGATTATCCGGCCACCCCGCTCCAGCAGCTCCTGGTGGTGACGATATCAACACAAGCTCCAGGCCGGATTTTCCGGCTGACCCCGGATTATCCGGCTCCTTGCCAGGTCAAGCCAGTACCAGGCTTCCTGATGTTGCTGCTGCAAGTCCTCCCAGGCCGGATTATCCGGCCACTTCATCGGCCGGATTATCCGGCCCTGACTCTCCAGTTCTGTAGCCTCCTGTTATGGCTACGGACTCACCTCAAGGGCATGCATCTCCACCACCTGCTACTGATGTTCCAGCTACTGATCAAGGCGGAGAAAATGCCTTCAATGAAGACTCAAGTGATGAATCTCCTCCACCAAGAGACAACAAACTTATTGAACTTCGTCGCAAGGCTTGGGCTGATCGCAACCTTGAGTTGAGGGGTTACACTCTCGACAAGGTTGTTGGTGATCTTCGACGAAGGGTGTCTACTAGAAGAGAATTGGCCAGTTTTGGTGAGCATCAAGCTCATATCTCCATGGTGGAACCTAAGAACGTCTTTGAAGCTCTTGAAGACCCAGACTGGGTTGTTGCTATGCATGAAGAATTGAACAATTTCGAGCGCAACAAAGTCTGGAAACTAGTGGAGAAACCCAAAGAGTGCCACAATGTTATCGGTACCAAGTGGATTTTCAAGAACAAGCAAGATGAGAATGGCATCGTTGTGAGGAACAAGGCAATACTTGTGGCACAAGGTTACTCCCAAGTTGAGGGCATCGACTTCGGCGAGACCTATGCTCCTGTGGCTCGTCTTGAGTCCATCCGTATCCTACTTGCTTATGCTGCTCATAACAATTTTAAGTTGCAGCAAATGTACGTCAAGAGTGCCTTCCTTAACGGTCCTCTACATGAGTTGGTATACGTAAAGCAACCCCCGGGGTTTGAGGATCCTAACTTCCCGAACCATGTCTACAAACTCGATAAGGCACTCTATGGCCTTAAACAAGCCCCACATGCGTGCTATGAGCATCTTAAAGAGATTTTGTTAGATCGTGGCTTCGAAGTTGGGCAAATCGACCCCACTCTTTTTACTAAGAAGGTTAAGGGGGAGCTCTTCGTATGCCAACTATATGTAGACGATATCATTTTTGGTTCTACTAACAAAGCTTTTAACGATGAATTTTCAAAGCTTATGACTGACAGGTTTGAGATGTCTATGATGGGGGAATTACGGTTCTTTCTTGGATTCAAGATCAAGGAACTAAGAGAAGGAACCTTTATTAATCAAGCAAAGTACATCCAAGACATGCTCAAGAGATTCAAGATGACGGATCTAAATGGTGTCGCTACTCCGATGCAAACAAAGTGTCATCTCGAACTCAACCCTCATGGTAAAGATGTGGACCAAAAGGTATACCGGTCCATGATCGTCTCTCTTCTTTACCTCTGTGCATCTAGACCCGATATTGTGTTGAGTGTGGGAGTGTGTGCAAGGTATCAAGCAGCTCCTAAAGAAAGCCACTTAGTGGCGGTCAAGAGGATCTTTCGGTATTTAGTTCATTCCCCCAACTTTGGTCTTTGGTATCCCAAGGGCTCCAATTTCTCTTTATGTGGTTATACTGACTCAGATTGGGCTGGTGATAAGGATGATCGGAAGTCAACTTCTGGAGCTTGTCAATTCTTGGGAAGATCTCTTGTATGTTGGTCCTCCAAAAAGCAGAATTGTATATCTCTCTCCACCGCCGAAGCTGAATATGTTGCTGCTGCCAGCTCTTGTACCCAATTATTGTGGATGAGGCAAACTTTAAAGGAATACGGTGTCAATTGTGACAAAGTGCCTCTTTTATGTGATAATGAAAGTGCTATCAAAATTGCGTACAATCCAGTTCAGCACACAAGGACGAAGCATATTGAGATTCGGAATCATTTTATTCGTGACCATGTTGCTCGAGGTGATATTGATCTATCTTTTGTGAGCACGAAGAATCAACTGGTGGATATTTTTACAGAGCCACTTGATGAAGCAAGATTCTGCTATTTGAGGAATGAGCTAAATATCATTGATTCCGGGAGCTTGTCTTGATTACTCATGCACGCACTCGTACATCTCAATCCCTGTTTGGTCTAGGTGTGGGCATGGATATAGGGGGAGTGTGGTCCTAACATATTGGGCTAACCCTCCCCCCATAATGCCAATAGCAAGTTATATCATTTCTCTTAATATCATGTTGTGATATGTGAGCTTACTGATGAGTATTGGTCGTGAACCCAAGATATATCTTCGCGGTGTCACACCATACACTCCAACAAGGTGGCCTCGTCCACCACCCTCTCCTTCGTAGAGAATTGGATCTTTTTGGATGTTATTTGCTCTCTCATGTTCTTATGGGAATCACACTCAATCTTGGCTTTTGTTTGATTTGGATTTTGCAATTTTGAGTGTCTAGTACCATCTCAGTTTGGCATTCTCAATCCTAATCCTTCCCTACCCCTAAGACATCTATTCTTGCACACAAGTCCCTTGTACACCTTGTGGGGGTGTTGTCTGGGGACGCGCGGGCCTGGTTCTGTGTATAACAGAATCCCAGATTTGAGGCCGGATAATCCGGCCCAAGTGTTGGCCGGATAATCCGGCCCTGCCAGATTCGATCTTAAAGGGCAGGGCTCGGGGAGAAGGGCTCATAACGAGCAGCACTTCTCTCCCAGCCCTCTCCTTCTCCCCAGCCGCCGCCTGCCGCCCCTCACCCTCCCCGGAGTCTCTCCGGCCACCGGATTTTCTGGGTCTTCTCGGATCTTCTTCTCCGTGCCTCCGGGTACCTTCTCCTCCGCGTTCTTCCTCCAATGAGTGAGGGTAACTCCCTCCCTCCCCATCTTTGGCTAGATGTGTGTCTTGTTGGATGGAACGTTGTCTAGAAGGATGTGGTTTCGCATAGAACTCGTAGTCTTACAGTTTCTAGGCCCGATCTACTTTTTTTGCATGCATTCATGGTGAAATCGAAAATTTCTGCCAGGGCCGGATTATCCGCCCCTGGCCAGGCCGGATAATCCGGCCTGACAGATTCAAGTCTGCTTCAGTTTCACTATGGTGTATGTTTTGAGTAGTTTTGACCTATGAATTGTTTTGCCTACTTGTTCCATACTCTCTCCTGGACTTGTGTGTATGCTTATCCCCTTGCTATCGCTCTTATTCTCCTCACAGGTAGTTCCGGTGTTCCCAAGACATACAAGCGCCGTCCTCGCGGCAAGTACTTTCGGGACGACGGTCAAGGTAACCTTGTGGATGAAGTTGAATTGAGGAGAAGAAAGAACGAGGAAAGGCGCATGGCTGAACAATCCAAGAGGACTCGGAAGGGCGTGTCCAAGAGGAAGGGAAAGGAGCCCAAGATCAACTACAGGGCTTTGGATGCAGTCTCCTTTTCCGCCATCCGTCGCCGTGACTTGTTTGTTGAGCTGCCTCGTGATGCTGAGCTGGGGGATTCCCGCTTTTGGTGTGCCGAACATAAGGGGATTTATGAAGACATCTATGCCAGGCTGAACATTAGGCCTATGCACCCTCTGGTACTTGCTGATGCTTTGGAGAAGGCGCATCTTGTTGATGCAATGTATGTGGCTGAGAGGATGGGGCTGCACCATCTCATGTCCCTCCAGTGCTCCTTTGACTCTGAGGTGGTGAAGCAATTCTTCTCCACTCTGGTGATTTGTGGTGATGAGCGTCGCACTATGAAGTGTATGACTCATGATAGGCCCATGACTGCTGATTTTCACGTGTTTGCTGAGGTTTTGGGGTACTCCTTCCGCAGCAGGGATAGAGGCAGTGGCCACCGCATCATCACTCAATTGAAGCCCAACAAGGATGCTGCTCTCTCTCCGTGCACTGTGGACAATGGTATTGTTAGTACTGTGGCTGGTCTTGCTCCCATCTATGCTGCATTGGTGGGTCTCTTCCGTGACTCTATTACACCGAGTGAGGGCAACAATGACAGCATCCGTGGCCACCTCGTTCAGCTACTTCAATTTTCTCATGAGGTTGCCTCCTGCGAGGACGAGTCAGTGCAGTACAGGCTGGATGTCATGGACTTCATTTACCATGAGCTATGTGATGCTATGTTCAACCATCTGTCCATTCCCTATGCGCCCTACATTATGTTGCTCATCCGCCACCTGCTTCCTGCCGAGGAGTTTCACATTGACTCGGTGCACAAGGCCAAGAAGATTTACAACAAGGTTCGGAAGACTGCTCACCCCTCCTCTGCTCCTGAGGGCCTCATGAGGGATGCTCGTCGGCCCCCAGTGCCTCCCGTGGCCCGTGAGATCAAGCAGCTGAACTGGTTCTAGCGTCACATCCTCTGCATGGGCGTGGACACACGCAAGGGTCAGTATGAGGCCTACCAGCAGCGCCATGAGATGGCTCACTCCCAGCAGCTCATTCTCCACCACGTGTCTGGCGCTTCGGGTACTCCTCCGGCTCCTACACCTGCCACTCCATATGCTCGGTGGAACTCCTCCTCCGGGCTGAACTATGGTGAGCTGGAGCGTCACTTGTTCCCCTATGCGCCTGCTACTGATGCTGATGATGAGGAAGGTGACACGGAGGAGCTTGAAGATGAGGATGAGGAAGAGCATGAGGATGAAGACGAGGACGAGGACTATGATGAGTGATCCCATGGGGTGCTAGCATCGCTCTTCTCCCTTTTTGGTGTCTCGATGCCAAAGGGGGAGAAGTAGTTCTATTAGGTTGTCCGTGGATTTGCATGGGTCAGGCATAAGCACTTGCACTTTTTATTCGTTATTTCTTGCTTATGCCCATTTAGCGTTGAACTTTTATATTCGTGGTTTGTGATTTGTGGTTGAGACTTTATGTGGTTTGGATGATACCTATGGACTTCATATCATGGATTATGCTCATGGTTATATCTATTCATATCCTACTGCTGGTGGTTTATCACGGAAGGCACGCGCTCATAATGATTATCCACTAATAATGATGATTTATGTCAAGGATGCCTATTCTCTACTTCGGTGGTATGTGTTTTTGCCCTTTTGTCTATGGAATAGATTCACCGATTTGTGTGCATTTATATTCCAATGCAAACTCTATTATGCACACATTGAGGGGGAGTCCTCTCCATAGTTATCTCTGGTTGTCTTGTGTCTTTCTCCTGCAAATCCTGGTATTGTCATCTAACACCAAAAAGGGGGAGATTGAAAGAGCATTTCATGTTTTCCTATGTTTTGCGTGTTAGATAACAATACTATGGAGACTTTTCATGTGCGCTAAGTGTGTAGGAAGTTTTGAGGGGGGCCGGATTATCCGGCCCTTGTCCGCCCCTCCAAGGGCCGGATAATCCGGCCTACCTCATCTCTCAAGGAAGCCAAGGCGCGTTGCTCAGTGTCCAGGCGGATTTTCTCCCGGAAAATCCGAACTGGGGCGGTTTTTCCTTCCCAGGCCGGATAATCCGGGTTTCGCAAGGGCTGGATAATCCGGCCCCCAGTTTTCGAGCAAAAAGACCCAAGGCGCGTCACTCAGTATCCGGTCGGATTTTCTACCGGAAAATCCGAACTGGGGCGGTTTTTTCTCCCCAGGACCGGATAATCCGGCCTTCGCATAGGGGCTGGATAATCCGGCCCCCAGAAGTTGATCAAGGGCAAGCTCGGCGCGACGCTCAGAGAGGGGGCGGATTGTCTGCCGGATATTCCGAGTCTGGGGCGGAGTTTCCCCAGACCGGATAATTTGGCCCTCACTTGGGCTGGATAATCCGGCCCCCAAAGTGTGCAACGGCTGGTTTTTGGAAGGGGGTATAAGTACCCCTTCTTCCCCAACGTCCAGAACCCTTGATTCATTCGAATTTGACCAGACCCTGTGCAAGAGCTCTAAATCTCGATCTCCCACTTCAACCACCCTAAGGTCTTGATCTTTGGTGGAATTGAAGGAGGAGAAGTTCATCATCAACATCAAGAATCAAGCACTTCAACTCCTCTCCATTCACTTGGAGAAATCCCTGATCTAGTATTCTTGTCAATACCTAGATTGTGTTATTGTTTTTGACAACTTTGTTCTTGTGGCAGCTTGTTGTCATTTCGTGAGCCTCCAAGTTGTTGTGGAGTTGTTGCCCCGCTAGTTGTGTAAAGGCGCCGGTGCCCGCCTCGAAGGGTACCTATAGTGGAAGGAGGATCAGGCCTGTTGTGGCAAGATCCATCGGAGAACAGGGTGAGGCCTTTTGTGGCGTGGTGGTCTTAGTACCGCCCACCCCGCCAACGCAGACGTACTTCCCTTAACAAGGAAGGAACTGCGGTCAAACAAATCCTGTGTCTCCGCGTGCTTCATTTCGGTTCACTCGTTCCTCTTCCACTCGCTCCTTACTCGCTAGTAGGTAGGTTCGCATATAGGGAAATTCCTCACATTAGTTTATCTAGAGAATTTACCTTTGTGCTAAGCCTAAAATTGAAAAGGAATTAAAAATTGGTATAGCACCTATTCACCACCCCCCCTCTAGGTGCCCATACGATCCATTTCACCCGGCTGTTTTCCGCCTTCGTCGTCGTCTATAAAAGACGGCCGCTTGGTGCGGCTGAGACAACAAGCCCAGCCAGAGCAACCACCATCGGAAAAAAGCTCCTACTGCAGCCATGCCCCGCTGCAAGATCGCCAACTGGAGCAAGATTAGGGAGCTGTGTCGCACCCGCCGCTTCCAGGACACCGACGCTGTCAACCTCCAGGCCACGTTCTTGTCCCAGCGCATGGCAGAGGCGGAGGTGGTGGCCATCGAGGAGGAAGGTCGTGTGGCCGAGGCGGCGCTGGAGGAGGTGGTGGAGGCGGCCTCACAGGTGGCGGCCCAATGGGCGGCCCGTGAGGTTCACCATGTCGCCGCCAAGGAGGCGGTGGAGGCGGTGGCCAAGGAGGGCGCAGTAGGGGCCCTCCACGAGATCCACGACGAGGCGGCCATGGTCACGCTGGAAAAGGTGGCCAAGAAGGCCACCAAGGCTGCCGTCCGCGAGCTTCGCCAGGCCGCCGCCTCGCGCAATGCGGTGGTAGCGGCAGAGCACGCCGCCGAAACGGCGGCGGAGAAGCTGCGAGTGGCTACTACCGCTGAGGTGGCGAGCGCGTGGGGTCTCGTCGACGGGGATGAGACCGAGGTGGAGGAGGACAACGAGGAGGGGGGAGGTGGATCAGGTGGTGGCAGAGGAGGGGGCGGGGGAGGATGAGGGGGAGGAGCCGATCGCCGTCCCCATGCAGATCACGCAGGCCCTCGGCCTCAGCCCGAACAGAGCTCCGGTGGCCCCATTGGCAGCGACGGCGGAGGTGGAGGTGGAGGTGGAGGTGGAGGACCAGGAGGCTAGGAACCACTGGACGACCGAGATGAAGAAGGCCCTGGCCAACCGGGCGGCGGCGGAACGCGCGAAGGCGGCCGACAGAAAGGAGGCTTGTAGCCGGGCGAGCAAGCGTTACCACGACTACCTCCAGCAGAAGGCCATCTGTTCGGCTATAGCGGCGATCGACAGTTCCAGCGGCAGCGGCAACGGCGACCAGTAGGCGTAGGGAACGGCCTCCTCCATCAGCGGTAGTGGTAGTTTTCGTTTTAAGTTTGTTCAAACAGGCATTTTTCTAGTCGGCGGGGTTTAATCTAATGAAAAGTCAGTTTACTTATTAATGTTTCACTTACGCCCTGAGCGGCCGACAGGAGTACACCCACGCGGTGCTTGCGCTGTCCGGGCCGACCCAGCGGTCACGCAAATTAGATGCATGGATGGGTCGAGCCGGACGCGTCCAGACGGATGGGTCGTGCCGCTGCGGCGCCACGCACATCGCGCTCGTCCGCTCGGCCGGAACAGATTGGGTCGACCCGGTGGAGATGCCCATACGTCTCATTTTGATCACACTTTTCCTCTACCGATCCACTGATCCAATCTCACGTCCTAGCCCTGCGCTGCTGTGTGGACCGATGCTCTTGCACTATGCCGCCCCGCCGATCGCCGTGCTTTTGAGTTCTAACTACACCGCCCGCTCTGCCACATGTAACGTGATGACCCTGTCCTCTCACAGCCAGGTCAGGACTCCGGAGGAGACAACCCATTCGATCTGGACTGTTGTCTGTCGACTTGGAAGCCCGGCGTTGGCACACCGCGAGGTTTCCGAACGCCGGCACGCCGCTGGCCGCAACGCCGCGAGGTTGAACGTTATTAGTTCGTGGCTTCGTGTTTTCTACTTCGCCGCCGCTGCCGTGAGCTTACGAAACCAATATATTTGACAGTTTGACACCAGCAAGCCACATCCACATGGAGGTAATTATCGGTAGCTGGTCTTATTTAAGCTATAGATTCACCAATACATCATCTTGGGATTAAATAGTTTAATAAAAATAAATTACAAACATATATTAATGATTGTCCGTATTATCTATTTATGCAAAGATACTAATCCTCTTGGTTATGAACTATAATTCTATCGCCACATATGAGTTTTGTCACACGTGTGGTAAATTGTAAAATTTTGTACTTATGTTGTTTTCTTATTTAATTTTTAAGTTATGAAGAAGAGAGGTGGAGACATTGCATCCCTTTTTTAGAAACACGCAGCAAAGAAGGCTGCAGTTGCTTCAAAACCCTCTCCGGATGAAATTGTGGCGGAAGCGAATACTCAAGAGCAAGAGAGTGTAGTTTTGAGGAAGTTGTGAATGATATGTCACCATCAAATTGTACAGTTATTTATTTAATTAGTAAAATACTCCCTGCGTCCAAAAATATAATGCGCTTAAGGACTGAACAAAAGTCAAATCTTACTAAATATTTAGAAAAAAATATGTACATCTATATTATGAAATATATATACTTTATGATAAATCTATTGATATTGATTCGGTATTGTAAATATTTTTATTTTTATTTATAATCTTGGTCAAACTTAGAAAACATTAACTTTTACCTAAATCTTATGCGCCTTATATTTTAGGACAGAGGGAGCATATTTTATCAAAATTATCATCAAAAGTTTTACGGGGCATACCCATATGTGAAATCGTAGGTCCGACACTGCGCGTGGCATTGATCCACGCGCCATTGCGCCGACGCTCGCTTTTCTTGTGTTTGGGAGTGCTCGCCGGCAAATAGCCGCCGGTGGTGAAAAGGAGGAAGCTACGAAGGTTGGGGAGGAGGAGCACCCTATCCCCTGCCGGCAGACCACGACCTATGCTAATGCAGTAGCATTGTACTCCCTCTGTTTTAAAATATAAGATGTTTTAGCTTTGTGAAAAGAGTGTATCTAGACCTATTTTAGTGCCATGCTAGAGTTTACCTCAAAAAAAAAAATGTACCATTCTGGAGTACGTACGTGAGACAGCCTATTACGTAGTAGCAACTCTGCAAGCAGTAAGCGTGCCCAGCTACCTGTAGCCAGCTTGCTATCCACCGATCTGATCATTCGCCAGCGCCACCTGCACGCGCACAGGCAGAAACTCAGGCACCATCGCCATATGAGTGATCAGTCCAGGTACAAATAGAAAGGTAAGAAAGCAGAGTGTCCAAGCAGATCTCGCCCATTGTTTAACACATCTGTTTCCATGTAATCGCGGTCGCCGGCCGGCCGTTCTGCTGTGTGCCGCAGCAGCAGCAGCCTTGGCGGCCTTCCACGTATGGACGAAACCGCAATGGCATGCAATGTAGCCTCTCGTCTTTCTTCTTGCTGGAAGCGGGCCGTGTCGGCCTTCCAAAAGGGAAAAGCGGGATGCGCCTATGCATGCCAAACATGGGACGACGACATGGTGTCTGGCGGTGGGGGAAGTCCCCCAGGTGGCTGCTCTGCTGCCACCCTCCAGATCCAATGGTCTGGTGTGCTCTTGCCGCTGCGTATGGTCGGCTACCGCCATCGCGGTGGAGGTTGTTCCCTCCTACACGGTTGTGGTTCTGCCTCTCCTTGGCTATGGATAATTCTTAGTCCGACAGGCATCGCTGTGTTTGCCTTGGTGATCCGACAATGGTAGGTTCAACACTGTGGTGACGTATGTTGGTGGCTGGCGAGTTTGGTGGAGCACTATAGTTTGCCCGGTGATATGGTTGCTTAGGGAGGGGGGGGGGGAGAAATCCCTGTAATTGTGACACCGACATGGCGACGCTTTCGGGTGTCGCTGCTCCTTCCTGAAGGGTGTCGGGTGCTCCACTTCCCACGACTGTAGCGTACCAGGGGAAACCCTAGGAGCAGTCCGGGCAGCAGGGTCATCGCCATCACCGTCCTTTTTCGAGGTGTTATTTGGTACGCGGCGACTCGAAGTGTGTGGATCGTGGTGGGACTACTCCGGAGGATGCAGCAGTTGCGAGTCATCGTCGTTTGTCGATCCGCCAGCGTTGTCAGTGGCGGAGCTAGGGGGACCAGCAGGGGCCCTACTCTCCCCCACCCCCTTGACATGGTAATTGGTACAACAGGAGATAAATATGTGTTTAAGACTGATTTGAAGAGATAGAGAGAATTAGCATTGTCAGCTCCCGCTGATTAAGAATTAGCATGAGCGGCCCCTCTTATACTTTAATTCTGCCTCCGCCATTGGGCGTTATTGTGCTTTAGTTTCTATTTCCACTAGTTGAAAAGGGCCTTTGGCTCGGGCCACTACTGGTAGAATGAGGGCCTTTGGTCCAGCGCCCAAATTCTATTGGTCCCGGTTCGTTTCCATAATCGGGACCAATGCTAGGCACCGGTCCCGGTTCATGTCGCCTGGGCATTGGTCCCGGTTCATCTGTAAGCATTGGTTCCGGTTGGTGGCACGAACCGGGACCAATGCCCCCGCGACGCACACGTGGCGCTCTGCGGGGCATTGGTCCCGGTTCATGCCACCAACCGGGACCAAAAACCCCGCGACGGTCAGCAGTCCAGGACAATTAATGTAAATTAATTCGGGGCAGAAATTAATTTGAGGCAGAAATTAATTCGAGGTAGAAATTGAATTGATCACTATTTTTGAAAAAATCTTTCACGAATTAATCGAGACAAAGGTCTAAATTGAGACATTTTATTATTCGACCACAAATTTTTCATACAAAGATGCGACTTTATAAATTCCTAGTCGACAACACTTCCGCTTCCGCTGTCCTCCGAGCCGTTGTCCTCCGAGCCGCCGGCTTCCTCGTCGTCGTCGGACGAAATCTCCACGATTTCGGCGTTGTTCGGGAGACGGAGCTCGTCTGCGCGCCTAGTGGCGTCGATGGCGGTGTAGATGGTCCGTCCAGGGACGGACCAGAACATCTCCCGCCCTTCTTGGTTGCGGCGATCTGGGTGCACCAGGCGCCCGTCCACGAAACGGTTGCCAAGCTTGGCCTTCCGCTCCTTCTTAAACAGCCGGGGCCAGTACTCACTGGCCGCCGCGTACCGGGGCAACGCCCTCATGCACGCGGGCAGTTGGCGGCGACGCTCCGTGATGACGTACTCCATCTCGTATCCGCGGGGGTTGAGGAGCGGAGCCACCGGCACACCCGCTGTTGGAGATATGCCCAAGAGGCAATAATAAAGTGGTTATTATCATATCTTCACACTTATGATAAATGTTTACATTCATGCTATAATTGTATTAACCGGAAACATTAATACTTGTGTGATTTGTAAACTTAATTTAAAGTCCCTAGTATAGCCTCTATACTTCACTAGCTTGTTGGTTGATTAATGATTGTGGTTTCCATATCATGAACATTGAGATGTTATCAACAACAAGATCATATCATTAGGAGAATGATATGGTGGACATACTCCTATAGACAAGCGTAGCATAAAGATCAAGTCATTTCAATAGTTCAATTGCTATATGCTTTCTGATACATAGTAACCTAATTCCTTCGACCATGAGATCATGCATATCACCTTTACTGGATGGATGCTTTGATGTCATCAAACACCACACCGTAACAGGGTGGCTATAAAGGTGGCATTGAGTGTTCGGAAAGTATTGGTTGAAACACATGGATCAAGAGTGGGATTTGTCCATCCACATGACGGATAGATATTCTCTGGGCCCTCTCGGTGAAATGTCATCCAATTAGCTTGCAAGCATGTGACTTGGTCACAAGGGATCACATATCACGGGAACGAGAAAAGAGTACTTGTCAGTAACGAGGTTGAACTAGGTATGCAGAGATACCGACGATCATAACCTCGGATAAGTAACATATCGTGAGACAAAGGGAAATTGGTATCGTATGTAAGTGGTTCATTCGATCGCAAAGTAATCGTAGAAATATGTGGGAGCCATATGAATTTCCAGATTCCTCTATTGGTTATTGTTCGGAGAAGTGTCTCGATCATGTCCGCATAATTCACGAACCGTAGGGAGACACACTTAAGGATTCGACGTTGTTTGAGTAGTTATGGTATTATGAGAAAGAGACCGAATGTTGTTCGGAGTCTCGGATGGGATCCGGGATATCACGAGGTGATCCGGAATGGTCCGGAGAATAAGATTCATATAAGGAAAGTCCCGTTTCGGAGTTCGGGAATGATTCCGGTGTTTCCATCGGGAACATTCTAGAAGGTCCCGGAATGTCCGGCACTCCGGAGGGGGAAGGGTACTTGAATGTGTCATTACATGTTGGAATGATTGCATCATGTACTAAGTGTTCTTGCTGTCCCAAATAAAGGATTAAATTGAATCCTAAATTGAAAAAGTCAAACGGCTAGTTTGAAAGTCAAACGGCAGTTTTTGGGAAGTGGGAGGAGAGGAGGAAACCGACTTGAGGGAGGAGTCCTCCTCCCCAAGCCGGCGCCCCACCTAGGCCGAGTTGGGGAGGGACTCCACTCCCTCCCCTTGGCCGGCCAGCCCCTCCCACCTATATAAGGAGGGGCAGGGCTCCCTCCCAACACACACAAGTTTCCTATCCTCTAAACTAAACCCTAGATCTAGACCCCGGTTTAGAGCTATTCGGTTTAGAGCCTTCTAATTGGTTTAGAGCCCTCTAATTGGTGTGTCTAATTACTAGACCACTAATAGCCTCTCTCATAAGCTCCACCATACTCGCACCGGCTTAAGGCGAAGCCCTGCGGGATTTCCCCTCTACCTCCGGTACCACGCCGTTGTGCTGCCGGAATCGCGAGGAGAGTGCTACAACCTCCGCTGCCTGCTGGAACAAGGGAGAGGAAGGTCTTCGTCGAGTACCGAACGTGTGACCGACTGCGGGAGCGCTGCGGGAACGCGGCACCGGAAGGATCGTCTACGCGATCTTGAGATCGGAAAGAGTACGACTACATCACCCACGAGAATCTGCTCTCGTTAAACACTTTGGAATCTTCGAGGGTGAGTTATTCCATCGACTCGTTGCTACAATCTAGTAGATAGATCTTGGCTTGTTTGTTTGTATGCGATAGAAAATTTTTGTTTTCCATGCTACGAACCCCTACAGTGGTATCAGAGCCGTGTCTATATGTAGATCTGTTGCACGAGTAGAACACAATGGTCATTGTGGGCGTTGATGCTTTTATTGTCGATTGCTTTTTGTGTACTTTGCATCTTGCGGTATGTTGGGATGAAGCGGCCCGGGCTAACCTTACATGACATCGTTCATGAGACTTGCTCCACGCTTGACATGCAACTTGTATTGCATAAGTGGCTTTGCGGGTGCCTGTTTCTCCTAGCATAGTTAAGATCCAATTTACAACGGGTGATTAACAATATTAGTATCAATGTTGTGGTTCTTGTTCGTAAGTTAGAACGACACTTATTGAAAGCCCCAAACCACGTAAAATATGCAAAGAAAGTAGAGGCGTCTAACTTTGTTTTGCAGGGGTGTGCAGTGATGTGATATGGCCATGATTGTGATCATATTTGATGTATGCAATGTTCCTTATTGTAAGTTGGCAACCGGCAGGAGCCATATGGTTGTCTTTAATTTCTGTTAAGACCTGCGTGTCTATTCAAAATAGTTGTAATAGTTAAAGCTGGTGGACGACAACCATGGTGAAGCGTCATTGACCTTGATGCAATGCCGGTGATGATGGAGATCATGTTCGTGTTTGAAGATGGAGATCGGAAGCACAAAGAAGAAAGGCCATATCATATCACATATTATGAATTGCATGTGATGTTAATCCTTTATGCATCTTGTATTGCTTAGTAGACGACGGTAGCATTATAAGATGATCCCTCATACACATAAATTTCAAGTTCTAAAGTGTTCACCCTTAGTATGCACCGTTGCCAAAGCTTGCTGCTTCGAAGCACCACGTGATGATCGGGTGTCTTTGATTCCGCGGGTGAATACAACGTAAGCAAGCCAGATTTGCTTATGCGGTAGCTAAGGTTTGATCTTGACGAGCCTAGCATGTACAGACATGGCCTCAGGAACACGGATTACCGAAAGGTAGAGCATGAGTCATATAGTAGATATGATGAACATGTTGATTGTTCGCCATTGAAGCTATATCAACTCTCGTGATGATCGGTTTTGATGTGGTGGATTTGGTTCGTGTGATCACTAAAACAATGTGAGGGATATTGTTTTGAGTGGGAGTTCACCTAGATTAATTTAATTATTAATTAGAACTCAATTTATCATAAACTAAATCAAAGTGAATTTGCATAGTTGTTGTAGTCATTGGCATCCGTTTACCACCTTGCGCTTAGTTATAATTGAGATGATAGAACTATAGAATTCTGGTTAGATACTTTACGAACTGGTATCGTATTGTTTTAAGTGTTAATCTAAAGTTTAAAAGTCCTATTGCAAACTTTCAGTAAGTTCCGGTTACTCCATGAAGTTTAATAATTAGTATTAAATCAAGAGTAACAATTCCAAGTGTTAGTATATAAGTATCATGTTTGTATCCATGATTCTTGATATTCAAAGGATTCCCTTAATATCAAGGTTATCTAGGATCTGAAAGAGTTGTTTCAGAAACCATGATATGTGGAAGATATTGTGATATCTGAAACAAAGTTTTGGTTACAACATGATAGAGTATAATATGGCAAAAGTCATGTTCTCATATTTGATGAGAATTTGCAAAAAGGTTGGAGACACTTGTTGTCCTAATCCTCCAAAAGGTTTTGGATAGCAACATTATACTCATAATTCATCGTTATAAGCTAAAAGTAGCTTGATCATGGACGATTCCATGATAAGGGTGAATATTTGATGTAGGTAAAATGTTTACTACACCAAGAGATTACTAAAGTAAGGAATTTGAAAGAACACCAAATATTTGATGATGGTGATCTACTTCAAAGTGCAAGTCCAAAGACATTGGTATTTAATTATACACGCTTTGGACTATATGTCATATGTATGACTCCACTATTGATATTGATAGATTCTTTCAAATAGAAAAGGAAATATTGAAAGAGAATCTCATAAATATATGGCAGAAAAGAAAAGACTAGAATTGTTCAGCTTAAGTATATAGATGATATACATGTTATGGCTATGTTCTTTGCTTCTTAAACAATGTGGTTCTTAAGTATTTGATACTGGATTTGTTGGTGTGAATCGTCATACGAAACAACAGAATTCATGAACTACAATGGCCTAAGTAACTAGCAAAAGAATATGTGATGATGTTCATCGAGAACAAATAAAGGGTTATTGTGTTGCTCGTTAAAACATCAAAGCTTGCCTTCAAAGATTTGTTTTATCAGGTATTATGAGAACAAAAGGGTTGTTCAAATAATTGCCGTAATCCATAAAAGATGGATGATTCACAAATCTCGTTGGAGAAATCACATCCATAAAACTAGTGCTAAAATGTCGAAAGACAAATTGATTGAAAGATCACTTAGGAAGTGACATCGCCGTTTAAATTATATTGGAAAGAAAACATGAAGAAAATCCATATGGATGGAATTTTGGAGTCTATTTGATTTTGATCAAATAACGCTTGTGAAACTTTCCTAGAGATAATTAAAACTTCGTTCATAGGCCAAAAGGGAACGAATGACTAGCTAATTGGAACTTGTACATATTGTTGTACGAAGTCCATTATGTGTAGTCAAGAGCGATGGATTTCAACTTCATATGCTTTCTCCGAAAATTTGAGTGAATATATGAATATTTACTTAATAAGGATGAAGTATGAAATATTTGAAAAGTTCAAAAGACTTTCAAGATGAAGTGCAAAATCATTGTAACAAGAATATGAATAGTTTATGATAAAGATCATAAAGGAAGATATTTGAATTACAAGTTTAGCATAATACCTAAGATTTAAGGAATCGTTCCGTGGATTTGCATTTTCCCGAAACACCATAAGTGTATGGAGCGTTCGAGATATGTAATTAAACCTTGTTTGACATGGTAAGATCAAAGGTATAATTTATAAAACTGCCATTATATTTTAAAGATTAAAAGCTTTAGATATTACCGTTTTTCCACTGAAAAGAGCTCCATCATAATCCGTTGAAATGACACCATATAAGGTTATGGTTTGGGATAAAACCCAAGTAGTCCTTTCTTAAACATTGGTATGCTATGCATAAGAAAGATGTTTGCAACCAAAGTCGGATAAACCTGTCTTTGTATTACTATTAAGTATTCCTCCATAACACCGAAGACAAAAGTGTTTGTCGCTTAGAACGTCAAGTTTCTTTGAGAAGGAATTTTTCGTGATAAGTTAAAGTGGGAGGACAATAGAACTTTGATAAGGTTAAAAGAACCTTAGCTATATGTGCAGAGTTGCGCAGCACCGAAAAGTGTTCCGGAGGCAGCAATAATGCTCATGGCTCACGTGCCTCAAAAGTTGTGGTCACGGAGGTCTAAGTTTCTATTGAAACAAGTAGGTCAAGTAAACAATCAAATACTAAGATTTGAGGGTTGAATCATTATTTGAGAATAATGAACCGACTACATGCAAAGAAGCGATGATGGGCCCTGACTCCGTCAAATGGCTTGAAGCCATAAAATCCGTGATAGTTCCATACACGAGAAATCAAGTTTTGAACTTGAAGGACCCTCGAGAAAGGTGTAAGACCTTACAGTTGTGTCTGGATCTATAAAGAAATAGACATGGATGTTTTACATCTATGAAATAGTCGACATGTTGGGAAAGAGTTCACAACAATGTTCAAAGGTTGACTATGACAAGATTTGATCTATCATAGTGATATTTAGTCTAGACGGATTAATGTAGCAACCACTACATATAATTTGTTATATGGTAGTTGAATAAACAAAACAAGTTCTTCTAATAGAATCGTTACCTAGGACATGTGCATAAACACGGTCCATAGGGTTTTGTTAATTCAAAGGATGCTAAAAGCATATGCAAACTTCAATGGTTAGAGTGAGCATAGCGGAGTTGGAATCTTCACTATGATGAAACTGTTAAAAGGGTTTAATTTCATCAGAGACAATGAAGATGCTTGCATTTGCAAGAAATTAAGTGGGAGCGCTAAGACATGTTTCTAATACATTATGTGGAAGACATATTGTTGATTGGAAATAATGTATCTTTTATTAACACATATTAAGAATTTCATCCCGATAAAAGACTTAGGCAAAACCCAAATATTTGGCATCAATAGACGCTAATATGGTTGTGCCAGAAGTACATAGACAAGATATTGAATGAGTTCAATATAGAAACTACAAGAAAAGGTTCTTGTTGCACAGAAAGGATTGAATGAGTTCAATGTTGATGATATATTCAAGTGTATTGGCACTTGGTAAGTGAAACAAAGATTCAAGTATAGATTGATACTTGATGTATGAAATCACAAAGAGTATTTATATCAATCATACTGTGATATGTACAAATCCAGATATGTCCTATGCTCTAAATGTTGAGAGCATATACCAGAATGATTCGTAAGATGATCATTGGACAATAGTAAGGATATTCTTATGATCTTTTGAAAGAACTAAGAATATATTATTTGTAGAAGTGACTAATAGATGGTTAGTTCATTGTAAAAGTACTACATTGATACTAGCTTTGTCACAAAGTACAAATTTAGTTTGTCTCAATCTAAACTAAGGGTGGCACAATATAATGGAAAGTGAGTTCCATAATGGATTTGGACGATTTCCAAAGTTAAGACATTGTGACAGATATTACAACAAAAGGCTAAGTATATGACTGCTATTATAGTAGCAAAAGAGGGCATTTGTGTCAAGTAGTTTGTTATCAAACTAGGTGTAGTTCACAGCGGGATAATACTATGAAGATATATTGTACGACAATATTGTCAACATGTTTTAACCCTAAAGAACTAAAGGTCACACCGAAAGACCAAATTTATACAAAGCCATCTCATTAGAGAATGAGTGATGCGTAGAGACGCAAAGACATGCAATTACACACGGACCTGGAAGTGTCAGATCCGGAGATCAGTTGACCACTAGCAATCGTGTACATACAACACTGGAAAGCCATAGGTGTTATATACACAAAGGTTCGAAACTAGATTATTGACTCTAGTGCAAGTGGGAGACTGTTGGAGATATGCCCAAGAGGCAATAATAAAGTGGTTATTATCATATCTTCACACTTATGATAAATGTTTACATTCATGCTATAATTGTATTAACCGGAAACATTAATACTTGTGTGATTTGTAAACTTAATTTAAAGTCCCTAGTATAGCCTCTATACTTCACTAGCTTGTTGGTTGATTAATGATTGTGGTTTCCATATCATGAACATTGAGATGTTATCAACAACAAGATCATATCATTAGGAGAATGATATGGTGGACATACTCCTATAGACAAGCGTAGCATAAAGATCAAGTCATTTCAATAGTTCAATTGCTATATGCTTTCTGATACATAGTAACCTAATTCCTTCGACCATGAGATCATGCATATCACCTTTACTGGATGGATGCTTTGATGTCATCAAACACCACACCGTAACAGGGTGGCTATAAAGGTGGCATTGAGTGTTCGGAAAGTATTGGTTGAAACACATGGATCAAGAGTGGGATTTGTCCATCCACATGACGGATAGATATTCTCTGGGCCCTCTCGGTGAAATGTCATCCAATTAGCTTGCAAGCATGTGACTTGGTCACAAGGGATCACATATCACGGGAACGAGAAAAGAGTACTTGTCAGTAACGAGGTTGAACTAGGTATGCAGAGATACCGACGATCATAACCTCGGATAAGTAACATATCGTGAGACAAAGGGAAATTGGTATCGTATGTAAGTGGTTCATTCGATCGCAAAGTAATCGTAGAAATATGTGGGAGCCATATGAATTTCCAGATTCCTCTATTGATTATTGTTCGGAGAAGTGTCTCGATCATGTCCGCATAATTCACGAACCGTAGGGAGACACACTTAAGGATTCGACGTTGTTTGAGTAGTTATGGTATTATGAGAAAGAGACCGAATGTTGTTCGGAGTCTCGGATGGGATCCGGGATATCACGAGGTGATCCGGAATGGTCCGGAGAATAAGATTCATATAAGGAAAGTCCCGTTTCGGAGTTCGGGAATGATTCCGGTGTTTCCATCGGGAACATTCTAGAAGGTCCCGGAATGTCCGGCACTCCGGAGGGGGAAGGGTACTTGAATGTGTCATTACATGTTGGAATGATTGCATCATGTACTAAGTGTTCTTGCTGTCCCAAATAAAGGATTAAATTGAATCCTAAATTGAAAAAGTCAAACGGCTAGTTTGAAAGTCAAACGGCAGTTTTTGGGAAGTGGGAGGAGAGGAGGAAACCGACTTGAGGGAGGAGTCCTCCTCCCCAAGCCGGCGCCCCACCTAGGCCGAGTTGGGGAGGGACTCCACTCCCTCCCCTTGGCCGGCCAGCCCCTCCCACCTATATAAGGAGGGGCAGGGCTCCCTCCCAACACACACAAGTTTCCTATCCTCTAAACTAAACCCTAGATCTAGACCCCGGTTTAGAGCTATTCGGTTTAGAGCCTTCTAATTGGTTTAGAGCCCTCTAATTGGTGTGTCTAATTACTAGACCACTAATAGCCTCTCTCATAAGCTCCACCATACTCGCACCGGCTTAAGGCGAAGCCCTGCGGGATTTCCCCTCTACCTCCGGTACCACGCCGTTGTGCTGCCGGAATCGCGAGGAGAGTGCTACAACCTCCGCTGCCTGCTGGAACAAGGGAGAGGAAGGTCTTCGTCGAGTACCGAACGTGTGACCGACTGCGGGAGCGCTGCGGGAACGCGGCACCGGAAGGATCGTCTACGCGATCTTGAGATCGGAAAGAGTACGACTACATCACCCACGAGAATCTGCTCTCGTTAAACACTTTGGAATCTTCGAGGGTGAGTTATTCCATCGACTCGTTGCTACAATCTAGTAGATAGATCTTGGCTTGTTTGTTTGTATGCGATAGAAAATTTTTGTTTTCCATGCTACGAACCCCTACACCCGCCTCGCTGATGCGAAATCCGGCGGGCACGGTCGCGCGCGGCGGCACGAGGATGCCGTAGATCGCAAACATCGCCGCCTCGTAGTGGTTGAGCGTGGGCACCTCCATGACGGCGCGGTGGAGATTGGAGAGGGAGGGGAGGCGAGACGACGGCGCGGTGGAGAGGCGATGGCTAAAGTGGTGGGGTGGAGAGAGACTGCAGAGAGGCAGAGGCGATGGCGAAAGCGAGCGTTGTGGCCTCATATTTATACACGGGGACGACAAAGCGACGGGGGCATTGGTCCCGGTTATTGCCCCGAACCGGGACCAAAGCCCCTCCCGAGCGACACGTGGCGGCCCAGCAGCGCGCCCCCCACCGAGGTCATTGGTCCCAGGCCGTGCCATTAACCGGGACCAATGACCTGGGTGGGGTGTGAGCTGCTAGGCCGCCACGTGTAGCGGGGGAGGGGCTTTGGTCCCGGTTCGTGGCAATAACCGGGACCAAAAACCCTCCCCTGGCTATATATAAGCCCATCCCTTTGCCTACCAAATTTTGCTGGATTGTGTGTGAGGTGTGGGTGCTAGCTTTTTTTTCTTTGATTGCACACAAGGTGTTCGACGAAATGTCCAAAACACACTTTAGTTCGCACAACACGGTATCCTCGGCTGAGGTTAGCAACCTTATCTTCTTTATCTATAACTGATACAAAAATATTGCATATGTCCATGTAGGGTGGTCATTTTACTATTGACAATGTTATTGTAATGGTTAATTATTATGACGCAGATCGATGAACGGATGCGATGGATGTATGGCGACCGACGTCATTCCGATTTTATTGCAGGCCTCCATAAATTTATCGATTTGGCTAAGGCAAACAAAGTGGATAATTTTATGTCGTGTCCCTGCGTCGACTACGTGGCGGAGCACTCTGCCCCGAGAATCCTTCAAAGCCATCTGCTTCGGAGAGGTTTCATGTCCGGATATTATTGTTGGGCCATGCACGGAGAAAGAGGGGTTAGGCTGGAAGAAAATGAAGAAGAGGAGGATGATGACAGCTATCATATGTCCCCTGAAGAATACGGTGATACTACAATGGAAGACAATGAAAAAGAGGGGGGCGGCAATGAAGAAGAACAACAGGCATCGGATGAGCCCGCTGATGGTCTTGGTCGGGTCATTTCTGATGCAAAGCAACAATGTGATACAGAAAGGGAGAAGCTTAAGTTGGAGGCCATGCAAAAGGATCACAAAAAGTTGTTGTACCCAAATTGCGAAGATGGCAGCACAAAGCTCGGTACCAAACTTGAACTGCTGAAATGGAAGGCAGAGACTGGCCTATCTGACAAGGGATTTGAGAAGTTACTGAAAATAATGAAGCCGAAGCTTCCAAAGGATAACGAGCTGCCCTAGACAACGTACGAAGCAAAGAAGACTATCTGCCCTCTAGGATTAGATGTGGAGAAGATACATGCATGTATTAATGACTGCATCCTGTACCGCGGTGAGAAGTATGAGAATATGGATAAATTCCCGGTATGCAATGCATGTCGATACAAGATCAAACAAGATGACCCTGGTGATGTTGAGGGCGATGACGAGCCCTCCAGAAAGAGGGTTCCTGCTAAGGTTATGTGGTATGCTCCTATAATACCACGGTTGAAACGTCTGTTCAGAAATAAAGAGCATGCCAGGTTGTTGCGATGGCACAAAGAAGAGCGTAAAAAAGACGGGAAACTGAGACACCCCGCCGATGGGTCGCAGTGGAGAAACATCAAGAGAAAGTACTCGAACTTTGCAGGTGACGCGAGGAACTTATGGTTTGTTCTAAGTACAGACGGCATGAATCATTTTGGGGAGCAGAGTTGTAGTCACAGCACCTGGCCAGTGACTCTATGTATCTACAACCTTCCTCCTTGGTTGTGCATGAAGCGGAAGTTTATTATGATGTCAGTGCTCATCCAAGGACCGAAGCAACCCGGCAACGACATTGATGTGTACCTAAGGCCATTAGTCGATGAACTTTTGCAGTTGTGGGCAAAACCAGGTGTAAAGGTGTGGGATGAGCACAAACAGGAGCCATTTGACCTACGAGCGTTGTTGTTCACAACCATCAATGATTGGCCTGCTCTTAGTAACATTTCAGGACAGTCAAACAAGGGATACAATGCATGCACGCACTGTTTAGATAATACTAAAGGTACATATTTGGATAAATATAATAAGGTTGTGTACCTGGGGTGTCGTAAATTTCTTCTGACCAATCATCAAGTAAGAAAGAAAGGCAAGAATTTCAACGGTGAGGCAGATTACCGGAAGAAGCCTAAGCTCCCTAAAGGTGCTGATGTATTTGGTATGGTGAAGGACCTAGAAGTAATCTTTGGAAAGGGTCCTGGCGGTCAATCTGTTCCGAAAGACCCCATTACCGGACACACGACCATGTGGAAAAAGAAATCTATATTTTGGTAGCTTGAGTATTGGAAAGACCTAGAGGTCCGTTCTTCAATCGACGTGATGCACGTGACGAAGAATCTTTGCGTGAACCTCCTAGGCTTCCTGGGCGTGTATGGGAAGACAAAAGATACACCAGAAGCACGGGAGGACCAGTAACGTATCAAAGACCCACACAACAAGCATACTGATAAAGGACGTAAATACTTAAGTAGCTACGCTCTTACCAAAGCAGAGAAGGAAATCTTGTTTGAAGTCCTTTACAGTATCAAGGTCCCGGCTGGCTTCGCGTCAAATAAAAAGGGAATAATAAATATGGCAGAGAAAAAATTTCAGAACCTGAAGTCTCATGATTGCCACGTGATTATGACACAGTTGCTTCCGGTTGCATTGAGGGGGCTTCTACCGGAAAATGTTCGATTAGCCATTGTGAAGCTATGTGCATTCCTCAATGCAATATCTCAGAAGGTAATCAATCGAGAAAGTCTGGAAAGGCTACAGAAGGATGTGGTCCAATGTCTTGTTAGTTTTGAGTTGGTGTTCCCCCCGTCCTTCTTCAATATTATGACGCATCTCTTAGTTCACCTAGTCGAAGAGATTTATATTCTCGGTCCTGTATTTTTGCACAATATGTTCCCCTTCGAGAGGTTCATGGGAGTCTTAAAGAAATATGTTCGTAACCGTGCTAGGCCAGAAGGAAGCATCTCTAAGGGATATGGAACAGAGGAGGTCATTGGGTTCTGTGTAGACTTTCTTCCTGACCTTAAGCCGATTGGTGTTCCTGAATCACGGTATGAGGGGAGACTGAGTGGAAAAGGCACGCTAGGAAAGAAAGCAATGATATTTAGGGACGGACATTCTTTGAATCAAGCACACTATATAGTTCTCCAAAGTTCTATCTTCGTGGCTCCGTATATCGAGGAACACATGAATGTTGTACGCTCCAAGTTCCCGGGGAAGGATGACTACTGGATTAAAAAAAATCACATGGAGGCTTTCGACACTTGGTTGCAATTACATCTCATGAATGACACCACTATTGGAGATCAGCTCTACTTGTTGGACGCGACACCATCTGCGACTGTATTGACTTTCCAAGGGTACGAGATAAATGGGAATACATTTTACACGATTGCCCAAGATAAAAAGAGCACCAACCAAAACAGTGGTGTCCGCTTTGATGCAACATGCGAGAATGGGAAAAAGGACACATACTATGGTTACATAGAGGAGATATGGGAACTTGACTATGGACCTACTTTTAAGGTCCCATTGTTTCGGTGCAGCTGGGTCAACATGAATGGAGAAGGGGTAAAGGTAGACGAGCTGTACGGAATGACAACAGTGGATCTCAAGAATCTTGGTTATAGAGACGAACCATTCGTCCTAGCCAATGATGTGGCTCGGGTTTTTTATGTGAAGGACATGTCCTCTAGACCGAAAAAAAGAAAAAATAAGGAAACGAATACATCAGACGATGAGCCCAGGCGTCACATAGTTCTTTCAGGGAAAAGAAACATCGCGGGAGTCGAGGACAAGACAGACATGTTAGCAGATTATGATAAGTTTGATGAAATTCTGCCCTTCACCGTGAAAACTAACCCAAGCATCCCGTTAAGCAAAGAAGATGCTCCATGGTTACGGCCTAAGAAGCGATCATAGGCAAGGGATCGACATACGCGACGAAGGATTCATATCCTAAACCCTAAACCCTATGTAAATCTATGTAATGTATGAAAACTTTATGTGATGTATGGAAACTTTATGTGATGTATCGAAACTTTATGTAATGGAGTCTTTCACGGGCTTGCAGGGAAATTTTTCCGAGGCGGAGCTTCCGAAGATGTCGTAGGGCGTGTGCACCAATGGCATCTTCAAGAAGCTCCGCCACGGGAGATTTCTCAACCCTTTCCCCAACACTATTAGAGGAGATGGAGTCTTTCACGGGCTTGCAGGGAAATTTTTCCGAGGCGGAGCTTCCGAAAATGCCGTAGGGCGTGCGCACCAACGACATCTTCGAGAAGCTCCGCCAAGAGAGATTTCTCAACCCTTTCCCAACACTGTTAGAGGAGATGGAGTCTTTCACGGGCTTGCAGGGAAAATTTTCCGAGGAAGAGCTTCTGAAGATGCCGTAGGGCGTGTGCACCAACGACATCTTCGAGAAGCTCCGCCACGGGAGATTTCCCAACCCTCCATGCATGGGGATGAAACTCTCTCTACCTATGTTTGCTTGTTGAGCTGCTTGCCATGGCGTATCGATGGTCCTTTTACAGGCACGGCGCCGCTTCTACTTTGTCTTGTTCCTCCGACAGGGCATCGTGCGCTACATGCTTTATCTCATCGAGCAGTGCGTCCACCCACACGTCCTTATCCCGCCAACAGCTTTAGTCTCGGTTGCACCCACCAGCCGGGACTAAAGGTTACCCACGCGTCCTTATCCCACCGATAGCTTTAGTCTCAGTTGCACCCACCAGCCGAGACTAAAGGTTACCCACGCGTCCTTATCCCACTGACATCTTTAGTCTCGGTTGCACCCACCAGCCGGGACTAAAGGTTACCCATGCATCCTTATCCTACCGACAGCTTTAGTCTCGGTTGCACCCACCAGCCGGGACTAAAGGTTACCCACGCGTCCTTATCCCACCGACAGCTTTAGTCTCGGTTGGTTTTTTCGTGTGTCGAAAGGGAAAACTTCCTCCTGCAACATCGTAATCCATCCCAAGATGCACATGTGTGCACAATATGGGCACATTATCACAAACTATGCCCTGATTCTAGCCATAACATTGGTGGTTTGACCTAAATGCCATGAAACCTCGAACATGATAGGTCATTTTGTGAAGGATTTTTTATGATGTTTGCAATTTTTCAAGTTCAGTATTTTTCCTTGCAACTGTGACACATAATATGACACCACGCGAAGGTTTCACATTGTTTGGATCATTTTTGAATTTCTTATGCCTGTTTCAAACTATATTCAAAACGGCGGGCATGAAGCTTCTTAGCCCGGGGCTGAGCCTCGCTGAACTTGAAGAGGATCTCTGATAAAATAGCATGTTTTGGACCTATAAATGATTTTTAAAAAAATTCACAAGCATTATATCATGTACTTGTAGTTCAAATCTTGGCAACCTCCTATCGATTCGGCAGTAATTTGTATTTTTCATGAGGGATGGACAAAAGGTTCCTGATACACCGGTTGGGAAATTGTCCATATAAGGTGGTATAGTATTTTTGAAAAATGGTTTGGTACCAATGCCAAACTTTAATTTGGTGGTTGCTTCACAGAACACCCAGATTTCGGCACCTCAAAAATGGAAATTGGCTTTTTCGTGCGTCGAAAGGTAAAACTTCTTCCTGCAACATCGTAAGCCATCCCAAGATGCACATGTGTGCATAATATGGGCACATTATCACAAACTATGCCCTGATTCTAGCCATAACATTGGTGGTTTGACCTAAATGCCATGAAACCTCGAACATGATAGGTCATTTTGTGAAGGATTTTTTATGATATTTGCAATTTTTCAAGTTCAATATTTTTTCTTGCAACTGTGACACATAATATGACACCACGCGAAGGTTTCACATTGTTTGGATCATTTCTGAATTTCTTATGCCCGTTTCAAACTATATTCAAAACGGCGGGCATGAAGCTTCTTAGCCCGGGGCTGAGCCTCGCTGAACTTTAAGTGGATCTCTGATGAAATAGCATGTTGTGAACTTATAAATGATTTTTTAAAAAATTCACAAGCATTATATCATGTACTTGTAGTTCAAATCTTGGCAACCTCCTACCGATTCGGCAGGAATTTGTCTTTTTCATGAGGGATGGACAGAAAGGTTCTAGATACACCGGTTGGGAAATTGTCCATATAAGGTGGTATAGTATTATTGAAAAATGGTTTGGTACCAATGCTAAACTCTAATTTGGTGGTTGCTTCACAGAACACCCCGATTTCGGCACCTCAAAAATGGAAATTGGCTTTTTCGTGCGTCGAAAGGGAAAACTTCCTCCTGCAACATCGTAAGCCATCCCAAGATGCACATGTGTGCACAATATGGGCACATTATCACAAACTATGCCCTGATTCTAGCCATAACATTGGTGGTTTGACCTAAATGCCATAAAACCTCGAACATGATAGGTCATTTTGTGAAGGATTTTTATGATGTTTGCAATTTTTCAAGTTCAATATTTTTCCTTGCAACTGTGACACATAATATGATACCACACGAAGGTTTCACATTGTTTGGATCATTTTTGAATTAATATTGAAGCACTTTTCCTGTTAATTTTTTTTGAAATTCCAAATAAATAATCATCTTAAATTGAAACATCTTATTAATTAAAGAAGAAAACAAATTTGAAAATGGCGGGAAGACCAAAAGGTTTGCCAAAATCTGAAAAACGGGTCAACGATCCCGGTTCGTCCCACCAACCGGGACCAATGATCCTGGGCGCGTGTGCTGCCATCAACATGCCTTTGGTCCCGGTTGGTCTCAACAACCGGGACCGTTGATCCTTTGGTCCCGGTTGTTGGGACGAACCGACCAAAGGATCAACGGTCCCGGTTGTTGGGACCAACCGGGACCAAATGTCTGTACTAGATAACTGTTCCCCTCCTTCTTCTTTCCCATTCACTTCACTCGCAAAACGCCTAAGGAAAATCACGCGTGGAGCAAAACGACGCCGTCAGGCTGCCGGATTTTCGAGCCGTCGTCGACCGCGCCGCCCGAGCCCTCTTCGCCGCCCGAGCCCATGTTGCTCCGCCTCCAACCGCACTGCCGCCCGAGCCCCTGCCCGCGCCGTCCCCCGCCGAAGCCCGCGCCGCCCGAGCCCTGCACCTGCCACCCGAGCCCGCGCCGCCCGAGCCCACGCCGCCCGAGCCCGCGTCGTCGATTGCTCTCCGCCCCTGCACGCCAGCGGCCACCGCCGGCCGGTAAGCCTCCCCCGGCCGGCCCTTTATATTAATTAGGTTTTTATTAGTTCGGTTTTTAGTTAAGTTTTTAATTAGGTTTTTAGTTAGGTTTTAGTTAGGTTTTTAATTAGGTTTTTAGTTAGGTTTTAGTAATTGTAAAAATGTTTATTTATTTAAAAATAATTTTAAAAAGGATTAAAATTGGGAAAATCATAACTAATCCATTTTAAATCTGAAAAATGTGTATAATATATCAAAATGTTTAGAAAAATGAGCTCTACCATTTAAAAATGTAAGCATTCATATTCATACAACTTTTGAACCTTACTTTACATAGAGGAACACCGACACCCCCTAAGTACCATAGGTTCGATTGTTTGTCCACCTAGGGCATTCCAAACCGATTTAGAAAATAAGTGCATAGTGTTTTGCATTATTTGCATTATAGTAACTTGCAAATCTTAATTTGCAGATAGTATGGATCCAACACAGCAAGATACTCGTGCATAGTGTCATATCATTATTGATGCCATGTGTTGATTGTTTAACTTGCAGATACTATGGATCCAACACATCAGGAAAACATCCTCCAAGGGATGATCTGCGAAAATGAAGATATCGATATCGATGTCACGAGTGAGTTTCTGAACGATTCCGGTCAGGGAGATGAGTCTCTCAACCAAGGAGACGGCTCCGGTGAGGTAGAAGCCGAAGCCTGGGACAGGGGAGAAGCCGATAAGGAAGAAGGCGACGGCTCCGGCGGAACCTTAAATCTCGCAAATACCGGCAATGTGTATATATGTATTTTTGTAATTAAAATGCTGCTGTCTATATATATACATGCATATCTTAACACTCTTTCTTCTTTTAGCCCTCCGGATCGAGAACTTCTTCCGTAAGAACGAAACGAGGCCCAACAAAAAAGTTGGATGACACTGTGAGGTATAGGATCGACGTGGTTGGTGTAGATGGCGAACCGCAAGCTCCCGTCGATGTCGCAAGAAAATTTGTCAAGCAATGTGGAGTTCTTGTGAGGGACTACATCCCGGTCACCGGTCAAGAATGGAATCGGCCAAGCGGCGGTGAAGTCCCGTATGTCGGCGACAACGCCAAAGATAAGCTTTTTGACAAGCTCATGACTAATTTCCTCCTGCCGGTACCAGATGTGACTCCAGATGAGGAGGAGAGAGCAAGAAGGGAGCTTGTGCAAAGAGTCAAGAAGTTTGCTCTCAGCAAGATGGTCGATGCATTCAAGAACTGGAAGAAGAAACTGTACAATAACTTTGTCAAGGTAGAGAAGCCTCCGAATTTCAATGAAGCCGGCTATGATAAGTTAAGACACCAGTGGGAGGATTTTGTGAAGTACAAGACATCGGAGAAAGCTAAGGAAAGGTCTAGAATAAATACGGAGAACGCTGCTAAGAAACTGTACTATCATAACATGGGGCCTGCTGGCTACGTCGATTGCATGCCTAAGTGGGATGCACTTGAGGTCAATTACATAGCTGCCGAGATCAGACCAAAGCCCGCAACATGGACACCACGGGCGAGAAACTGGTTTTACGGCCATGGGGGCACGTTGGACAAAGAAGGGAGGGCAATATATAATCAGAAACACAAAGATGATCCCCTACTGCCCATCGACGATATTAGAAATGCAGTAGATGATGTTGCAGCGGGACGGTTCGTTCTCGATAGAGAGAACGACGAGCTCACACGGGCCCTTAAAAATCCTGAACACGATGGACAAGCACGAGGCACACCAGGCTCCAAACCGTGGAAGGTTGCCTTCCCCCCAGAAATAAAGAGATATCCCGATAAAAGCCATCAGAGGAGAAAGGAAAGGGAGGCAGCTGAGAAAGCGGCCGCTGCAGACCGGCTGCGTAATGTAGAAGAAGCATTAAAGCGGCACCAGGATCAACTCGACAGACTTAGCCAGCAAGGTACTAGCGGCCAATCTCAGCGGCACGTGGTAGAAGCTGCATTCGAGGGTACCGGCGCCCTATCGAATAAGAAAAGCAGCGTCGCTTCCACGCAGCTCCATGATGTTGATGATGATGCACTGACGGCATCTCCTCCTAAACGCTACCCAGTGGATGATATCACGGAGACAACAGCTTGTGAGCTAAAGGTGCAGGTTATGAACTTAAGGGTGACAGCGGCGATCGGCATGGCGGTACCAATTGCGCCTAACCCAACTTGGCATTGCAGACCAGTTCCAAAAGGGTACGCTGTCGTCACGGTGGATGAGGTGAAGGAAGATTTTGAGGAGCTGAAGCTAGACCACCCTGCAGGGGAAGATATGGAGCTGACTCAACTAGGAGAAGCCAAATGGGGGACTATTCTATGGCTAAAGGAGCGCATCATGCTTCCAAATTATGTGCCGCCAAGGCCACCCACTCCTCAGAGCAGCAATCCACCTTCGCCACCACCTCACCATTCTCCAGCGCAACCGTCGCCTTCACCGCCTCACCACTCAGCGCAACCGTCTCCATCGCCGCCTCAGCCGTCTCCGCCGCCGCGTCAGCCGTCTCCGTCCCTTGAGCCTCAGAGACAAAAGCGGAAGTATACTAAGGGGGGCAGCACCACCAGCAGCAGCAAGAGCACGTTCTGATCAACGAAATGTAAGCTATCACCCCTCCCAAGAGTACCTCATCAGAATATGAAGAAGCTACCTTGCAAGAAGACATATGAGGAAACTGATGCGGCCGCAGCTGCCCATTATGAAAAGTGGAAGATTGACATGGCTAACAAGAAAAAGGCGATAGAGGCATTTTTCCCGGTCACCGCAGAAGATAAAGCCAAAGCAGCCGCGCTTAAGATTCAGCTTCACCAACCCATAGCGCTCACATCAGACTATAATCGCTCTATTACCAAGTCGGCTGAGGCAAAAGAGCGGAGAGTCGGGAAAGAAGTTGCCCAGCTCGGACAACAGAAAAATCAATCGATCGAACCGCTCAAAGTGTACGATACCAATGAGTGGATGATCCAGGAGCGGCATGATCCGAACATTGATCCGGAGTTTGTTTGACTGTACGGAGAAAAAGCCCAATTATATGGACTGTCTATTACTGAGTACATGAGCCGTATGCATGAGTTCGAGGGGTACCAAGAAACAGCATACGTGTACCAGTATGGGGCTCCTCTCGTCAAACCCGAGTTAGTCAAAGATCTACCAACAAAAATGCGAAGATTGCATAACTAGTACATCCAAGCCTATGCTGATTCCAAAAACTGGATCTATGCTGCATATAAACACCACCATTACGGTCATGAAGATGGCTTCATACTGATTGAATTTCCAGAATTATTTCAGTTTTACCAACAAGACGCCCTCGACAAAGCTATCGTTAGTGCCTATTGTTTGTAAGTATTATTAATTTCTATAATTAAGTCTTTCTACCTCAGCTCATTCGTTGCTTGTATAATCTTACTAATCACTATACTAATTATATATGCAGAATGAAGATTCAAGAATGCAACAAAGGACAAATCTATGACATTGGGTTTATTGACTGTAATTTTGTTCATGAAGTTACTCTAAAAATAAATCCCAAAGATACAGAGGATAACTTGTTCCAAGTGTTGAAGTATTTCAGCAACAGAAGGGAAATACTATTTCCTTACAACGCTGGGTGAGTGTTACTGTCTTGTACACATTCTATTTTTGCTTACTCAATGTTAAGCGTATAATTGACTCGTGTTATATTTTGTTAGTGTGTCAAGCTTCCACTATATTCTGTTAATCATTGATGTTGACACCGGAGTAGTAAAAGTCCTGGACTCGAAACGCACACCATTAGAAAAGTGGGCGGACATGTAGGAATGCCTCCAGAAGGCTTGGAAACGGTTCACCGCCAAAACTAGGGGTGTTTGGAAGCCAGAGCTTACATTTCAACCATTGGCTATAAGTACTACTGGCTAGATCCATGCATCTCTTTGATTCTAGTTTCAATACCACCATTATCAGATTATTATTTTGATTGAACTCCGTTCTCGTAAAGTGCTTGAGGCAGGAAGCCGGGAATAACTTATGTGGATACTATGTCTGCGAGTTCATTCGTCAGACGACCAAAGAGAAGGGGGCAGACCGGAACATCAAAAAACTTGAAGTATGATAAACAATAATCACAACTTTATTTTATTACCACCAATTGTGTTTAGTTTCATTCATATATATTGATCCCCTTCTTTATATTAGATCGAACGGATGCGGGACGGTCTTCTATCACAAGAACGCGTGCAAGCAATTCAAGAGGAAATTGCCGGATTCTTGTTAGAACAAGTCATAGATCCGAAAGGAGAGTACTATTACCCACTTCATTTGAAAGGGTGAAGTGTATAAAAGAAGATGTAAATTAGATCAAATTCGTTTGAGAGTATCATTTGTAATTATAATATGTTTCGACCAAGAAGACGGGTGAGACGGTGTATATATTTGTGATCATGCATGATGTGTAATATATATATCGTGGTTTCATTATTGCCTCATATATGTAGTACCATTAAATTGATAAAAAAATCCTGCCACAGCAGAAAAATAGCCCGAAAATCCTGCTGCGGCAGAAAAATAGCCCGAAAATCCTGTCGCGGCACAGAGACCAACGATCCCGGTTCGTGCCAAGAACCGGGACCAATGATCCACCCCCGCCCGTCTCTAGCGCTGCCACGTGGGCACCCATTGGTCCTGGTTTTTTCCACGAACCGGGACCAATGATCCACCCCCCCCTCGTCGTGCGCCCGCCCACGTGGAGACCCATTGGTCCCGGTTCGTGCGCGAACCGGGACTAGCATTAGTCCCGAGTGATTGGTCCCGGTTCAGGAACCGGGACCAATGGCCCTTATGAACCGGGACTAGATGCCCTTTTTCCACTAGTGACTAGTCTCGCCGTGGCTGGGGCCGGGACTAATGGTCTGAACCGGACGACCCGAGGTCTCCAAAGTCCTTTGTCCTAGCCCGTAAGGGACCATTAGTCCCGGTTTGAGATACAAACCAGGACTAATGGGTCTGGGCACGCCCGCGTGGTCCTGGCAAAACCATTATTCCTGTTTTGTATCTCAAACCAGGACTAATGGTCTGGCCCTATATATAATGCACTCAGCCCTCCACTCTCTCCTGTTTTCTTCCTATGTGAGGTGGGTATAACTTTGTGCTAAAAAAATTCTTCATATGCACTAGAGGTGTTCGGTGAAATGCCTGTTAGTGCGATGCCACTTGAGTTCACACAAGACAAAACATGATATGAGGTGCTAGAGCCACACTTAAGTTTTCTCATCTTTGTTTCCAGGTCTCCTAAAAAGGTTAGCAAGTATTTTCTCGCTTAGACTACGCGGTAGTAATTTTATCGCCATGATTGCATTTGATATATATGGTTCTATGATGCAGATGAGTCATCCATGGATGTACGGTGACCAACGCTCTGATGCTTACAGAGAAGGCGTGCGTTCTTTACACCTTGTGGCCGAGGCGAACAAGCGACGGGATGGTTTTATGTGTTGTCCATATGTTGAATGTCGGAATGAGTAGGCTCACACTTCCTCAAGAGTCATTCAGAGCCACCTGCTTCGGTTTGGCCTCATGTCCGGCTATAATGTTTGGACCAAGCACGGAGAAAAAGGGGTTATGATGGAAGACGACGATGAAGAAGAGAACGATGATGACAACTACCAATCTATGTTCCTTGAATACGCTGATACCACAATGGAAGATAATGAAGAAGAACGGGAACCAGATGAGACCGCTGATGATCTTGGTCGGGTCATTTCTGATGCAAAGCGAGACTGCAACACAGAAAAGGAGAGGTTGCAGTTCGAGAAGATGTTATAGGACCACAACAAATTATTGTACCTAACTTGTGAAGATGGCCAGAAGAAGCTAGGTAGCACACTAGAATTGCTGAAGTGGAAGGCAGAGACCGGTGTGACTGACTCGGGATTTGAAAAGTTGCTGGTAATAATGAAGAAGCTCCTTCCAAGAAATAACGAATTGCCCTCCAGTACATACGAAGCAAAGAAGCTTGTCTGTCCTCTAGGATTATACATGCAGAAGATACATTCATGCTCTAATGACTGCATCCTCTACCGCGGTGATAAGTACGAGAATATGGATAAATGTCCGGTATGCACTGCATTGCGGTATAAGATCAGAAAAGATGACCCTGGCGATGTTGAGGGCGAGCCACCCAGGAAGAGGGTTCCTGTCAAGGTGATGTGGTATGCTCCTTTAATACCACGGTTGAAACGTTTGTTCAGAAACAAATAGCATGCAAAGTTGTTGCGATGGCACATGGAAGACCGTAAAAAAGACGGAAAGTTGAGGCACCTAGCTGATGGTCGGCAGTGGAGAAAAATCGAGAGAGACTTCCCGGACTTTGCTGGTGATGCAAGGAACTTATGGTTTGGTCTAAGTACCGATGGCATGAATCCGTTTGGGGAGCAGAACTGCAGTCACAGCACTGGCTCGTAACTCTATGTATCTACAACCTTTCTTCTTGGTTGTGCATGAAGCGGAAGTTTATTATGATGTCAGTGCTCATCCAAGGCCCGAAGCAACCCGGCAACGACATTGATGTGTACCTAAGGCCATTAGTTGATAAACTTTTATAGTTTTGGGCCAAAACAGATGTATGTGTGTGGGATGAGCACAAACAGCAGGAATTTGACCTACAAGCGTTGTTGTTTATAACCATCAATGATTGGCCTGTTCTTAGTAACATTTTAGGACAGACGAACAAAGGATACAATGCATGCACGCACTATTTAGATGAGACTGAAAGTATATATCTGGATAAATGTAGGAAGAATGTGTACCCGTATAATCGTCGTTTTGTTCTGCCAAGTCATCCCTTAAGAAAGAAAGGCAAGCATTTCAATGGCAAGGCAGAAACTCGGACGAAGCCTGTCCCCCGTACTGGTGCTGATGTATTTGGTATGGTCAAGGATTTGGATGTAATCTTTAGAAAGGGTCATGGAGGACAACCTGTTCCGAAAGACACCGACGGACACACACCCATGTGGAAGAAGAAATCTATATTTTGGGAGCTACCCTATTGGAAAGTGCACGAGGTCCGCTCTACAATCGAAGTGATGCACCTGACGAAGAATCTTTGCGTGAATATTCTAGGTTTTCTAGGCTTGTATGGAAAGTTAAAAGATACCCAGGCAGCACGGAAGGACCAGTAACATCATAAAAGACGAGACGGCAAGCATCCAAGGCAGTTTCAATGGCTTGCCAGCTACGCTCTTACCAAAGAAGAGAAGGAAATCTTTTTTGAAGTCCTTTTCAGTATCAAGGTCCCGTCTGGCTTCTCGTTGAATATAAAGGAAATAGTAAATATGAAAGAGAAAAAATATCCTTGAAAGTTAAATCTTTATTCTCTCTCCTTGACAGTTTATGATTAATTGCGTACATGATTCTTAGTCCATGACGAGATGAAATAGAAGTTTTAGTATCAATGCAGTTCAGTACTCAATCATAAGATAGTTTTTTTTAATTGGTTCAATAATATACGACCAACATATGTTAATTGTCCAGCTAAAGGCTTTTTATCTTTGAAGGGAAAACCGGTACGGTATGTGAAGGGAGAGAAGGCTCTAGGAAGCGGTGGCGGCAAACCCATATATGGTTCCTTCAATCCGCCAGCGACGCCATCGGTCTGTCCCGTCTCCGGCGGCCTTAGGGCCTTGGAGGCGTGGCGGACCACGGCCCCTCGTCGGGGGAAGGTCTCAATGTTTTATTTAGACTGTTTTCAGTGTCTTGTTCAGGATGTTGCGGCGGCTACGTCTTGAAGTTAGAATAAAGTCATTATCGCCATATTCTCGCTCTGGTGGTGCGTCTAGCATTAGCGAAGGGCGTGTGAAGTTATGTGTCCGACGGATCCCTTAGGATCCGGTCATTTTTTGTATCCGTTGGTGTGTTTTGAGGTCAGTCTCTTCCTATCTACATTGGTCATCTTCGGCGATGGTTGTTGCTCTGGTGCGCTGGTCCTTTGGGGCCTTAGCACGACGATTTCTCGTCCGTCTACTACAACAAGCTCTACTACGACAAGCTTTGCCTGATTCCGGTGTTGGAGGGGTGAGGACGGTGGCGCGCCTTTGGCTCGTGTCAGTGTTTGTAGTCGTCGCTACATGGTCCAATGATCTATTTGTAATTTTTATTACTTTTAAAACTCTTTGTACTATTGTTGGTGATTATTACTAGATCGGTGGAATTTTGCAAAAAAAATAGGTTTTTAATCTTTGGAGACTTACCACGCGATCTTATGGCCGCCAAGTAGGCCCACTAGGCCTTAAGACATGCCACTGGTCAGAACTCCTCAGGACAAGGACCTGGACGCTTGGCCAAGGCCCACCGGGCGATAAAGCGGAGCTACATGCAAGACGGGAGGGGGGCACTGTCCCCAGTTTTGGACCAACTTATGAATGATTTTCTTGGAAGGGGCATAGATGGAATTTTTTTAGTTTCACCCCTCCCCCTTTCAACCCTCATATTTTATATTTTGCCCTCTGGCATTTGTTAGGCTTCACCACGGTTGGCGACCATTTTGGAGTCCAAATCATGATAAGATCATACCAAGTATCCTAGGGGATACGATTGTACCGACCCAAATCGGCTCCAGAATATCTCATTAGGGTTTTAATTACGGTGGTAGAAGGGTTAGACACTTGTAACCCACCATGTATATAAGGGGTTTAGGAGCCAACCGAGTAAGGACATATCTCACAGCTCAATACGTCCACCCCTATGAGATCACATCTCACACATCCACATAGACGAGCTTGAGACTTGCGGAGTTTGTCACACGCAGTGCATGCATGCTTAATTAGTTCGTCGATCGGGCCCACACTAGTCACACGCAGTGTATGCATTAGTCACTTATTTATATAGCACTAGTATTCTTATGATGATGCTCCACCGGGAGAGAGAAATAAGGGCAAGCCCGATGGCAATAAGATGGCGAAGGAGAAGGTAAAAAAGCAAGCCGAGAATTCAAGTTTGACAGAGAAGATCGATCACATGGTGAACTCAAATGAGTTGATGGTAGCCAATACATTGGAAGAAAAAATGGCATTAGCCGAGAAGAGATCTCTTGAGAAGCAAGCAAGGTGGAAAACCCTCTAGGAAGATGACTTGCGCAAGGTAGCCATGGAGGAGAGGAAAGCAGCCGAGGAAAACAAGGCCATGGCCAAGCTCCTTGCGAAGGAAAACAAGATCATGTCCATCGACCGAAGCATCATGGACGACATCACCAAGGAGTGGCACTTTGATGTGAGGAGGGACATCATGGAAAGACGGAGGGAAGCGGAAAGAGCAAGAGCCCAAGCTCTGGCAAGTGGTGGTGGAAGTGTCGATGCTCTGGCAAGTGGTGGTGGTGGTGATGCTCCGGCTAGTCGTGGTGGTGGTGATGCTAGATGATCATCGTTATTTATGGTGATGTGTGATATTTCGGACGCTCTTGTGCGATGTGGTTGCGAGAAATTGTGTTAAACTTGCTTAATTGTTGCGTTTGAATGTTTACAACGGTCAGATTTGCTTAATCTCTGTCTTTTGTGTTTTAGTTTTGAGGGTTCACACGATTTGTGCCCTAGCAGACACCGTATACATGAACAGTAAAAAGAGAATATGTTTTTTATGGTTTGCATATAAGTGGTCTGCTCCGCCCTAGCACGCGCGGTAGGGAAAAACACGCTTTTCTCGATCCATATACGTGTTTTATAGACCGGGCGGATAAGGGCTCTAAGGGGTTTATTTCCCCGTTAGAGTTACATGCGGCACATAGCCTTGTTTGTGTGTGATAATGTTGTTTTGTATGGCTTCATAGTGGCATGCCATACTTTTTTTACAAGGCTTTTTTCCGCTAGATTACAAAATTTAGGCCATATGCATCTATTTATATCTTCGAGAAAATAAAACTAAAAATAGATAAAGCGGGTGGTGCAAATAGGATCATGATAATCAAGTGAGTTATCAAACTAACACAAATTTATTAAACATGGTAGATGATGAGTCTCAACAGTACTCCGTTTTTGGCCCAAGAGTATGAACGAAAGATTGATGGTAGAATCTTCTGTACTGAACCATAAACGCAACAATACAGGGAGAAGAGCACAACACTTAGTACTAAACATGGATGATGTATATGATAGGTACTACCATGCTCATTAATCAGTAGTAGTAGTAGTAGTAGTATCAAATTTCCATGACAAGATTCTTGGCGGCCTTCGGTTCAGCCGGCAGAATTCTTGCTATCAGCTCCTTGAGGACAGATGGGCAGGTGGATTTCAGATGCTCATAACCGTCGCTCGCCATCATAGCCTCTAGATTGGAAGGACAAACCATGAACTTCAAACAAGCCTCTTTGAGACGATGGAAACCATGCTGCTTGGCTAAGGCCAAACTGGTCGCCACCATGTGGGAATCGATGTGATTGCACAGCTTCTGCTCACATATCAGCTTCAGCCTCCCGATGTCGTACCTGTCGGCTGCTACGAGCAGATGGCCAGCCATCACCAAGTCTCCATGTGCTTCGCCTTTGCTGCTGGGATTCTCAAGCGCACGGGGAACTGATTCGGTGTATATGAACTGGAGCAGGGACTTGAACACATCAGCCTCCATGTCATGAATCTCGATTGCACTGTTAGAGCTCTCCTTCATGGCACCGAGGAGCTCCGCCTTGAAGATGGATGAACGAGCTGCAAGGACACACCTATGAGCCAAGAAGCTCTGTCGACCGACTTGAAAGGTCAGGTCTGCTGCATCCTTGTTCTTGAGCAGGTCGCCTGAGATGCAATATAGCACTAGTAAAATGCCCTTATTTATATAGCATTAATATGAGCATGATAATTTTAATGATGCTCATATAAAAAATATGCAGCAAAGTAAAAGAGAGTATAAAGGAGCAAATATAAACGTCTAACCCACTTCCTATGCAAGCAAGGGAATTTTGTAAGAAAATAAATTACTAAGACCAGAGGCTACCAGCATAGGAAGGCAAAACAAGTACAACATAAAGGCTTTCAGCATATAGCGAGGAAACTTAATATTATTGAGATACATAAAAATACTTTTTCCTCTCTCATAATAACTTTCAGTATCATGAATAAATTTTACGATATAACTGTCACATGAACCATAGTAGCAATGATCACTTATTATAACAAAAAACATAGGGACACTATCTCCTAATACTACTATGTGAAATAATATTAGAAGTATCCTTACAAAGGATAATGTGTCCATCTTCTAAATGTTTAGTGACAAAGTCTTTCACATTTGCTACTGCAGGTTCAACATCTATTTGTTCATCAGGTTCCACAACTTTATTTGTACTTTCATTAATCATACTAGCTATCACAGCATGTTCCTTTATCTTAATAGGGAAAGATATTTTCTCGATGTAAGGTTCAGGTAAAATACGATTAGAAGTATAAACTTCAGTATTTCTAGCAGGAACATATTTAATACTATCTTTATATGGCTCATGATACTTGTTCCATTTTTTTTAAGAATTTCAATATAAGAGGCAAAGGCCTTAAATTTTTTTGCAATACTATGAAAATCAATACCATAAGAAACACTAATATTATGAAAGTCATAAGTTCCTATAAAATATTTAATGCATTTATAATCATAATTTATACCTGGCTCTCTTTGTTTATCATTTTCCCATGCTTCAGCATTGTCTTGAATATAGTCTAGAAGATCCCATTTAGCTTTCTCTTCCATACGTGTAAATGATCCAGCACAAGAAGCATCCAATTATCATGAACAGAAAGCCTTGTATAAAAGTTATTGATAATAATATTATTAGGGAGCTCATGAATAGGATATTTGAGCATTAGTATCTTCAATCTCCCCCAAGCTTGGGCGGTGCTCTCTCCATCACGAGGCCAAAAGTTATAGATTTGATTTCGATCTTTATGAATCTCACTAGGAGGATAAAATTTGGAATAAAAGAGAGGTACAATTTTCTCCCATTCGAGAGATTGGCCATTCTTTAGCAGCTTAAACCATTCCTCGGCTATGCCTTTCAATGATAACGAGAATAACTTCCTCTTAGCTTGATCTGTTGTAATACCTGCACACTTAAACAATCTGCATAATTCGTGTATAAAAAACAAATGATCACCGGGATGGACAGTTCCATCTCCAAAATAGTAGTTATCCATAACAAAATCAACAAGTTTCGTAGGTATCATAAAAGTATCATTTTCACCAGGGGTTCTTCATCTACTACCTTAGCAGTGGTAGTAGCGTTACGAAATAAGAAACTAAGTGAATTATCCATATTGAAATAAAATAACTAACAGAAATAAACAATACTCGTAGTAGAAGTTTCCTTTACCAGTTTCACTCTTCAATAGCGCTTCACCCCCCGGCAACGATGCCAGAAAATAGTCTTGATGACCCACAAGTATAGGGGGTGTATTGCAGTATTTTCGATAAGTAAGAGTGTCGAACCCAACGAGGAGCAGAAGGTGTTGACAAGTGGTTTGGATCAGGAATTCAATGTAAATACTTAGCAAACGGATTTTTAGGGTTTTTCTAATAATGCAGATAAATAAAGTGCGAGTAAATAAATAAATAACAATAATAGCATCAAGTGGCCCAATCCTTTCTTTAGCAAAGTACAAGTCGGTTGTATTACTTAAGATGACCAAATGTTTTTGAGGACACATGGGAATATTGTCAAGTGATTTTGCTTCATATAGTTGATTAATCTTCTCTAGTTGGATAAGTGTTGTGTGGGTGAACCTATGCTAATGTACTGACCTTATTAGGACTAATAAATACTTGTGATTGTACCCCTTGCAAGCATCCGCAACTACAAGAAAGTAATTAAGATAAAAACCTAACCACAGCCTTAAACTTTGAGATCCTACACTCCCTTATGCAAAGGTTTCCTAACGGGGGTTCAGGTTTCTGTCACTCCGGTAACCCCACGATTAGTAGCCAAATACACAATGCATTCCCCTAGGCCCATAAAGGTGAAGTATCATGTAGTCGACATTCACATGACACCACTAGAAAAATAACACCACAACTTAAATATCAAACCATTAAATCTTTCTCAACACAATCACTACTAACAACATGACTTCTGCCATGTCCTCAAGAACTAAATAAACTACTCACGAGACATCATATGGATCAAGATCAGAGATGAAATAATGATAAGTAACAATATGAATATGAACAATAATTCAATGATTCCACTCAATAGCATCAACTACAACAAGTAATTAACACCGGGAAAGTTTCCCCTAAGAACTATGCAACATTCAACTCAATTGTTACAGCGGTACGGAGTGGTGGTGATGGTGCTGGTGGAGATCATGATGGAGATGATGATGATCCCAATGAAGTCTACCTTGATGGCGGTGTTGATGGCGACGATCTCCCCTCTTCAGGAAGGAATTTCCCCGGCAGATTTCTGCCTGCCCGAGAGCTATTTCTCTCTCTGTAGTTTCCACCCCGCAGAGGCGGCGGAACCTTTCTATGGTTGCTCCCCGAGTCTTAGGGTTTCGAGGGGATTATATACGCCAAAGGGCGATGCTGGAGGTGGGTCAGGATGGCCACACCACCTGGTGGCGCGGCTAGGGGTGGCCCACACCAGGGGGGTGGTGTGGGCCCCTATGGCCCATCTCCACTTCCCCTTTTGGCCTCCTTCGTCTTCTGGAAAAATAGGAATTTCCGTATATTTTCTGGGATTTTCTGACTTTGCCAATTTTGCACCTGGACAGTGCCTTTTCCATCAGAATCCTGACTTCAGTGGTTCATCCTCCAAAAGTCAGCAACCATGCATAAATAGATGAAATAACATAAGTATCATCTCTTAATATGAAATATATCAATGAACAATGGTAGATTTTGATATAGAATAGTGATGCAAAATGGACGTATCACACGACACTCAATATAAGTGACACAACACTAAAGTTCCGCCATCTTACCCTTATGTAGCATGGCACATCATCTGTGGTGCCGCGTAAGCGCTAGCTCACAGGATGTCTATGTGCCGAGCCAAACAAATCACCGCATAGAAACTTTTCCCAACACAGTTAACCCTGGACGATTTTTTTGCCGCTCTAGCACGGGCGCGGTGACTAGGTGTGTGCCTTGACATTCATAAGCGTCAGGGCACACAAGCCGTATTGTAGTGTATGATGATCACGGATATCGCAGTGACCAAGGTTACAGTGATCACCGCGTCGATGGATGGCGACACGATGGTGGTGGCCAAGGCAGGTGCCATGATGATGGTGGCCGCCGTGATGATGGTGGTCACCATGATGGTTACTTTGTTTCTAACTATTACAACGATGAACCATATGACTAGATCATGTTGTAATACTTATGTGGATAATGTCTATCATATCATACTCCAATTACATGACTGTTGTCAACTGGCATAAATGCATCTATGCTCAGGAAATCTTGATCATCAGTTGCCCAACAAACTAGTTTAATAGAGACTACTAGGGACTAGATTTGTTTGCATAGTACACTTGTATCAATGTTTCCTCTTGATATAGTTATAGCACAGTACGAAACTATTATGAACTAGTTTAAGATACAATATTAAACCTATTTATTATTTATCTCTAGCGCATGTATCATTCACCATCGTTGCATTCTGTAACCGGTGCCGACGTTGGCTATCATTCACACCAGCATGCAGTTATCGCGGTCGATCATATTTTCTCGTCATTCATTATCTAAAAATCATCGTTGCGTTCGTAACCGATGACGATATCACGGTCGATCACATTTTCTCGTCATTCATTATTTAAGAATCATCGTTGTGTTCTGTAACCAATGACGATGATGGCTGTTGTTTGCTCCAGAAGATAGTTATCGCGGTCGATCATATTTTCTCTTACTTTTACGTGTTTTACTACAAACTGGTAAAACATAAATAGCAAAACGCTTCTAAACAAAATACGCCGTCGCATTCTAATCCCGACACTATCGTCGTTCGTTATTTAAGAATCATCGTTGTGTTCTGTAACCGGTGACGATGATGGCTGTCGTTCGCTCCGGAAGACAGTTATCGCGGTCGATCATATTTTCTCTTACTTTTACATGTTTTACTACATACTCGTAAAACAGAAATAGCAAAACGCTTCTAAAGAAAATATGTCGTCGCATTCTAATCCCGACACTATCGTCGTCGGTGTCAACGCCGCTGAGCCACAGTGCAGATCTCATGTTTTGCAGAGGTCAGCACCTTGGTTCAGTAACAACGACAGCCGCGAAGTAAGCATGACAGTGGGTACCTTGAAGGGTACCCTTTTCCCTGTTTAGTACAAAAAATATCTAAGTTTTGACAAATCATCATTTTTGTTCATTTGTTTGAATTAGACTAAAATTGAGGGTCCCTAGACTAAAATTGAGGGTCCCCTAAAAATTCTAAATTGCCATCTCTAACGCGAAAGCGTTTACATGTATCATCGTCATGTTCTCATGAAATCACTAATATGCCAGCTCGGTAGACCGCAAGCATGAATCCTGAGAGAACGGTTATGCGGCAAAAACACACGTAAGAAGAAAAAAATCATAGGAAAATAGAAAGACAAATAAACACGAGAAAACGACTCAAAAAAGAATAAAAACAAAAAAGACAAAAAGGTAAAAAAGAAAAAAATGCTACACCCAAAAGAACCAAAAATTGAGGAAAAACTAAAAAAAGCAAGAAACAACATGCTAGAAAAAACGATCTAACAATAAAAAGACAAAACAATACGTTAAGAAAGCGATTTAAGCAAGGAATACTGAAAAATTTGCTGCAAAAAAGACAGAAAAAATAGAGTAAATGCGAGAAAGATAGAAACGAAAGAAGAAGAAAAACACGAAACAAATAAATAGAAAAAAATCAAGAACAGTGAGAAAAACGAAATATAAGCTAAAAAGAATAAGAGCATGTACGGCGCACATAACCGTAGAAACATCGCTGCCCTACTTCGCCATACCGAGAGCCGCTGACAGTCCATGAAAGGTCACTGGTCGGACAGAGACGCGTCGACACGCTGGCATATTCAGTGAATTGAACATGCTCGGCGCATAGTTAGCACCTATACGCCTGTATACTGATACATTGCAAATGTATCCATAATTTTTTATATTCCGTGCTTGGTTTTATCTACTTTCTTATGTTTTGTCCACACTTTGGATTACTTTTCATATGATTTCTTGGACTAACCTATTAACAAGAGCCATAGTGACAGCTGCCTATTTTCTGTTGTTTTTGGTTCTAGGAAAGTCAGAAAATAAATATTTCTCGGAATCGGACAGGACAAAAGTCAAAGTCAGTTTTTTACCGAGGGACACATGGAGCCAGAATACGAGACGGAGAGGGGCTGGGGCCCGGCCACACCACCTGGCCGCGCGGCCAGGCCTGGCCCGCGCCAAGAGGTGGTCTGGCCGCCCCAGGCACCCCCTCCTCCTCTCCTTCTGCCTATATATTGCATCTGATACGAAAATCCTAAGTACCCGATCAAAATTTCACGAAAGAGTCTATAGTCGCCGTCATCTCCATTCCTAGATCGGAAGGGATCTGAAGCTCTTCCTGGCACCCTGCTGGAGAGGAGAATTCACCCTAGAGGCCTTCTTCATCGTCATGCAAGGCTCCGGTGTGATGCGTGAGTAGTTCATCTCTGGACTACGGGTCCATGTAGTAGCTACATGGTTGGTTTTCCTCCTTTGCGCTATCATGTTTAGATCTTGTGAGCTCCGTTCATGATCAAGATCATCTATTTGTTATTCTGCATGTTGTGTTTGCGGGGATCCGATGGATATTGAGATGCTATTTCAGATTGATTATTGATTCTATCATGTCTTTGTTATTTATGATCTTGCATGCTTTCTGTTGTTAGTAGCTATCTTGGCCAAGTAGATGCTAGCAACTCCAAGAGTTAGTATTTATGCTCGATGGTGGGTTCATGCCTCTAATAATATGGGGAAGTGACAGAAATCTCTAAGGTACTAGATGTGTTGTTGCTACTAGGGAGAAAACAACAATCCTTTGTTCATAAAACAATCGTATTGTTTACTTTACACGCAATTCGTAATGCAATTATCCGTTGCTTGCAACTTAATACTGGAGGGGGTTCGGATGATAACCTGAAGGTGGATTATTAGTCATAGATGCAGTTGGATGGCGGTCTATGTATAATGTTGTAATGCCCAAATGAATCTCAAAGGAGTCATGATGAGTAGTATATGATTGTATGCTTTCTCGATGTTTGTCAATTGCCCCACTGTAATTTGTTCATCCAACATGTTATCTATCTTAAGGAGAGCCACCTCTAGTGAACTATGGACCCCGGTCCTTTTGTTTTACTTTCAATCTACAATCAACTGTTTACTGCTTTGTGTTTACTCTCTGCAAACTATTACTTCCTTTTATTCAATACGTTTAATCCTTTATTTTTAGCAAAACCGGTGGAATTGGCAACCTCATCGCAAGTTGGGGACAGAGTTCTGTGGTTGTGTTGTGCAGGTCTCCATGTTATTGCTAGCACCGGTAGTGCGCCCTACCAAAGTTCAGCTAGCTACACCTTTGGGGTGTTTTATTGCTTCTACTAGATTGATAACCTTGATTTCATAACTGAGGGAAACTTACTACTGTGCTCATCATACCTTCCTCTTGGGGTTCCCCAACGAGCTCGTTAATACATGAGTCAGCAAGTATTTTTTTGGCGCCGTTGCTGGGGAGTCAAGGACATCTTCACAAGGGGAGTCCCTCATAACCAATCTCTTTACTTTGTTGTTTTTGTTTTGCTTAGTTTACTTTTGTTTTGTTTGCTTGTTTCTTTATCAAAAACACATAAAAAATTAGTTTTACTAGTTTGCTTTCTTTATTAAAAACACACACAAAATTAAGTCTTTCTATAATTGTTACCTCTTCCTTAGCTCACCATGTTGATCCCTAAATTCACCCTGAAATACCTTTCAATAGGTAGTGGTTCTTTAATTGGAAACGATAATATTGAATAATTCTTTAATCATGTTAGTAAGCATGAGGATGTTGAGGATAGATCCCTTGCAGAACTTGCTCCAAACTATGAGATTGCTGCATCTCCTTTAGTTCACATGTTAGAAGCTAGGTTTGTTAACCTTAACCCCTTAATGCAAGTAATGTTTTTTAAACTTAAAGAAATTGAGGACCCTGAAAAGAGGGATTTTATTCTAGAAACTTTGCTTAAGAAATTCTATGATGTTGCCAAGGAAGCTAGAAAATTCTTTAAACATTTCAATATGATAGGCTCGTGTGTAGATGTTATTGGTACACGAGAAAATATGAACAAAACTGAACCTAATGGGGAGGAAACTAAGATACCAATACCCTTTAAACTAGTAGCAATGCATGAAGCCATAGAAAAGAATCTTGACTGGATTGTTCCCGAAAACCCGTTTGATGAAAATAGTGAACCCAAGAGCATTGAGAAAGGATCCTCTAGAACTTATTTGGATGAGATACCTTGCCTTGTTGAAGATATTTCTGGTATTAATCTTAATGCTTCTTCATTTGAGAACACTTGATCCTTTTTCTTGCTTCTTATGCCTAACTTAAAAGCGTTAAAGAAAGTACATATTGGGAGATAACACAAAAGTTTTAGATGAGTCTTGGAAGTTATTACCTCTGTAATAACCGCTCCTTATCCTTTTTATTTGCTTTTTGTGCAAAGAGTAACCTCTAATGAGAGAGAAGTAATGATTGAGAAAGTTGTTGTCCCGAAACAGATTTCTGTGCTTCACCGTAAAAATTTCGTGTAAAATATCTGTACGTCCTTTTGAGGCGTGAATTTTTGTGCTTCTGACTCAGGTTGTTATCTAACTTTCGTTATTTCAACACTTTTCGATTTGAGCAACAGAAGGTCTTCAAAAAAATTCGTCTTTACCTGCTGGTCTGTTTTGACAGATTTCTGCCATTTTCTGCATTTGCTTCTTGTTGGTTCCTTTTGAGTTCTTTTGGGGAATTGAGCTTTTTGAGAGAAGTGCTACAGTAGCTAGTGTTTTAATAAAAGTTTTATTGGTGTTGGAACGAAACCTAAAGACCTATTATCTTGAGTGCACTAATGTTGCTAATAAAGATTGTGCGAAGTTTTTTGTATGAAGGAAAAATTCCAAGTGTATGGAAGGAATGAGTAATGAGATGAAGGATGGACTAAAGCTCAAGCTTGGGGATGCCATGCGTGTCACCTCAAGAAATATCCAAGAAGTACAAGCGTCAAAGCTTGGGGATGCCCAAGGCATCCCCTTCTTCATCAATAAAAATCTCAGATTTCTTCCAAACGCTTCATTTTTATTGTTTCATGCACAGTTGTGTTGTTCTTGGAGCGTGTTCTTTTTTGTTTTCGTTTTGGTTTTTCGTTTTGGTTTTTTGTTTGCTTGGTTTTCTTAGTTTTCTGAATAAATTGGTTGGACCTCCTCTTTCATACATTGGTTTTCAAATAATTTGGTTTGGATTGAAAAAGAGTAGGAAAGTTCGTTCTTAAGTGGTAAAGAGAGTTTGTTTTTTACTGTGGCCTATACTTTTTCATACCATGCTTGATATTTTTTTGGATTTATGCTTAGTATTCTTTGATGTAGCATGAATTGTTATAAACAATTGGGATTGCTTAATGTGCCTTGGAAGGATCATGCGTTGTTTTAGCATATTAAAGCATAGTATTATGGTATTCTCCTTTGATGCTTATTTGGGTTGACTTGGCGCATGCTCACACCATGTTATGACTATCCCAAGTCACCATAGACTTGATGATCCTTTAGTTTTCAACTTGTAGTATCACTTTATGCTTTGATCAATGATGTTTTGTCGCTCTACATGATTATGGCCATTATTTCTCACTTAGTTTGTCGCTCCCAGTCTTTTGCTAGCCTCCACAACCAAGTATGAGTTCCACTCATATATCCAACTGCTTAAACCAAGTTATTCCAAAGAGTCCACCATACCTACCTACTAGCATATGCTATTCCAAATATATGTATGCTTTTGTTTACCTTCCAAATTAAACTTGTTATGAGAAAACTAGTGATTAAAACTCTCACAAACTTGATGGCACACTTTACTTTTCTTGCCCTTAATAAACTTGAACCATTGTGTCGTCTATGTTGTATATGCTTGCACTTATTTGTTGGGGATTAGCAGAACCATGTTGTCATGTGGAACGCTTTCAACATTGCACTTGTACTTTGTACCTAGTTGATATCATGCTTTTTTGTCTATGGATGTCGTCGGTGTAAAATGAAAGGGGAGCTTGTAAGTCCATGAAGTTATGTATATGTGTTAGAGAAACGCCTGGGCCGCTGGTCTAATCCATGCTGACATGGTGGAAACCTGTAGCATAACCATAATGAGCTGTCTATGAAGGATTCTTCTTATAAAAAAGGAGTTAGATATTGAGAAAAAGAAAAAAAGAAAAAAAAATATGAAAAGAGGAAAGAGAGAAAAAAGCACCATATTCCCATGGTAAATAAGAAAATTGCTGGGATGCTCGTTGTCTGCTTGCCTTATCATTTTAATATGGGGATTCTTCCGTATCATCGGGCAAGGGGTACCCCTTGGCGGTTCTCTATGATACACATGTACTTATGATGACAAGAACTTACCGGTGACTAAACTTGAGTAGCATGAGGAGCGGCCCTCGTATTCAAGGGACATGAGATTTCCAACTTATACTTCGTCAAGCATATACACCATAGTTTGTTTACTTTAACCTTAATCACTTCAAGATGCTTATGATAGGGGCAATGAGAGCTGAAAGCTAACAAGTACCATAATTTTTGGAAGCTCTTTATGAGACTTGAATCCATACTTCCTTCTATGAAGGTCTTTCTTCCACTTTTATATTGAGTCTCCACCTTCTACCTTTATGCACTTACTTTGAGAGCATAGTGGCCATTCTTAGTTCTATGTGCATTGTCCCAAGACTTGTTGATTGATGCATAACTTTGATATTGCTTGTTTTAAACTATTTGTATCTAGTCACTCTTATGAACTTTGAAGGTGTCCTATGCATTTATGTTTGCTACTCTATGAGGGACAAGCTGAATGCCACTATGCTATGTTTTCTTTATGTGAAACAAACAAACGTCTTGCAAAGCATTGTTATTCATTAATCTTTTGTTTATGCCTTTTCATGTTGCAACATAGTTTCTTTGTCTTATTGCTAGAACTTTGTCTTTCATGTTATGATTGAAGTACTATGATCTCAACGTTAAATGTTTTACAAATACTTTGATCAAGTTTATGATGGTGCATGTCACCTCAAAAATTATTCTTTCTTTTTATCACTTACCTACTCGAGGACGAGCAAGAGTTAAGCTTGGGGATATTGATACATTGCAAATGTATCCATAATTTTTAATGTTCCATGCTTGGTTTTATCTACTTTCTTATGTTTTGTCCACACTTTGGAGTACTTTTCATATGATTTCTTGGAGTAACCTATTAACAAGAGCCACAGTGTCAGCTGCCTGTTTTCTGCTGTTTTTGGTTCTAGGAAAGTCAGAAAATGAATATTCTCGAAATTGGACGGGACAAAAGCCAAAGTCAGTTTTTCACCGAGGGACACCTGGAGCCAGAATACGAGACGGAGAGGGGATAGTGCCCGGCCACACCACCTGGCCGTGTGGCTAGGCCTGGCCTGCGCCAGGAGGTGGTCTGGCCGTCCCAGGCACCCCCTCGGCCTCTCCTTCCACCTATATATTAACTCTAATACAGAAACCCTAAGTACCCGATCAAAATTCTACGAAAGAGTCTGTAGCCGCCGTCATCTCCATCCCTAGATCGGGAGGGATCTGAAGCTCTTCCTGGCACCCTCCCGGAGAGGGGAATTCACCCTGGAGGCCTTCTTCGTCATCATGCAAGCCTCCGGTGTGATGCGTGAGTAGTTCATCTCTGGACTACGGGTCCATGTAGTAGCTAGATGGCTGGTTCTCCTCCTTTGTGCTATCATGTTTAGATCTTGTGAGCTCCATTCATGATCAAGATCATCTATTTGTAATTATGCATGTTGTGTTTGCGAGGATCCGATGGATATTGAGATGCTATTTTAGATTGATTATTGATTCTATCATGTCTTTGTTATTTTTGATCTTGCATGCTTTTCGTTGTTAGTAGCTATCTTGGCCAAGTAGATGCTAGCAACTCCAAGAGTTAGTATCTATGCTCGATAGTGGGTTCATGCCTCTGGTAATCTGGGGAAGTGACAAAAATCTCTAAGGTACTAGATGTGTTGTTGCTACTAGGGAGAAAAGAAAACAACAATTCTTTGTTCATAGAACAAGCGTATTGTTTACTTTACACGCAATTCGTAATGCAATTATCCGTTGCTTGCAACTTAATACTGGAGGGGGTTCGGATGATAACCTGAAGGTGGATTATTAGTCATATATGCAGTTGGATGGTGGTCTATGTATAATGTTGTAATGCCCAATCGAATCTCAAAGGAGTCAAGATGAGTAGTATATGCTTATATGCTTTCTCGATGTTTGTCAATTGCCCCGCTGTAATTTGTTCACCCAACATGTTATCTATCTTAAGGAGATCCACCTCTAGTGACTATGGACCCCGGTCCTTTTGTTTTACTTTCAATCTACAATCAACTGTTTACTGCTTTGTGTTTACTCTCTGCAAACTATTACTTCCTTCCATTCGATACGTCCAATCCTTTGTTTTCAGCAAAACCGGTGAGATTGACAACCTCATCGCAAGTTGGGGACAGAGTTCTGTGGTTGTGTTGTGCAGGTCTCCACGTTGCATCGGTAGTGCGCCCTGCCAAAGTTCAGCTAGCTACATCGATAATGCCCAAATGGCTCTCCTATCGGTGCAGTCTACTTCGGTGAGCTCTCTCTTGCAGCACCGCTCCGCCTAAAAGCAACCACCCGACACCTAGAACACATCGGATACGGTTATTCCGTCGTTCGGGTGCTCGAGTCTGGCTACCTAAAGGACGACGCGCTGCCGAAGCTAAGCCACGGTGAGGAAGAAGAAAAAGAAAAACGATGTATGAAGTAATAAAGAGTTAGGGATGTTTTATAACCACATGGGCAAGGCATGGGGCAGAGCTAGACCATGTCGTACTACAATATACGGAGGCGACATGCATTTAGTGGGACCCACTATCGCCGCAAGAACGCGCACCAGCCTATATAGTCTACTCGTCCACGTCCACATCGAATCTCCATCGCGAGAAACCGCAAACGCGTTCGTTCGACGCCTAGAAACGCAACCGGTGAGACTCCATGCTGCCACGTCGCTAGCGTCCGCGCAAACCCGCGTATATCTATGGTCTACGCTGGCAGCTCGGCTGTAGCCCGGCCGTGAAAAACCACGTATGTCTATAGCCTATGCTGCCAACTCGGCTAGTGTATTCAATCGTGTACAGCTATCATCCCGCCTCAATCAAAGATCGTACAGCTATGCACATGCGGACGCCGTGAGGATCGGAACGGAAGGCGAAGTAAAGAAAGACCCGTTGTGTTGTGATGAGGACGGACGAGCGACGTGGCTGCCACGTCAGTCGTGAGCGGCGCTCCCTATCTCCACGCCCTCCTTCGCAAGAAACCACAAACCATCCGGGTCGGTCCCACATATTCTCATCAGGAAATAAAGTCGGGTCCTACACCGCATAATTCCCTCGCGCACCCGCCTCCCCCACTCCCCACCGTTCGATCCCGCTACACGTACCCGGGCATCGCACCAGGGAACGGCACCCCCCTCCAGCCTCCAGCCCCCAGTCTCCGCCTCGCCCACCGGAAAATCCAGAGCCACCGGATTCCCCCCACCCGGCGACCAACCCACAGTAAAGGAACGACATGCCGCGGCTGGCCTGCGCGGTGGTGGCGGCGGCGGCTTAAAAGGGCTCTTCGCCCCCTGCCTGCACCCCCACCCCTACCACCCAACCCAAACCCCCATGTCTGATCTGAATCCCAGGAGCTGAGCGTCCCAATCCATTCCTGAACATCAACTTCTACCCCAAGACAGCCGCGATGAGCCGCCGCAGGTAACTCACTCTCCCGAATCCCACACTTACTGCTTTGCTTACTTCGATATATGGTGCGCCTTCTGTCGATTCGGATTGATCCGTTACTGTCGTGCTCGTGCCGTGCCCTGGGTTAGCTCCAGACTTCAGGGAGCGGCAGCGACGGCGCCGGCAATTAATCTGCTCTGTCATGGTAGGATCAAGAGGGAGCTCTTGCTGCCGATTCCAGACACTGTAAATCAACTGCTCACCGATGTGGTTACTAGGCCTAAGTAGTAGTAGTAGTATTGGGTAGCCATTCATTCCTGTGCTCAGAGTTTCCTTCTTTATAGACATCAGCTCCCACTTGTGCGTGCTCTCTCAGTTGAAGACACCCTGTATGATGTCGTTAGTAGAAATGGCTACTAAAAGCTGATCAAAAGTTTAGAATTGTTGTGCAGCGCGAGTACTAGCCACGTGTTCGTCGCTAATAACTAGGTAAACAAGTAAATTAATTGCTGGCAGAAACAACTTCACTTGGCGCTAGCTAAAACTTCACCCTTCTGCCTGTAATAGTGCTAGTAGACACATACATAATCTGGGAACATCCCTCTATGATGGATGATTTCCCATAATACCACAATTCAGACATGATTTGAAATGGAGCAAATATTAGGATTTTATAGCAAGCACAAATACAAGTTTGATGTACTGAGTGTTACGGACTAACACTGCTTACGTAGTAGGCACAACAAGCTCTCTGCACTAGCTGCCATTGCCCATCCATTCTCAGGACTACTGGGATGCCATCGTGTGCTTTAATGCCATGGGATTATACCATGGCGTTGGTGTTACTGTATTAACAAGTAAATTAATTGCTGGCGGAAACAACTTTGCTTGGTGCTAAGTGCTAAGTAGCATTGGGTAGTCATTCCTGTGTTCAGAGTTTCTTTCTAGGCACCAGCTTCGACTTTTGCATGCTCTGCGAGTTGAAGACACCCTGTATGATGTCGCTATGTGACGGCGTACAAACGGTTAGAAGATGATCGCAAGTTTAGAATTGTCGTTCAGCGGGAGTACTACTACTAGTACTAGCACGGCAGTCATGGCCGCACGTGCGTCGACAATAACTAGATAAACAAGTAAATTAATTGCTCGCAGAAACAACCTAACTCGGTGCTAGTTTGTCATTCACGAGCTAAAAGGTCAACCTTTTGCGCTCAAACTGGTATGTGCTACTTCAAATGGTTTGCTTTTATTCATCACGCAAAGCATCACACATTGAGTTACTACATAAGTTTGCATGGTTTGGGAACAACCTTATATGATGCATGCCATAACAGCAGTGCACAGGGATCAGATATTGAGTATCCTGTAACTTTCTGTTAGTGTCAATAATCATTGTGAAAGTAATTGATTATGGTTGCCTGGATAGCACGTTTCCGCTGGCTAGACGCTAGACTAAGCTGCGTACTTGCTAAACATTATTTTGGTCGGTGGACGGTCATCTCTGTGCTCAGTGTTCACCGTTTCGCTCTTGACCATGTCTGTGCTTCTTGCTTTTATTCGTAAAGCATGTGCACATTAAGTTAATATATGCCCGTAACTAGTGCTAGATACTTACATAGTCTGGGAACATCCCTGTATGATTGATGCTTTCCCATAATAGCACAATACAGAAATGATTTGAAATTGAGCAAATATTAGGATTGTATAGCAAGCAAATAGAGAAGTTTGCTCTACTGAATGTTAATGACTAACACTGCTTACGTAGTAGGCATAACAAGCTCTCTGCACAAGCTGTCATTGTCCATCCATTCTCAGGAGTACTGGGATGCCGTCATCCACTTCAATGCCATGGGATTATACCATGGCCTTGGTCTTACTGTATTTGGTATTGTTCATGGGTACGATCGAGATGGCGGTTTACAACCCGGATGTGATGCTAATATTTGTTGCAGCAGCAGGAGCAACAGTGTTGGCTTCTCTCTGCATCATTGTTTGCTGCTGAGCCCTTATGTTGCCACACCAGTAGCATTAGTGTTTGGAGCAATTATCTGAAGCACAAATCTGCCATAGGTGGGAATAAAGTATCATAAAGGCATAGTTTTTAATAATTGCAATATTACACCTAGTATTTGTGAAGATAATTAAATATCCGTGGACTACATAAAATTTCTTACTCCAGATAGCAAGATATGTCAATACCTACCTTTTTAGTCTTTTACGTAAGAGGTCATATGCGCATGGAAAATAACCTTTTGTTTCTCTTCTGTGTGAAAATATTACTAACAAGAGCACCTTCTGTCCTATGCTATGCTTTAGCACCTGTGAGCGTCTATGACATGTTTTAATAATTCATGTCCAATAAGTCACTTCTATGAACAAAATAAGATTCAATTTGAATATTTCAGGACAGGTTAATGCAGCAAATACTGAATTATGATGCATATTTTCAGGGAAATTGAACATAATTATAGTCATTTCAATAGTTTTTATAATTTTTCATGAACTATTGTTGGCATATAGAACATTGCTGCGCTGGTAATAGTATTGGGGTTAGATTGCTCTCTCATTTTTCGTTGATATCTCAGTTTCATCGTTTAGTTGTGCATGCCATGTCGTGATAGAACTACATAAATGATCTGTCACGCAGTACTCTATATTCTTCTACCACCCATGCTCCCTCTATGTACTATATCTTTATTCTTTTTTTTTGCTTATGTCCCAGGTCCATTTCACGTACCCTTGTGAATAACATGGCTACTTTTGGAGTTAATTTTGTGCATACACAGTCTAGGTTTCATTAGCTAGGTTAAGTTATACTCTTCTTTTTTACTTAGTGGTTTTAATCTGTAAAGGGAGTCTATACTTGGTTTAGTTGAGCGTTGTGTAAAATATGGAAAGGAAGAATATAATGGCACTGGATGAACATGTTCTGAAAGCTACTGATCGCAAGAGGAAGCATGAGTTTGCCCTGAAGAGTGCTGGTATTGATGATGCTATTGAGGTCTCTCAGCATGTTCCAAGGGAAAACCTTGTTATGCTTGACAATGAGGCTGTATGCAAGAAGTCTAAAATGACCTCCTGTGCTGATCATATTCTGGAGAGGTATCAGAACTTCAAGACAAGTGGGTTGCCCATGCGTGTGCTCTATTACCAACAGGGTATATGGAGGGATTTTCCAGAGCACGTTGTGAATCTGGTACAGCGGGACTTCCAGTTGAAGAGGCCAATTACTAATGCTGTATACCAGAACCAGCAAGTCCTGTTGGACTTCATGCACATGATTTGCCTAGATTCTGCGACGGCAACAAACAAGCCAATAGCATGGATTGATGATCATGGTGTCCGCTTCTTTCCAGATCTATGTGCTGGACTGATAACATCTAAACCTGCTCAGCATGGGAGAAGTGACCCCACTAGTAAACCTGAAGCTCATGAGTGTGCTGGAACATTAACAGCTGCAGCTGAAAGCTCGAGTTCGGATTATGTTGCTGAAGTATTTTCTCATGTGAAGAAGGTGCATAATGAAGCTGCTAGTGGAGCCAGACACCCTGCTACAAGTAAGCAGAACAGTGGTCCACGCATTGATTCAGCTGTGCGGAGATTATTACTTGAAGGATTAGGCCAACCTTTTAGTGAAAAAGATATTATTGGCATCTATAGAACCCCACTGGTAGATCAGCAAGGGCAGGCTCGCTTCAGTCTTTTCCAGAAGGAACTTGAAGTCACCAAAATACGGCGTGGGAACGCAAATGTGCGGTATGCATGGTTGCCTTGTTCGAAGGATACTATGGAGGATATGATGATGCGTGGTGTTCTGAAAACTACCAAATCTCTGCTGGGCCCAATGTATGGTGCTGGGACACATCTTGCTCCAGCGAACTGTGCCAATACCTGGTAAATATTTATTCTGTTTCAACACATTTATTTGCTTCTATGCTAATCTCAACATTAGGCCATACATCTGCCTCTTCAATTTTTTTCACTTCAACAAATAGAATAATTATTTGTATATATACATGCTTAGCTTTGCTGCTGGATTGCTTTTGCTTTGAATATTCAGTAGTTTCTTGTGGTCTTACTTGAAATTTTATCTACAGTGCAAGCCACTCAGATATTGACGAAAATGGAATCATGAGGATGATGCTGTGTCGTGTTATAATGGGGAATGTTGAGGTTGTACTTCCTGGATCAAAGCAATCCCAGCCAACCAATGGAATATTTGATAGTGGCGTGGATGATCTCCAAAAGCCAAAGCACTACGTCATTTGGGATGCTAATGTGCAGCGACACATCTATGCTGAATATGCTGTTATTATCAAAGCACCTTCCATGACCGATGGTACTACTACAGCCACTCTTGTGGTTCTTGATTTTATCTCTCTTTCAATTTTTACCTTTTGGTTGCTTACACGAGAGAATTTATTTGATATTACTGCAGAACACTTGGCTAGAGAAGATACCGCATCCAACATTTCTGAGATAGGGAATTCTGGTTCACCAAACAGTGTAATCAAGGTATGCTTATTTTGGTTTAACTAGATACGATCGTATGTCAGCTTTGGTATGCATTATGTCTTGAATGAAGAAGTGCAACATGTTAATACCCAACACATGTCAAATGCTGCATGTTTGTTTTTATAACATAATTCTATATATCACGTGGAGTGTCATTCCTCCTTTCTTGTTTTTTGCTCGCTTTAGCTATATCCCGCACCGGAATTCAAATATGTATTACTAGGTGTGATTTGATACTTGCGGTAGTGTCATACCTACTTTACGGAACTTGCTTGTTTATCTATATCCTGTACTGGTAGTCTGGTATTCAAATAAGTTGTTGTGTTCCGACCTTCTCGCCGTTGGCCTTCTTTTTTTGCCTAAAAAATATGATTACTGTTAGGTTCTGAAGGTAGTAGTAATGACGGCTGCTTGTTAAATTTGATCTTAGTGTATTGTTCACGTGTTTGCAGAGGATTGTCATACTAATTTGCTTCCAAGCTTGCAATGGACTGATGTCATTCGTTTAGTCATGAAAATATGGGGTCTTTATGTACTCCATATGTTAGAAAAGACATGTTTCGTTCTGTCTTTTGTTTTGACCATGCTCTGTTTGGGAAATGATGAAATGGACTGAAGTTCTGTTTGTGCACCTTCCTTGTGTCGTCTCAATGTGGTAAATTTAGAAAAATGGCTGATAGTTGAATAGTCGGTAACCAATGGATGAGCTTAGCAGTTAGCACTTTAATTTCGATCTGAACAATTTCCTTGGAAACTTCCATTTCATCACATTATTTTTTGTTTGTTGTGATCAGGACGATAGTTTCCAAACCTTGGCATCTTCAGCTGATGAACAGCAAGCACCTAAGTTTGGGCGTGCTCCAAGTCCTCGGCCCCCTAGCTCACCTTGGATGCCCTTCTCAATGCTTTTCGCAGCCATCTCCACGAAAGTGCCTCGTTCTGATATGGACCTACTCCATGAATACTATGAAGAGTTCAAGGTTGTGAATTGTGTTCTCCGCTTTTCCTTTTGTGATGTTTAGCTGCATTCAATGTGCCAGTGGTCGTGCTAACTGCAGTCTGCCTCTTGATGCTGAAACAGAAGAAAAAAATGAGCAGGACTGACTTGGTGAAACGACTGAGACAGATCGTCGGTGACAAGCTGCTGGTTTCTACCGTAGTGAGGCTACAACACAAGGTAGTTTGACTTGTCGTGCTAGTGCTTCATATAGTGCATCAAATCCTTACATGAACTTAGACTGTGAATTACTACATAACAGACCCACATGATTATTCAATTATGCTGGCACGATTCAAGGCTGTATATAGTCTGCCAGTAGCGTCTAGTGCTCGCTAACCAACTATCTTGTCGGTGACTAACAGGTACCACCCATGGCAGCAGCCAATCTACTACCAAGAGCAGATGGCAGTGGCAGCGGAGGGAGCACCACAGAACATCTGAAAACAAGAGCTAGTCGACATAACACCGCATGGAGTTGAGTTTGAGTCGAGGGGACATGACATGCCTCAAAGAATTCCGCGAAGTCAGAACGGTACCATCTGTTGTATCACCCAGACCCAAAAAGGTTTGGTACTTGATGTACAGAACTTGGTACTTGATGTACATAACTAGTCGAAACTCAGTAGGTTAGTTGATACTCCATGGTTCTAGTTGCCGTTTAACCTCGGTTGGTATGGATAGTTTTCCATCTACCTGTACTGTCGGTTGGTTTCCTAGTGTCACAACTCTGTAACTGCTAAGGATCTGCAATCTCATCTGCCCCTGGAGACAACACCAAGCTGCTGGCCCCTTCCTCCTCCGTCCGCCGCTCCGGTGACGGGAGGGGGTGGGAAATGGGAACCCTGGTGCTTCTGTTCTTGTAGGTAGGGTTGGCTTAATGCTTTCTTGAGGCGCTGATTCCATGGAGGAGAAGGCGCCGCGTCGTAATAATTTGGCTCTGCTCTTTCTCCATCTCGGCGCTGCTCTAACCGGTGGCCTTGGGGGGGCAGGTGGCCCGGTCGTCTTGTAGATCTCTAGATCTGATGAGATTCATGTCTCCTGGTTGGCGGTTGGCACCCTCGCGAGCGGCGGTGTTCCTCTTCTTCGACTACATGGGATGAGATTGACGGTGCCGGGATCTAGTGACACGGGGAAGATCCTGGCTGATGTGTCACAAAGTCTTGGTCTCGTTGCTTGCGGCGGTTCGATTCATCGGCTCAAAAAGCATCATTGTATGCGAAGATACTCTCTTAGGTATTGGTACGGCGGCTATTCACCTCTTTTTCCTTCCAGTGCGACCATGTTGGTGGCGGAGGACGATAGTCGACAATGTTTTGGCAAAGCACAAGTTTCTCCAAAGGTGAACTTGTAGTTTTACTTCTTACTTCTCTAAATGTTTTGTTTAATAGAATATGTGGATACTTAAAAAAAACCTCTGTAACTGCTGTGGTGAATTGCAGGGTTTTATCTTATTCTTTGAGTTAGTAACTTTTCGTCTGACAACTTTTCACTTTGTAACTTTGTACTAACACACATGGCTCTATATGCAGCGCTAGCAGTTCCTACTTTTTTAAGCTTGTGTCTATAGGATTTTTTTTTGAAAGGAGCATATATTAATATCAGAAAATACCAATTACACCCAGTCTCTGCAACAACAGATTGCCCTAGCGGCCATACAGATGCACACAACCAAAAAAAAAAAAGAATTACAAAAAAAGAAAAATCCTGCTATAGTGACCCATTCGTTGAAACAGTGGTACTACCACCACCAAGACAACACCAGAAGTTCAGCTTCTCCAAAAACGACGCCTGGGAACAGTGCACAAACACCGTCATCGCCCGATCATAGATCTTAGGTTCTCACCCTGAAGAAAGTCCACGCTCTCAAAATAATACCTTCAATAAGGCCGTTGCCAGGCACAACCAATTAAGGCCAGACCCTGGGTTTTCACCTTGAAAGGTAGGACTGTGAACCTCTCCTGTGCAGTCGCCGCCACTTGCATGCCATTGTCCCAAGTCACGAGTCACCAAGCCAATTTCTCATCACCACCCAGACTCGAACCACCATTGCTAGTCCTCAGATCTTGGTCTCCATGACATTCTCCTTCAGCACCATGGAACGAGAACATGTCCCATGATATTAACAACCAAGAGAGCTTCGAAGCGCTTCCTCCGAGCCCAAATGGTCAGAGTAAAACATGGGTGCGCACGGCCAAATCCCTCCAATCTAGCAATCTCCATGCATTATTCGTCCATGGAAGTTTGCCGGTGTAGCCTTCCGGAACATGCCACTTCCGACAGATCAATTGGGACAAGCACGGGCAGATCATCATCTTGGCGATATAAGGAATCCTAGGACCGCCGCCATTATTTGCGAGACTAGCAGGCCCCCACACCGCCAGTCACCTCCTAGCCAGAGCGACAGGAAAGGAAAGAGGCAGTCCAAGCGCAAGGCTGAAGGTACCGGCGATCCGAGGAAAAGTCGGATCCCTCCGCCCCGGCCGTGGCTGGACCCATCTAGCCAGATCGGCCTCGCAGCCCAGATCTAGGCCCAACGACCTAGCTCGCCGCCATGCTCGCCGACGATGTGTTGCGGGCGCACCGCCACCTCCTCACTGCCGCCCCGCCGGAGGGCCTCAGGCCCCGGCCCGAACAGCCACGCCACCCTGCGCTTCCACCGGTGTTCCTCTAACTCCCGATGAAAAATAGCAGAGGCAGCTCTCCATCCCTGCCGCTGTCTTCGACACGGAGGGGCCGCTACCGCCGCCGGGGAGGGCAGTGGGGGTGGCCATGGGACAGGGGATGGGTGTGCCGCCTGGGTTTTGGTGGGGGGCGCCGCTAGAGACGCCCGGGAGGGAGCGCCTCGAGCGGTTTAGGTTTTCCTCTCTCAGATGTGCGATCAGGATACACTAGTGGGAGCTATGCAAATGGATTGTGAACTTCAACTGTGGGCAAGCAACGATTTGCATCCTGATATACGCAATATAAACTTCACCCTTTTACAACTGTGATTTTGCGACCTTGAAAAAATATCTATCTATATTTTCTAAAATCTAGCTATGCATATTTGAAGTAAATTTTTGACATGATTATTGTATTAGATATATGAATTAGGTTGAGTGCTATGATACCATTGTTATAATTTTAGGGTCTTCTACATCAACAAAGTATTGATAAATTATGAGAAAAAATACTGATAGCATGTCATAGTCATAAGTTTGAAAAAATATGAGTCATAAAGAGTATTAACATGATCTGGTACTATTGTTGAACAAAAAGAAAAAGGCTTTCCTATCAAAGATTTCCAAGACAATAAAAAAGTACAAGGTTCAAAAAAAGGGATTACTCAAACAATGATTATGAATTATTCTCTACTCAAATCAAGTGCTCAACTAATTGAACATGATGATTCTATAATATGCCGAACTCTAAAAACTTCTTATAACATATTGATACGAAAGGTGTGAAAGCCTCTAAGTCATGTGATGTGTGAAGGTGTGATATAACTCACAATGCAGTTCTATATCCGGTATTATAATTCTTTTCAATCTTTGCCTCATTTATTGTAACGACTCGTGTCTCATGAACATGATAACCTTTCCATAAGCCACCATCTTTCTCGGGGGCGAACAAGACTCTTGTTCATGAGGAGCGAAGCGACGGTGCGCCTTCGGCTCGTGTTAGCCAGGTTGTCATGGACATATTTATAGTTTTTATTACTTTTAGTTCTCTTTGTACTGCTAGCGATGATTATTAATAGACCAGTGCAATTTTCGTAAAATAAAATAAAAATAAAAATTCGATGTGCTAGAGTGTTTACTGGTATACTAGTGTCTGACCTTTTTCTGATGCAGTTTTTACATAGAAAAAAAATGAAAAAAAGTGACCCACATGCACTTATCTGGATCGCCTTTCCTCTCCGGGCGACCGGCAGCCGCCGGTTTGTCGCCGACTCACCCTAGCGCTAGCAATGCCGCTCGAGCTCCCGTGCTCCTCTCCGAGTCCCGCTACATCTGAATCTTGAAATCGCTGCCGGCAACCCACTCCACGGCGGAGCCGAGCAGCGGTCCGGCCGCGCGCGCGCGCTGATGAGGTCGGCGGCAAGGACTGTCAATGAGGCGGCGCGGCACCCATCCCCCACCCACACCGGCCCGTCTGCTGTCCGGCGAGAAACACGGATAAGCCACAATCGCACCAGCGCGGCTGCCGCCCGCCGTCCGTGGCGCCACCGCTCCCGCCGTCTGCGCTCGTGTCGGCGTCGCGTCCTGCAACTTCCGCCACCGGCGCGTCCGTGGTATGGATCGTCGGCACACGACAAGAATAGCCCGTCGCCGTCCTCAACACCGCCGCGGCCCACACTGTGGATTGGCCGCCTCAGCAGCTTGGAGTTCAGAGCTTATGGCACACCTCAGTTGCCTGGGACCTCAGTCTGCAGAATTCTGAGTTGATGGAGAGCTGTCAAAAGCTTCATCACTTGGTATACAGTTTTCATTCGATTCCAGGCTGACGCGGCCAACCTGAAAGCATCAACGAGCTCGTCGTTCCGACACAACAGCGGCTCTGCGAAGAACTTCAGTAAGTAAAATTCTTTCTCTTACATCTGAATCTTCTTGGATGATTAATTCTGTTTTCTGCTAAATCAAGGTTAATAACGGCCGCACCGTGGAAGGCCGGGCTGACAGTTTTGGAATTCCACAGAAACAAGGCAGTCACACGATGCAAATCGCTAACCCGTGTTATTTTGACTGTTGCAGTTACAACTTACAACCCATTTCAGCAGCAGAACTTCTACCAAGTACCGGCCCTTAGGCACCTCCAGAAATAACAGTTTGTCAGACATATCCTCAGTTTTGCGGAGCTGAGAGGACAAAGCTCAGGGAAGGATGCTAAATCAAAAGGTATCCCTATCATAGCACCCAAACTCAAAAGTTTTAGTGCTTGGCGTACAAACACAATCCAAACTCACTGGTAGGCTTAGTCAAAAGCTGCACTTGTAAACTAGTGTGTGAATTCATTTCTGCTGACATGCGACTATTTACCCTCCAAATGTACCCACTGTTTGTTAGTTGGCCGTCATGTTTTTGTCGTTTGCCAAGCATCGAAAGATTAAACAATTGGCATAAAGAAATCCCATGCCCCCCTCGGTCTCTGAACAACCATGTTCTCCCATGTGATACAATACATGGACCAAGGATCCAATTGGACATGAGAAAGACAATCCCATTGACTGATTGACCACTCAATAATGTCCACATGATACTACTAAAAAAGATCAGAGGCATCTAATCTCGTTCCCAATGCTAAGTTTGGTTCTATCTTACTTTACTAGTCGCTGTAGTCATCCCTCCCTTATCCAACCAAGGTAATTAAGAAGGGGGACTGGTCTAAACCCTGTCTGGGTCGTTTAAAACGTGCAAGTAGACATTGAGCTTCTGAGCGTGTAACTTGTAAGAGAGAGAGAGGCAGCTAGCTACAAACCAACCCAAAGATGATATTGATCCCCATTTTTCTGCCTGTGGCCTGAACTCTTGATGTCTAGGCGCTCTGGTGCAGGGAGCTCAACTCAGCGCCAAGGAAATGAGTGAAGGCACGGTATGCACCTTCATCTGACAGAGCAAATTCCTTCTGCTTATGTCCTTGGCACTCTAATTGTCGTGGAAAGTAAATTGTTGTCTTTTTTGTTTGAATCTGGAGCTAGCTATCCTAAGTACGTACATAAGTGGAACTGTCTTTTTTGCTTTAAAGGAGAAAAAGGAATCCAAACTTAAGTTCAAGAATTCTTGGACCTTGATATGGTTGCATTTTGCTACTACTGCTCCACCCAACAGAGATATATGCTTGGTTCAGATGGAGCATCACTGAGTATCACTGAAATACCACCAACCTGAACGTTAGAGATAAATTCTTGTCCAAATGCCAAATATTTTGAAACCAATAAATTATACTTTTTAATCTAACTAGGATCGTGCCCCATGCATATACCGTTCCAGAAAATCCTTAGGTCATGTCATTAATTTGTTTTAAAATTGTTAATGTATTATTCTGTAATCTTTTTGACTTTTTTATACTGGTTACAAGTACACCTATAGATTAGTTCAGAAATTGCAAGGAAATCATATCTAGTTGTGGCATGCATGTGGTTACAAGTGCATCATGGCAGTTGATAGAAGATGTAATATTAGCATGCATTTTGTAACATACATATGTAATATGAACATTAAGATGGATTTCTTCCCAGATCTTAAACTTGTTAGTATGGTATAGTATTTTATGTCTTATAATAGTTCTACTTACTGAAGGTTAATGGTGACCGCGAGCCACAGACGTCAGGGCAACAATTTTGGAATTCTACAATAACGAACTTGTCACATGGTGCACAAGACTTATGGAAGAGCCCAAAGGGAACAGTGATCCGCATCGAGGTACTTGTATCATTGGTTGCTGGTGTCCTAATCCTCCTCGCCATCTTTGGGTCCCGCCGTCGCCGAAGCAGAAACTGGTTCCTCCAAAAAGGTGTCTTTGCGGCGTACACGTTGTCCTTTTCACTGGCAACATACATACTCGGTTCTATGCAATCTTCTGGAGTAAAGAGCAGCATGTACCCCATATGGTCCATATCTCTCATCATGCTTCATGGTTCCACTGACTCTATCACAGCTTATAGTCTTGATGACAACAAACAACAAGCAACATTCCCCCACCAGGCTCTTATGTCCTTTGCATCTGCAGTGTTGCTTTTGTTCACCGTGCCGACGAACTATAGCTATGCTCTTGCTTATACGACTGTAATCGCATTTGGAAGATATGCTTTAAGATTTATGGCATGTCGTCAAGCAAGCTACTCATGGCACACAAGCAAAGTAATTGCTGATTACATGTACGATCAACAAAACGAGAGTGTATCTGTTCCCGCAACCATGGAAGATTGCAATTACCTGGTTGACTGGAGTGGCAATACAACCAAGTTTGATGCTTTGACATATGCAACACAATTAACAGTGGATACTGTGAAAAATGAAATCATTGACATAGGGAAGGTATGGAGGTGTAAGGAAATGTCACTAGGCCCAGAGCTAAAGGATTCTTGTCTTTCCTTCTCTCTTTTTCAACTATTGAGCAGGCGCTTCTTTGGGTATGCCTGTGATGAATCCAAGGCTAGGGCACATAATTTTGTCTTCGGGGTACTGCTATCAGAGAATCAAGATGGTGCCACAGACTACAACAGGGTTTTCAATGTGATTGAAGTTGAGCTTGCCTTTATGTATGATTTCTTCTTCACCAAGTGTGCCCTCATGTATTACACATCTCCGGCTATAACTATGTGGTCCTTGGTTTCAGTCTTTGGCATATCTATCACTGCTTACATTACAGTGAGGGCTCCGGTGAAGATTACTCAAGATAATTCCCCTATCGTGAGCACCATAATAGATGATATGGTTATCACGTTAGTGATACTTGCATCCAGTGCTTTGCTTGAGTTCCTTCAGCTGTTAGTCTATTGGATGGGAATTTGGGGGAGAGTATCATTTGTTTGTCAATCTCTCAGAGAACGAGAAATATCGGACACAAGGGCCTCACGTAATAAACTGTGCAGAAGGGCAAGCTGCCACATTATTACATTAAAAGAGATTCTTGCCAAGATTGGTTTGCACTGCGCATCAAACAGACACTACTGGAGACACAAGCTTGGGCAGTACTCATTACTTGATTCAGTCCAATATAGCTGGTTTGCCTATGTTTTACATGAGGCATTACGCTCATGGGCATCAAGGGTTGGGAAGAAAGCAGGGAAATCTGTCGAGTTGCCTGATGAAGTGAAGGAGGCGCTTGTCCGCTCTCTTAAACGGACTGGTGGTACACTAAGTAACGGGAAGTCATCTTTAGCGTCCAATGGAGCACAACACCTATCATGGGCTTGTACATGGGTAATGCACTCAGATACAAGCTGGTCACAGAGAAAACAGAATCAGACACACATTATTTTGACTTGGCACATTGCAACATGTTACTGTGAAATGCTAGCACTTTCCCCAGAATTCAAGGTACCTTTTAGAATTGCCACGAAACTGTCTAAATACTGTGCATACCTGGTGGTCTGTGCACCAAGGTTTCTTCCTGGGCACCACTACGATACAAGGTGCAAGTTTGATGCAGCTGCAGCAGAAGCAGCTGCAATCCTGCAAAGGGGAACCGGCAAGTACGAGGCAATTAAGAGTTTAACAGTACCAGAGGAGACAAAGAAGATCTTTGAGAGTGGCGTGAAACTAGGGAAACAACTAGAGGACATGGAAGAGGGCAACCGCTGGCTGGTGCTGGCTGATTTCTGGGCCGAGATGATGCTCTATGTTGCCCCGTCAGACAATGTCAAGGAGCACATCGAGCAGCTCGCCCGTGGTGGGGAGTTCATCACCCACCTCTGGGCTTTGCTCTCTCATGCAGGCATCCTTGAGAGGGAGCCGGACCATCCTGCTGGAGGTGTGTAGTGTAACCAATCCCGCATAACCCTGCACGCTGGAGCCTGAGGCAGCATATTCATCTCATTTTCTCCTTTATGTGAGAGTGTTTTCGTGTGGTTTGCCTTTTAGTTAAGTGGCATGTGCTTCTGTTTGTGTTCGATTCATAAAGTTTGTAGGGCCGAAGTCCACTTCTTTGGGACCTGTTAGCGTGATGGTTGCATGTCGGAACTCAACTGCTTTGGGCTGCAACAGCTTGGTCTCTGATTTCAGCCATCGGCATATCTGTCACGACATATATTACAGCGAGGACTCTGGTAAAGATTACTCAGGATAATTCCCCTATGGACACCACCGTGACAGATGATATTGTCATCATCTTAGTGATACTTGCATGCATTATTTTGCTTGAGTTCCTATAGCTGTTAATTTACTGGACGGGTATTTGGGGCAGAGTATCCTTTGTTTGTCAGTCTGTCAGAAAACAAGCAAGATATAACAGAAGGGCCTCAGAGAATAAGATAAAACGAGCAAAAGGGTAAGCTGCTGCATCATGGGATCAAAGGAGTTTCTTGCCAAGATTGGTGTGTGTCATGCATTTTGCATCATGGGACTAAAGGAGTTTCTTGACAAGATTGGTATGCCCAGTGCATTGAACAACCCCTAGTGGCAACACAATCTTGGGCAATATTCACTACTTCATGCAGCCAGCTGCTGTAATCCTAGTCCATCACGGCCTAAATCTACCTCTAGCTATCCCCTACTTCGCTCCATCTCATCTAAAATAAATATGCGCAGTCTTGGTTTGAGGATATTGAGAGTTGTTCATCTGGCCCACATGGATTATATGTATCCAAGAAATGATGTTGCATGGGACACCTGGAGTTACTGGTTTATCCTGTTGAGGTGACTGATGAAGTAAAGGACGCACTTATCCACTCCCTTAAACGTACCGGTGGCATACTAAGCAATGGGAAATCCTCTTTATAGTCAAACAGAACACGACTCCTCTTATGGGCTTGTGAGTGGGCAATGCAGCTGGATCCAATCTGGTCGCAGAGAAAGCAGAACCAGACACACATTATTTTGGCTTGGCACATTGCAACATGTTACTGTGAGATGGTAAAATACATCCCCAGAATCCAAGGTACATGTTCGCACTTGGTGGTTTGTGAACCAAGGTTTCTTCCTGGACACCACAATGATGCAAAAAGCAAGTTTGATGCAGCTGCAGTAGAAGCAGCTAGGGTTGCAGGCGGCAGAGTATGCGGGGCGGATTGACTGTCCGACTAGTACAAATTGATTAGAGGTGGGGATAAGAAGCTGTAGTACAACTTGCACTGCCGATCTGTTTTGCGGGCCAAAGCGGGGCCCGCTTGTGCAGCCCTAGAAGCAGCTGCATTCCTGGAAAGGGCGATGAGCCTGTATGAGGCTATGAAGAGTTGAAAGGGACCAGAGGAGTAGAAGACGGTCTTCGAGAGTGGTGTGAAAAGGGGGCAACAACTGGAGCAAATGGAAGAGGGAGTCCGCTGGAATGTGATGGCTGATTTCTGGGCCGAGATGATACTCGGGTATCTGCGCCTTCAGATAATGTCGAGGCACACATCGAGCAACTCACACAGGGTGACGAGTTCATCACCCACCTCTGAGATCTGCTCTCTCATGCAGGCATCCTTGGAGAAGGACCATCCCGCTGGAGGAGTGGAAGAAGCACCGCATCACTCTAGAACCTGAAGTGGCTGTGTATCATATCCGTCTGCATTGTTCCCTTCTTTCTATGACTGTTTTCCTATGCTTTGCCTCGTAATTAAGTGGCATTTTCTCTTCTTTGTGTTTGATGCATGAACTTTGTGATTGGTTCGTGAGATCATTTTAACTCTGGACTCCTACATCTTAATTTGTGATCATTTTAAGCATCACGGTGAGCTTCTGAGTCTCCTGGTACCCTCTCCTCCCTCGATTTGCTTCCTGGTTTTCCTCTCGCCGTGCGCCGCCGTCCGCCTCTATACTTTTACTGTGAGTAAACTTGTACTTTTCTGTACTTTCGTACTTCAGCTGTGAGCAAACTTGTACTTTTTGTGTACTTTCGATGTGAGTAAACTTGTACTTTTTTATACTTTGTCTCTCACAATAGTTATACTTTTCGTACTTCAACCGTGAGTAAACTTGTACTTTCGCGTACTTTGGTTGCGAGTACACGTGTACTTTCGTGGTACTTGTACACGGGTGTTTGTGTCTTCAATCCAAGATTATGTACGAGAACAAACTATCTCCTACGCACGACACGTGGCGCTCTCTAAGAGCGTGCACGCTCCTTAAACAGACCTTTACGAATGTCTTCCTTTTTCTAAGGATACCCGGAAATGTCACATTGCCACTAGGATCCCCAACACGTTTTCCTAGCCCGAATAGGCCCAGCCCAGTCCGGGTGTCCTCTCGCCCGTTCTCTAGCGTCGACGACCCGAGTGCGTAGTGAATTGTATATTCAATGTGATCTAGTACTATTTTTAATTTTAAAAATTGGATTTGGTCCAATTATCAATCAGCGTTTGGTAGATGCTCCAAAAAACCTCATTTTTGACACTTAGAAAATGTCAAGTAATTGTCATGTGCAAACATTATGAAAACTCCTTTTGACAACAATAGTTTTTTATTTCAATATATTCCCACATGTGTACAATATGAACTTTTTTTGATAATTTGGAGGCCGTTACAATGAACTATACAATAACAACATAATATCCAGTGTTACGTCCTGAGATCAGAATAAGGTCCTTCCCGCTCTATTCTCGCTCTGGTGGTGCGTCTAGCATCAGTAGAGGGCGTGTGGAGTCATGTGTCCGACGGATTTCTTGGGAACCTGTCGTTTTTCGTATGTGTGTTTTGAGAATAGTCTTTTCCGATCTACATTGTTTATCTTCGGCGAATGTTGCTGCTCTGGTGCGCTAGTCCTTTGGGCCCTTAGCATGACGCCTTCCTGTCTGTTTACTATAACAAGCTCTACTACGACAAGCTTTGCCCGGGAGGGGCGAGGACGACGGCGCGTCTTCGGCTCGTGCTAGTGTTTGTAGTAATCGCTAGGTGGTCCAATGACCTATTTGTAATTTTTATTATTTTTGGGACTCTTTGTACTGCTGTTGATGATTATTAATAGATCGGTAAAATTTTGCAAAAAAAATTGAACAATAATAGATATCAAACAAATTGAAAAAAAAAATGTTTATCATGCTTTTCTGTTTTTTTAGGGGTTGAGCGACTGGTGACTCGGCCGAATGCGATGTACAACTGGATGTAATGGGCCGGCCCATTACCTTTCGGCTCGGTTACGGCGAAGAATGCGAATTCCCCACTCGATTTTGTGCCGCACCTCTCAGTCTCACGCGTGCAGCTGCCTTCGCTGCTCCCCTATCCCCACCCCTCGATCTCGCCGCCTCCAGCCACCGTCCACCAGGCGCGCCGCCGTCCGCCGTCGTGCTCCTCTCCAACTCGTCCGGCCCAAGTCCCTTCCCGCCCAACTAGACGGGCTGCGCCTGCCGTGCCGACGTGCACGTACGGTCTGCAAGCTACTACCGGCCGGAGCGCCGGCCCGGCGCCTCTCCTGCAAGCTCCCATCGGCTGGAGCGCCTCGTCTGCAGCCCCCACCGGCTTCCTCGATCCTCGTCGTCGGCACTTCGGCAGGGCAGCGACCAGGGTATCTGCATTTATCTGCTTTTTGTTTTGCCAAAAATGAGGATGCCCGAATTAACAGTTGCTCATCTGTACTATTCTATATCAATCATGTATCTGCATTTATCTGCTTTTTGTTTTTCCAAAAATGATATCTACCGGTTTAGAGTATATAGGGGTTATATCTGAAGAAGCTCCCTGAACTGCATATTATCTTCTTTTGGGTTTCTGATGTATGTCTGAAAACCAATTTTTGCAAAGCAAAGGCGTCGATCTCGCTTTTTTTTTGTTCTTTTGTTGTTCAAGCTCTCTTAGGTTGTTTGTACAACCAATGCAATATTATCTACCTCTACGACAAGATTAGTTCAGGTATTCTTAAGTTGCTGACCTGTGCCATATGAAAAGCAATGAATCAATGCTTTCTTGAAAACCAAGTGTTGAAAACCCATTAATAGCAGTTCGATAACTTCCAAACTTTGACAACTTACCAGATGTAGGATATGGCATGTTTATATCCATTAAAAAACCTGAATCTAATATGCAGTAGCATTTAAATTGCTTTAGTTCCCTGAGTAGCATTAGTATGAAATATGCAGAGAGAGTTATACAAAAATCCCTCCACTTCATCCAATGATGTTTCCAGAAATTTCCTTCTTTTCACAAGTTTTTAATATTTGGCTTGCTTTTACATCATATTTTTCTTCACTGAAGATAATCCCAGCTGCTATACTTACAACAATCAAGCCGGTTTTACTCAAGTGGCAGCCTAGAACTAGGTTTTTTCTGTCCTGAATTTGCTGATCTCTTTCAACTAACAGTTATCTTTTTAAACACTGAATCAAGTCATACATCGATGGGCATATGCAGTCCTGCAAGGTGATCACCCAGAAGTCACCACTTGGCTTTTTAAGTTGATTTCTTAGTGACTCCAGGCACCAGCAGTATATGAAACTCTACGAAGTTTATATCCTAAAAGAACTACCGGTCAGAATATTCTAAAAGTAGAAAAATATGGAAGTAAAAGGAAAAAGGGGTTCAAGTATGTTTGTACAATGGGGTGTTGAAATTTCCATATCCTCACCGAACCCTGTTTGTACTATGTACTTCCACAATGTGTTCATCCGTTATTTTTACCTCAGATGTTGTATGACCTTACTTGCTGCATGCCCGTTATGGGGTGCTGAATTTCAGCTTAATCTGCTGAAATATTTGGTCTAGTATTTTTATTGGATGAAAATTCTGCATGTTGGGATTCTCAGCTTGTCAGTATCCCAAACTGGCAATTCTGATGGCTAACTTCATTTGTAACTGTCCTGAGTCGTCTTTCAGGAATGTAGCAATGTTCGCTGTGAGGATGGCATGCTGACATGAATAATTATTACAGTCCTGACGCCTCAATAAATACCCGTAAGGAACAGGGTACGCCATCAGGAACACATGTCTCGTTCCTGACGATCAAGAGATGCTCGGGGAAGACCCTTGTGTTCCATGTACCTGCAGCGCTGGAGTTAATTTATGACATGTATTTCCCACTGAGCAGTGTGGCTGGAGTTGTACGACAACCTATAAGCTCTTGATGGGCCTATGTAGTTTACTTGCTAATACATGTACACCAATTTATGCCTTTTCGTTACTGTTTATCTTGTCAAATTATGAATTGGTTTCCTGTTACAGTCTATGAACCATCTCAGATTTGGAATTGTCACACGTTTTAATTCAATATGTTCTATTCATCGTTCAGTTCATTGGATGGTGAACCAAAGAAACCTGGAACACACGAGGACACTATTAACTCCCTTCAGTATAACTCTGTTATTTGGGCAAAGGTTAGTGGATTATCAAAAACTCTCTATTTTTTTGTGTTCTGTTGAAATCAGTTATTGTTGCTATAGATGGTTGAATGTATACACTTATTTATCTTTACACTCAATCTTGTATGCCCAAGTGGCCACTGTTTACATGCTTGTTTATGCCTACTACAGGACTATTCTGTAAAGTAACTTGCTAATGTGTTGTAAAAAATCTACGTATAAAGCTGCCGATTGAACACCATGTGGTAGAACTTAAATTTGATGTCAGTAGAAATCGAACAATCAGTTCTCGGAATGTGTATTTTTCTCTTAGCTGGCTATAAATGATTTTGCCTGAAACATTCATAAATCTGCATTGACGGCTAGAATATCAATTCAAAAGTTTTTTTTTGAGGAAGCAACGGGGGCGATCTCCCACCTGAACTCATTTTTCATTGCAAAAAATAGGATAGAGTACATGAGACACCAGTGCAAGCTCGTGTCCACTAGCAGCCTGTGCTGGGGGTGGCATACTGCTCCCAAATCTTTACATTGGGGGGCGGGGGGTGGAAGTGATCTTTGACTGATGCAGGTAATGTTCATGTGCATTGGCTGGCTGGATGTTTCTGATATTTGGAGGACAATAGTGGGGAAAAAATGCCATTCAGTGTAGATCATTGTCACGGGCCACCGCCAGAATTGACATAAGCTGGTACATATTCAACTTCAATAAAATGTCCTTGAATACATAATTATTCATGCTCTCACTTGTTACGTACTATATTTGGGCCTTCTGTATGTGCAGTCACATTTCTCTTCTCTGTCTAAGTAGGACGCATGCATTTCTGTATTTTTTGGGTTCTCATATTAGCTTATACTTTATAAAATTTAAGCTGAGCTTATACAGTTTGACTTTATCATTGGTAATCAAGAATTGTTTTGGTCAATGATTAAAAAGTGCACTGTGCCACTTTTGTTGACGAACAACTGTTAGATTTGTCAATTAATCATATGCCAAAGAAACAAAAGAGGATCCATATGCCAGATTGCATATTTTCAAGTTTTTTTTTCATTTCCTGGAGTTGTGCACCATCAGAAATTTTGGTACATCCTTTTGAGGTAGGTGTTGAATTCATTCAAATGAATGTTGAAGGTGCCAAAACATAATAGGATTTTCACATCTCTTGCTTCAATTCCAATTATTGTTCATCATAATAGATCATATATGTGGTTTAGTTAATTACCTTACCTTTTCTTACCATCACCTCATCTGGCATTTGAGAGAAATAAATTTTCTCTTCTAGAAACAATCAGGTTTATCATTGCGAAAAGAAAAGAAGAGAAACAATCAGATTTATCATATGCTTTCAGATCACACCAGCGACTGTGAAAATGATGCTGGCGGTGGAGGCTGGCGAACTTCCACACTTCCTTCCAGCATCTGAACGATGCTCTTCATTGCAGGCCGTGTCACCGGCATATTCTGAGTGCACCAGATAGCGATCCTCAGCATGCGCTCCAGCTCGATTTGGTTGACATCTTCACCGGCTGCCACTTCCATTACTTCACCGGATACCACATACTCATAGGCCCACTCAGAAATGTTACAGTCCTCTCCGGCCAGCTTCAGCTGCATGTTCTTCTTACAGCTAATCATCTCAAGAAGCATGATGCCATAGCTGTACACATCCGCCTTCACTGTGATTGCCATGTTCTTGCTCCACTCTGGTGCGAGATAGCCCCGTGTGCCTCTGATGCCAGTGAAAGTCTGTGTCTGGTTCCCTATTAGCAGCTTTGCGAGGCCAAAGTCTGCGATCTTTGCCATCCCGGAGCTGTCAATGAGTATGTTCTCGGGCTTGATATCACAGTGGATTATAGGCCCCTCTATCTCTTCATGCAGGTACTGTAATCCCCTTGCTACATCCAGCGCAATCGCAAGCCTGTTGCCCCAACTAGGAGGTGCATCCGACTTGAAAAGGATATCTGCAAGGGAGCCATTTGGCATATACTCGTAAACAAGTAGGCGGTGCATGCCTTCGTTGCAGAAACCAAGCAAGCACACAAGGTTCCGGTGGTGTGTTCGAGCAATTGCACGCACTTCCCGGTGGAACTCTCGCTCCCCATTTTCTGCCATCCTCTCAAGCCTCTTCACTGCAACGTCCTTGTTGTTGCTGGTCAAGACACCTTTGAACACGGTACCATATGCACCCCTTCCTAGCTCTTGAGCAAAGTTATTTGTGGACAACTCTAGATCATGGAAAGAATAGGATTGAATAATGCCAATACTCTCATCAAGTTCAAAGTCTTGCTGTTGTGGAGGCCTCGTGTACCTCAAGGCCTGCCTATCCTTGCAGAGTAATGCGGACGCAGAGAAGACAACAATTGAGAGGATGGCCAATGCAGAACCTGATATCAACATGGCAAGTGAACTAGCACGTGAAGCCTTTCTGCTAACACCTTTGGTATCTCGTGTGTAAACCTTCACAAATAGTGTGGTGTTGCTACCAGGAACCATCTTGCCATATCTCATAGGAAGCATCTGCTTTGAGCAGTACGAGTCAAACATTGCAATCTCACAGGCACAGTCAGACTGGCAAAGTGCTTTACAAGCTTCGATGCTCGTTGTCGGCGGTGGAACACTGTAAGAGTTATCTGACCAACTAGTGTTCTTCACCTCAACCATCGTGGATATCATTGTGATGTCATCATTCTTATCTGTGCAACCACCAATCTGCTCCACCCTCCAGCAACCTTGATTAGCACTTGAAAATTCAAAACCAGCGAGACAAGAGCAGCTAGTTTCCCCATTAGCAGTGACTTGGCAGTAGCTATTCGGACCACAAACACCTTTCACAAGGCAGCGATCGCTGCTGGGCTGCAGCCATTTGACCTCTGTTCTGGGCGCTCTCCCATTAGTAAAGAACAAAAGGGAGTAAAGTCGCAAAATACCGTCAGCGCCCAATGTCAGATGGAATAAGCTCTCGGAAGCATTAGAAGAAGACTGGTTAGCCTGGAACAACACATCCGTAAATGAGGAATTCTTGTCAAACAACCATAAGGTGCCATTGGGATCCAATGAGAGGGTGAGAAGATACCCGCTGCCGTATGTGCCAGTATTCCAGTATGAGCTATCAGGGTCTACCGCGCCCACAGGATACATCACAAGGTTGCCATCTTCCTGATTGATAAGGCGATACTTTCCTGTAGCATGGTTAGTGTCAGATACACTTGAGAAGAGCTGGCTACCAGGAGGCAGGTTCTGCCCTGGTAATAAGGTGTCCGAGGGAGAACTAAAGGTGGACCATATGACCTGTTTCTTCGTGTCAAACAAAACGAAGTTACCGGTGTCCAACATGGCGGCAGAGGCAGCCGGATTAGAGGTGGCAATGGACTTCCCTTGGCTACCCGCGTTTGCTGGAATCCATTGAAGTGAACCGCCATAGGTTAACACAACTGAACCACCAGAAACGGGGGGATCATCTCTGTTGGCAGTCCACACGACGGATCTAGATGTGCCTATCACAAGCCACACCCCAAAGGAGAACCCTTCACCGTCAGGGTAGAAGCCAAAGGCAAAGCGTCCAGAGGGCGAGACCCAACTTTGGGTGCCAGCTGCATCGATTCTCGAACCTAGAGGTATGTCTGTTTCAATGGCTATGGCAGGATTAGCTTGGTTGATGAATAGAATCGCCAGCAGAGAGAGGATATATGTGGACGGCATGGTTCTTGGGCGCAAGAGAATTGTTCCAATGTTCTCTGGGCTCTGCAAAATGAATTGCTTAGGAGATGAGGATTCAGGTTTAGAAATCTTGACAGAGACTGGCACAATTTAGTCAGTAGATGATCAAAGCTACTTTTTGAAAGAGTCCACTCTTTGAAAAGGACATAGAGCAAAGACACGGTCGTAGTACTGGTACGTCTTGCAACATGAGCTTCTCTGTAGCAGCCAGTTGATACGATCGAATCTATCATTCTTGTCTTTTTTCTTATGACTTTGACAGCGCAACCAGAGTTTTTGTGAGGTAGGTCCAGCTGTACCATCCTTCTAGACAAACCGATCTATATACTCTTTACGTGTACTTAGTCATAGCCAGGAGCCCAGGATATACTATTAGCTAAAGTGAGCAGTAATTGGAAGGTCAGCAGCAGCAGCAGCTATAGCTTCGCTCAAAACTTTCCTTTCCTTTTCCTTGGAGAGGATGCATGATTCCTATGTAAAAAAATCTGAATTATTCGAGGGCCCCATTTTTTTTGAATCCAGAGTATACCAGTATTCTATTACAAATTCACAATATATATACATCAAACTGAAGGTGGTGCATGTTGCCCTTTTGCCTTCAAATGCGTCACATCCAAAAATTTACTAGCTAAGCGAATTTAGTGTGCATCTATTATTGTTTGCCTAAAATGCACTGTTTGTATTATTTACATGGTTCCTGTGTAAATTAATCTGAATTATTCGATATCAAATTATTGATCCAGCTGGGTAAGCAAATATGAGGCGGAGACAGCATGGTCCACCCACAAGCTAGTGAAAGCAACCCTTCACTCTAGACATTTTTTTGGTAGGAGGACATAATAAGTGGGTGGAGGAATTAAACCTCTCCACCGAATGTAACTTCCAAGAACTTTCCTTGACCCGTACTTTTTATCAAAGGTCACAAGATGGATGGGCTCACTTGTCAACTTCCAGAATATGAGCCTCAATTTATCATTTATCAGTCCGGAAGGGGAGGCCTCCCCGATCTGCGCTGCATACATCTCGTTTATTATGGTCCATCTGTAGAAAGGGTTAAGGCTGCCAAGGAGATTCTGGTTGCTGCCTATCTGAACCATCCCATGTTGCCATGGGCTGGTACTTTGAGATGAACATGATGCTGCGATCCAGGTACCAATTCTTCCTTCAAAGAGACAATTGTTGTTGGTTCGAGCATGTAGCATGCTAAGAGTTCTCTTGACATGCCTTGCCTTCAGATACAGTGCAACATGGAGTGGGGTGGCAAAATGCAAGACCAAGACAACTGGGAGAAGACACAGAAATGGAGTTCTTGTTGCATCCAACTCGATGATAGTGGGTAGCGCTCTTGTGTCCTTTGAGCTGAAGTGCTACTAGACTACTGGCTACCATCATTTGTGCTTTGTATGTCGATCATCGCTGCTTACTTGAAAACACGTTTATGCAATATTTTTTAATTAAGTATATGAACATCACTGCTTGTTATTTTGTCTTTGGATTTTGCTAAAGATTTATATTTTGTACCAGTTATCTGGTTCATTTTCTTTTCTTTTTTCTTTCAAAGGAGTCATCTGGTTCATATATATCAGAAACATGTAATGAATTTGTGGTGTTCCATTACTTATTTTATGAAATATATATTACTGAAGTAGAAATTGGGAGAGCTTCTCTTCCATTATCTAAAAAGTGAACTACTCACCCTTTTTTTTTGCATGCTAAGGTTCCTTTTTTAGGAACAAAGAGCTTTTTTGGTCAGAAATAATAGAGTTACAATCCTTTAGTGAGATGCTCAGAAATATAGGGTGGTCATCATGGTTCCTGAATTACCATACCTCCCCCCTCCTCCCTTTTGTTTTTTGAACGGTATACCTCACTTTCAGAACCTGAACCAAAATTTCTGAGAAAAAAAAACCTGAACAAAAAATAAGGCCTGTAGAAGTGATGTGACCTCACGAGAAAATAGCAGTCCAACAGAAGAGCTATTGGCATGAGAACGACTTCATGCCTTCCACCTACCGGCGGCATTCTACTTTGAAACCAGCTCTGGCGTAGGGCCTGAACGAAGACGGTGTCATCTTTTCTTTCAATATCGAAATACATCTTAAGCAAAATCCAAAGACAGGAAAACAAGCAGCGAAACGTTCATGTGCTTAATTACAGAATCATTACATGGACGTGTTCTCAAGGCAACAGCGAGGAGCGACATACACAACACAAATGATGAATGCCAAGAGCACTCTAAGCTCAACAGCAAAATAACGCGACCCGTAAAATTTGCTTTGGATAAATCACCATCTGTGAAATTCTGAAACAAGAGGAACAAACGAAACTGAAGTGTGTGGCTTTGCTCTTGGTCTGGTGGAGCAATAACACCTGTTGGAATCCCTTGGAGCACAGAGAATCCATTACAAGTTTCTCAGATATGAACTAGAAGAATGATGTGAAATATAAATCATCAGCAAAATCCAAAGACATAGAAACAAGCAGCAATGTTCATGTACTTAATTATAGAAACATTATTACATGATAGTGTTCTCAAGCCAACATGGAACAGCGATGAGGGACGTACAAAACACAAATGGTGATTGCCAGTAGCACTTTAAGTTCAACAACAAATCAGCGGGACCTGTGAATTTCGCTTTCGATAAATGCAAGTGAGTGTACCAGACCAGTCGTCTTGGTCCTGTATTTTGCCACCCCTCACTGCATGTAGAGCTATATCTGAAGGCAAGGCATGGAAAAAAGCAATGTCAGCACGCTACATGCTGGATCCAGGACACATATCATTAACTAACAATTGCTTCTTTGAAGGAAGAATTGGTACCTGAATCGCAACACCATATTCTTCAAAAAGTAATCGCTTATACATACCGAATCAGATGCTTTCCCTGCAATTCTAACTTGGGATTGTTGGGATGGGCCGCAACCAGAACCTCCATGGCAGCCTTAATGTGATTCTGATCTGCGGATGGACCATCATAACTGACATGTATATAGTGCAGATTGGGAATTTCTCCCAGGATCTCCAATTCTTCCTGACTAATACTTGATAAATCCAGGCTCAGTTTCTGGAGGTTGACAAGTGTGGTCACCCATCTCGGGATCTTCGAGATTGGCCCGTCAATGCAAAGTTCCTCGAGCGTACAGTCGGCGGGGAGGTTTAATTCCTGTACCAAGCTACTGGGTGTGTGGAACATAGAAATTTGTAGAGAACGAAGGTTTGCTTTCGCTAGCTTGCGGATCGAACACACCAACTCTCTATCTGACTCATCTTCATAACACTTCAATGCCAGCTTCCTCAGGTTTGTCAGATCACCAAGTCGCCGATAAAGTTCAGTTGAATGGTCATCCACAACAAGAGATCCCAGAACTTCCAGTGCCTCAATTCCTCCAGTTATATCCGGAAAGTCACACCTGACAACAACGAAATGGACTAATGGTCCATCTAGAGAAATAGTTGCCGGAACTGAATCTCCATGTTCTAAACAATCTATGTCGACTGTCTCTAAGTGATGCAGTTTTGCTATTTCTTCTGGAAACTTTGTAATGCTTACCCTATCGAGCCACAAGCACTTCAGATGGAGCAAATTGCCTATACCTGCAAGATGATGATCTTCTATACCCGGGCAGTCTCCAAAGCACAAAACACGCAAGTGTTTAAACTCCAAAAGAGATGGCATTTTCACATCCCGGCCGTTAAAAATATTAAGTGAGCGGACAGCTGATAAAATTAGGCCCGCTGGTATTTCGCTGTCATTTTGTACAGACAATCGCCGAACCTTGTTTTGCGTGTCAGGAATTATACCAGGTACACCAATTATGGTAACAAAGTTCTCTTCAGTAGACTTGGATACAATGAAATCAAGAATTGTGTCGTGAACTCGGCAACCTGGCACCTCATCAAATACTTGCCCCCAAAAAGCAAGTTGGATCAAACTCCTATTTATTAACTCGTTAAAACACATCTCTCCAGCTTCATATAGGGTGTACCCATGTTTTTTCTCAATAAATCCCTCAGCAATCCATCTTCTTATCAACATCTCCTTATTAATAAAATAGTCTTCTGGAAATATACTCAGGTATAATAGACATGTTTTGAGACGATGCGGAAGATCAAAGTAGCTGAGTGATATTATCTTCATCATGCCTTCAATATTAGAATTTCTTTCCAGTCCACGGCCAATCGAAATTTCAACTTGATGCCATTGGTCCTTTATTTTTGCCTTGTTAGCCAATAAACCGGATATAGCAATGATTGCCAAAGGTAAACCATCACACTTTTTCAATATCTGACTTGAAACTTCTTCAAGGTGTGGTGGACATTTCTCAGAGTTGAATATCCTTTTGTGAAACAATTGCCTTGAGTTCACCATACTAAGAGGATGCATGTTATATATATGACCCCCAAATGATGAACGGCATGATTGAGCAACATTATTCACACGAGTAGTGGTGATTATTCTACAGTCATAAGCATTCAGGGGGAAGGCAAACTTAATAACATCCCATGTTTGCACATTCCATATATCATCAACTACAATAAAATATCTGCAGAGATAAATGTAAAAAAGTTGGTAATTAATATCACAATATAATTTAGAAAACAGGTAGAATTATGAAAATTATGTTACTACTCCCTCCATTCCATGTAAGCGTTAATCTAGTTTGTGTCGTCAGCAAAAACCACCTCAACATTTAACAAGTTTATACAAAAATTTCGGAACAGTATGGAAATGCTACAGTAGCATGTCAAAATAGTTTCTATAACTCTTTTGATAGGTCCATACTTTGTTGGCAAAAAATACACAAAAGATTTGTGTATAATACCTTTTGTTTGCTAGGAAATTCGAGATCCGAGTGATAAGTTGTGGTATGTCTTCAATGATTGAATAAACCTCATTGGTTACCTGACTAAGAATAGTCCTCAATACTTTCGTCATATCTGGATTTCGTGACACAGACACGAAGGCATGGCAAGCAAATTGTTCTTTGAGCTCTTTATGTACTTGGCAAGCAAGAGTAGTCTTGCCTAGTCCTCCAAATCCGACAATAGAGACCATCTTGGGTTGTTGTTGTTGTTGTCTTGATTCATATCTAGTCTCTTGAGAAAACAATCGAATAACTTCATTCTTCGGTCCATCAATACCGACAAGAGTTGATACGTCCTCAAATATAGCAAGAGCTCTAGGGTCAACAATGTAATTATTGACCATGGAGATGGCCTCACTAGTCATGTACCTCTTGTTCCTCTCGCTTGCCTCAATGGCTTGCTTCTTCAAATCTTCAATCGCCTTGGCAATCTGGCGACGATCATTGGTCCTATCTAGTAAATTCTTGATCTTCTTCATAAATCCACCTGGCTTGGCAGATTTGTTGTCACTGTTATCCATGAAGTCGTCAAGGCTGTCCTCTATGTCATAGGACAGCTCCCGCACCTCCTTCATCCAGACCTTGTCTTGTATATCAAGATCCTCCTCTTCCATTAACTTCTTGAGGAGAAAAGCTTCCATGGCGGTGAGCTCGCGAGTGAGGAACCCTATCTCCTTGTGCACCTGACGAAAACACTTGTACTCGTCGCTGAGCAGAGTGGCTAGCTTTCCTAGCACTGGCTTCAGTGCTCCCGCCGCCGCGCTCACTAGAGCAGCTTCTATGGTGCCCCCTCTGCGGTAGGTCGGAGTTTGCTCTGGCAATTTTGTGTGGATGGATGTAGAAGTATTGCTGGCTGAATGGTCTCCACAATGGCATATTATTACCTACTAGACATGACTCCGTTCCATTTTACCAAAATATAAACCAGTATTGACTCTACTCGCATGTGCATCCCACATGCTTAACCATAGAGATGCGTGTTGTCCACCATTTTAATTGGGATTCCGCACCAGACCTGTCTCTTGATAATTTATCAACTCCAAGAAACAGGTCGCCGAGATTCACAGCCTTTGTGATCCATAATCACAGAACTTTAATCGAGTCGATCCAAAATAGTAAGATATAGTGGCACAGGACGGAAAAAAAATTCTGAGAAAGGGCAAACTCAAAAAAAAGTAACTACCAACCCAGTCTTGATGATCTTTGCCACCGAAAAAGCCGTTTCAACTATTGTTATCGCTGCCAATAAAATCAATGCCAACTCATTAAGGCGATAAATAATATGAAGCAAGATCTATCCTTCAAATATTAAGATAATCTCCGAAATCTTTAATTCTCCGCATATGAATAACGAATATCTCAAGATTATATTATATAGGCTCATACTCATAGTAAGATAAATCCCCATAATAATCTTTGTAAGCCGATAAATCTTATTCACATTGAAGCTATAAAATGAGTCACTTGAGTTGAAACAAGAAGTTCTGAATCAACTCTATGACAACTCATCAAAGTGATGGTAAAAATAAGTTGTAATAAATTCTATAGAAAAATAGAAGGTTTTCACACTCCGAAATAATCAACAATGATCTACTGACTTCTTACTTTTAATGACTTTTCACTTATTTTGTTATCACTTTGTCCATACTTAGGATTGTGGTATCTTTTTTTCACGTGAATTCACATATTTCTGGAGGGCTCTAAACCATTAATTCTTCAATTGAGCAACAATTTCAATTAGAATTATATATAGTATATACAAGACAAAGTAGAAACATAAAACATAAATTTTCATATAATTAGAGTTTGTTTTGGCTGTATGCCAGAAGGTGGCCAAAATACTCTCAGGTCATCCTTAGATACCCCATCTAGGACATTGAGTTTTATTAGATTGAGATTAGCTATTATAAAGAGGAAGAGTTGGTTTAAAACTAGACTACACATAGTCTTTATTTTACTTCGGAACCAACTTTGCACAGTGTTCACTAAAACAAACATAACTTTCTCATACAGACTCCGTTTTCAATGTATGATCACTCAAATTATTCAGAAAAGACATATAGATCTAATTTTTTTTTTGCCAAAAATCAAGATAGGACGGCTGTCCTACCTTCACCTACTGGGAGGCCCTGGTAAGATCTGAACTTGGTGTACGTGTCAACAACTTGTTGAGACTTGTTAGCACTTTGAAATCCACAAAAATAAATCTATGTTGTTTCACTGTAGTACAGTTACCAGAAGAAAAATGTGAATGAGCATTATTTTTTCATAAACAACCTTTTATTAATTTGCATCCAAACCAAAAGAAAGAAAAAAAATACGAAATACAAGTAATTGTACAGAAATTGTAAAACGTCTAACTTGATAAAAACCATTGATAAAAGTAGAGTAAAATGCACCGGAGATCCTAAAAGTTTGGAGGAAACCATATGCAGGTCCTAAAAGTTTCAACTTGTGTACCGAGGATGCTAATTATTAGGTAGTTGTGCACTACATGTCCTAATTATTAGTTAGTTGTGCACTGTAGGTCCTAATTTTTAGCTACAGCCCCGGCTACAGTGCACATGGATCTGATAATTAGGACCCTCCGGTACATGAATCCAAACTTTTAGGACCTACATACGTTTCATCCAAACTTTTAGGACCTCCGGTGCATTTTACTCATAAAAGTACCTCTTCATGTCTTCCAACCATGTAGACACTTCCACAAACAGATTATGATACTCCACATGCTGTAGAGACTGACCATGGTGAATGAGCATTAATTGCCCTAAAATAAGAAAACAACATTGCCGAAAGCCGTTTCACCGTAGTATACTTACACCGGTACACACCTGGACACAACCGAAGACTCATGGACACGCCGCAGTTTCAACATGCCGACTTACACGACCAAGCCTCCTTAACTCTCTATCTCCGCAGTTGACGATCTTGATGAGACGCCCGACACAGTGTACCTCGACACCATCACTCATATCAACGATATCATCCCCTCCAATGCCTTCATCCTTGTCACTCGACCGAACGACGATCGCCCGTCCAGTACGGGTCACCTCCCCGAAGCTAGCATGCCTTCAACTCTTCAAACTCGTTCTGATACCAATTGTTGGGATCTCGTCAACGGATCGATCACATCAATTTAGACGAACGAACACGGAAGTCAAAGACGCGTGTTGCACCCTAACTTTTCTTTTCATTTCTTTGTTTTTCTCATGATTTTACAAGCTTTCTTAGATAGAATCAGCTGTATATATATACTCCACTGGTAGAAAAATGGTCTTTGGTCTAGCATCCAAATATCATTGGTCCCGGTTCGTTTCCTTAATCGGGACCAATGCCAGGCACCGGTCCCGGTTCATGCCGCCTGGGCATTGGTCCCAGTTCATCTCTAAGCATTGGTCCCGGTTTGTGGGATGAACCGGGACCAATGCCACCGCGACGCACACGTGGTGCTCTGTGGAGCATTGGTCCCGGGTCATGCCATGAACCGGGACCAAAAACCCCGCGACGGTCCGCAATCCGGGAATCTAAATTAATTCGGGATAGAAATTGAATTGATCAGTATTTTTGAAAAAATATTCCACAAATTAATCGAGACAAAGATCTAAATCGAGACATTTTATTAATTCGACCACAAATTCTTTCCAAATAAAGGTGCGATTTTACAAATTTTCCTAGTCGACAATTTCACTTCCGCTATCCTCCGAGCCGCCGGCTTCCTCGTCGTCGTCGGACGAAACCTCCACGATTTCGGCATTGTTCGGGAGATGGAGCTCCTCTACGCGGCTAGCGGCGTCGATGGCGGTGTAGATGGTCCGTCTAGGGATGGACCAGAATATCTCCCGCCCTTCTCGGTTGCGGAGATCCGGGTGCACCACGCGCCCGTCCACGATGCGGATGCCAAGCTTGGCCTTCCGCTCCTTCTTGAACAGCGGGGGCTAGTACGGGCTGGCTGCCGCGTACCGGGGTAACGCCCTCTTCCACGCGGGCATCTGGCGACGACGCTCTGCGATTACGCTCTCCATTTCGTATCCACCGGGGACGAGGAGCGGAGCCACCGGCACACCCACCTCGCTGATGCGCCATCCGGCGGGCACCGTCGCGCGCGACGGCGCGAAAGCCGTAGTACGCGAACATCGCCGCCTCGTAGAAGTTGAGAGTGGGCACCTCCATGGCGGCGCGGTGGAGATTGGAGAGGGAGGGGAGGCGAGACGACGGTGTGGTGGAGAGGTGCAGAGGGCGAGGCGATGGCGCGGTGGAGATCGACTGCAGAGAGGCCGAGGCGATGGCGAAAGCGACGCGCTGTGGCCTCATATTTGTACACGGTGACTACGAAGCGACGGTGGGCATTGGTCCCGGTTAATGCCACGAACCGGGATCAAAGCCTCTCCCGCGCGACACGTGGCGGCCTAGCAATGCGCCCCCCACCCAGGTCATTGGTCCCGGTTCATTGCACGACCCGGGACCAATGACCTGGGTGGGGGCGCGTTGCTGGGCCGCCACATGTCGCGCGGAGGGGCTTTGGTCCCGGTTCGTGGTATTAACCGGGACCAAAAACCCTCCCCTGGCTATATATAAGCCCAGCCCATCCACTTATTTTTTCTGGAATTTTGTGTGGGAGTTGGATGCTAGGTTTTTTTTTCTTCACACTGCACACAAGGTGTTCGACGAAATGTCCGAACCACGCTTAAGTTCGCACAATAGGTATCCCCGGCCGAGGTTAGCAACCTTATCTTCTTTATCTGTAATTGATACAAAAATATTGCATGTGTCCATGTAGCGTGGTCATTTCACTATTCACAATGTCATTGTCATGGTTAATTATTATGACGCAGATCGATGCGCGGATGCGATGGATGTACGGCGACCGACACGATTCTGATTTTATTGCAGGCCTGCATAAATTTATCGATTTGGCTAAGGCAAACAAAGTGGATAATTTTATTCCTTATCCCTACGTCGACTGTCGGAACGTGGCGGAGCACTCTGCCCCGAGAATCCTTCAAATCCATCTGCTTCAGAGAGGTTTCATGCCCGGATATTATTGTTGGGCCATGCACAGAGAAAGAGGGGTTAGGCTGGAAGAAAATGAAGAAGAGGAGGATGCTGATAGCTATCCTATGTCCCCTGAAGAATACGGTGATACTGCAATGGAAGACAATGAAGAAGAGGGAGGCGGCAATGAAGAAGAACAACGTGCATCGAATGAGACCGCTGATGGTCTTGGTCGGGTCATTTCTGATGCAAAGCAACAATGCGATACATAAAGGGAGAAGCTTAAGTTGGAGGCCATGCAAAAGGATCACAAAAAGTTGTTGTACCCAAATTACAAAGATGGCAGCACAAAGCTCGGTACCACACTTGAACTGCTGAAATGAAAGGCAGAGACTGGCTTATCTGACAAGAGATTTGAGAAGTTACTGAAAATAATGAAGCCGAAGCTTCCAAAGGATAACGAGCTGCCCGAGACAATGTACGAAGCAAAGAAGACTATCTGCCCTCCAGGATTAGATGTGGAGAAGATACATGCATGCATTAATAACTGCATCTTGTACCGCGGTGAGAAGTACGAGAATATGGATAAATGCCCGGTATGCACTGCATGTCGATACAAGATCAGACAAGATGACCCTGGTGATGTTGAGAGCGACAACGAGCCCCCCAGGAAGAGGGTTCCTGCTAAGGTTATGTGGTATGCTCCTATAATACCACGGTTGAAATGTCTGTTCAGAAACAAAGTGCATGCCAGGTTGTTGCGATGGCACAAATAAGAGCGTAAGAAAGACGGAAAACTGAGACACCCCGCCGATGGGTCGCAGTGGAGAAACATCGAGAGAAAGTACTCGAACTTTGCAGCTGACGCGAGGAACTTATGGTTTGGTCTAAGTATAGACGACATGAATCCTTTTAGGGAGCAGAGCTACAGTCACAGCACCTGGCCAGTGACTCTATGTATCTACAACCTTCCTCCTTGGTTGTGCATGAACCGGAAGTTCATTATGATGTCAGTGCTCATCCAAGGACCGAAGCAACCCGGCAACGACCATGATGTGTACCTAAGGCCATTAGTCGATGAACTTTTGCAGTTGTGGGCAGAACCAGGTGTAAAGGTGTGGGATGAGCACAAACAGGAGCCTTTTGACCTACGAGCGTTGTTGTTCATAACCATCAATGATTGGCCTGCTCTTAGTAACATTTCAGGACAGTCAAACAAGGGATACAATGCATGCACGCACTGTTTAGATAAGACTAAAGGTACATATTTGGATAAATGTAAGAAGGTTGTGTACCTGTGGTGTCGTAATTTTCTTCCGACCAATCATCAAGTAAGAAAGAAAGGCAAGCATTTCAATGGTGAGGCAGATTACCGGAAGAAGCCTAAGCTCCCTAAAGGTGCTGATGTATTTGGTATGGTGAAGGACCTAGAAGTAATCTTTAGACAGGGTCCTGGCGGTCAATCTGTTCCGAAAGACCCCATTACCGAACACATGGCCATGTGGAAAAAGAAATCTATATTTTGGGAGCTTGAGTATTGGAAAGACCTAGAGGTCCGTTCTTCAATCGACGTGATGCACGTGACGAAGAATCTTTGCGTGAACCTGCTAGGCTTCCTGGGGATGTATGAGAAGACAAAAGATACACCAGAAGCACGGGAGGACCAGCAACGTATCAAAGACCCATACAACAAGCATACTGATAAATGACGTGAATACTTAAGCAGCTACGCTCTTATCAAAGCAGAGAAGGAAATCTTTTTTGAAGTCCTTTATAGTATCAAGGTCCCGACTGGCTTCTCGTCAAATATAAAGGGAATACTAAATATGGCAGAGAAAAAATTTCAGAACCTGAAGTCTCATGATTGCCACGTGATTATGACGCAGTTGCTTCCGGTTGCATTGAGGGGGATTCTACCGGAAAATGTTCGATTAGTGATTATGAAGCTATGTGGATTCCTCAATGCAATATCTTAGAAGGTAATCAATCGATAAAGTCTGGAAAGGCTACAGAAGGATGTGGTCCAATGTCTTGTCAGTTTTGAGTTGGTGTTCCCCCGTCCTTCCTCAATATTATGACACATCTCTTAATTCACCTAGTCAAAGAGATTTTCATTCTCGGTCCTGTATTTCTGCACAATATGTTCCCCTTCAAGAGGTTCATGGGAGTCTTAAAGAAATATGTTCGTAATCATGCTAGGCCAGAAGGAAGCATCTCCAAGGGCTATGGAACAGAGGAGGTCATTGGGTTCTGTGTAGACTTTCTTCCTGACCTTAAGCCGATTGGTGTTCCTGAATCACAGTATGAGAGGAGACTGAGTGGAAAAGGCACGATAGGAAAGAAGGGAATGATATTTAGGGACGGACATTCTTTGAATCAAGAACACTACACAGTTCTACAAAGTTCTACCTTCATGGCTCCGTATATCGAGGAACACATGAATGTTGTACGCTCCAAGTTCCCGGGGAAGGATGAATACTGGATTAAAGAAAATCACACGGAGACTTTCGGCACTTGGTTGCAATTACATCTCATGAATGACACCACTATTGGAGATCAGCTCTACTTGTTGGCCGCGACACCATCTGTGACTGTATTGACTTTCCAAGGGTACGTGATAAATGGGAATACATTTTACACGATTGCCCAAGATAAAAAGAGCACCAACCAAAACAGTGGTGTCCGCTTTGATGCAACACGCGAGAATGGGAAAAATGACACATAGTATGGTTACATAGAGGAGATATGGGAACTTGACTATGGACCTAATTTTAAGGTCCCTTTGTTTCGGTGCAGTTGGGTCAACATGAATGGAGAAGGGGTAAAGGTAGACCAGCTGTACGGAATGACAATAGTGGATCTCAAGAATATTGGTTACAGAGACGAACCATTCGTCCTAGCCAATGATGTGGCTCAGGTTTTTTATGTGAAGGACATGTCCTCTAGACCGAAAAAAAGAAAAAATAAGGAAACGAATACATCAGACGATGAGCCCAGGCGTCACATAGTTCTTTCAGGGAAAAGAAACATCGCGGGAGTCGAGGACAAGACAGACATGTCAGTAGATTATGATAAGTTTGATGAAATTTCGCCCTTCACCGTGAAAATTGACCCAAGCATCCTGTTAAGCAAAGAAGATGCTCCATGGTTACGGCCTAAGAAGCGATCATAGGCAAGGGATCGACATACGCGACGAAGGATTCATACCCTAAACCCTAAACCCTATGTAAATCTATGTAATGTATGGAAACTTTATGTGATGTATGAAAACTTTATGTGATGTATGAAGACATACATATATATAGTGGCGCCCTAGCATTTTAATCACCGACCGTTTAAGCAAACCAGAAACATGAACACGTCGGGGAGCTACCAAATTAAATTAGGGAGTGCCTCTATGGACATAGTGCTGCCACCCACCCGCATAGTGCTGCCACCCACCCCTGGCACTGATGACATAATGTCGACACACTCACCCTGGAATAGTGCTGCCACCCACCCAAAATAGTGTCGTCATTTACTGGCTTAGTGCTGCCCACATTTAGTCCCGGTTGGTGCCTCCAACCGGGACTAAAGGTTCATCATATCTTTAGTCCCGATTGTTGGCTTTAATTTTGTTTTTTAGATTAATACTAAAATCCATTGCAACAAAAATAAGAACCAAAACTATGAAGGCATACATATATATAGTGGCGCCCTAGCATTTTAATCACCGACTGTTTAAGCAAACCAGAAACATGAACACGTCGAGGAGCCACCAAATTAAATTAGGGAGTGCCTCTATGGCGAGCTCCTCGAAGATGTCTGAGGACGGGATCCTAAGACATCTTCGAGAACCTCTGCCGCAGTGGTGTCTCTGCTCTCGCACACCATCTTTCAGTTTATATCTTATCTAGCTAGATCAGTATGCTGGTGGAGCTAACTAATTTCACATATTAGAGAGTGCCTCTATGGCGAGTGATGGCTCGTGTTGATGTAGAGCTCATTGGGAACCCCAAGAGGAAGGTATGATGAGCACTGCAGCAAGTTTCCCTCAGTTATGAAACCAAGGTTTAATCGAACCAGTAGGAGCAAGGAAACACCCCAAAGATGTTGCTAGCTGAGCCTTGGCAGGGCGCACTACCGGTGCTAGTAGCAACGTGGAGACCTACACAACACAACCACATAACTTTGTCCCCAACTTGCGATGAGGTTGTCAATCTCACCGTGTTTTGCTAAAAACAAAGGATTAAACGTATCGAATGGAAAGAATTAAAAGTTTGCAGAAAGTAAACACAAAGCAGTAACAGTTTGTAGATTGTATGTAAAGAAAAGGACCGGGATCCATAGTTCACTAGAGGTGGCTCTCCTTAAGATAGATAACATGCTGGGTGAACAAATTACAGCGGGGCAATTGACAAACATCGAGAAAGCAATACATGTATATACTAATCATCTTGACTCATTTGGAACTTGATTGGGCATTACAACATTATACATAGACCGCCATCCAACTGCATCTATGACTAATAATCCACCTTCAGGTTATCATCCGAACCCCCTCTAGTATTAAGTTGCAAGCAACAGATTATTGCTTTACGAACTACGTGTAATGTAAACAATACGATTGTTTTATGAACAAAGGATTGTTGTTTTCTCCCTAGTAGCAACAACACATCTAGTACCTTAGAGATTTCTGTCACTTCCCTAGATTACTAGAGGCATGAACCCACTATCGAGCATAAATACTAACTCTTGGAGTTGCTAGCATCTACTTGGCCAAGATAGCTACTAACAATGGAAAGCATGCAAGATCACAAATAACAAAGACATGATAGAATCAATAATCAATCTGAAATAGCATCTCAATATCCATCGGATCCCCGCAAACACAACATGCAGAATTACAAATAGATGATCTTGATCATGAACGGAGCTCACAAGATCTAGACATGAAAGCACAAAGGAGGAGAACCAGCCATCTAGCTACTACATGGATCCGTAGTCCAAGGATGAACTACTCACGCATCACACCGAAGGCTTGTATGGTGATGAAGAAGGCCTCCAGGGTGAATTCCCCTCTCCGGCAGGGTGCCGGGAAGAGCTTCAGATCCCTCCCGATCTAGGGATGGAGATGACGACGGCTACAGACTCTTTCGTGGATTTTTGATCGGGTACTTAGGGTTTTCGTCCCGAGGGCATCTTATAGGCGGAAGGAGAGACCGAGGGGGTGCTGGGGTCGGCCAGACCACCCCCTAGCACGGGCCAGGCCTGGCCGCGCGGCCAGGTGGTGTGGCCGGCCCCAAGCCCTTCTCCGTCTCGTATTCTGGCATCTGATGACTTCCGGAAAAATAGGAACTTTGGCCTTTGTCCCGTCCAATTCCGAGAATATTCATTTTCTGACTTTCCTGGAACCAAAAACAGCAGAAAACAGGTAGCTCGCACTATGGCTCTTGTTAATAGGTTAGTCCAAGAAATCATATGAAAAGTACTCCAAAGTGTGGACAAAACACAAGAAAGTGGATAAAACCAAGCATGGAACGTCAAAAATTATAGATACATTTGCAATGTATCAACATCCCCAAGCTTAACTCCTGCTCGTCCTCGAGTAGGTAAGTGATAAAAAGAAAGAATAATTTTTGAGGTGACATGCACCATCAAAGACTTGATCAAAGTATTTGTAAAACATTCAAAGCTGGGATCATAGTACTTCAATCATAACATGAAAGATAAAGTTCTAGCAATAAGACAAAGAAACTATGTTGCAACATGAAAAGGCACAAACAAAAGATTCATGAATAACAATGCTTTGCAAGACGTTTGTTTGTTTCACATAAAGAAAACATAGCATAATAGCATTCAGCTTGTCCCTCATAGAGTAGCAAATATAAATGCATAGGACACCTTCAAAGTTCATAAGAGTGACTAGATACAAATAGTTTAAAACAAGCAATATCAAGTTATGCATCAATCAACTAGTCTTGGGACAATGCACGTAGAACTAAGAATGGCCACTATGCTCTCAAAGTAGGTGCATAAAGGTAGAAGGTGGAGACTCAATATAATGGTGGAATAAAGGCCTTCATAGAAGGAAGTAGGGATTCAAGTCTCATAAAGAGCTTCCAAAAATTATGGTACTTATAGCTTTCAGCTCTCATTACCCCTATCATGAGCATCTTGAAGTGATTAAGGTTAAAGTGAACAAACTATGGTGTACATGCTTGACGAAGTATAAGTTAGAAATCTCATGTCCCTTGTATACGAGGGACGCTCCTCATGCTACTCAAGTTTAGTCACCGGTAAGTTCTTGTCATCGTAAGTACATGTGTATCATAGAGAACCGCCAATGGGGTACCCCTTGCCCGATGATACAGAAGAATCCCCATATCAAAATGACAAGGCAAGCAGACACCGAGCATCTTAGCAATCTTCTTATTTACCATGGGAATATGGTGCTTTTTTTCTCTCTTTCCTCTTTTCATATTCTTTTTTTCTTTTTCTCTTTTTTCTCAATATAGGACTCTTTTTTTATAAGAAGAATGCTTCATAGACAGCTCATTATGGTTACGCTGCAGGTTTCCACCATGTCAGCATGGATTAGACTAGTGGCCCAGGCGTTTCTCTAACACATATACATAACTCCATGGACTTACAAGCTCCCCTTTCATTTCACACCGACGACATCCATAGACAAAAGAGCATGATATCAACTAGGTAGAAGTACCAAGTGCAATGTTGAAAGCGTTCCCCATGAAAACATGGTTCTGCTAATTCCCAACAAATAAGTGCAAGAATATACAACAAGACAACACAATGGTTCAAGTTTATTAAGGGCAAGAAAAGTAAAGTGTGCCATCAAGTTCGTGAGAGCTTTAATCACTAGTTTTCTCATAACAAGTTTAATTTGGAAGGTAAACAAAAGCATGAATATACTTGGAATAACTTAAGCTAGTAGGTAGGTATGGTGGACTCTTTGGAATAACTTGGTTTAAGGAGTTGGATGCATGAGTGGAACTCATACTTGGTTGTGGAGGCTAGCAAAAGACTGGGAGCGACAAACTAAGAGAGCAATAATGGCCATAATCATGCAGAGCGACAAAACATCATTGATCAAAGCATAAAGTGATACTACAAGTTGAAAACTAAAGGATCATAAAGGCTATGGTGACTTGAGATAGTCATAATATGGTGTGAGCATGTGCCAAGTCAACCCAAATAAAGCATCAAAGGAGAATACCACTATACTATGCTTTAATATGCTAAAACAACGCATGATTCATCCAAGGCACATTAAGCAATCTCAATTGTTTATAACAATTCATGCTACAACAAAGAATACTAAGCATAAAGACAAAACAATATCAAGCATGGCATGACAAAGCATAGACCACAGTAAAAACGAGCTCTTTTTACCACATAAGCATGAACTTTCCTACTCTTTTCCAAACCAAACCAAACTATTTGCAAACCAATGTATGAAAGAGGGGGTCCAACCAATTTATTCAGAAAACTAAGAAAACAAAAGCAAACGAAAAACCAAAACAAAAACAAAAAAGAAGACGCTCCAAGAACAACACAACTCTGCATGAAACAATAAAAATGAAGCGTTTAGAAGGAACGTAGGATTTTTATTGATGAAGAGGGGGATGCCTTGGGCATCCCCAAGCTTTGACGCTTTTACTTCTTGGATATTTCTTGGGGTGACACGCGTGGCATTCCCAAGCTTGAGCTTTAGCCCATCCTTCATCTCATTACTCATTCCTTCCATACACCTGAAATTTTTCCTTCATGCAAAACTTCACACAATCTTTATTAGCAACATTAGTGCACTCAAGATAAATAAGTCTTAAGGTTCAGTTCTAACACCAATAAACTTCCATTAGAACACTAGCTACTGTAGCACTCCCCTTAAAAAGCTCAATTCCCCAAAAGAACTCAAAAAGGAACCAACAAGAAGCAAATGCAGAAAATAGCAGAAATCTGTCAAAACAGACCAGCAGCTAAAGACGAATTTTTTCGGAGACCTTCTGTTGCTCAAATCAAAAAGTGTTGAACTAACGAAAGTTAAATAACTACCTGGGGCAGAAGCAAAAAAATTCACGCCTCAAAAAGACGTTCATAGATTTTACACGAATTTTTACGGTGAAGCACAGAAATCTGTTTCGGGACAGCAACTTTCCCAATCATTACTTCTCTCTCATTAGAGGTTACTCTTGGCACAAAAAGAAAATAAAAAGGATAAGGAGCGGTTATTACTGAGGTAATAACTTCCAAGACTCATCTAAAACTTTTGGGTTATCTCCCAATAAGTACTTTTCTTTAACGCCTTTAAGTTAGGCATAAGAAGCAAGAAAAAGAATCAAGTGTTCTCAAATGAAGAAGCATTAAGATTAATACCAGAAATATTTTCAACAGGGCAAGGTATATCATCCAAATAAGTTCTAGAGGATCCTCTCTCAATGCTCTTAGGTTCACTATTTTCATCAAAAGGGTTTTCAGGAACAATCCAATCAAGATTCTTTTCTATGGCTTCATGTATTGCTGCTAGTTTAAAGGGTATTGGCATCTTAGGTTCCTCCCCATTAGGTTCAGTTTTCCTCATCTTTTCTCGTGTACCAACAACATCTACACATGAACCTAGCATATGGAAATGTTCAAAGACTTTTCTAGCTTCCTTGGCAACATCATAGAATTCCTTAAACAAAGTTTCTAGAATAAAATCCCTCTTTTCAGGGTCCTCAATTTCTTTAAGCTTAAGAAACATTACTTGCATTAAGGGGTTGAGGTTAACAAACCTAGCTTCTAACATGTGAATTAAAGAAGCTACAGCAATCTCATAGTTTGGAGCAAGTTCTGCAAGGGATCTATCTTCAGTATCTTCATGCTTACTAACATGATTAAAGAATCCTTCAATATTATCTTTCCCAATTATAGAACCACTACCAACTGAAAGTTCTTTCAGGGTGAATTTGGGGATCAACATGGTGAGCTAAGGAAGAGGCAACAACTAAAGGAGACTTAATTTTTTTGTGTTTTTGAAATAAGAAAGCAAACTAGTAAAACTAATTTTTTTGGGTTTTTGTTAAAGAAACAAGCAAACAAAGCAAAAAAGAAATTAAGCAAAACAAAAATAACAAAGTAAAGATATTGGTTATGAGGGACTCCCCTCGTGAAGATGTCCTTGACTCCCCAGCAACGGCGCCAGAAAAATGCTTGATGGCTCGTGTTGATGTAGAGCTCGTTGGGAACCCCAAGTGGAAGGTATGATGAGCACAGCAGCAAGTTTCCCTCAGTTATGAAACCAAGGTTTAATCGAACCAGTAGGAGCAAGGAAACACCCCAAAGGTGTTGCTAGCTGAGCCTTGGCAGGGCGCACTACTGGTGCTAGTAGCAACGTGGAGACCTACACAATGCAACCACAGAACTTTGTCCCCAACTTGCGATGAGGTTGTCAATCTCACCGTGTTTTGCTAAAAACAAAGGATTAAACATATCGAATGGAAAGAATTAAAAGTTTGCAGAAAGTAAACACAAAGCAGTAACAATTTGTAGATTGTATGTGAAGAAAAGGACCGGGATCCATAGTTCACAAGAGGTGGCTCTCCTTAAGATAGATAACATGCTGGGTGAACAAATTACAGCGGTGCAATTGACAAACATCGATAAAGCAATACATGCATATACTAATCATCTTGACTCCTTTGGAACTTGATTGGGCATTACAACATTAAACATAGACCGCCATCCAACTGCATCTATGACTAATAATCCACCTTCAGTTTATCATCCGAACCCCCTCCAGTATTAAGTTGCAAGCAACAGATTATTGCTTTACAAACTGCTTGTAATGTAAAAATACGATTGTTCTATGAACAAAGGATTGTTGTTTTCTCCCTAGTAGAAACAGCACATCTAGTACCTTAGAGATTTCTGTCACTTCCCAGATTACCAGAGGCATGAACCCACTATCGAGCATAAATACTAACTCTTGGAGTTGCTAGCATCTACTTGGCCAAGATGGCTACTAACAACGGAAAGCATGCAAGATCACAAATAACAAAGACATGATAGAATCAATAATCAATCTGAAATAGCATCTCAATATCCATCGGATCCCCATAAACACAACATGCAGAATTACAAATAGATGATCTTGATCATGAACAGAGCTCACAAGATCTAGACATGAAAGCACAAAGGAGGAGAACCAGCCATCTAGCTACTACATGGATCCGTAGTCCAAGGATGAACTACTCACGCATCACACCGGATGCTTGCATTGTGATGAAGAAGGCCTCTAGGGTGAATTCCCCTCTCCGGCAGGGTGCCGGGAAGAGCTTCAGATCCCTCCCGATCTAGGGATGGAGATGACGGCGGCTACAGACTCTTTCATGGATTTTTGATCGGGTACTTAGGGTATTCGCCCCGAGGGCATCTTATAGGCGGAAGGAGAGTCCGAGGGGGTGCTGGGGTCGGCCAGACCACCCCTGGCGCAGGCCAGGCCTGGCCGCGCGGCCAGGTGGTGTGGCCGGCCCCCATCCCTGCTCCGTCTCGTATTCTGGCATCTGATGACTTCCGGAAAATAGGCACTTTGGCTTTTGTCCCGTCCAATTCCGAGAATATTCATTTTCTGACTTTCCTGGAACCAAAAAACAGCAGAAAACAGACAGCTGGCACTGTGGCTCTTGTTAATAGGTTAGTCCAAGAAATCATATGAAAAGTACTCCAAAGTGTGGACAAAACACAAGAAATTGGATAAACCAAGCATGGAACATCAAAAATTATAGATACATTTGCAATATATCAGCGAGCTCCTCGAAGATGTCTGAGGACGGGATCCTAAGACATCTTCGAGAAGCTCCGCCGTAGTGGTGTCCCTGGTCTCGCACACCATCTTGCAGTTCTTCACAAGAATGCATACCTATTTATAGATCAAGTAGCAAAACATAGTGTCGGGCACTGATGACATAATGTCGACACACTCACCCCTGGCATAGTGCTGCCACCGACCCAAAATTGTGTCGTCATTTACTGGCTTAGTGCTGCCCACATTTAGTCCCGGTTGGTGCCTCCAACCGGGACTAAAGGTTCATCATATCTTTAGTCCCGGTTGTTGGCTTTAATTTTGTTTTTTAGATTAGTACTAAAATCCATTGCAACAAAAATAAGAACCAAAACTATGAAGGCATACATATATATAGTGGCGCCCTAGCATTTTAATCACCGACCGTTTAAGAAAACCAGAAACATGAACACGTCGGGGAGCTACCAAATTAAATTAGGGAGTGCCTCTATGGACATAGTGCTGCCACCCACCCGCATAGTGCTGCCACCCACCCCTGGCACTGATAACCTAATGTCGACACACTCACCCCTGGTATAGTGCTGCCTCCCACCCAAAATAGTGTCGTCATTTATTGGCTTAGTGCTGCCCACTGAGGACATAGTGTCGACATGTTGTCGCCACATCCACATTTAGTCCTGGTTGGTGCCTCCAACCGGGACTAAAAGTTCATCATATCTTTAGTCCTAGTTGTTGGCTTTAATTTTGTTTTATAGATTAGTACTAATTAATTGACTAACGGCGGGCATGAAGCGTCTTATCCCGGGGCTGAGCCTCGCTGAACTAGAAGTGGATCTCTGATGCATAGCATGTTGTGAACCTATAAATGATTTTTAAAAAATTCATAAGCATTATATCATGTACTTGTAGTTCAAATCTTGGCAACCTCCTACAGATTCGGCAGGAATTTGTCTTTTTCATGAGGGATGGATGGAAAGGTTCCAGATACACCGGTTGGGAAATTGTGCATATAAGGTGGTCTAGTATTTTTCAAAAATAGTTTGGTACCAATGCCAAACTTTAATTTGGTGGTTGCTTCATAGAACACCCCGATTTCGGCACCTCAAAAATGGGAATTAGCTTTTTCGTGCGTCGAAAAGGAAAACTTCCTCCTGCAACATCGTAAGCCATCCCAAGATGCACATGTGTGCACAATATGGGAACATTATCACAAACTATGTCCTGATTCTAGCCATAACATTGGTGGTTTGACCTAAATGCCATGAAACCTCGAACATGATAGGTCATTTTGTGAAGGATTTTTTATGATGTTTGCAATTTTTCAAGTTCAATATTTTTCCTTGCAACTGTGACACATAATATGACACCACGCGAAGGTTTCACATTGTTTGGATCATTTTTGAATTTCTTATGCCCGTTTCAAATTATATTCAAAACGGCGGACATGAAGCGTCTTAGCTCGGGGCTGAGCCTTGCTGAACTTGAAGTGGATCTCTGATGAAATAGCATGTTGTGAACCTATAAATGATTTTTTAAAAAAATTCACAAGCATTATATTATTTACTTGTAATTCAAATCTTGGCAACCTCTTGCCTATTCGGCAGGAATTTGTATTTTTCATGAGAGATGGATGGAAAGGTTCCAGATACACCAGTTGGGAAATTTTCCATATATGATGGTCTAGTATTTTTGAAAAATGGGTTGGTACCAATGCCAAACTTTAATTTGGTGGTTGCTTCACATAACACCTCGATTTCGGCACCTCAAAAATGGAAATTGGTTTTTTCGTGCGTCGAAAAGGAAAACTTCCTCCTGCAACATCGTAAGCCATCCCAAGATGCACATGTGTGCACAATATGGGCACATTATCACAAACTATGCCCTGATTCTAGCCATAACATTGGTGGTTTGACCTAAATGCCATGAAACCTCGAACATGATAGGTCATTTTGCGTAGGATTTTTTATGAAGTTTGCAATTTTTCAAGTTCAATATTTTTCCTTGTAACTATGACACATAATATGACACCACGCGAAGGTTTCACATTGTTTCGTTCATTTTTGAATTTCTTATGCCCGTTTCAAACTATATTCAAAACGACGGGCATGAAGCGTCTTAGCACGGGGCTGAGCCTCGCTGAACTTGAAGTGGATCTCTGATGAAATAGCATGTTGTGAACCTAGAAATGATTTTAAAAAAAATTCACAAGCATTATATCATGTACTTGTAGTTCAAATCTTGGCAAGTTTTTTGAAAATCCAAATTATGCAATAAATATTTGTTAATGCAATTTTAATTGAAAATAGTAAAATTGTATAGTTCAAATAAAATTATTTGAAAACTGAAAATGCTTTTTGATTTGTTATTTAAATTGAAGCACTTTTCCTGTTGAAAGTTTTTTCAAATTCCAAATTATGCAATAAATATTTGTTAATGCAATTTTAATTAAAAATAGTAAAATTGTATAGTTCAAATAAAAATATTTGAAAACAGAAAATGGTTTTTGATTAATTATTTAAATTGAAGCACTTTTCCTGTTAAAAGTTTTTTCAAATTCCAAATTATGCAATAAATATTTGTTAATGCAATTTTAATTAAAAATAGTAAAATTGTATAGTTCAAATAAAAATATTTGAAAACAGAAAATGGTTTTTGATTAATTATTTAAATTGAAGCACTTTTCCTATTAAAAGTTTTTTGAAATTCCAAATTATGCAATAAATATTATTTAATGCAATTTTAATTAAAAATAGTAAAATTGTATAGTTCAAATAAAAATATTTGAAAACAAAAAATGGTTTTTGATTAGTTATTTAAATTGAAGCACTTTTCCTGTTAAGAGTTTTTTGAAATTCCAAATTATGCAATAAATATTTGTTAATGCAATTTTAATTGAAAATAGTAAAATTGTATAGTTCAAATAAAAATATTTGAAAAATAGAAAATGGTTTTTGATTATTTATTTAAATTGAAGCACTTTTCCTGTTAATTTTTTTTTGAAATTCTAAATAAATAATCATCTTAAATTGAAACATCTTATTAATTAAAGAAGAAAACAAATTTGAAAATGGCGGGAAGACCAAAAAGTTTGCCAAAATCTGAAAAACGGGTGAACGATCCCGGTTCGTCCCACGAACCAGGACCTATGATCTTGGGTGCACACGCTGCCATCAGCACGCCTTTGGTCCCGGTTCGTCCCACCAACCGGGACCGTTGATCCTTTGGTATCGGTTGGTGGGACGAACCGGGACCAAAGGCCCGGGCACGTGGCAGCACATCAACGCTCCTTCCCAGACCATTGGTCCCGGTTCGCCTCACCAACCGGGACCGTTGGTCCTTTGGTCCCGGTTGGTGGGACAAACCGGGACCAAAGACCTGTACAGTTAACAGCCCTGACCCTTCCTCCTCCCCAACTCCCCCAAATCATAGAGCACATCGACGCGCGGCTAAGGAAAATTTGCGGCAAAGCAAAATCACGCCGTCAGGCTACCCAAATCTAGAGCGGCCGCTTCATGCCATCAACGCCCGGCGCCGCCACGCCACCACCGTCTGAGGAATCGACCACGCACGCTGGAAATCGACGCCACGGTCACCGTTTGCTCCGACTCCGGCCGTCGCCATTGCCGCTGCTTTCGAGCTCCTCCGGCCTCGTCAACCCGTCCATCGTCTTCGTCGTGAGCCGCCGGTCCTCTAGGACCTCTCCTTTCTCTCTCTCTCACTCCGTTTCGTTCTGTCACCGAGCGCCACTGTCCGTCGCCGTCGGACGCCGTCGCAGACGACGCTCCGATGACCAATAAGGGGCAGCGCGACCACCGTTAGCTTCCTCACGATGCGCTCGGTCCAACCCGACCTTCTGCGCATTCCAGAAGCACTCTAGTGCCGCTAACCACCGCCGACCGACTTGCCCTCCGGCGAGCCCATGTGGCGCCAAGGTGGCGCTCATGTGGCCCTGACGTGGCCGTCGAGCAAGCTCTTCTAGCGCGGCAGCCCGACGTGGCCCTGGCCCCACTCGTCAGTCACTGTGGGTAGGCACTGCATCGGTGAGAAAAGTTTCCCCAGCCCTAGGTGATGTCATCCTTCACCTATGCTGACGCAATAAAGGTTTAATAATTGTTTTGATAATTTCAGAAAAAGGATAAATCTTATAAACTTAATAAGTAATTATTTATAAGTCAGAAAAATACAAATAATATATCAAAATGTTCAGAAAAATGAGATCTACACTTTACCATCAATATCATGCATTGTTCAACAACTTTAATTAGAAGAACAAATGAACCCCCATAGGTGATTCGAGGGTCTCTCCTGTATTAGGGTTTGGACCCCTCGGATCCCGCTTAAATTTCCAAGTATGCTATAGGGTTTCATTACAATACTAATTAACTTGTCATATCATCATCTTTGCTTGAGCATTGCATTGATGCCATGTGTTGATTGTTGTTCCCTCTTTCTTTCTGGTGTTTGCTTCTTCCCGGTAGAATACGATATCGAGATCAAGATCGAAGACCGAGATCAACACCATCGAAGATCGAGTGCATAGTGTTTTGCATTATTTGCATTATAGTAACTTGAAAATCTTAATTTGCAGATACTATGGATCCAACACAGCAAGATACTATGATTCTAGAACATCAGGAAAACATCCTCCATGGAATGATCTGCGAAAATGAAGATATCGATATCGGTGTCACCAGTGAGTTTCTGAATGATTCCGGTCAGGGAGATGAGTCTCTCAACCGAGGAGACGGCTCCGGTGAGGTAGAAGCCGAAGCCTGGGACAGGGGAGAAGCCGATGAGGGAGAAGACGACGGCTCCGGCGGAACCTTAAATCTCGCAAACACCGACGAGGTGTATATATGTATTTTTGTAATTAAAATGCTACTGTCTATATATATACATGCATATATTAACACTCTTTCTTCTTTTAGCCCTCCGGATCGAGAACTTCTTTCATAAGAACGAAACGAGGCCCAACAAAAAAGTTGGATGACACTGTGAGGTATAGGATCGAAGTGGTCGGTGTAGATGGCGAACCGCAAGCTCCCGTCGATGTCGCAAAAAATTTGTCAAGCAATGCGGAGTTCTTGCAAGGGACTACATCCCGATCACCGTTCAAGAATGGAATCGGCCAAGCGGCGATGGAGTCCCGTATGTCGGCAACAACGCCAAAGATAAGCTTTTTGAGAAGCTCATGAATAATTTCCTCCTACCGATGCCAGATGTGAATCCAGATGAGGAGGAGAGAGCAAGAATGGAGCTTGTTCAAAGAGTCAAGAAGTTTGCTCTCATCAAGATGGCTGATGCATTCAAGAACTGGAAGAAGAAACTGTACACTAACTTTGTCAAGGTAGAGAAGACTCCGGATTTCACTCAAGGCGGCTATGCTAAGTTAAGACACCAGTGGGAGGATTTTGTGAAGTACAAGACATCAGAGAAAGCTAAGGAAAGGTCTAGAATAAATACGGAGAACGCTGCTAAGAAAGTGTACCATCATAACATGGGGCCTGCTGGCTACGCCAGTTGCATGCCAAGTGGGATGCACTTGAGGTCAATTACATTGCTGCCGGGATCAGACCAGAGCCCGCAACATGGATACCACGGGCAAGAAACTGGTTTTACAGCCATGGGGGCACGTTGGACAAAGAATGGAGTGCAATATATAATCAGAAACACAAAGATGATCCCCTACTGCCCATCAGTGATATTAGAAATGCAGTAGATGATGTTGCAGCAGGACAGTTCGTTCTCGATAGAGAGAATGACAAGCTCACACACGCCCTTAAAAATCCTGAACACGACGGACAAGCACGATGTACACCAGGCTCCAAGCCGTGGAAGGTTGCCTTCCCTGCGGAAATGAAGAGATATCCCAATAAAAGCCATCAGAGGAGAAAGGAAAGGGAGGCAGCTGAGAAAGCGGCCGCTGCAGACCGGCTGTGTAATGTAGAAGAAGCATTAAAGCGGCACCAGGATCAACTCGACAGACTTAGCCAGCAAGGTACTAGCGGCCAATCTCAGCGACACGTGGTAGAAGCTGGATTCGAGGGTACCGACGCCCTATCAAATAAGAAAAGCAGCATCGCTTCCACGCAGCTCCATGATGTTGATGATGATGCACCGACGACATCTCCTCCTAAACGCTACCTAGTGGATGATATCACAGAGACCACAGCTTGTGAGCTAAAGGTGCAGGTTATGAACTTAAGGGTGATGGCGGCGGTCGACATGGCCGTACCAATTGCGCCTAACCCAACTTAGCACTGCAGACCGGTTCCAAAAGGGTACGCTGTCGTCACGGTGGATGATGTGAAGGAAGATTTTGAGGAGCTGAAGCTAGACCACCCTGCGGGGGAAGATATGGAGCTGACTCAACTAGGAGAAGCCAAAGGGGGGGACTATTCTATGGCCAAAGGAGCGCATCGTGCTTCCAAATTATGTGCCGCCAAGGCCAACCACTCCTTAGAGCAGCAATCCACCTTCACCGCCACCTCACCATTCTCCAGTGCAACCGTCGCCTTCACCGCCTCACCACTCATCGCAACCGTCTCCATCGCCACCTCAGCCGTCTCCGCCGCCGCGTCAGCCGTGTCCGTCCCCTGATCCCCAGAGACAAAAGCGGAAGTATACTAAGAGGGGCAGCACCACCAGTAGCAGCAAGATCACGTTCCGATCACCGAAACATAAGCTATCGCCCCTCCCAAAAGTACCTCATAAGAATATGAAGGAGCTACCTTGCGAGAAGACAAATGAGGAAACTGCTGCGGCCGCAGATGCCCATTATGAAAAGTGGAAGATTGACATGGCTAACAAGAAAAAGCCGATAGAGACATTCTTCCCGGTCACCGCAGAAGATAAAGCCAAAGCAGCCGCGCTTAAGATTCAGCTTCACCAACCCATAGCCCTCACATCAGACTATAATCGCTCTATTACCAAGTCGGTTGAGGCAAAAGCGGAGAGTCGGGAAAGAAGTTGCCCAGCTCGGACAACAGAAAAATCAATCGATCGAACCTCTCAAAGTGTACGATACCAATTAGTGGACAGCCTAGGAGCGGCATGATCCGAACATTGATCCGGAGTTTGTTCGACTGTACGGAGAAAAGGCCCAATTATATGGACTGTCTATTACTGAGTACATGAGCCGTATGGATGAGTTCGAGGGGTACCAAGAAACAGCATACGTGTACCAGTATGGGGCTCCTCTCGTCAAACCCGAGTTAGTCAAAGATCTACCGACAAAAATGCGAAGATTGCATAACTTGTACATGCAAGCCCGTGCTGCATCCAAAAACTGGATCTATGCTGCATATAAACACCACCATTACGGTCATGGAGATGGCTTCCTACTGATCGAATTTCCAGAATTATTTCAGTTTTACCAACAAGACGCCCTCGACAAAACTATCGTCAGTGGCTCTTGTTTGTAAGTATTATTAATTTCTGTAATTAAGTCTTTCTAGCCCAGCTCATTTATTGCTTGTATAATCTTACTCATCACTATACTAATTATATATATAGAATGAAGATTCTCGAATGCAACAAAGGACAAATCTATGACCTTGGGTTTGTTGACTGCAATTTCGTTCATGAAGTTACTCTAAAAACGAATCCCAAAGAGACATAGGATAACTTGCTACAAGCATTGAAGCATTTCAGCAACAGAAGGGAAATACTATTTCCTTACAATGCTGGGTGAGTGTTACTGTCTTGTACACATTCTATTTTCTCTTACTCGATGTTAAGCGTATAATTGACTCGTGTTATATTTTGTTAGTGTGTCAAGCTTCCACTATATTCTGTTAATCATTGCTGTTGACACCAGAGTAGTAAAAGTCCTGGACTCAAAACACACACCATTAGAAAAGTGGGCAAACATGCAGGAATGCCTCCAGAAGGCTTGGAAAAGGTTCACTGCCAAAACTAGGGGTGTTTGGAAGCCAGAGCGTACATTTCAACCATTGACTATAAGTACTACTTACTAGATCCACGCATCTCTTTGATTCTAGTTTCAATACCACCATTATCATGCTTGATTATTATTTTGATTGAACTCCGTTCGCGTAAAGTGCTTGATGCAGGAAGCCGGGAATAACTTATATGGATACTATGTCTGCGAGTTCATTCGCCAGACGACCAAATAGAAGGACGCAGACCGGAACATAAAAAAATGAAGTACGATAAACAATAATCATAACTTTATTTTATTACCACCAATTGTGTTTAGTTTCATTCATATATATTGATCCCCTTCTTTAAATTAGATCGAACGGATGCAGGACGGTCTTCTATCACAAGAACGCGTGCAAGAAATTCAAGAGGAAATTGTCGGATTATTGTTAGAACAAGTCATAGATCTGAAAGGAGAATACTATTGCCCGCTTCATTTGGAAGGGTGAAGTGTAAAAAAGAAGATGTAAATTAGATCAAATTTGTGTGAGAGTGCCGTTTGTAATTATAATACGTTTCGACCAAGAAGACGGATGAGACGGTGTATAATATATTTGTGATCATGCATGATGTGTAATATATATATCGTGGTTTCATTATTGCTGTATATATGTAGTACCATTAAATTGAATACAAAACACCAAATAAATAAATAAATAAAAACCCTGCTGTTGCACAAAAATAGCCCGAAAACCCTACCGCGGCACAAAAATAGCCCGAAAATCCTGCCGCGGCACAAAACCCTACCGCAGCACAGAGACCAACGATCCCGGTTCGTGCCACGACCCGGGACCAATGATCCACCCCCGCTCGTCTCTCGCACTCCCACGTGGAGGCCCATTGGTCCCGGTTTGTTCCACAAACCGGGACCAATGATCCACCCCCCTCGTCGCGCGCCCGCCCACGTGGAGTCCCATTGGTCCCGGTTCGTGCCTGAACCGGGACCAGCATTAGTCCCGAGTGATTGGTCCTGGTTCAGAAACCGGGACCAATGGCCCTTATGAACCGGGACTAGAGGCCCTTTTTCCACTAGTTCTCATATGAACTAACCTAACCTCTAGACCTAATCGTACTTGACGTCCAAGTACTACTCAGATACAACCTAGACTCTACATGGAAACCGACTATTTTATGCAACCTAGACCCGCGTGCGAACTGACATGCTCCACCAGAACCTACGCCAGACAGAATTGTGGTCTATCGGTGGAGGATAGTGGCTATAGTTCCTCTCTCGACGCTTGCTGAAGAACTTCATCCACGCGGCTAGGTTGTTGGGATCCTACTATAGATCTGACTGTTGTTCCGCCATGAACCGCACCATCCATTTGTGTTAGATGGCTACCTACAACTCTGCACCACGCCACACCGGTGGGATCGGGATGTTGTCGATGCTCAATGCCAACCTGCTAGCTGGGGCAAAAAGGATTCAAGAGGCGCCGAACGGATCACCTCGTACAAGACGCGCGCCTCCCACTCGTGAAGCCAACGGCGACCGGTGTACATGAGGGTGGTCGTGTGTTGGATTTCTCGGCTTCGACTAGAAGAGGTAGATGATAATAGCAAAGGAACAACCGAAAGTGGCCAGGATATACTCAACATGGTAGAGGGGAAAGGGTGGGCAAGCGGTGGAACGCCGAACGCGCGGGAGCTGACTCGAAGTCCAACGACATCACAGGTGGTCACCGACATCGGTTTCCATCAGCCAATGTGTGCCGCTTACACACAGACCCCATCGGCCGACACATAGACATGTGCTTGGTCCGCAGTGAATCCAGCCCGACACAACCGTGGCCCAATTTTTGTGAAGCGATGGGTTATGCCAGTTGCGTCGGTCGTTTTGGATCGCGCCGTTGGAGCATGCGCACGTGGTCCTCTTGTCCGCCAATCGTTTCGGACGCAACAGAACCGATTGGATTGTGCCCAGCCGGAGATACCCTAACCACATTAGCCAAACTAGAAGAACACGTACATGGAAACAAAGCATGAGACTAACTTGTATGGGATTGGTACCACATGTATCGAAAATTCCAAATGCTAACCTGATAAAAATTACTGCTAACATGGACCTAATGCCAGCAAAATTATTGCTCTCTCTTGTCCCCTCTGCTTTTTCTATCTACACTCAAACCAGGAGAGGCGACCGCCATGGGATCAGGGCAAAGCATGGGCGAGGTAGTGGTGGGGCATCCCCTCCCCTGGTACATGGAGGCAATGGCGTGGGACATGATGGCCATTGAAGGCATCGGGCTCCATGAGGGGCACTCCGAGGCTGCTTCTGTGACGTGGTAGCCTTGCAGGCAGATGTCCTTGGACAGCGGTGATGGCTTCCTACAGACGGATCTTGGGCGATGTGGCAACAAGGGAAATCGCCCGGCGGTGGTGGACCAACACGGCGGCAACGCATCTTACTTGAGCATGAGGTGGCAAGGACGAGACATGAGAGGCCCTTGGACGGCTACTGGTGCACTCTCCGGTGTTGCGGTGCTTGGACCTTGGCCCAGATCTAGCCCCTCGGGGTAGATTAGGGTTGGCTAGGCCCCGCTCGGTAGGTTTTAGGGGCTCCCACATTGGGATCCCACCCTGGCTATACTATGGCTGGGGCACCGGATCCGGATGATTTGGCAGCTTCCTGGACGCCCCTTCGGGGCTCTGCGGAATCGACTTGCATGCGCATGCTCTTTGTACTTCACTGTCTGAGGGATGACATGCACCTTCCTCTCCTGATTGTTCCGGCGAACCTGTCATGGTTGTGTTGTGCCATGACATGGATGTGATATGTCGGATGCCGAGGTAGTGACCCCAGAAGGTGGACTACACGGGCATGTGTACAGCGAGCGACATGGCAGTGGTGATGCCCTGGCTCTTTAGGCCATGAGGGCAGCGAGGAGCGGGCGATGGGGGACCCTGGTGCTGGCGGTGCTTCATCAATGATAGCTCTAAGATCATTTGGTGAAGTATGGGTTTAGGGGTCCATGGGGTGCTTGACATACCATTTGTGGTCCGAAGTTTCTTGCGGAGAAAGATCTATGTTGCCGGTACCAACGGTTGCGATCCCCACGGGGGTTGTAACCCTCGTCAGGGCATCATTGTGGTTACCGTCTCCAAACTTGGGCTCTGGGTGAAAACCTTTGACCATTTTGTCTCGATGACGGCTACTTTTAGCATCATTACCCTCCTGGGGCCATTGTCGTGGAGCCCCGAGGTGCTCGGTCTCTCTCAGGTTTTAGTGGCAAGCTGAGCGCTTTTTGTTTTCTCTTGTTCGTATTTGATCTGCTTTATAATAGGATACTCACATCACTTGGTATCAGTTCGACCGTTGTATATTTATTTCTAAAGCGGGATGAAATCCTATTTGAAAAGACTAACTTGAAGAAAGACATACCTCGACCTCATGCCTTTGGACCTTACCGGCCGGTGATGTCTGCAAGTGCACAAATCGATTGTAGCTAGTTCCAAAATAAGAGTGTCGAACCCACATAGAGCTATTTGGTTAAGATCTTTATGCCCCCTATCACTATCTATCAAAGGATAGTTGTAAGGTGCCTTTGATCTCAAGTAAAGGGTGTTTGAAAGGTTTTTGTGTTTGGATGCAATAAAGTAATAAAAGTAAACAAGTAACAAAGTGTTGGAAAAGGGTGTTGGAACTCAATGAGGCTAAAGTGTTCTCGGGGATGTAGGATACGCCGTTAGCATATGCGAATTATTAATGATTAGGATAATCTATGTCTTTCATCATGATATGTGTGGAGGGAGCTCCATAATAAGATGTTCACTAGAAGTCTCGCGAACAACTGCTTCTACGAGTCAAGTTTTGAGGTCATCTCTAAATAACCACTACAATACCTGTGGGCAAACCACTTCTACATACCACCACAATTAAGGGTTTCCCCATGGATATCGTGTGAGATTAGTGAATCTCCCTTAATTCCCCCTTTGACCATGTAAGTTATAAGCCGATGCTTGCAGTAACAAAGTAGTACCGGACATACTCTAATACACGTCCAAAGGATATTTCCCTCTCCCTAGTCCTGAAGGCAAATGTTATACGGTCGCCTTCACATACCGTATAGAGAGAGATCTAACATAATATCATAAATCAATAGATCAAAGACCAAAGTTATAGATCATCTTTATTTTATTTTATAATAATACTAGGGTTTCTCCATCTCCCCAAGAACAAAAGAAACTACTCACACATGAAAGCAATCAACAACATCATCATATTCATATGGATGGATTGAAAGTACAAAGGTAAATCAAGTGTAAACCACAATTGTATTGGAATTACAACAATATATAATGAATGAGAGTTGAGGTAAATGATGTTGATGGAGATGTAGCGGTTCATGATGAAGGGGATGATGCGTTGTCCTCCAATGATCCGTGAAGAAGCAAGGATTTGCCCTTCTCCAAGTTTCTCCTCTAGATCCCTCTTTGGCGTGGTGTTTCGATGCTGGAAATTACTATGTATGTCGGATCTCAGATCCGTCTTCACGTGGTGAGAGTACTTGACGAGGCAGACGTCCTAAAATTGGTATGGGTGGTCCTTGCCTCTACCGCATGTCATCAAACCCTCTGATGCTTGCTCTCGCATTCCCTCTTCTCCTAGGTTCGTGGAAAATAATTTAAATGACTTTTGTTACTTAGAAATATCATATGATTGCATAACATGATAGTACCAATTGATATATTCACACAAGATTTAATAATTCAGGATCTTGGAAACAAGGACAAAACATACGCGTAGACACCATGAAATACAAAAATCCTAACTCTACTTATGCAAAAACACAAGGTAAATAAGCTTCAAAAATGGACTCATCAACTTCCCCGAGCTAGAATCTTGCTCTTCCCCGAGCAAGATGGTGGCTTAAGGACAAGGTCATCATGTTCACGAGGCACAAGTCGTTATAATAAATGAGGCAATTGAAGCATAATCAAAATATCAGATATAGAACTGCATCATGAGTTATATCAGACTCTCACACAACTCATGACTTAGAGGTTTCCACATCTTTTTGTATCAATATCTTATATGAAGTTTAAAGACTAAGCATATTATACAACCATAAAGTTCATATAAACGAGCACTTGATCGAGTAAGAAGTATGATCATTTCTTGAGTATCTTTTGTCAACTTGCACTTGCACTTTCTCTTTCTCTCTTTTTTATCTTTTTATTTTTGTAGCACAACTCTTTTTTTCTTTTTTGATCCACCAACAAAATTATATCATGTTAATACTATGGATATTGTTAGTTTAAACCAATGATTATAACATGCTATCAAATTTTTATGCTCATATTTTATCAATACTTTATTGGTGTGGAATACCCTAAATTTATAATAGTGGCCATACATCGAATTCATTTCACGTATCATAAAGTCTCAAAACTCATCGGATATAAATCTTTCCTTAGACCAAGGAAGCTGATAATGCAACAAATGCAAACTTTGGAATTTAAAAGCCAAACATGCGTGTAGAAAGATAAACATGCTAAAAACCTGGAAGATAGATTATAAGGTTCTAATAGATCCCCAAGCTTGGAATCAAGCCAGAAGATATCACATCTCCTTATGAGTACCTATTATTTCTTTGGGGTGAAGAAGTCATCATCCTGTTCATCTTCCTTCTTTCTGAGACTTAAGGCATGATCAATTGATGTATGCAAGTGCACAGATCGTTTGCAGCTAGTTTCGAAGTATAGATGTCGATCCCACAGGGAGCCCAAAGGTAAGTGTTTATGAATGAAGTCTCTGTCACACCCAAAGTTTTCACATGTCTTCGAGTGAATTGACTGCAAGTGTGGAAATAAGAATGGAATTTGGATTAAACTAGATGTCTTTAAATAAAACTAAAATGTAAACTTCATAAATAAAAAGCATAAAAGTAAAGAACGATTTGATTGTTTGTTGTTTTCTGCAGATGACAAAGAATGCACGGGGAGATACAGTTCATGATGATAGTGACTGTGCCAGGTGGACAAATGATTAGTGTAACAATTATCATCTTATAAGTATATGTGTAGGCGAGCAACCCATAATTAGCCGGAACTCCTCTTGGTAGATTTCATCCCAACTTCAATAATCCTACTAGTCTGTTACCAAAACCATGGTCATTCACTAGATGATGAAGATCCTCCAGGTTGCTTAGAAATTAAGCTCCTTGGACCGGACTAATGAAATAAGCACGGTGGTTCCTCGTTATCCTCGAGTCTACTAGTTTCCCATTGATATCCCCGTGTCACTCGGGGGTCACTGGTCTGCTAGCGAGTAAGATCCTATCCATGTAGAACAAAGCATCATGTTGTCTAGGCCCTTAATTGGACAACAAGCATTAGGCATCCCACAGATAGTCAAGAACACATAATATAGTAATTAAAATCAATTACAAACTAATGGAAAATAAATAAAGGCACATCACATCTCACCAATCCCTTACATCTCCCACGCCCAAGGAACTTACTCACACATGAGAAGAAAGCATCATCGATATAATTAAATAAAGGGAGTTCTTCTCGATATTATCGTGAAGATCCATAATAAGAATATAAAAGTAATCCAACACAATTCAAGATAGGAAGAAACAATCTCAAATCCTAGTCTTGCAAGGTGAAGATCTCTCTCTCAAGTACAAGTAATGGTTATGGGGGTGTGTTGGCTAGGAGGTCGAAGATCGTGGAGCGAGATGAAGAACATCTTCTCTGGATCTCATCTTTCTCCTCTCTGGATGGTATGGCGGCTGCTGTGTTCTGTTTTCGCGTATGGCCTCTTCACGGAAGTTGTCCCTTTTGACAAGACGGAGGCGGCGGCAGCTATATGGCGGGAACTATACGGCTGGAAAATGTTCCCGCCGTATAGTTGCTCATTAAAGCGTCTATTTGCCTTCCTTGATTGCTTCCAAAAAGAGACTTCTTTGTTTTCGCCTGAATATTGTGTTTCCCTTGTTAAAACCTTCTGTTGATGTTCAGAACCTGAAACACACATTAAAAACCAAGTTTTCTTCGCTAACAAAGTATTAGCGTTAGGTAAAGCTAGAAAACAATCAAATATAGAGGAAAACCATCAAAAATATGTCAAATCTCATAGCTATCAACTCCCCCAAGCTTAGATGTTGCTTGCCCTCGAGTGACAAGAAAATAAGGAAGAATATCGGAGATTCGAGACTGAAATAAAAGAACTTACAAGCTCGAATTAGTGTCATATTCTTTTCTTCACAATTCCCGAAATCTTAAACATGATCATATAAGTATTCACAAGATTGCACTGAGTTCACTTCCTAACCACATATATCTTGATAGGAAATAAATCATACGCCCAAGCAAGTGTCAAAAGTTTAGCTAGGAAAGTGAAACAAATTCTTTTGGTGTCTCTCTTTGTTGAGAGATGAAAACTTTTGCTCTTGTTTCATTAATCAATTAAGAGTACTCAAGTTGGCACCAAAAGCATTCAATTTAAGAATAACTCATCTATACCCATGTCAAAATTTCAAGACTCTCAAAGCACCTTTTTCCTTTCCTTGTCTTTCGAAAACTTCAGCCCTTTCATAGAGAAATCATGCCACTATTTTTAACATGTTAATTGAGACTTGATTGCGCACTCGTGACCATGACAATAGATAACTGTTGAGCAATAGTGGGTCAGAGGAGTACTACAACTTCACTTGGAACGTGAAACCACGAGGAGACTAAAATTTTACTCGTCATAGCATTGCAGCTACAAACACTTACATAACTCAATAGACAAAATCAAGTGGTTTCCCATATTTAGATCGTTCGTTGGCCAACAGAGTTAATAGTTCCCCATGGAGTACCACAGTGTGTAATGACACGCGTAAAGCAATATCTTACGGTAATTATTAGAAAAAGCAGTTGCATAATCTCTACTACTTTGAAGCATCCATTTTATCAGATAATCTCATTCAAGAGTGCTATCGAGTCTATTTACGTTAAGCTCAAATGGGGTTGAGTAGTTGAAAAATTGAATCCTTTGGGCTAAACATGGACTCAAGTCATCTTTTGGATGCCTTCTCTTATTGTCAAAATGTCAGAAATATTTTTAATCAAGTTCATTGCTCATTATTTCAAAGCTAAAAGGAGACACTGGACAAAGGAATAGAATTTATAGGATAACAAGCTAAGATGGGAGTGACTCAAGTGCAGGAGAGTGAGTAATTGTAGGGTCAATTTAAATTTGCAGAAAAGGTGATGAAAGGAATGTGATAACTCCTCTTGCTTTATTTGTTCCCGTACTTGAGTCGAAACCCCTCTACATTTCCCTATTGCCAACTGAAATTGAGCAATCTCCGAGAGAAACAAAGAAACAAATTTGCAATAAAGGTTACAACTATTTTTTTGTGTTTTTGGTTTAGGAATGCAAACTGAAAGTAAACATGCAATTTTTAAGAAGTAAAATAAATCAAAAGAATAAATGAAAATATGAATGTAAGGTTTGGAGGTTTTCAAACCTCCCCCAAGCTTAGGTTGTTGCCAGCCTTAGTTGTTGTCGTCGTTCGGCGGCTGATGCGGATACTACTAGTAGTACTCGGGAAGTGGGTCATGAAGTGACTGAAGTTCTGAGTTAAGGCACTTACATCTTCATTCACTCCTTGTAGAGTGTGGTTAATCTCCCGAACGCGCTGGTTGAGCTGCTGAAATTCTTGATAGGGGACGTAGTTGAACCCCTGCTGCGGATGATTGGGCCATGGGTCCTAGGATCCCCCTTGCTGCTGATCCTACTGCTGTCCCTCCCAAGAAGGGTTGTACTCCTGCTCCTTCTCATGCTCATCCTCATCCTGTTGCTCTTCTTCATCTTCTTCTTGATCAGGCTAGAATTGGGCCATGATCTCCACCACTTGATCCTTGGTGAGGATCTAGGTGTCCTTCTCCACAATTGAGAAGGGTTGTGGACAGGGCAACAGAACCTACTCATCCTGTGCATCACCAAGATAACCAAACTGATATGCTCGGAGACTCTTGTTAGCTTGGTAAACACCAAGGAAGCCACAAGCAGTTAAATACTTGACGTCCATAAGTTTGGAGTCGTCAACATGTTGCATAACAGGTAATGTAATATTCAATGCATGGGCAAGGTGGGTTACCAATCCACCAATGCGAATGTCACCTTTCGTTTTGTTGCTCTGGTGGCGAAGGTGCTGGATGAGTATAGCCGCGGGATTGGGGCTTTGCGGTGCATTGGGGAAGAGTGCCTTGGTGAGCATGGCCATGTCTGCATTAGCCATGGAACCGGTACCACCTCTTCCAAACAGTGTATTGGCAAGGAACAAGGCGTAGTAGCGAATTCTTGGGTTCTGAATGGTGGACATCTTCTTTTGGTAGAAGTTCCTGCCACCGTTAACATAAATAACCTCCCAAGTTCTCCACTTGAGACGCTATATAAATTTATAACAGTTGCCTCCCCACCATGAGGGAGGCCAAAAGCATCACAAAATTGTTCAAAAGTTATTTCATACGGCTGCCGGTTTATGGTGAAGCTTACCGTGCACACATTACCTTTCTCCTTGTGGTCATCGTAGAAGGAGGCGAGGAACTCATGGGTGAGCTCAGTGTAGGTATTGTGGCTTGCGTAGCCGCGTAGTGTTAGCCCGGCCTTATCACACATGAGGTCAAAGTCCGCCCTCAACCCTGCCGTTGTGAGAAAGCTATGATCGTCCCAACGTGTGGGTAACACCCTCCTTGATGAAACAATGGACATCTTGTTGTTGAGCCCGGCCCCGAGCTCTTGCCATGTTGGCGCTTGCTCTTGCGAAAAATGCTACCATTTTGTTCATGTTGATGCACTGAAAAATTTCACCATAAAACTTTAGGTATATAGTTTCTACATGATATACGAACGATTCTACATGGAAAAATTTAATCCTAACATGAGAAATCAATAGGAAAAACAAAATAAGCTTGAGTTCATAAACTAGATCCATGTGAGAGTTTCAACCATGGAATTCTGAAAATAAAGCATATATAGGGAGAGAAACATATCGATCTGTTGATTCCCCCACTCAAGCGAACGAAATCCGCGAATAATCAAGAGTTCTAGGTGGGTTTTGAGAGGTTTGGAGAGAGAATATGAGAGAAAAAGTGAGGAGGGAGAAGAAACCTAGCCGCCTCGGCGCAATTAAGAGGTCGCGCCGACCTATACGGCCGCTACTATATGGGCGGGTGAAGTAGTTCCTGCCGTATAGTTACGGCGGTGTCGACAATTAGGGTTCCTTTACGCAGATCTCAGCTATACGGGCGTAACTATATGGCCGGATCAAAATGATCCCACCGTATCTGTGCCTCGAGATATATTTTCTAAAATTGGCATCGATATCTATATGATCGGAACTATACGGTCGGAATTTTTATTCTCGCTATATAGTTGGTCGTTAAACCATCTGTACCTAAGAAAGAAAATTTTGTCGATGGTAAAGATATCTATACGGCCAAACTATACATCCGGAATTTTTATTCCCACTGTATAGTGTCGTTAAACCATCAGTAGTCATTAAAAAATTTCCATTTCTTCTAGAATTCTTTCTTATCCTGAAACTTAGCAAAACACCTTGTTTTTGACAGAAAAAATGATAGTAGAAATTTTCAACCAATATCAGCATGCAAAGAGCAGGATTTTTAGTACAACCTAACTTCTCCTCAACTGGAGATTTACTTTTTAATCCGAACTAAATGATTAAGCTAGTTTTTATAGATAAAAATCAAACTTTTATATTTTACTTATTCTACACTTGTTTAATCGATGTTTCTACTACTTTTTGATAGCTGCATCTTCACGGGCGCGCTTCCGCAAGAATGTCTGTGAAAAAATTGTAGGAATGCGATGAACATTTTATTCTTTAATTTATTTTATTAAAGTGATGAGTTGACTCCCGTTGAGCATTTTATTAAGAATGGTTGAATAATTCAACCCCTTCTCTGTTCTCAAATTCTTACGTTGGGTTGCCCCTTATCAAAGGCACATACCATATGAACTCATTTTGCCGGTGGAATATATCTTTCTCTCCTTCTAGCTTCTTTGGAAAATTCTGTATGATTTAAGCATCATAAACATTGAAGATTATTTTTCCTGTAGTACAATCAGCCGACGCTCCTGCTGTACTAAGGAAAGGTCTTACAAGTATTATGGATAATTTTTCATCCTCTGGCATTTCAAGAATAATAAAATTAGTTGGAATAACATGCTCATATATTTTAAGTAGAACATCCTCAATCATACCTATGGGTTGTTTAGTGGACTTGTCAGCCATCTGTAAAGTGATAGTAGTAGGGTAATACTTCCCTAATCCTAACCTTTTATAGAGGGAATATGACATTACACTAACTCCTACACCTAAATCACAGAAGGCATTATGAATGTCTGTTTTGCCTATTGAGCATGAAATAGTTGGTATTCCGGGATCTCCTGATTTAGACAATAGATTCCCATTAGCTGGATAACTAGTCACCATGGCAACGGTTTTAGTTATTTATTTCTTTCTACTAAGAATATCACGGAGGAATTTAGAATAGGTAGGAACTTTGATTGAATCCGCAAATGGAATTTCTAGACGAAGATCACCAAGTGCCTTTTTAAAAGAATCATAGATTACCTGATCCGGTGCTTTCTTTTCTCGATCTGGATAAGGAAGCTTTTGCTCACCTTTCTTATTATTGTATTTTACCTTTTGTGGGGGGTCAGGCTCTTTTGTTACTTTCTTTTGTTGCTACTTATCGCTCTTCTTATTTTCTACTACTACTACAACTTCATCTTCACTGCTATTTCCTTTTTCTTCTCTTGGATCAACCGTCTCTGCATCAGAGTCATAACGGTCATCATGTGCATCATTTTCCTCCTCCAAGGTTTGATCTTGTGTTTCTTGAGCAGTTTCATCTTGAGGATCCACCAGTGTATCATCTTCTTGGCTTGCTTTGAGCAAGGCTTTTTCCTTTCGATCTTTTTAGCTTCATATTCTTGTGGTCCTAATGGTCCTGTAACAATTGTACCTCTCCTTGTAACAACATTAGTACAAACAGGAATATCTATATCATCTTGAAGAAATATTTGATAACCAGATGCTATTTGTTCACATTGGGTTTCAATCATACTAAGGTACTTGTGAAATAATTTTATTTCTTGGCCAATCTCATCATAATTTTCTGTGAGTTCCACCAAAATCTTCTTATGTTTTTGAAAGTGCTTATGCAGGTTATTATGAGATTTTGCTTGTCGATGTTTTAATTCTTGAAAAAAATTCTAGTCTCGTCTTCTTTAGTCAAAACTTGTAACAAGTCTACTTTGTTTTCCTTAACAAGTTCAAAAGGTATACCTTTTTTTTCATTGTTTTGCGTACTTCAGGCATAAGATCAGGAGTTATGCGAAGTATCCCTTTTTCCAGCTTAGTGCCGAAATCAGGATTATATAAAGAATCATTCTTAGCCCTAGTAGACATCAATTCCAAACATTCTTTAATAGTTAAAGTATTTATCGATCCTCCTGTTGAGAAGTCAAGCAAATCTCTACATTGAGTATTAAGACCATGGTAAAATAAATGGCAAATAGTTGATTCAGAATAGCCATGATGAGGAATACTATTGATCATTCCAAAGAATCTATCCCAGACTTGTGGACAGTTTTCTCCCACGTTCTGACTAAAGTTGCCTATATTCTTTCTAATTTCAGTTACCTTTTTAAAAGGATTAAACCTATTTATGAATTTAACAATGCAGTTTTCCCAACATTTAATGTAATGACGAGGGAGATAATATAACCAGTCTAGAGCCTTACCTTTAAGAGACCAACGAAATAATTTTAGACGAGAGAAGTCTCTTGGCAAACCTTTTGGTCCAAGTGATGTTATCACATCTTCGAACTCTCTGAGATGTCTTCCCGATTCTTCATATTCCCTTCCACTAAAAGCTTTTTCCTGCAAAATTTTAATAATCTCACCATCAGATCGATATTTTCTAACTCCAGGATTAGGGAATTCTATTGGTTGTTTAAGAAACTTAAAACTTGGATCACTGTATTCTCTAAGAGTTTTCTCACGTTTCTTGGGAGTTGCCCTATAAATAGACACGATTTCCATAATATCACTCAGGTTTTCAACTCCAACTTTATTTGATCTTAAAAGTTTTTCAATAATTTCCTCGCGCCTTTGAGTAGGCACGCACTCAATATAATCTGGTAAATAGGTAATACCAGAGAGTGTAGACCCTTTGTCTACTAGGGAGAACATTTTGTAGTAGTAATACCTGAAATGTCAAGAGACAAAGCGCTCCGGCAACGGCGCCAGAAAATAGCTTGATGTCTGCAAGTGCACAGATCATTTGTAGCTAGTTTTGAAGTATAGATTTCCATCCCACAGGGATCCCAAAGGTAAGTGTTTATGAATGAAGTCTCTGTCACACCCAAAGTTGTCACAGGTCTTCGAGTGAATTGACTGCAAGTGTGGAAATGAGAATGGAATTTGGATTAAACTGGATGTATTTAAATAAAACTAAAATGTAAACTTCAGAAATAAAAAGCATAAAAGTAAAGAACGATTTGATTGTTTGTTGTCTTCTGCAGATGAGGAAGAAGGCGTGGGGAGATACAGTTCATGGTGATAGTGGTTGTGCTAGGTGGACGAATGATAAGTGTAACAATTATAATCTTACAAGTATATGTGTAGGCGAGCAACCCATAATTAGCCGGAACTCCTCTTGGTAGATTTCATCCCAACTTCAATAATCCTACTAGTCTGTTACCAAAACCATGGTCATTCACTAGACGATTAAGATCCTTCAGGTTACTTAGCAATTAAGCGCCTTTGATCGGACTAATGCAATAAGCATGGTGGTTCCTCATTATCCTCGAGTCTACTAGTTTCCCATTGATATCCCCGTGTCACTCGTGGGTCGCCGGTCTGCTAGCGTGCAAGATCCTATCCATGTAGAACAAAGCATCATGTTTTTCGGGCCCTTAATTGGACAACAAGCATTCGGCATCCCACAAATAGTCAAGCACACATAATATAGTAATTAAATCAATCACAAACTAATGGAAAATATATGAAGTCACATCACATCTCACCAATCCCTTACATCTCCCACACCCAAGGAACTTACTCACACATGAGAGAACAAAGCATCATCGATATAATTAAATAAAGGGAGTTCTTCTCGATATTACCATGGAGATCCACAATAAGAATAGAAAATTAAGCCAACACAATTAAAGATAGGAAGAAACAATCTAAAACCCTAGTCTTGCAAGGTGAAGATCTCTCTCTCTCTCTCAAGTACAAGTAATGGCCATGAGGGTGTGTTGGCTAGGAGGTCGAAGATCATGGAGCGAGATGAAGAACATCTTCTCCTCCTTTTCCGGATCTCTTCCTTCTCCTCTCTAGATGGGATGGCGACTCCTGTGTTCCGTTTTCGTGTATGGCCTCTTCACGAAAGTTGTCTCTTTTCACAAGACGGAGGCGGCGGTAGCTATACAGCAGGAACTATACGGCCGAAAACATGTTCCCACTGTATAGTTGCTCGTTAAAGCGTCTATTTTCCTCCCTTGATTGCTTTCAAAAATAGACTTGCTTTTTATTGTGTTTCCCTTGTTAAAACCTTCTATTGATGTTTAGAACCTGAAACAGACATTAAAAACCAAGTTTTCTTCGCTACCGAAGTATTAGCGTTAGGTAAAGCTAGAAAACGATCAAATCCAGAGGAAAACCATCAATAAAAACCATCAAAAATATGTCGAATCTTGCAGCTATGAGTAATACAAGAAAAGCGAGTGGAAAGTTTGGTGATGCTAGCATGTTGCTCTTTTACTATTTTGGAGATTAGTATACTATCATCAGCCATCTCAACAACAAGCTTAGTCAAGAATTGCACTCTACCATCAATGTCATCGACCTTTTTCTCAAGGTCTTTTCCCGTCATCCAGTAGGTGTCCAATCCATCACCAATGGTTTCAACACAAGATTTGGAGAATTTTTTGAGACTTGCGATCTTCTCCCTAATCTCATCTTGCTTCCCCTTGTTTGGGTATAGGGAAACAAGAGAAGATTTAAGAGATGATCCATGAAGGTTATACCTATAAGGATTTGATGGATATTCCTCCTTTGTTCCACATGCCTCATCATCTCTAGCTTACGTGGGAACATGTCCTCCCAGTTGGGAAGTGGCACCACCTGAGCTGGTTCTTGAGTTGTCGAGGAAGTAGAGCCCTCTTTGGACTCCTTTTCACATCTTGCCGCGGGGGCTTCCTCCTTCTTTGTCTAGAGATATTTGATATGAAATGACTGCATAGATCTTGGATTATCAAGTGAGATATGATGCATGAAGATGATGAAAAGAGAAAAAGGGAAAGATTTAGGAGAAAACCCTAGATCTTAGTGGCAAAAAGGAAAAAGGGTGGAAGAAGAATGGAATAAAATAAAATTCTCTTCAAAAGGGGAGCTATCATCGGCCTCGAGCATTGGTATGGGCGGGATCCGCCCGTACTGCATGCTCGTACCAATGGTTATTGACCTTTTTAGAGGCGGTAAAGATTTTTTGTAGACCAAATCAAAATAGAAACAAAGCAAAAACTCACAAAAGGTTTAACGACCTACCATACGGGTGAGACCCACCGTAAGGTCCGGTCGTACCGTTCCGCATGAAATTGATCAAAATTCCGATGCAAAGTACTGGGCACTTAACAACCTCGCGTATGGGAAGAGCTGCCCGCACGGTCCGGTCATACCGATTGACAAAAAGAAACATGAAGGACATCACAATGTATTGGGCACTTAACGACCTGCAGTACGGGCGCATCGGACTTTATGGTTTGCCCGTACTAGGTCGAAAAATAGTCCAGCTTGACTAGAAAAACCAGAGGGAGAAGCAGAAAAGATCCACAAAAAGAGTAAAAGTCTCAAAAAGGCAAAAACAAGATAAAAAGGATCATCAAATGTCTTATTCACCATACCTTTGCTTGTTGTGCTCCTGATCTGTTATTAAATGGATTAGTTCCATCGTGCTTACCTTTCCAACTCTATAGTGGTTCAGACGCTGCCCATTAACAACCCAAGATGAAGAAGTGGTATTGCCTTTCAATTTCACCATGCATGAGGGGTATGCACCGTCCACTTCATATGGACCTTCCCACTTGGATCTCAACTTTCCTGCAAAGATCTTTAGCCAAGAGTTGTAGAGCAAAACTCTATCTCCAGATTTAAATTCCTTATTCTCTATCTTTCTATCATGCCATATTTTCACTTTCTCTTTGAATATTTTAGCACTTTCATAAGCCTTATTTCTAAGTTCATCTAGGGCATGAATGTCTAAAAGGCATTTCTCTCCTGCAGTCTTAAAATCATAGTTTAGAGTTTTAATACCCCAATAGGATTTATGTTCTAATTCTAAAGGAAGATGACAAGATTTACCATAGACCATCTTATATGGTGTCATCCCCATAGGATTTTTGTATGCCGTGTGATACGCCCATAAAGTATCATTCAACTTCAGAGCCCAATTCATTCTTGACTTTCGAACTATCTTCTGAAGTATGACTTTAATCTCTCGGTTCAAAGTATCAACTTTTCCACTAGTTTGCGGGTGGTTGGGTGAAGCTACACGATGCTTGACCCATACGTATGAAGGATTTTCCTGAAAGTACCTTGCATAAAATGAGTTCCACCATCAGTAATTAGAAATTTAGAAACTCCAAACCTGGGAAAATTATATCTTTAATCATCTTTAAGGAAGTGGCTACATCTGCATGAGAAGTAGGTATAGATTCAACTCATTTATTAATATAATAAACAACAACAAGGATATGCGTGTAACCATTAGAGGATGGAAATGATCCCATGAAATCCATCGCCCAAACACCAAACAGTTCTATTATAAGGTTATAATTCATGGGCATTTCTTGTATTTCCATATGTTACTCATACGTTATCAGGCATCACAATTCTTAACATAATTATGAGCATCTTTACTAAAGTAGGTCAATGGAATCTAGATTGTAATACTTTAGCAGTCGTGTCGTGGTGGTGGCACGACAGATGCCATGGATAGGCTAAAGATGGGGCCAATGAGTGCTAGGGGAATCCAGGGAGGGAGAGCGTGGTGATTCCACGCACAGATATTCTTGTATTCTCTCTATCAGTGATGTTTACAAGCGCTCTTGAGGCTCTCAGCAAGAAGGAGACGATGTCTCTTACTCCCTACCAACTAGCCCTAGAGTTCTACCTTAGACAGAGAGAATGCTCGATCCTCCTCTATGGAGGCCCCGGTGCTGCTTATATAAGGGAGCCCGGGTTACAATTTTAGGGCACAGGTTGCAGCATATTCGTAGAATATGCTCCTCGCCTAAAGCAGATGCTTCTTTATTCTCTTTAACGGCTCGTCTGGGCTTTGGACGTAACCCACAGCGTAATACTTGTCTTTTGGCGTCACCAGACACGGGCTACGTCATCCGGCTTTGCCCGCGTCACCTTGGTCGCCCCTGACCCGCTGGTCCTCTTCTTTTACTTTACTTCTCTCATGCTACAGCTAATAAAGCCACCTTTTGACCAGTGGGGGATTCCTTCTCTTGGAAGCCAAGATAATCCGACAAGCATATAGCTACTCCGGCTTACCAAGTCACCTGCAAAACAGATAGACATGGCCGACATATATCTTATGCCAGCCGGACCATAGTCAAGGAGATGCTCCCTGGGCCGGGTCACACCGTGATTCGGCCTACCTTGAGGTGACCCGGTCAGCACTTGCTTTGATCGTGCCGTACCCCGGCTAACTCGGCCCTTATACCCCGGTGTTACCCTACCCGGGGGTATCCCCTCAACATTAGTCCCCGAAGTTGGTGCGGTCTTAGCAACTTTTAGTTGTTAAGGCCACAGCAGGTTCCCATGTCCGGATCTTCTTGCTTCTTAGGCCGAGTTACCTCATAATCTGGAGTTTCTCATCTTGCAATCCTTTGGCTCATTCCGAGTTATTCCTCGCTGGCCAGGTCTCTTGCTCGCTTATCCGAGTTACTTTTCCTTCTCTTGTATGCTTCCCCACATCCTACATGGAGGGTAATCATAATTTTACCTCATTTTAAGGGCCTCGCGCATTTAATGCGCCGGTTACTATCGCAATGTCAGGAATAACTACTATAAACGTCCCTTGACTACAGCACCTCGTTAACCGTAACATTACATCACATTGTGGGACCATTTGCTCCTGTAGCCCTTCCTGTGGCCTTGCTCCGATTGGCTGTTCTGGCTGTGTACACGTCCGTTGCGTGCAGTGTGTCACCTGCAAAGGATCCCACGACGCGCGTGTTGCGCGGTTAAGTAGGAGGCGTGGGGCGATTTTAGGGGAAGTTCCCCCATTTCCTCTGCGCTTCCTAGCCTCTCTCTTTTTCACAGCAACCTCGCCGCCACCGCCAGTTTTCTACCTCACGAGCACCGCCGCAACCGTGCTCAGGTAGCCCTTCGCACCTACGCCGTCGTTCCCACTCAAGGTTTCCATCACCGGGCCTTGTGCTTCCCGTTTTCCTTCTTCCGGCTACCTCTACTCTGATTGCTCCCTCGATGATCTCGAATCCACCATGACAGAGGCGGAGGTAGCGGTGGTGGCGTAGCAGGAGGAAGGAGCAGAGGGTCATGAACGCGGCTGCTGGGATGGCTCCATCGTCCGTGAGGAGGACCTGGATTGGCTCCGCGCCACGCGACGCATCCCCGCCGGTGTTGCCTGCCGCCTCGCCTCCGGTGAAGTCACTCCTTCCCCCAAATCTGGGGAGTATGTTGTCTTTCTTTCGCATTTCTAGCGTGGCTTCGGCCTTCCCACTTCTGATTTTTTTCTTCGATTTCATTTCTACATACAAGTTGCAACCGCATCACCTCCCCGCAAATGCCATTACCTCCCTGTCCTCCTTTGCTTCTGGCATTGAGGGGTACATCAGCCTCTGGCCAACCAAAGAACTTTGGATCAAGTTCTTTGGTCTCTGAAGGAACGTAGTTCTGGACAAGGAGCGTGCCCTGGAGGACAAACACTTGACCCAGTGCGGCGCTGCCTCCATTTCTCCCCGGAAAACCTCCGTGTTCCCCCGGGTCACCGGGCTTGAGTCCTGCAAGGGCTGGGCCCGGACTTTCTTTTATGTCCGGAACACCACCAAGGAGGACCTGATCCGGCTGCTCCCCTTCAAACCTGGCCCTCCTGACACCTCGCGTTGGGAGAGCATTCCGAAGCGGCCCACGGCCCTAGGGAATCAAGTGGAGCGCCGGATCAAGGAGCTGCTCAAGGAGCATCACCGAAGGAGGATATTATGATTACTTTTCTCCGCAGCCGGGTCTCCCCCTCCAGAAGCGAGCCCACAAGATCTGCTACCTGAGCGTCTCTCTCGACCCTCACCGGACTTCTTCCATCGAGCTGGATAACTCGGCGGTTTACCGCCGGGTTAAGTCCATATTCAATGTGGAGAAGGAGTTCTCTGAGGTTTGGGAGTGGGGACTTGAGCCCTTCACCCGGGGCAACCCTCCTCCAAAGGTGAATTTTCCTGTTCTTATTTTCCGAATCTTCTCTGTACGTCGATTCACTTTTGTAACTTGTCCATTGTTGCCTTGTTCTCAGTGATTCCTCCAGCAGCCACTGGAGGATGGCGAGGTGCTGGCGAGCAAGTGGTTGACGGACCGCATCGAGGAGGACGAGGAGGAGCCTAATCCGGAGGCCTTCCTGCCTACCCAGGACGTCGTCAGACGCAACGCTGGTAAGGCCTCTTCTCTAAGGGATTGGCTAGACGATGATGACTCGGACGTTGAGGTCCTGGAGGTAATTGATCCGGTTCCATCTCTTACACGCACCTGGCTATGTTCGAATGTTTAGCTAACCCGGATTATCAGGTCCACGAGGTTCCTCCTCTTTCCACTGGTGGCCCGGCCCCTGCTCCTTCCCATAAGCGCGCAGCTACTTTGGCCGCAGCTTCGGAGGTGCCGCCGCCCAAGAAGAGGCAGAAGAAATCCAGGGAGAAACCCTCGTCCAAGCCGGCCGCCAAGAGCACGGTTCGGAGGGTGCCCAAACCTTGGGCTCCTTCTACCGCGGATGAGTAAGTCCTTTAATTCTGCTTCTTGGAATTTTTCCTTTGCTTGCTTTTGTTTCTTACTGATTCTCTCTTTTTGACTTGGTGCTATTTCTCAGAGCTCCTAGGGATATCCCTCAGAGCGTCTCCGGCATTGCCTCCCCACTCCGGAGTAGTCCCTCTCCCCCCGCAACGACAATTATCGTCCGCTCAGCCCCATTCAAGAGGGCTCCACGGTTGCGCCTGACCAGAGCCCACCTCGCCAAGAGGAGGGCAACATTGGCACGGGGGGTAGTGGGGTGCCTCTGGATACGGCGATGCCGGATCTCCCCGGTTCCTCGGTCTTAGCACCAAATCTTGAGGTGCTAGTTTCATCGGCGCCGCCCCTAGCAAGTCCTTTTGTTCCAGTACCCCTAGCATCACCAGCACCAGCATCAGCACCAGCAACACCACCAGCAGCAACAACAATACCAGCAGCACCAGCAGCATCAGCACCAGCACCAGCAGCGTCAGCACCAGCACCACCAGCATCAACACCAGCTCCATCAGCACTAGCATCAGCACCAACAGCATCAACAGCAGCAAAAGCCTCCAAGCTTCCCAAGAGAAAAGCCCTATTGTCTCCCTTTGGGTCTACCCCTTCCATGTCAGATATTTTTCAAACTGTTCCTCCACCTTCATCCGGCGAAGTCAAGAAGACTTCCAGGTCAGCAAAGAGAACTTCTTCCGGGTCTACTGCTTCCGGGTCAGAGAGCAGCCAACAGCTGGTTTTCATACCAGCCCCGCTGCAGCTCAATCCGCTAGGCGGGAGGCCCACGTGAAGGGTCTTGTGGCGAACTATTCTCTGAGCGGCAAAAGCTACAGTCCACTCCTCCTTGAGTATGTGAAGAACTGGAATAACGCAGAATTCGTCGACCCTCAAGACTATCTGCCAGAGAAGTTCGGCCCAGCCGAGTTTAGAGCCCAGATGAACTCCGCTACCAAGGCTATCTCCTTAGCTGGCCCGATGATGGAGGTAATTCTTTTCTCTGATGTTGATGTTTTACATAACTGAGCACTTGTAGATATAGCCCCTAGTCCCTGAGCCTCCGAGGGAATAACTTGTTATTCGGTCGAATGCTTCTTGTAGAACTTAACTTTTATTCATAATGACATCAAATTTTAGTATAGTTAGAGCCGGGTCTAGTTCCATTGGCTCGTATCTTATGCACTTCGAATATGCACACACCTAGAGCCGGGTTAAGTTCCACTTGGCCCGGGTCTTGTATACTTCGAGTATCCACACACTTAGAGCCGGGTTAAGTTCCACTTGACCCGGGTCTTGTATACTTCGAATATCCACACACCTAGAGCCGGGTTAAGTTCCACTTGGCCCGGGTCTTGTATACTTCGAATATCCACACACCTAGAGCTGGGTTAAGTTCCACTTGGCCCGGGTCTTGTATACTTCGAATATCCACACACCTAGAGCCGGGTTAAGTTCCACTTGGCTCGGGTCTTGTATACTTCGAATATCCACACACCTAGAGCCGGGTTAAGTTCCACTTGGCCCGGGTCTTGTAGACTTCGAATATCCACACACCTAGAGCCGGGTTAAGTTCCGCTTGGCCCGGGTCTTGTAGACTTCGAATATCCACACACCTAGAGCCGGGTTAAGTTCCGCTTGGCTCGGGTCTTGTAGACTTCGAATATCCACACACCTAGAGCCGGGTTAAGTTCCGCTTGGCCCGGGTCTTGTAGACATCCAATATCCACACACATAGGGCCGGGTTAAGTTCCACTTGGCCCGGGTCTTGTAGACTTCGAATATCCACACACCTAGAGCCGGGTTAAGTTCCGCTTGGCCCAGGTCTTGTAGACTTTGAATATCCACACACCTAGAGTCGGGTTAAGTTCCGCTTGGCCCGGGTCTTGTAGACTTCAAATTGTTTTTACTCTGCTTTTGAACTTTGCCATTGCCTTGCTTGTTTCAGATTACCATTAGCGCCGATCCGCTGAGTTCCATCGCCTGCTGGACTCCTACAAAGACATTCACACGCGTTATGGTAAAGTCCTGGTGGAGTACCAGAAGAGGGGTAATTTTCCATTCTTTGTTTTCCGTATTTACTCGAATCTTCTCAGGATCCATATGAATTTGTTGTCTGAATCATGCAGCCGAGGTTGAACATGAAAACATAGTCATGCGGAAGAACCTTGCTGAAATCAAATGTAAATTTATCCCCACCACACACTCGTTATGTTTTCCTTCCTTTATCCGGTGGACACTTATACTTTGGGTCCTCCGGATCATTATGTTGTTGTAGTTGCTCTCGAGGATAGCGTCACCATGCCTGAAATGATGACTCATTTCCTCGAGCAAGCAGGGAATCATGAGGCTGAGCTGAAGAAGAAGGATGAAGAGATATCTCGGCTCCAACGTCAGGACTCGGAGATCACTCGGCTGAATGCCGAAATCCAGAGGCTTAAGAGCTTGCATAAGTCCGAGTTGGAGAAGGCCGACCAGGAGTTTGCTAAGGAGAAAGAGCGTCTAACCACACAAATCTCCAAGGATAAGAGCCTATTGGAGGAAGCTGATGTCAAGCTTATGTCGGTGACCACCGAATATGAGAAACTCCAGGCCCGTAGTGCCGGTGTTGATTCCGAGCTTCAGCGACTCCTCTTCTAGATCTAGCGTGAGTTTTCTGCCCTTGCCTAATTTTCTTTCCTCTGGATTTGGTCCTTTTGCTCACTATTTTTCTTCTCATTCTTAGGCAAATTTCCAGAGAGTGATATGCTCGGTGCCTCTGCCATACGCCAGTCTCGCGAACAACATGGTATTCTTGCTACCCCTGGTGCCGAGCCAATCCCGTATACCACGGAGGATCTTCTGACGAGTCTCACCGCTCGCCTTGAGGTAGTTAAGAACCACGGCGCATATATTATCCCAGTGGCCACACGGATGTTCAGCTACCTTTGGCCCAGTGAATCCATTCCCATGAAAGGCTCAGATTTCATAGCCAAGTTAATGGAATGTGACACGCGGCTGCATCTATCGCGCGAATTTGCCGCGCGGGCTGGGGCCGGCATTGCTTTGAAGTTTGCTCTCTCATGGTACGGAGGAATTGATCTGGCGTTGCTCACTCGCATGCGCACTGGGTTTAAGTGGTGCGAGGATCCGGAGTGGATCGCGTGCCGCAAAGCCTGTGCTAACAAGCTTATCCAGTACTCCTTCTGCCATGCTTGGAATGAGGGGCCGAGTTATCTCGATGCCGTTGATGAAGAAGTTATCTCTGGAGATGAAGAGGAAGGGAGCAAAAGTGAGGGCTCCGAACTGGGCGATGAGGCTGAAGATCCGGAGGATAGCGAGGTTAACCCGGAGGATGAAGCCGAGGCTAGCGCCCCTCCCCCACACTCCGAAGTACCTCCTTCATCAACGGATGATTCATCTCCTGCTCCAGGTCCTTAAAAAACACTGGTCACATTTATCAGATCCCCGGAATGCCGGCCGTAAATGTATTAAATACTTTGGTTTGGTTGTTCTACAATTTTATGTTCTGAACTAAGTTTTATTGCTGGATTATCGTGGACGAAGTACCCGAGTTTCATTTTCTTGTTCTCCCAATTTTTGACTCGGCTCGCGTCTACCTTGATTCGGTTTTTTGACTTACGAGTCCGTGGTTCAAAAAATTGACTTAACAGTACTTGAAACCTTGAGATCAGCTCACAATTTTCCGGCATTTTAGTGACCAAAACAAACTAAGGGTTAGTCAAAAAACCAATGTCGGCCCGCTTAAGTTCTTTCCCTTAGTCGTTTTTCATGTGCCTTGCCATTCCAAACTTGTTCTCTTGCTTGCCATGAAGCCAATTCATGTCGGACAACAGCAAAGTCGAAGAGTTATGTTTTTGGTGCTTACACATTACTAATCCAACTAAGGTATAAGCGACTTAACCCAGTCGACATAAAAAATACAAAAACAAGAAACAAGTATTATAGCAGTCCCCGAGTCTCTGCTCGGGGCGGCAAAGTTTTTATTGATAGGCTCATTGCCGACATACATACCGACATATTAGTTGTTCGGATACATTCACCTCTTAGGTGTAGAAAGGACGAAGCAGTGCTACGTTCCACGGTCGTTTGGATTCCTCTCCGGACCTGTCCACCCTGTTCTTTTCTTGTGGTTGTGCATCAATAAGATAGTAGGAGTCATTGCGCAAGGCTTTGCTCACAATGAAAGGACCTTCCCATGGACGGGATAACTTATGCATGCCAGCAGTGCGCTGTATTAGCCGTAGTACCAAATCACCTTCCCGAAAGACTCGGGGGTTTACTTTACGGCTATGATAGCGTCAGAGACTTTGCTGATATATGGCGGATCTGGACAAGGCCAGTTCCCTCGCTTCTTCCAGAAGATCAACATCATTTTGCCGGGCCTCGCGCACTTCGGTTTCTGTGTATTGGGTGACTCTTGGCGAATCATGCTTTATGTCGGCTGGTAATACAACTTCTGCCCCATATACCAGAAAGAATGGTGTATAGCCTGTTGATCCATTCGGAGTTGTTCTTAAACTCCACAGTACCACTGGTAGTTCTTCTATCCAACACCCCGCTGATCTTTGCAGCGGCTCTATGAGCCGGGTTTTTATCCCAGACAATACCAGTTCGTTGGATCTTTCCACTTGCTCGTTCGATGCGGGGTGGGCAACTAAGGCGACATCTAACCGGATCTTCTTTTCTTGGCAGAATCTCGCAAACGCTCCTTCCGCGAAATTTGTTCCAATATCAGTTATGATGCTATGGGGATAGCCGTACCTTAGGATTATATCCTTGAGGAATTTTACTGCTGTTGCCCCATCACATTTCCGAATTGGTTTTACTTCAATCCACTTGGTGAACTTGTAAACCATGACCAGAATATGGGTCATCCCTCCTTTGGCCGGCTTAAATAGTCCTACCATATCTAGGCACCATACAACAAATGGCCATGTAATGGGGATATGTTTCAGCTCCGACATTGGTAGGTGAGTTTTCATGGCGTATCTTTGACAACCATTGCATTTTCTCACCAAGTCCTCTGCTTGCTCCAAAGCACTAGGCCAATAAAATCCATGCCGGAAAGCTTTTGCTACTAAGGCCCTTGAGGAGGCATGGTGGCCACATTCCCCTTGGTGAATATCCCGGAGTATGTCAAGTCCTTCCTCCAGATTAACACACCTCTGCAGTACTGCTGTCACACTCCTTTTGTATAGTTCAGCGTTGATAATTGTGTAGGCCTTTGCCCTTCTCTGAATCTGCCTTGAACTTATTTCATCATCTGGCAAGGTTCCCTCTTTCAGAAAATCAAAAATTGGCTTGGCCCAAGTTGGCACAGTCCGGACGGGAAATGGTTCCTTATCAACTTACATTGCATCCACCGACATAACTCCTTATGGATCAGACTGAACAGTCCCCGGGTTTGATGAGGCAGTTCCCGGGTCTGCTGAAGCAGTCCCCGGGTTTGCTGAGGTGCTCCCCCACTCTATCTCCATAGGTGCAGCTCCTGATCCGGAGAGCGCCGGGATGTAGATGGAATCTGATTCGGGTGAGGGCGTGATAGATGGTTTTCTCAGGTGCTCCAAGGCAACATTTGGCGGGATTGGCTGCCGAGACAAGCCCAACTTAGACAGCGTATCTGCCGCCTTGTTTTCAATCCGGGGTATGTGATGGAACTCACATCCGTCAAAAAACCCACTTATATTTTTAACATGGAACCTATACAGGGCCATGTTAGCATACAAGGCATTCCAATTTCCAGATACTTGCTGCACCACCAAATCAGAATCTCCAAAGCATTTTATCCGACGTATCCCTACTTTTTTCGCCACTTTGAGACCATGGACCAATGCTTCGTACTCCGCCACATTATTCGAGGCACTGAAGTGGATTTCAAGGACATATTTCAGTTGATCCTTCTTGGGCGAGGTAAGCACTACTCCGGCGCCCAACCCATCTTTCAATTTCGATCCATCGAAGTGCATTTGCTAATAATTGGAATCCGGCAAGGGTGGCTCGTACTGCATTTCAGCCCAGTCCACAAAGAAATCCGCCACGGCTTGTGACTTGATTGCATCCCTTCTGTCAAATTGTGGTGCATAGGGAGATAACTCGATTGCCCACTTTGCTATCTAGCCGCTTGCGTCTTTGTTACTCATAATTTCCGAAATGGGTGCCTCACATATCACCTTGATGGGGCGTTCCTCGAAATAGTGTATGAGTTTCTTGGATGACATATATACACCGTATGCCATTTTCTGATAGTGAGGATAGTTCTGTTTCGAGGCTGATAATAGCTCGCTCAGATAGTACACCGGCCTTTGCACGAATTTTCCTTCCTATTCGCGTCCACTACGATTACTGCACTTACGACTCGGTTGGTCGTGGCTACATAGAGCAACATTGGCTCCTTAGGTAGTGGCGCGGCCAGGATTGGCGCAGTAGATAACATCATTTTCAACTCTCGAAATGCAAGATCTGCCTGTGGCGTCCATGCGAACTTGTCTGCCTTTTTCATTAGTTGATAGAGGGGCAAGGCCTTCTCTCCCAACCGGCACATGAACCGACTTAACGATGCCAGGCAACCAGTGAGATTCTGCACATCGTTAAGGCATTTTGGTAGTTCCATTCTTTCTATGGCCTGGATTTTTGTCGGGTTAGTTTTAATGCCACGGCTAGACACCAAAAAACCGAGTAACTTTCCGGCGGGTACACCAAAGGTGCACTTCTCTGGGTTCAGCTTCATAATGTCTACCGGATATCCTCAAGGAGCGTATTGCTTTCCTTGGTTTTTATTACCACATCATCCACATAGACTTACACATTCCGACCTATCTGATCATGTAAGCATTTTTGCATGCATCGCTGGTACGTTGCTCTTGCATTACGTAGTCCAAACGGCATAGTGTGATAGCAATAAGCCCCATACGGGGTAATAAACGCAGTCTTTATGTGATCATCCGGATTCAGGGGTATCTGGTGGAAACCAGAATATGCATCAATGAATGACAGTAGCACACATCCGGCCGTTGAGTCTATTACTTCATCTATTCTACGGAGTGAAAATGGATCTTTGGGACACACCTTATTCAGGTTCGTGTAATCAATACACATGCGTCATACCACGGCTACGTTCGGATCATATTTCTTTTTCTCCACTGGCACCGGATTAGAGAGCCAATCCGGATAGAGTACTTCCATGATAAACCCGACCGCTAGGAGCCTAGCTATTTCATCTCCAATGACCTTCCTTCTGTCTTCGGCGAAATGCCGGAGTGGTTGCTTCACCGGATTTGCCCCGGGTCTTACGTTCAATGAGTGCTCAGCCAACTCCCTCGGTACACCTTGTAGATCCTGGGTAGACCAAGCAAAGATATCCCGATTCTCACGGAGGAAGTTGACGAGCTCGCTTTCCTATTTTCTACTTAACCCGGCACCAATAGTCACGGTGCGCTCTGGGAACTGATCATCAATCGGCACTTTCTTCGTGCCCTTAGTCGCTTGGAAGGATACACTCCTGTGCGGGTCGGTCAGGGTCGGCATATGCTGTTGCGTGGATTGAGCCAGTGCCGCCACTTCCAGTATCTTCCTTTTTTCTTGGGCTATCACGAGTGACTCAGCTAAATTAGACCCGGCTGAGGCACACTTGATCGAACGCCGGAAGTCCCCTGTTACAGTTATCACGCCCCTTGGCCCGGGTAACTTCATCTTGAGGTAACTAATGTGGGTAGTTGCCATGAATTTGTTCAGTGATGGCCTGCCGAGTAACGCGTGATAAGCGCTCTCCAGATTCACCATTTCGAATTCCAAGTTCTCAGTTCGGCAATTGTCTCTTGTGCCGAATAACACGTCAACCCGAACCTTACCAATTGGCTCACACGAAATACCCGGTACAATGCCGTGAAAGGTGGTCCTCATTGCTTGCAACATGTTCTCCGTTATTCCCAACTTGTGCATGGTATCCTTGTACATAATGTTGATACTGCTGCCATTGTCAATTAGTACCTTGGAAAACCTTACATTGAGATTCGGCCCGATGAACGTCGGATCCAGGACCAGTGCATAGGTTCCTGGGCTTGGCATGATCTTCGGGTGATCCTTGACACTCCATGTAATCTCCATATCCGCCCAGGGCATATACCTCACTACTGCTGGCATTACTGCGTTCACCTCCATATGCCGGTGCTGCAAGCTTTTCCGATCATTCTCTTCCGTGGTGAACACACAGTAGATTTGATGATGTTCCCTGTACTCATTTCATCCCTCATTCTCATTGTAACCTTGACCTTGTTGTTGGCTATTGCCCACTTGATGTACCACATCCCTTCTTTCCGGATTTTCGTACCTCGTAGAAGGTGGTGGCAGCATCAGTTGCTGTCCATTTCCCCCTGTCAGTAACGATGGCCGTGGTGCTTCATTTCTAGGTGCTTCGTTCCGAGGTGCCTAAGCATTCCCCGAACTTCCCTGTTCTAACTTCCTCGTCCATTCACATTGTCGGGTTGTATGATTCGCTGGCCTATTCGGGCTTGGCGTATGGAACTTGCAAGGTTGATCCAGCATGGACTCAAATGTATACCTCGGTCTATCCTTTCGTTCTTGCCATTGCTTCTTCTGCTCCGGGATCCAAGGTTTTTCCCCTCATTTTTCTGCTGCCAATTTTGCCCTCCAGTTTTTTGGCGCTGGCTTGCTCCGGCATTGGAATGATCCCGGTCTACCGCTGCAACCTGTTGTGAGTTATACCGGTAATCCGGATGCTCATCCCTTCTTTTTCCTCGAAACTCATTCCTCCTTGATGATCCGGGGCCATCTCGGCCGTAATACTCCTTGTTTGCGTCGCTTGACATTAGCGGGGGTTGTGTTGGATCTCCCAAGGCATACAAATATGCGATCCGGATTGTCTCAGCCAAGGTAGTTGGTATGTCTCGCTGTAACCTCTGCCACAGCATACTTCCATATCTGCATCCCTGAATGAACCACGCAATAGCTTGTGATTCAGTTACTCCCTTGCACGACTTTCGCACATTGCACCACCGAGTCAGAAAATCTCTGTCTGTCTCATTCGGTCTCTATTGGCACAATGCAAGGGTCTGTGGCCTGTTGGGTCTCTTGTACGTGCTTGAAAAGTTACTAACGAACAGCTCCTGGAAATCCAACCAACAGTTGACACTCCCTGGTGGCAACTTGTTCAGCCAAACACGCGCTGGTCCTTCTAGCATTTGTGGCACATACCTTACCGCCCATCTCAAATTTCCTGTTGCGATCTTGACTGTTGTGGCGTAGTCAATTAGCCAATCCTCCGGCCTGGTACTTCCGTCGTAAGTTCGGGTTCCTCTGGCTAGCTAAAAGTTCAGCACTGGTGGCTCATTCATGATCCGGGGCCCAAAGCATGCTGGACCCGGTGGACCTTGTATCTCAATTTGCTCCGACCTATAGATCCTATCCAATTTCAGCCTTGCATCGTCTGGTTGTAAGTTTCTGATCCCCAACCTCGACCCAATCATGTGGTGATCCGGTCTAGGGTATCTGTCGTTGACCATAGCCGAATAACCATCATTGTACCTTTCTTGATCCGGACAGGCATTTTGTTGTTGTGATGCTTGTCCCGCGCTCCCCTCTTGCCGAGGTGCGCACTGTTGCTGTGTCCGAGGTAAATTTTGCCCCGTCCCCACAGGGTCGCGCTGTCCGGCATTGCTGTTGGCAGCATTTCTTTGACCGGCATTACCTTGGTCACAGTTACCTCGGGCGGCCACACCTCGGCTGGTACTGTGCCGGTCCTCATCAACTTGTACTGCTTTGCCTTTTCTGGCCCTTACCGGGTCATAAGGAACCATCTGTTTGTCTCTCCTTCCAGAGTCTACTACATCTTCTCTCCTAGGGTTATGACCTGGAGATGACGCGGCTCCTCTGGATCTCGCCGGGTTATTTCTAGCCGAATGTACCACCTGTGAGTCTCCTGGTGGCACCGGGTTTGCCTTGTTTATCTCTTCATTTTTCTGGCAAGCAACTCTCAACAAGTGATTTACCCTCTCTTGTTTCCTTTGCCGGGCCTCTCCAGTTAAACCTTCTAACTTGGATGCGGCCGCGTTTGCTGCCCTGAGGTTTTTTGCCGGGGTACTGTACCGATCCAGCCCTCTTATTACTATCGTGGCTGTCTGACCCAGCCTAGGCTCGTATTCCTTGTCAATCTCAGTTATCAGGTTCCTGCCCTAGATTTTCACTCCATCTATGTGGTTTGCCTTAGCATATTCTCTCAAGGTGATGTTCAAAGACTGATGTTGCTCTGCTACCTTCTTTGCCCCAGCTAACATTTTCCGCCTAGTTTCCTCTAACTCAGCTTGTGCCTGAGCCGGATCTACCACAGGTGCTATTGGCATTGCTAGGCTATCTATTGCTTGCTGGAGCACGTCCTCTGGCCTTTCTAGCGGTGGAAACCTAGACCTGGTTTGCTTTGGTGTTACCTCTGGCTCTGGCGCCGGACCCTTGCTCGGTCCCGTGTCAGGCACGGTCATCAGGACCTCACGCTGCTAGTGGGGCGAGTGATACGCACCCCGCGAGCTGCGCTGAGAGGTGGCTCGCCTCCCTCGACGATGTGCCGTGGATGAATGCAGGTTTCGTCCATGCCGACGTAGATCTTGTGCGCGCCAAGCTTGATGAAGACGTTGTTGCGCGGTGGAGGGTTCCTGCCAAAGCTTCCTGCGTTATCGCTGATGTAATCCAGCGCTCCAAAGCGCTGAACCAAGCCTAAGACAACACGCTCGCCGGTGCTGGAGAAGTTTCCCATCTGAATTTTCACCCCTGCTAGCACCGCTAGCCCCACGGTGGGCGCCAACTGTCGTGGTGGTGGCACGGAAGATGCCATGGATAGGCTAAAGATGGGGCCAATGAGTGCTAGGGGAATCAAGGGAGGGAGAGCGTGGTGATTCCACGCACATATATTCTTGTATTCTCTCTATCAATGATGTTTACAAGCGCTCTTGAGGCTCTCAGCAAGGAGACGATGTCTCTTACTCCCTACCAACTAGCCCTAGAGTTCTACCTTAGACAAAGAGAATGATCGATCCTCCTCTATGGAGGCCCTGGTGCTCCTTATATAAGGGAGCCCGGGTTACAATTCTAGGGCACAGGTGGCAGCATATTCGTAGAATATGCTCCTCGCGTAAAGCAGATGCTTCTTTATTCTCTTTAATGGCTCGTCCGGAATTTGGACATAACCCACAGCGTAATCCTTGTCTTTTGGCGTCACCAGACATAGGCTACGTCATCCGGCTTTGCCCGCGTCACCTTGGTCGCCCCTGACCTGCTGGTCCTCTTCTTTTACTTTACTTCGCTCATGCTATAGCTAATAAAGCCACCTTTTGACCAGCGGGGGATTCCTTCTCTTGGAAGCCAAGATAATCCGGCTAGCATATAGCTACTCTAGCTTACCAAGTCACCTACAAAACATATAGACATGGCCGGCATATATCTTATGCCGGCCGGACCATAGTCAAGGAGATGCTCCCTGGGCTGGGTCACACCGTGATTCGGCCTGCCTGGAGGTGACCCGGTCAGCACTTGCTTTGACCGTGCCATACACCGGCTAACTCGGCCCTTATACCCCGGTGTTACCCTACCCGGGGTATCCCCCCAACAAGTCGTATAGTCCCCAACATGATGCCCTCCATAAGGACTATCATGGCAAGCTTTTAATATAATGCTCATCTCGTGATCTGGTACACATTTCCTAATCATCCCATCAAGTCCGTGCCTATATAAATAAGGTTAATCCCAAAAGTAATATTTCAAATCATTAAAGAATTTATTTCTCGGATTATAAGTCATTCCCTTTGGTAGAAACTTACTGACATGGGTATGATTAATCGAGTTCCTACTATTAGTTACCCTGGTTGCATAAAGTCCTACGACCCGTGAAGCCCACGAAGAATAAAGGAAGGTCGAAGAAGCATCCAACGGATACAAAGCGTGTCTTGGCAATCAAGGAAGAAGTAGAAACCGATATTGTATTAGAGGTGTAATTGTAACTTGTAACCTATCTGTATACGGCTTTGGGACCCATCCTATTATATAAAGGTTGGCAGAAGCCAACGGACAAGTATCGAAAGCTTTCAGCAATTTGTAACCATATTGTCCATAAGCAATCAGATGACTTCTACTCCCTTGTTTATCTGATCAGCCGGTGAAATCCCCAACGTTCTCTTTTCCATGAAACCCTAAGTCCATAACCATGGGCATTGCCGAGGTTAACCCTCATCAATTGGCACCGTCTGTGGGAAATCTGAACGTTGGAGTCATGGATTCGGCGACCCCTTTCACCAAGCAGCAATCCGACAATAGCGGTTCCCGTCAAGTTCAACGGAGGATCCGATCTCATCATCGGGAGCTTCCACTTTCACGTGGAAGAACCCGAGAATCTTTTCCTATCGTCCCCGATCTATTCGGGTCTTTCGGCCATCATAGCAGCGCCTACGGCGATAACTACATCTTCCGTTGGCTCATCTGAAGAATCCACAGCCTAGTCGGTAAATAGCGAAGAGAATTATAAAAACTTCTAAGTCCATAACCATGGGCTTTGCCAAGGTTACCTCTCATCACGTACCCACCAGAAAATTAGCATAATCTGCAAACCATGGGTCATGCGATTCTACTGTGGCAACATATACCCCAGGCGTAGATTCATTAATAGGATTGGAATCTTCAATTATACCTTCCATACATGATAGGTGATCAGCAACCGAATTATATTTACATTTTTATCAACTATTTATAAGTCATATTCTTGTAGTAATAGGACCCACTTAATTAAACGAGGCTTTGCATCTTTCTTTGCTAAAAGATGTCTTAAAGCCTGGTGATCGGTATGCACTATTACTTTGGAGTTTATAATATAATGTCTAAATTTATAACAAGCAAAAACAAAATCTAGAAATTACTTCTCAGTTGTTGCATAATTCCTTTGATCTTCATTAAAAACACGACTAGCGTATTGAATAACATTTAAGTTTGGGCATTCTATTTGTCCAAGAACAACCCCAATCGCATAGTCACTAGCGTCGCACGTAATTTGAAACGGTTCATACCATCTGGGTGGTTGGATAATAGGTGAAGAGACTAGAGCCTTTTTAATTGTTCAAAAGAAGTGATACAACTTTTATCAAAAGCAAAAGGAATGTCCTTATTCAGTAAGTATGTCAAGGGGTGCAGCCAGTTTAGCAAAATCTTTAATAAAACATCGATAAAACCCTTTGTCCCCAAGGAAATTCCTTACTCCTTTAATGTCTTATGATACCAGTGTCTAGCATGCGTATAACTTCTTTTATCACTACCTCCTTCATTCTAGGATTTATTCTATTTTGATTATCAACAAAAGGTTTGGCATCTGCAATCATAGGTATATTATGAGTTACTATAGAAGGATCTATCCCTTTTATATCACTAAGAGTGTATCCAAAAGGTTCACGGTTCTCAATGAGTACTTCTAATAATTTTCGATTTTCCTCGGGAGAAAGTTGATCATAAATGATTATAGGGCACTTACCTTCTTTGTCTATAAATACATACATGAGCCCGAGTGGGAGGGGTTTTAGTAACAATGGAGGTGGACCCTCATCTCCCTTCCTTTCCAATTCTTCAAATTCATCTTTAAGACGATTTTGCACTTCAAGCGTAGTATCAAGGATATTATTGAGATATTCTTTTCCTTTATAATTTGGGATTGAGTCATTATTGGTTAGGCTTCTTTCCAATTAAGTTTGTGGAGTACCAAAGTAAATTGCTGCCAATTCTTCAATAGTACTTTCTTATTTTATCTCAGTTTTCTTTTCATACGGCAGCTTCTTGAATTGCTTGCAATTAACCTTTAGATCTTCTTCTTCAAACTATAAGGACATAGTCTCTTTATTGTCATTAATATAAATGTTTGTAGAATTGTAAAATGGACTACCCAAAATAACAGGACAAAATAAGTCTGATTGCATATCAATAATGTGAAAATCAATAGGGGTAGAAAAACGTTCCTACAGAGATGCCAACATTGTAAAGAATTCCATGGGATTCCTGTGAGGTTCTATCTGAGAGCATTATGGTTACATCAGTAGGTTCAAGCTCTGATTCATCAAGATAATATCGTAATCCCTCATAGATAGAATAAGCCATAATGTGTATGGAAGAACTCAGGTCACAAAGTCCTAGATAAGTAGATTCATCTAACTGGAAAGGAAATTTTTGTTTATCTTTACTTACCATTAGGCTTACCTTCAATTATATCAGAGGATTTCCTACTTAGCACCATTACTTCCTTTTCAATGACTTCAGGCTCTAGAAGTTCTTTCACTATACCAATATTTGTCTTAACGGTCCCCAGATCTCTGGTTAACTTCCCAATCCTCCTTGTGCCTTCATTTTAATTTTTTCCTCTTTTTGGTAAAATAGCTTCACCTTGAGCCAATAGCCTCTTCTCTACTCATGTAAACTCGTTCTTTGGGACAGGCTTCATGAGCTTTTCATCGCAGGGTTTCTCGTAGCATTCCCATTCCTTCGGAATCTATAAATGCTCAGCATAGGTTTTGACAATATGAACAATCATACGAGGGTCAAGGTTAATGTTTCCAAGTAGTTTCACTACTTTACCTCATGCTAGAAATTTCCTTAAACAATCATATTCTATAGGATTTTTTCTTCATTTAGTTCAATTCCACAATGGGATTCTTACATCTTATGAACTGTATCTAGAAAATTCTAGGCTCTTTCAACACTAAATTCAGTAAATGATCCATTAGTAAGAGAATCTAAAGAATTTTTATTATTTGTGCTTAGCCCTACTTAAAAAGTGTGTACTACCAACCAAAGCGAGAAATCGTGGTGAGGGCAACGATCAAGTAATCCCCAAAACCTTAAGTATTCTTCGTAAAGGCTTTCCTCGAGGCCACCTTTGAAATTTGTGATCATATGTATAGCTCCAAGGGTCTTCGTCCTAGGAAAGAAATCAATTAAGAATGAAGAGGATAGACTCTCCTAGGAGTTAGTAATCTTTGTATGACATTCAATGTACCAAGAACGAGCTTCGTCAATAAGAGTTTGACAAAAGAGAGTTAATTTATCCTCATCCTCGATAAATATATTTAGGCGAAAAGTCCCACAAGTCTCTTCAAAGAACCCAACATGCTCATATGGAACCTTCGTACCATCCCCTGCAAAAAAATTAGCATGCAAAAGACCCAGCATCATGGGGTTAATGTCATACCCATCAGGGTTGTTGGATTTTAAATAAGAGTCCATGGGTGGACCAGAATTCTTTACAGCTTCAAGCTGAATAATATGCCGATACTCTCCCATGGTGATTACCTAAAACTAGTAAACAACTTTAGTAAAACAGTTAATATAATTAGCAACTTAGAACAAAGACCAAAAGCGCTTAGCTCCCTAGCAATGACACCAGAAAATAGTTTGATATCTGTAAGTGCACATATCGATTGTAGCTAGTTTCAAAATAAGTGTATCAAACCCACAGAGAGCTATTTGGTTAACCTCTTTATGCCCTTTGTCACTATGTATCAAAGGATACTTGTAAGCTGCCTTTGATATGAAGTGAAGGGTGTTTGAAAGGTTTCTGTGTTTAGATGTAAGAAAGTAATAAAAGAAAATAAAAGTAAACTAGTAACAAAGCGTTGGAAAAAGGGTGTTGGAACTCGATGAGGCTAAACTGTTCTCGGGGATGTAGGATACACCACTAGCATATAAGAATTATTCATGATTAGGATAATCTATATCTTTCATGATGATATGTCTAGAGGGAGCTCCATAATAAGATGTTCACTACAAGTCTCGTGAGCAGTCGCTTCTACGAGTCAAGTTTTGAGGTCATCTCTAAATAACCACAGCAATACCTGCGGGCAAACCACTTCTATAGACCACCACACTTAAGGGTTTCTCCATGGATATTGTATGAGCTTAGTGAATCTCCCTTAATTCTCCCTTTGACCATGTAAGTTATTAGACGATACTTGTAGTCACAAAGTAGCACCGTACATACTCCCATACACGTCCAAAAGATATTTCTGTCTTCCTACTCCTGAAGCCAAATGCTATGTGGTTGACTTCACATACCATCTAGAGAGAGAGATCTAACACAATATCACTAGTACAAACTCGTTACTTAGAGACTACGCCTAGAGCCGGTTTACCCCAAAACTACAAATCACCGACTGTGTTCATCAACCTCAGGCGGTCATATTTTTTGACCCCCTCTAACTTTAATCTCACACTATTTTTAATATGCACTGTCTCTAGTACGAGTCCCCCTCGGCCGGTCTTTAAAACAAACCGCCTCTATATTGAACCTGATATGACGGAAATTATTGGGAATCTCTCTAAATCACTCAACTGCAGCCGGTAAGAAATATTAATCGCCTCTAGGTGTCTACTGAGGAGGATCATTATGCCAGCCGTCTCGAAAACTAGCGTCGTGCACCTTCCCGAGGTAGCATGCGTGTTTTTTAGGGAAAGCCTGCTCGTGTTGTTAATATAGTTAGAAAGTGGAGATCGTGGTAGCCCCTCATCCACACGATTCCACACCCACGTGTCCTCTCGAGGACTACTAACGGTCCCGCGTATATAAACCCGCTCGACCTTCTTCTTCCATGATCTCATGTCATTTCCCCCAATCTGTCTAGTCACAAAACTCCAATCTGCACCTTCCGCGCATGCCGAAGCTCCTTCGGTTACACCACTGCCCTCCCTAGCTGTGCCATCACGCGTACACGTGGAGACGAGCCGGAGGCGAAGCCAGTTGGAGGTGCAACAACAAATGGCTCGGTCGTCGCCGAACAGGCGGAGGCGTCTTCTCTGGGCACACACGCCACTCGTCGCCATGCCGACGAGGCTTCGAGCTCATCCGTCTAGCCAGTCAGCGTCACCATCGAGAAGCAGGTGGCTGATAATGCTATGGTGCCAGCGGCAGATCTAGATGAGGGGCATGCGGCAGGCAGAGGTAATCCGGTGCTCTACATCAACGACGACATCCTCCACCAAGAAATTGTCGACGCAATCGCGGCGAATGACGAGTTCGAGTAGGAGGTCTCTGATGAGGAGTCTGAGGTACTACTTTGCTAGCTTCTCTAGTCGCAACCGCAGATTTCACTATTCATATGTAGGATTTGCTCAATAGTCTATAGATTATTTTTCTCTTGAAGTAGGGTAGTATATATATGGTTTGAATGGTCGATTGATGCATCCGCCATCTAGTCACATAACCCCAATCTGTCTAGTCACAAAACCCTAATCTGCTTATCAGTCATCTAGTAAATTTACATTTGCTTAACTCATTGTTCATACGGTTCTTCTTGTGCTGTAAATTTAATCAATCTATAACATATGATTTAGGGGGTTTAGGGTTTGCTAGTTGAGTGTTGATTTCGATACACGACATGCATATAACATTACATTTCTATTCTTTATTGAGGCCAATGATTCAATTTTGGCCCAAAAGAGTGCAAGGGGAGACACATATGATGGTGATAGATTTTTTTAGGGATCGTTAGTGAACCTGAGGCAATATACACCAATATAAGTTGTGCAATTCTTACTTTGGTTCGCTAACTCCATCTCTAAAAAAATTATGAGGCCCAGATTTATTCTACACATATGATCTACGATCTTTGAACTGTTTCTCACTGAGGCTGATGATTGAAATTTGTCCCAAAAGAGTGCAAGGGAGACACATATGATGATGTCACTTTTAGGGAGGATTGGTGAACCTGAGGCAGAAATGTACATAAACAACATAGGTTGTGCTATTGGTACTTTGGTTCTCAAACTCCATCTCTGAACAAAATTATAAGACCATTGATTTATCCTCATATGGAACTATATTTATGATGTTTGAATTGTTTCTGATCTTTGAATGATTCATATGATGCATATGTATAGGCATGGTTTTGATCATAAGTTGTTTCTACATGTACCTGAAGATTGTTTAGTTTTTTGTTATTTATAATTACAATATTTAGGATTGTTTTTGTACCTGAATATGTATATCCCTGAGTATTGTTTTGTAGGATTACATTTCAATTTCTTATTGTTGCCAATGATTCAAAATTTCCCATAAAAGAGAAGCAGACACATTGGTGTCAGATTTTTTCAGGGATGAGTTAGTGAACCCGAGGCAATGTACAAGAATAATAGGTTGTACAATTGGTACTTGGTTCACTAACGCCATCCGAGAAGAAACTTATGAAACCCCCATATTTATTCTATATTCATAGAACTATGATCTTTGAATTGTTATTGCATGCATTCATAGTGTATAAGAATTATATTTCAGTTTCTCACTGAGGCCGATGATTGAAATTTGACCCAAAAGAGTGCAAGGAGAGACACATATGATGGTGTCGTTTTTTAGGGATGGGTTGGTGAACCTGAGGAATCAATATACACAAACAATATAGGTTGTGTTGTTGGTACTTTGGTTTGCTAACTCCATCTCTGAAAAAAATATGAGGCCCTTGATTTATTCACATATGGAACTATATTTATGATCTTTGAATTGTTTCTGATCTTCAAATGATTCGTCTGATGCATATGTATATCCCTGAATATTGTTTCGTAGGATTACATTTCAATTTATTATTGTGGCCAATGATTCAAATTTTCCCCAAAAGAAAGGCATACACATTGGTGTCTGATTTTTTCAGGGATGAGTTAGCGAACCCGAGGCAATGTACAAGAATAATAGGTTGTGCAATTGTTACTTGGCTCGCTTATGTGATCCCTAAAGAAACTTATGAGGCTATAATCTTTGTTCTACATATACTCTGCTCCAATTATTTGTCATTTTGTTGAGATGAAATGATATATGAACTGATCAAACTATTGCGGAGATGCATTCTCTTTGATATCAACTTAATATTGTCTTACATATGTTGTCAATTCTTGAGTTGTAATACAGTTCAATCATTATGAGTTCTGAGTTCTGTTCTTAAAAATCAACAGGAGGATTCAGATGAAGTGGGCCATAACAAGTACTCCAGGGACAATAAGAGCCGCTACAAGCCGAGGCGGTTATGGTGCGGGCAAATCACTTTCTACAGTAGGGGGAGACTGTTTTGTCCATTATGTGGCAGAGCCATCGACATGGACCTGGACAGCATGATCCAGCACGTGGTGGACGTTGGCAAAAGCCGAGGCCGAAGGCATTAGCCAAATACCTTGACGCGACACGCAGCCTTTGGCAAATTCCTCCAGGATTATGTCAAGACTGACATGTATCCCCTTGATTAGGCTGTACCGGCCTCCTGCTGATGCCCCTGCTAGGTGTCTCCATGTCCCGGCCTCCTGCTGCTGCCACTGCTTTTATTTTGTATCAGTTAATTATTACCTGTTGTTGCATGTAAGAATATTTGTTACTTGGTGTCTCTAGTAAACCTTCAATATATATATTATTCTACTCCTTTGTATGGAGTTCCTTAAAATTTCTAGTGTTCAATTATATTACTGATCATGCTCATGCACACTACCAAATATTTCTAGTGCTTGATTATATTATAATTGTCAAAAATACATCAACAAGATTTTTAATTGGTGGAAAATTCGTATTGAAGTAACTAAATGATCTCACATCGGCATTAAACATTTGAATTAGTCAAATTCAAAATAGTTGCACCTTATTACTCTACAGCATGATATGAACCTCATTTACTCTTAGGACTCAATTTCACTCTAGGAAGCATATGTAAACACCTTCCTTTGTCTTTAAATTATGAATTATTCTCAAAATTTAGGATTAACAAAATCCGGAGTTCTGAATATTTCCCGCTGTCCGAATATTCACTCAACGAGATTTCCTTCAAATCATACATGAAAAAGGTTATATTGGTGAAAATTTTATAATTAAGTAACCAAATGATCTCACTTCATGATTAAACATTTGAATTAGTCTAATTCAAAACACTCGCACATTATTTCTCTACAGCAAAGCACATGAACACTAGTCATCATGTCTTTCAGGATAAAGATCCAAGGATTGTACTACGCCAATTTTTTTATTCAATTTATGAACCTCATTTAGTCTTAGGGGACTCAACTTCACTCTAGAAAGCATGTATACAAACCTTTATTTTCTTTAAATTATAAATAATTCTCAAATTTTAGGAAAATCAAACGCCAGAGTTTCGAATATTAGCCTTTTCAAATTACTAGTCGTCAAGTACTTGCTGGCAAAATGTAAGATATTCGAAGAACAGACGTTCTTAGAGACTTTTTACACTTGTTGTCGTATGAGGCTAGTACTTGGCACCAAATATCTGAAAATATTTCAAAAAATATTTCAAATCTATGCCACTTTTTTTTCTTCCCCACCCGCCCATACCACTGTCCACCACCGCTGCCTCCGGTCCCCTTCCTCTCCACCACCGCTGCCTCTCGTCCCCTACGGTGTGGACGCTCTCCCTCGCCTCCGAGGACCCTTCATCGTCCAGGCAGGTATACATGAAAACCAAACCCCCAAAACCCTAAATCAGCATATTTGATTTAGGAAATTTTCCATGGGATTTGCCATTTTTCTTCTCGAATTTAAGGTTCAGGGCTATCGAGCTGCAAAGACCGGACGACGTCTTCAAGAGAGCCTCCCCCAGATGGTCTGCATCTGTCTAAACTCTTTCCCCCTTGTATAAATCTCAAAATCTATAGTTGTCACTTCCAGCAATAGAGATTTAATTGTCACTTCCAGCAATAGAGATTTAATTGTCACTTCATTGGTCTATTTTGATTGTCACTTCATTAGTCTGCTCGCATCTTGATTGTATTAAGATTCTCTCTATCTGTATATGTTTAATAGATGGGAACCTGAAGTGACGATGTAGTCACGGTGTCTAGCGATGACAGTTTTTCCATTAACTTTGGTGGTTTTGAATTCCAGTCAACAGATGAAGAGTCCACTAAGAGGATTGGGTTTAGAGGTATCAAAATAACATCAAAATTGCAGTCATCTATTTTGTATGCGTTTAGACGGTAGACATTAATATTCCACCGCATTGAAATTTTTATGTGTTGTTCCATCAGGGCCTCAACACAAGGGGGCACTGTTTTGATAAGCAGATCCTTTTTGGAAATGACATGTATCTGAAAGAAGTTCATGTAGACTTCCTCTTAGACTGGTGTGAACCCGAATTTCCACCAAAAATCAAGTACTATGTCTATAGACTACCCTATTCATCTGTCATGAAAAAGACGTGCAAGCTGGTAAGATGATATATTCTTGATCATGTTATCAACAAGCTACAATGTGATATTTAAATACTTCTAGTAAGCACAAGCATGCTAATTCTTCAATTCTCTATACTTGCCAAGACATTTGGAGCTGAGTTCACAAGAAAATACCTAAAGAATTGCCTTGAAAACCTATTGATGTCCATGTTTGGCAAATGCAGAGCAGAAAGTCAAAGATGGTTAGGATGAAGATTGGAGTTGGTGTAGGCGTTCCAAGTATGAAAACAATAAATTTTACCCTACGCCCCTGACCCTTGATGCTGCCAGGACCTATCTATTAGTAATACAGTAACGGGAGGGGCTTTTCACGAACTTACCCTTGAAGACCGAAAAGCGTTGTCAATGCTTAGGAGAGCGTGGTTAACGTAGAATTCTTCAAGGTCGTGATGAAGTCCTCACGCTCCTGTGGCTCCAACGACTTCAGTTCCTCAAGTGTGACACCTTGCAGGGAGTTACACACGTCCGGTGACTGACGATGACTCCCGCTTCCCCGATCCAGCAGCAGTTGCGGAAGTAGAGCTCCTGGATCCGAATCCCACAGCGCAACGGTGCTCCGCAGTGAAGATGTCTCTCGTTTGCATAGTCCGAACTTGGGACCACAGTCACGAGAGAGAGAGAGAGAGAATATTAATTGGAGGTCTTCCCAAAAGTGAGAAGACCTTTATTGAATATTGTGTGTATTTATCTGGCCAAATAACCCCACTATATATAGGGGGAGGGGAGGTACTACCTCCCTCAAAGTCCCGGGTGGGACCAAAGGAGAGGGAGGGTGGAAGTCACCAGCCAGCCTTACTGGGCCCCGCGCGGGGGGCTTGGCCCATCCGACCACCCCTTGCCCCTTCTCCCCTCTTGCCTTTCCCTAATGGGCCCTCATCCCTCCGAAATTGGCCCATTAAGCCTTTTGACCTTTAAATTGATTTTCTCTTTTATTAAATAATTATGAATAAATGATTAAATCAATATTTAACATTCATTCGTATATTATTCAATCTCCATGGCTATGGAACACCTTCCACCTCCACTCGGACATCCTTCAAACTTACCAAAACCCTTCCGTTTTTCTCTCTAATATTCTTCGGTGATTATTCATCCTATAAACAATCTTTAAGCATCATCAAACCCTTAAGCGTGATACCCTACGGTTCTGGAACACTCCAGACATGGTCGGGACACTCCCGGACCAATGATCAACAGAGGGACCTGGATGGCCATGTGACCCCTGTGTGTTTCACGAAGATCTTTTGTCGTTTGAACCGGGACAATCGTGTCTTATTCCCTTTGTCTCTCGATACTTACATTGACCGAGATCTGATTAATGACATCACCATGTCGTGTTCAATCTCGTTACCGAACAATGCTACTTGACTCGTTCCGACAAGTGATATCCCTGTGATCAAATCACACGCTGCACAGCTATTGGATATAACCTCTCTGAGTGGGCCCTTGAGTATCTTTCTGTCACGTGGACGGACAAATCCTACTTTTGACATATATTGCCTCTACGGTTTCCTCCGAGTACCTAAACACACCTTTATAACCACTATATTACCAAGTGGTGCTTGATGCTATCTAAGCACTCTCAGGAGACAGTGATTGATATAGCTTCACGGTCTAAGGAATAGTCTACGAGGAGCCATTTGTAATCATCATAACTTGAACTTCATGACATGATCGGGTCACGATGTTTAGGTTGGGTATTGGTTCATCATCTCATTCACAGAATGAGTTGACTCCATTTCCAACTGGCATAAATGCCACATGATCAGGAAACTTGATCATCTGTTGACCAATGAACCAGTTACTAGAGTTTCACTAGGAACCCCTGGTTGTTTATATATCACATGTGTATTGATGTTTCCACTCAATACAGTTATAGCATGATATAAAACTTAATCATAAACTATATGAAATATGATAATGGTCCTTACTACTATTTGTCTCTAGGGCATATTTCCAACAGTCTCCCACTTGCACTAGAGTAAAATACACTAGCTGCATTTGTTCTTTAATCATTGGCACCATATATCCGGTACCCTGAACATGCTTGCTCATGGAAGAGTTTGAGTCTTGGGTCTGTACTTTACAGTCCCAAATCCTTTGCAACTTACTAATGTCACCTTGATTGACATTAATACTTTATCATCACATGATAACATCTGTGTGTATGCATCATCGCTATGGCAGCAGAACGAGGCCTGATTCCAGGAGCCTACAGTGACTTTAGATCAACCTCGAGGGCTTTCTCATGGGCACTGTGCCCTAGGACACATCATTCTATGTTAAAAGCGAACTAGCGCCGCCATAACATTATACAACACTTTAGATGGTACCCTTATCTATTATTATAAATGTATTCATCGAAACATGAGTGCACTCTATGCAACTTTCGATGTTTTGTTCACCTCACTTCCTACTTGACTCTAATCGGTATTACGGGAGTTTCCAACATATTCACTTATAACATAACCCTTTATGTTTTAAGATATGTCATCCTTCATGGATTTGAAAAACATGTCTACAGTTCTCTATTAGACACTGCGGACAAACTTATCTCAACATTCCGTGATTCAAACTTAATCACTTTTAAACATTCCTTATTGAATCATATATTATGTTAAGTACATCATGGTTTTCTAAGATAGAACCTATGTCTCAACATAGTGGATGATGATCATCATTTTCTTTCTTTCAACCATTGATGTTAAACTTAATACTATTCCTAACTTGAGTTATTAAGGACTAGTTCCTTAATTAACTTCGATTCTGAAACCCTTTTCAGAATCCCTTAAGGAATAGTACATAATATCATAATATACTTATTATCAACTTTTACTCCTTATAAATAATTATTTATTGGTACTTGCGCTTTTATTCTTAACATCCTTAAGAGTCACTGTATAAGCTCCCACTCAAAATATGTTCCTAACATATTTGGGTATGAGTCACTACTCTTACTCAAACTATGTTCCTACATATTTCAATTTGAGACTTATATTGCTCCTACTCAAAAATATATCATTCACATATTATTTTAGGAAGATTTTATAGCTCCCACTCAATTTCCTGCAAATTGCATATCTACTCGCTATTTTGAACAATTCCAAAATCCTTTGATCAAATATCAAACTTGGAGTTTTACTATGACACATTAGTACTTTTACTAGTTTTAAATACACCAGACATTTAGCACACTTGAATCAAATTCATTTGAATTCGTCCAATACTTGAGAAATTGTGCTTTTGTCATTCACCCCCTTTTCCACTATGGCTTTGCGGTCATTTGGGAAAATTCAAGTAACCCCTTTTACTTGTGAGATTCAGCAACGAATTGCTTTCTAATCTCAAGGGAATTTTGCTTCTAGGATTTCTCATAATTCTAGTTTACCATTATTTCCTCAGTAGTTCGTAGGTATGTCATATTCCAAGAATCATGACAAATTATTCACAAATATCTCCATACAAGATACGGGTTACATTTTGAATCCTACTTCATGTAGTGAAAACACTAGTGGGGAAAACACAATGATCATTATTATTGATTCTTCCCTTTTGTGAAGAGAATTGTTCAGGAACGTTTTCCGTTGCGCTTCTCAACATTCTAATGCAGGGATTTGAATCCTCATCGTATTTTTCACTATCTTCCATTTGCTCCATAATGGAGAAATGTCACTGAATGCGAAATTTCTCAAAAAATGTACCAAAATCCAAGCAATACAAGTTTTGCTTTTCTTTTGGTTTCAGCTACGGATTTCGTATTCAAAGTTTCCAATGAATACTCTACAAGGACTTATTCGCTATTGTTTTGGTTAATTCGAATAACCCCAAAACTTCCACGACGATCCATACTAGATATGGAGCCGCTTTCACGAGTTCAGATGGTTCACTATATATTCTAATTGAGTGCTAACTATTTCTAACTAATGGTCTCTACACCTACACTACAACGATTTATTTTGGCGCCATCTATTTACCCACTTTGATATCTAATATCACATTGCGATGCTTTGCCTTTTGACATTTCAAATGTATTGCATTTCACAATTTTCTTTTATGCCATTCTTATAAAGTCGAATTTCATTACTATTGATCAAATCATAGTAACTAGATTCTCTTTTATATTTATACCCTTTGTTGATGAAACATGTTGATCATATCAAATACTTTCATACTTATGTTTCCTTAGGTAAACTTGTTTACACATTTAAACAATCATATAATGATAATTACCATTTTGTTAAAACACAATACATCGAATATGTATTTACTTTTAACAATTCATTAAACACTTCATATTCAAGTATTACACGGTGTTTCCCGAACTTAGGCATGATTCATATGTGATAAGAAATCGAGTGACTTTCACAAATTATCACATAACTTTGAATTTAAACAATGGTTTCATTCATTAATGAAATATCATTAAGTTGGGAATTTTTCAAGGCATTTCAATATTTTACAAATGTTCATGCAGTATCAGTTAGTTTCAAAACAACCAGGATAATTCACATATAATCAAACAAGATATGAACATAAATAGAAATCATTTATAAAAGTGGAACAACTATTTGTTACAAACTGATATGAATAACCGTCTCACAAAATGTGAGACACACTAAAGAAGTTCATAATATTTTGATTTACAGTAATCATCCTAAACATAAACTAAGTGATAAATGTCGAGGGAGAGTGTCGTTGGCCATCATCATCATGCTCGCCATCAACACGCAACGTCACCTCCTCTCCAGCAAGCACCTCTCATGCAGAAGGATATGTTTTCAGTAAAACAGAACAAGTATCAAATATACTTAACACTGCAAATGTGTTTGCAAGATTATAACATTTATAAAATTGTATTCAGTATACACCTTTGATATTGATGACCTCAGCGACAATGGGTTCAACCATCACATTCGTGAGATATGATATGAACATGTGGAATTCCATTGATTCCGCGTCGCCTCTCATAATGCAAGTTCTGACTTGTGCTTGGTAGCTTAGTGGCAGCGACCGCAACACAACGCCATTTGCAAAATATCCCGTCATCCAGCTATCCAGGAAGTATGCAGGCCTCATGTACACATCATGCATGCGCTCCAAGTGGTCGTCAAGTGATGAGTTCTCCTCCATCTTAATGGAGAGGAAGTCTCCCATCAGCTCATGCTCCCATATGCGTGCTTGTTCCACGAAATGTGTCCTAAGTTGTAGCATTACCGTACGAGGGTTGACATTACCCACGATAGGCCACAGCTCATCCACCATTCTGAAACGCATTGTACCTGAAATGAAGGAGGCCATCTCCCAATGGTGATAGCGGTCTTCCTGTTGCTCTGGGGTCTCTGGGTCAATGGGTTGATCCAAATCCATCTCGTCAAGTATGTAGTCGACCACGTCATTCTCGCTAAGGATAACGTGGAGACACGCAACCCACATAGATAAGTTTGATCCATCTAGCCTAAGCTTCTCTCCTTCTAACCAATCAATCGTCAATAGGAAAGGTGGCATCGGGGAGAACCTTTTCTACATTTATAATTGCAAAAGTAATTTAGACTAAGTTTATAATTAAATGAGTTAATAATAACTCCACTCAAAAACACCTATCCCCAGAAGGGTTCCTAGTGATAACACGACCCCTTTCAGCCACATCTCCCCCGATCATCACGGCCATCAATGTGGGTTCAAGGGTGGATGCTAAACATCGGTCACATCATTCCTGCGACTCATGCTCGATCTTTAGACCATACGTGTTCCGAGGCCACGTCTCTGTAACGTGCTAGGATCACCAACTCAACCTTAGTGTATTCGCTGTGCGACATGGCTTACACCCACTGTATGCAAACGTAGATATGTCTGACACCTAGTCACCCTGGGTCACCTCATACTGAAGAACTTTCTTGGTGGTGCACACTAAGGGGGAACACAATCATTGGTAATTTTAATAGGGATCATCTTATTAGGCTACCGTCGAGTATCTAATACTAGCACACAATAAGATATACAAATAATAACATTGAATGTAAATGCGATGTGATATGGTCCTTCACGTTGTGATCTGTCGTGACCTCCATCCGTCGTCACCAGGGTTCCGGCGCCGTAGACACCAGGGTACCGGTGTCTTTTCGGCATGGTAGTCCATCACCTCCGTGACTATATACTACTACGTAACATAAGGTAATCACTTCACGTTTGCCACAACCATATCACAAAGCAACGCCCCCTGCAAAATAAAGTTAGACGCCTCTAGTTTAACTTTGCATGTTTTACGTGGCTGAATGGGCTTTCGCACAAGAACCGTTCTTACTTACGAACTTTCAGCACAACGCTGATCAAGTAGTTGTCTCTACAACACCCCTTTCGGGGGCCTCCATTGCAAATGGCATACCACCTAATGCGAGAGAGACAGACACCCCCTAAGCCACTTTATACGGTACAAGCCGTATGTCAAGCGTGGACCAGTCTCGCGAATGAACATGTAAAGTCGGTTGGGGGCCGCTTCATCAAGCATTACTGCGGTATACATAAGTACACATGGGAGGGTAACAACTAAAAGATCAACGCCCGCACGCTATATCTCGTGTGTTCTACCCGTACTAGCATTACTATGCATAGATCTAGCTCTTATACCACTGTAGGGGTTCCGCATGTGAAAACAATAAATTTTACCCTACGCCCCTGAACCCCTGATGCTGCCAAGACCTATCTATTAGTAATACAATAACGGGATGGGCTTTTCGCGAACTTACCCTTGAAGACCGAAAAGCGTTGTCAACGCTCAGGAGAGCGTGGTTGATGTAGACGAGCCGAAGCCGACCTCAAGGTCATGATGAAGTCCTCGCGCTCCTGTGGCTCCAACAACTTGAGTGCCTCAAGTGTGACACCTCGCGGGGAGTTACACACGTCTGGTGCCTGACGATGACTCCCGCTTCCCCGATCCAGCAGCAGTTGTGGAAGTAGAGCTCCTGGATCCGAATCCCGTAGCGCGACGACGCTCCGCGGTGAAGATGTCTCTCGTTCGCGCAGTCTGAACTTGGGACCACGGTCATGAGAGAGAGAGAGAGAGAGAGAGAGAGAGAGAGAGAGAGAGAGAGAGAGAGAGAGAGAGAGAGAGAGAGAGAGAGAGAGAGAGAGAGAGAGAGAGAGAGAGAGAGAATATCAATTATAGGTCTTCCCAAAAGTGAGAAGACCTTTATTGAATATTGTGTGCATTTATCTGGCCAAATACCCCCACTATATATAGGGGAGGGGAGGTACTACCTCCCTCAAAGTCCCGGGGTGGGACTAAAGGAGAGGGAGGGGGGCAGCCGCCGGCCAGCCCTAGTGGGCATCATCAAACCCTTAATTAAGCGTGATACCCTATGGTTCGGGAACACTCCAGACATGGTCGGGACACTCCCGGACCAATGATCAACAGAGGGACATGGATGGCCATGTGACCCTTATGCGTTCCATGAAGATCTTTCGTTGTTTGAACCGGGACAGTTGTGTCTTATTCCCTTTGTCTCTCGATACTTGCATTTACCGAGATCTGATCAATGGCATCACCATGTCGTGTTCAATCTCGTTACCGAACAATGCTACTTGACTCGTTCCGACAAGTGATATCCTTGTGATCAAATCACACGCTGCACAACTATTGGATATAACCTCTCTGAGTGGGCCCTTGAGTATCTTTCCGTCACACGGACGGACAAATCTTGCTCTTGACATATATTGCCTCTATGGTTTCCTATGAGTACCTGAACACACCTTTATAACCACTGTATTACCAAGTTGTGCTTGATGCTATCTAAGCACTCTCGGGAGACAGTGATTGATATAGCTTCACGGTCTAAGGAATAGTCTACAAGGATCCATTTCTAATCATCGTAACTTGAACTGCGTGACATGATCGGGTCATGATGTTTAGGTTGGGTATTGGTTCATCATCTTATTCTCAGAATGAGTTGACTCCATTTCCAACTGGCATAAATGCCACATGATCAGGAAACTTGATCATCTATTGACCAATGAACCAGTGACTAGAGTTTCACTGGGAATCCCTGGTTGTTTATATATCACACATGTATTGATGTTTCCACTCAATACAGTTATAGCATGATATAAAACTTAATCATAAAATTTATGAAATATGATAATAGTCCTTATTACTACTTGTCTCTAGGGCATATTTCCAATAGTTGGGTCAAATGCAATTTTGATGACTGGATGGGAGAAGGTTGTGAGAAGCTTGAACCTAAAGCAGGATAACATTGTACTTTTTTGCTTTGATGAAAAATATAATGGAGAGGTACATATTCTAGTTCAGCAACTTCCATCGGGCGGCCGATTATAAATGCAATCGTGGTTTGTTAGAGAGTACTCATTATGCTAGCTAATTGATTTATGGACTACACTTTATATGTAGTGCCACAACGTGTAATGGCTAAATTTGTATGGATTTCCCAAACAATCTGGCTATAGTTACCGTGATCGAGTTGCTATAATTTCTTTAGATAATGTGTCTACCTGTCTGCTGAATCATGATTATGTGTCATGTCAGCTATGATCGAGTTCGAATTAGCATGCTATTATTTAAAATGGTTTACATACACTGGAGACAGTCACTTTAAAATCCATTTTGAGGCAAACTAGTTCTGGAGACAGTCTTTGTTAGAATCTGACTCAGGTCGCTTGAATATTGGAGACGGTCCCTAGTATAGGTCATCTAAGGTTGAAGAGTTCTTCCAAACGGTCTGAAATATGGGTTGTCTCCATCTCGTACATGTTAGAGGCATTTTTCTTTTTTCACCGTCTGAGATCTCGTATCTTAGAGCCACAAAGAAAACCTGGCTCAGGTGGTGTGCTCTTCGAAGCTATGCGCTTGAGCCAGAACAAGAAACCGGCTGAGGCCCATGGGAAATTGACGTCTCTAAGTAACGCGTTTGTACTAGTGTATCATAAATCAATAGATGAAATACCAAAGTTATAGATCATCTTTATTTCATTTCATAATAATGCTAGGGTTTCTCCATATCCCCACGAGCAAATGAAAACTCACACATGGAATAAATCAACAACATCATCATATTCATATGGATGGATCGAAAGTACGAAGGTAAATCAAGTGCAAACCACAATCGTATTGAAACTACAACAAGATCTAATGAATGAGAGTTGAGGTAAATGATGTTGATGGAGATGTAGCGGTTGATGATGATGGGGATAATGCATTATACTACAATGATCCATTAAGCAGTAAGGATTTGCACTTCTCAAATTTCCTCCTCCAGACCCCTCTTTGGCATGGTGTTTCGAGGCTGAAAGTTTCTTTGTATGTCAGATCTCAGATCCGTCTTCGCGTGGTGAGAGTATTTAACAAAACGGACAAACTGACAGGTGATACCGGAAAACAGGAGGGCATCACCTATACCGCAGGTCATTAAACCCTCTGATGCTTCCTCTCGTATTCCCTCTTCTCCCAGGTTTGTTGAAAATCATTTAAATGACTTTTATCACTTAAAAATATCATATTATTGCATAACATGATAGTCCCAATTGATATATTCATAAAAGATTAATAATTCGGGATCCTGTTGAAACAAGGATAAAAAGGTGCATGTAAACAGCGTGAAATACAAAAATCCTAACTCTACTTTTGCAAAAAACACAAGGTAAATAAGCTTCAAAAATGGACTAATCAGCCGACTTTGTTGACCAACCATTCTTCCTAATTTCTTTCGACAAATGGAATAATATTAGTATCAAAATGATATTAATCACCCAGCCTTTGCAACAACATTATGCAGAGAGCGACATCAAGGATGCAAACAATCAAAAAAATTAAAAGGAAAAAAAGAAAAAAGAAAAAAGAAAAAAGCATTGCTGATGAAATCAGAGTACCAATTGTTTGGCTCACTGTTGCATGCACATAGTTTTAATGTGGACATCACCACACATGGAAATCATGTGATTGATGGCTGTGATAATACGACACTTTTTAGCAATATAAATTGTTTCAGTTGCCTATCATATCATGCTCCATCTAACTATTCTTATGCCCGATATGCATGATTACTTGTTTTTGGTAAACTCAATATGAGATTTGCACATTTATTAGTTTAGGTAGAATTTTATCCCTCTTCCTTGTATTTGACATGTGTGTAGGTGTTGATGATGATTATGGATAAAACAAAGGCAAAAGGAACAGAGAGAGCATAGTATGGAGGAGATGCAAGGACCAGACTTGCCGTTTGAGAGGTTGGAAAAGTGAAATTTTCCAACTTCTCAAAATAAATATCCAAGACCACATGGTTGTAGCCCTCGATGATATGAACTCAACGAGCCCATGAACACCCAAAACATAGGTCGGATGAAGAAATGGCGACCAAAATACTAAAAGGATCTGAAAGTTTAACGAACAACTATACGGCCGGAGCAATAATTCTGGCTGTATAGTCACGCCTGTATAGTTGTAAAAAGGGTCGGAAACGACGAGATTTCGCCCTAGATAAGCTCCAGAACCTTCCCTAAGTCATATGACGGTATTGGGGGAATCCTAGGGCACCCCCAAGGCTTATATAAAGGAGGGAGGACCCGAGGAAGCCACCATACACCATATACAAGATCTAGATCCTATCTACCACCTCCACGGGGGTGCCCTACCGCCGTGCTGCCTACATAGCCTCTACAGCTCCACCAAGATCCTAATCTCCATCAACACCATCAAGCCATCCAAGAAAGAAGAGGAATAGAAGGAGGACGCCGCCATCACCACGCCGATGCCACCATCACCGCGCCGTCATCACCATCTCCATCTCCACTACTCCTTCATCCTTCCCCATCATGATCTTCGTGATGGCTTGTAACATGGCTTGAATCCCCTTTTATTAATGTTATGATGATTTGAGTAATTGAAGTTTTGTGTGTTCTTGTTAATTAATATGTTTGTGCTTTCTCTTTACATTGTTATATTTATGATATTATTCTAGTGACTGGAGACGTTCAATCCATTGTTGAGAAATTTACTAGGGATTCACGAAGTGTCACAAAACTTATCATTAGTCTCTACTCTTCCATGGGTACCTGACAAGTCCATGGGTAGACCTAATAGGCTATTTGTTATAAGTGATGTGCAGAGGCAATAGCAGCTTAGGATGCACCCACTAGTGCACACCCCCCCCCCCCTCTAACACCGGTTTGGAGGGCCCTCTAACAGCGGTTGTAGAACCGCTTTTGAAGGTTCGGTGTTAGAGGGCCCCCCCCTTTAACACCGGTTCTTATACGAACCAGTGTTAAAGGGTGGCGCACGTGGGGCTACCGCAGGGCTCAGGCCCCCCCCCCCCCTCCTTAACACCGGTTCGTAACACGAACCGGTGTTAAAGGTTCTGTGCCGTGGCAGGAAAAGGAGATAAATCTCTGCCGCGGCAGGAAAACGGCCTAAATCTCTGCCGCGGCAGAGTTCTGCCCCTGCCCCGTTCTGGGCGTATTTCTGCGGCGCGGCGGGGACGGGGAGGGGGGAGGGGGAATCGATCGGGAGCGGTATACACATACATCATCATCGGTACATACAAGTACATGAATAATTAAGCAACTATTATTATACACAACATCGTCATTGTGTGGTATTCTCCGTAAACGTTGAAGCATCAAGTACAAGACAAACACGTTCAAGCATATATACAACGTTCATTTTGGTGGATATCTAAAGAGTTCTCCGCCAAGCGTGACGACCTCATCAAGTATGAACCCCGCCAATTCCTCTTGAATGGCTCGTATGCGGTCAAATGGTAGGAGTTGGTCCCGCATCCATTCGATCTGAATATATATGAAGAATGGGGTCAATATATATATAAGAATAAAACTCAACACAATTGATGGTAATAAAATAATGTTGTGTACTTTGTTTACTTACTCTAAGTTGTTCTAGTGCGGCTTGGCCCGTCGCACATATCGTGTTGCGAATGAACTCGCAAACATAGTACCCATATAAGTTATTGTCGTGTCCCTGATGCGTGCACTTTACGAGAATAGAGAGTTCAATCAAAATAATAATCAATAAAGCATGATATAATGGAATTGGAAGAAGAATCAAAGAGATACGCAGACCTAGCTAGCTAGTATTACTTACATTTTGTTCTACAAATTTTAGTTCTTCTGACCATTCACCCACGGCCCTGCCCGTGAACCTTTTCCAAACCTTGTCCGGCAAAGAAAATGGATAAAGGAGTAATTAATTACTTGTTGTCACGAAAGTTGCCGATCTAGTGCGATAATATGATTGAAATTACCTCTGGAGCATCTCTCTAAAGTCTGCCCATAGATCTTTTTCTTTTTGTAACGATTCCATGACAAGGACTTTTCCTGAGTCAGGTTGAATGACTAGCAGAATAAAGTGGAACCTACGCACGCATAACTCATCATCAGTTACACTTAACATCGAGTAAGCCGAAACAGAATGTGTACAAGAGAGGGTAACAGTACTCACGAGAAGTTGTAAGGCAATAGTATTTCCCTTTTGGTTTGTTGTCTCAGTAAAGACCTTAGCAATAAATCTTCTGTTTGCCCGGGTTTGGTTCTTACCACTTCTTCATGAACTCTATTTGGGTCAACGAACCCAATGTCAAAAGGTCCTCCTTTCATGCATTCCATAACCTTTTTCCTGCATAATAGTATATACATATATGGTGAGCATATATATACATGCAATTAATGAAGTGAATGAGACAAGATAGAAAATACAGAAATAGTACTTACACACAATAAAGGCTGATGGCAGCTTTGTCGATTTCCTTCTAATTGAATAGAAAATGCAAGTCTTGAATGTTAAAGTCGATCTCGTCGTCTCCGCACAAGAAAATCTCATCTCTTATATGCGTCGTGATCCATTCTTCCTTTCTCGTCTTGCAGAAATCAAGGTACCACTTGTGCAATCTTCGCATCTTTGTTGGTAGATTCTTGAGCTCCTCTTTCTTGACGAGATGGCTGTCGCGCAGGAGATGGCTGAAGCGCCGGAGATGGCTACCGCGCAGGAGATGGCTGAAGCGGCTCAGACTGCTGACGCTGCGGAGACGGCGGGGGTGCCAGTGGCCTCCAATTTGGAAGCACGATGTGTTCCTTTTTCCAAAGAATGGTTGTTTTCACTGCAAATTGGAGTTGAGTTTCCCCTTCACCTGTAGCATGGTCAAGCTGTGCTTCCTCATATTCCTTCACAACCTCATCCACCCCGACAATAGCATAGCCATCTGGAATCGGTCGGCAGTGGTAAGTTCCACCAGCTACAGGAGGTAAGGCATAGCCGACAGCCACCTTAATGGATAAGCCCATTAATCTCACATGCAGCTCAGCGTGTTCGCTCTCCGTGATCTCATCCACGGGGTATCGAGGACCCGCCATTTCAAGCGTGGGCTGCACGTTCTCCGTGGAAGCCACGCTGCTTTTCCGCGCAGAGTCTGGGCCACCGGCAGCTTCCAATGCAGGCTCTTCGTGCCCCTGAGATGGGCCGGTAGCTTGATGGCTCTGTTGTGCATTCACTTGCGCCTGCAGCGCCACAAGTGCATGTTCTATCTGTGTCATCCACTCTGTACGCTCTTTTTCTTTTCTGCCGCGCCATCTGTAAAAGTCGCTCCACTCGGCAAACCCATCCTTCCACGTCATACCCCCTGTGCCTCGTGCATGTCCAGGGTGTTCTTTTTTACCGATGGCGCGTGTGAGCTGGTCATTCTCTCTGTCGGGATGGAAGGTCCTGGCGGCTGTTTCCTCGTATGCTGTGATGAGTTCAGTGACGGGTTTGGCAAGGAGGGTTGGGAAGATACACAATCCCGTTTCTGGGTCCAACCTTGCCCCGATTCTGTAGAACCAAGTCTTTGCACGTAGGTCCCACCCATGTGTCTGGGGTGTGATCCCTCTGTCGCGCAGGGCCTTCTCAGCTTCCTCCCACTTAGGCCTCTGAGATATGTAGCCACCTGACCCTGTCCTCTGGTGATATTCCTTCTTCTGGGCATTTAGCGTATTGGTTTCTGACCTCTTTGTAGCTATAGCACCTTCCTTGTATGCCACAAATTCGCGCCAGTGAGGTCTTATCTTCGCATAATATGCGTCTTCGAAATCTGGAGTCTCGCGAGCTTTGACAAATTTGTTCAATTTTGTCTTCCAGTCGCGGAAAGCGTCAGCCATCTTCTTTAGAGTCCACTCTTTGATCTTTTCCTTTATAACCGGTTTGTTTTCATCCTCCTCTGGCGGAAGGGTGAAATTTACCAACAGCGAATTCCAAAGCGTTTCTTTGGATCTTTCATCGACAAAGGTACCGTCGCCCTTCTTTGGCTTATTCCAATATTCAATCATGATTGGGATTTGGTCCCTAACAAGAACTCCAGCCTAACGTACAAATTTGTCTGTGGCCTTCTTGGGCTCCATCGGCCTGCCATCAACACGGACTGCTTCGATCGTGAACTTTGCACGATCTTTCAACCGATGGCTCGCGCCTCGCTTGCTCTTTTTCGTAGAAGAAGATGGTTGCTGGCTAGTCGATCTAGAGGGCTAAAAGAAGAAAGAAGCGTTAATTAATACATGTAGAAGAAGATTGTTGGTGGAAGTCAGCAGAGGCTTAATCAATGCATATACCTCGCCGGACTTTGTAACCACTAAATTGCGTTCACCGGAGTCTTCATCTTCTCCATGACTACTTGAGCTGTCATCATGTCCCTCCAAGTTCAGATATTGTGAGGTGTCCTCATCGATAATGTTCTCCATTATTTCTTCTTCTTCAAGGTTTCTACTAAGTGGATCCATAGTTTCTAAAACAATAATATTATCTAGAGTAAGAGAGTAAACATTCAAGTGGACTTGGATTCATACACAAATATACATATTATTCATACAAAAATACACAAATAAATACACAAATGAAATTAAAAACCTAAGGATGCTTGATTATTTTAAACGAGTTCCGAGGGGTCCAAACCCTAATTCGGAGAAATCCCGGATGCATATGAGAGGGGCTAGCTACAGTGGCTGACCGGAGGATGCTCCAGAAAGCGGCGGCTGGCGGCGCTGGAGAGCGACCTAGGGCGCGCGAGGTAGCGGGTTCGCCTCAGCGTGATGCGGCCTACCTAAAACGGGCGGCGCCACTACCTAGGGGTCACCGGAGCGACGTTAACAACGACGGCCAGCGGCGGCGCTTGCAGAGCAGCGAGGTGACGACCCTAAACTAATACTAACTATAAAATACACTAAATAACCCTAAACTAAATACACTAAACTACACTAAATAAATAACCCTAAACTAAATAACCCTAAACTAAATAAATAACCCTAAACTAATAACCCTAAACTAAATAAACCCTAAACTAATAACCCTAAACTAAATAAACCCTAAACTAATACTAACACTAAACTACTAATAATACACACTAAACTACACACTTATAAAATACTAATAACTAATTATATACATGTATGCAACAATATATACAACATATATGCAACAATATATATGCAATTACACACAAATAAAATTATTCATACACAACAATATATATACATAATTGGCGGCGGCGGCTCCGAGTTGGCGGCGGCTCCGGGTTGGCGGCGGCGGCTCCGAGTCGGCGCGCGCGGTGACGGACGGTGCTGGCGCGGCGGGGGGCGTCGACTGCGACGGCGACGACTCGCGCGCGGGAGGGGGGCGACGGCGCTCCCGCGGGATAGCGACGGCGAGGGCGGCGACGGCGATGGCTGGACGGCGCCGGCTCTCCTCTGCTTTTCTCTGCGCGCGCGCTTTCGATCTGGCTGGGGGAAGAAGGAAGGGGAAGGCGCGCATTATAAGCCCCCCCTTTAACACCGGTTCGTGGCTGGAACCGGTGTTAAAGGGGGGAATTCGTTTCGCGCCTGCACCCCCCCCTTTAACACCGTTTCCAGCCACGAACCGGTGTTAAAGGGGGGTGTGCGTGCGCGAAACGAAATAAATGCGCCCCCCTTTAACACCGGTTCGTGGCTGGAACCGGTGTTAAAGGGGGGCATTTATTTTATGCATTAAAGGGGTGGGGGCATTTATAATTCAAAAAATAGGATATGAATTTAGAAAATTCATATCTTATTCATTTCAACTCAGAAAAATATGAATAATATATCATAATTTTTAGAAAAATAATATCTATCCATTCATGTAAAAACATTTTATATTTACTTTAGATGAAAATTTTCAAAATGATTAAAACACTTACATATAAATTTTGATTATTCAGTTCAAACAAAAATAAATTGTCAAATCCTAAAACTTTGAACATAAGAAATATTAAGCATCTAAAAAGGAATCTAACCCTATTTTATTAGAGCAAATCATATTTTATTTTGTATTAACATTTTTGAATTGATTGGATATTTAAATGCCGCATCTTTTGTATACACTTGAATCTGACAAAGCCTCGCTCAACTTGCATTGGATTTTTGATAAAATAGCATATTGTGAACCTAAAAATGATTTTTGTAAAAAATCATGAGCATCGTATCATGTACCTGTAGTTCATATCTGACCCACTTCCTGCCGATTCGGCAGGAATTTGTCTTTTTCACCAGAGGTGGACGGAAAGGTTTCAGATCCCCCTGTTGGTACATTGTCCATATAAGGTGGTCTAGTATTTTTATAAAATGTGGTGGTGGTTTTTTGAATTAGCCATTTGGTGGTTGCTTCACAAAACCGTCCGTTTTTATGCTCGGAAAATGGAAAATGCCTTTTTGGTGCGATAAAAAGGAAAACTTCCTCTTGCAACATTGTTTGCCATGCCATGATGCACATGTATGCACAATATGGCCATATTATCACAAACTATACCTTGATTCTAGCCATAACATTGGTCATTTGACCCGAAAGCCAAGAAACCTCGAATGAGATAGGTCATTTTGTGAAGGAGATAGAACTGGAATTAAATACAGAATGCAACTAATAGTAAGTTACATAAAGCACGACTGAAAATTAAGATACATAAAAGAACTGAAAATTAAGATACATGGCCAGATTAAGTAACAATCGGCCGAACTTGTTTCGGAATGTTGGAGTGATTCAGTCATGCTCCTGCCTACACCTATAATACTCGCCACTGTAGTCGTCGTACTCCCCGCCGCCGTCATCGTTGTCGTCGTCGGGGTCGCCGTAATTGAACCTTAAAGGCTGAGTACGCGTGGGCTGGACTTGAGGGTAGCGTAGACGGGGGTTAGAGTCGGCGGCAGTGTCATAGGCCATGACGCTCTGGAGAGTCCGACCGCGCCACCATAGCCGTCGGCCGGCCTCGTTGAAGTTCGGAGGAGGTGGGCTGTCCTCCTCGTGCCTGGAGAGCGCCCTCTCACGCCGATCCACGAAGAAGGCTTCCCAAGTAGGGAAATAGTCGGGATGCCATCTGGGATTCCTCCGCTGCTCCGGCGTGAGCTCGAAGTAGTAGTGGTTCGTGATGGCCATCCGGCGTGCCACACCTAGAGGGACAGGAGGAACCGGCACGCCTCCGGCGCTCAGTATCCAGCCGACAGGGACACAGTAGCCCGGCGGGCAGGAGTAGTTCGAGGCGCAAAGCGCCTCCGCCTCCCTGGGGGTTAGTGCTACGGTGGAAGCCATGGGAAAGAGTGATGAGGTTGCAGATATGATTCTAGAGATGTGCAATGACAATGGAGGCCAATCCTACATATATATATAGTGAAGAACTGACGGGAAGAACTGGAGGGAAGAACTGGCGGGAAGAACTGGCGGGAAAAATGGCGGGAAGAAAAATGGCGGGAAGAAAAATGGCGGGAAAAATAGCGGGAAAAATGGCGGGAAAAAATAGCGGGAAGAAAAATGGAGGGAAGAAATAGAAGGAAGAAAAATGGCTCATTTAATACATATACTGTTAACAGAAGAAATATGACATTGATTTCCATGTTGAGATACATATGTGTGCCAAAAATGGCTCAATTAATACATATAGTCAATCTTATGATCGCGTCGACCGTAACCATGGAGTATCAACACCGTTTAACAGGATGGTTGGGTCAGTCTTCACTCTGAAGGGCGGAATTTCATCAAACTTATTATAATCTTTTGACATGTCTGTCTTGTCCTCCACTCTCACGATGTTTCTTTTCCCTGAAAGAACTATGTGACGCTTTGGCTCATCGTGTGATGTATCTGTTTGCTTATTTTTTTCTTTTTTTCGGTTTGGTAGACATATCCTTCACATAGAAAACCTGAGCCACATCATTAGCTAAGACGAATGGTTCGTCTAAGTTCTTGTCTACCTTCATAAGATTGTTGAGATCCACCGTTGTCATTCCGTACTTCTTGTCTACCTCAACCCCCCTCCTGTTAGCTTGATCCATTTGCATCGAAACAAGGGGACCTTAAAATTAGGTCCATAGTCAAGTTCCCATATCTCCTCTATGAACCCATAATACGTGGTCTTTTGCCCATTGTCTTCTGCTGCATCGAAGCGGACACCACTATTTTGGTTGGTGCTCTTTTTATCTTGGCCTATCGTGTAAAATGTATTCCCATTTATCTCGTACCCTTGGAAAGTACATACAGTTGAAGATGGTGTCCTGGCCAACAAGTACAGCTGATCCCCAACAGTGGTGTTATTCGTGAGAAGTCTTTGCAGCCAGCCGCCAAAACTCGCCATGTGTTCACTTATAATCCATTCATCAGACTGCCCCGGGTGTTTGAGGCGTATTAAATTCTTGTGTTCATTGATATACGGGGCAACCAAGATAGATCTTTGTAAAACCGTGTAGTGTGCTTGATTGAGAGAATGCCCGTCCCTACATATCATTGCTTTACATCCTAGGGTGCCTTTTCCACGCAGTCTCCCCTCATGTCGTGATTCTGAAACACCAATCGCCTTAAGGTCAGGAATAAAATCAACACAGAACTCAATGACCTCCTCTGTTACATAGCCCTTGGAGATGCTTCCTTCTGGCCTAGCACGGTTATGAACATATTTCTTTAAGACTCCCATGTACCTCTCAAAGGGGAACATATTGTGTAGAAATACAGGACCGAGAATGGCAATCTCTTCTACTAGGTGAACCAGGAGATGCGTCATAATATTGAAGAAGGATGGTGGGAACACCAACTCAAAGCTGACAAGACATTGGGTCACATCTGTCTGTAACCCTGGTAGGCTTTCTGGATCGATTATCTTCTGAGATATTGCATTGAGGAATGCACATAGCTTCACAATGGGTACTCGAACATTTTCAGGTAGAAGCCCCCTCAATGCAATCGGAAGCAATTGTGTCATAATCACGTGGCAGTCATGAGACTTCAGGTTTTGGAATTTTTTCTCTGCCATATTTATTATTCCCTTTATATTCGAAGAGAAGCCAGACGGGACCTTGATACTGCTCAGGCATTCAAAAAAGATTTCCTTCTCTGCTTTGGTAAGAGCGTAGCTGGCAGGAGTTAAGTGGCATCGTTTACCCTTCTCGTTCTCAGGATGCATAGGCTCTTCAGGGTCTTTCAGACGTTGTTGGTCCTGCCGTGCTTCCGGTGTATCTTTTGTCTTCCCATACACTCCTAGGAAGCCTAGCAGGTTCACGCAAACATTCTTTGTCACGTGCATCACATCGATTAAAGAGCGGACCTCTAAGACTTTCCAATAGGGTATGTCCCAAAATATAGATTGCTTCTTCCACATGGGCGCGTGTCCGGCATCGTCATTCGGAACAGATAGACTGCCAGGACCTTTTCCAAACATTACTTCTAGGTCCTTGACCATACCAAATACCTCCTCACCGGTACGGAGGACAGGCTTCCTCCGGGGTTCTGCCAGACGTTTGAAATGCTTGCCTTTTTTTCTTACTGGATGCAGGTTCGGAAGAAATCGACGATACCCTAGGTACACAACCTTCTTACATTTATCCAAATATACACTTTCAGTCTCATCTAAACAGTGTGTGCATGCATTGTATCCCTTGTTTGTCTGCCCTGAAATGTTACTAAGAGCAGGCCAATCATTGATGGTTATGAAAAGCAATGCTCATAGGTCAAATGGCTCCCCTTTGTGCTCATCCCACATACGTACACCTGGTTTGCCCACAGCTGTAAAAGTTCTTCAACTAATGGCCTTAGGTACACATCAATGTCGTTGCCGGATTGCCTCGGGCCTTGGATGAGCACTGGCATCATAATGAACTTCCTCTTCATACACAACCAAGGAGGAAGGTTATAGATACATAGAGTCACAGGCCAGGTGTTGTGACTGCAGCTCTGCTCACCAAAAGGATTCATGCCATCTGTACTTAGACCAAACCTTAAGTTCCTTGCGTCACGTGCGAAGTCCGGGTACTCTCGCTCGACTTTTCTCCACTGTGACCCATCAACGGGGTGTCTCAACATCGCGTCTTTCTTACGGTCTTCCATGTGCCATCGCAACAACTTGGCATGCTCTTTATTTCTGAAGAGACGTTTTAACCGTGGTATTATAGGAGCATACCACATAACCTTGGCAGGAACCTTCTTCCTAGGGACCTCGCCCTCAACATCGCCAGGATCGTCTCGTCTGATCTTATACCGCAGTGCAGTGCATACCGGGCATGCATCCAAATTCTCGTACTTCTCACCGCGGTAGAGGATGCAGTCATTAATGCAGGCATGTATCTTCTGCACGTCTAATCCTAGAGGGCAGACAAACTTCTTTGCTTGGTATGTACTGTCGGGCAACTCATTATTTCTTGGAAGAAGATTCTTCATTTTTACCAACAACTTTGAAAATGCGTTGTCAGTCACACCGTTCTCTTCCTTCCATTGCAGCAAATCTAGTGTGGTACCTAGCTTTTTGTGGCCATCTTCGCAAGTTGGGTACAACAATGTTTTGTGATCCTTTAACATCTGCTCCAGCTTCTCCTTCTCCTTTTCAGTTTCACATTCTTCCTTTGCATTAATAATGGCCCAACCAAGATCGTCATCAGCGGGCCCATCTGCTGCCTCTTGATCTTCATTATCTACCCCCGTTGTAGTATCATCATATTCAGGATACATATTATGATAGTTGTCATCATCCTCTTCTTCTTCGTTGTCTTCCATCACAACCCCTTTTTCTCCGTGCTTGGTCCAACAATTATAGCTGGGCATGAAACCGGATCGAAGCAGGTGGGCGTGAATGGTTCTAGTATTTGAGTAGTCTTTCTTGTTCTGACAGTGAACACACGGACAACACATAAAACCATTGTGACCACGGTTTGCATTAGCCACAACGATGAAATTTTGGAGGCCCGTAATGTACTCGGAAGTGCGGCGGTCACCGTACATCCATTGCCGGTTCATCTGCATTAATATATAGTATATATCAAAAAATAATAGGGAGATGACCATTTATATATATAGTACATCAATGACACATGAAAGGATAGTTGCCGACCTCGACCGAGAAGGAAAGAGCAACGAGAAAACTTATTTTGAGCTCTCGGGCATTTCATCGAACACCTCTTGTGCATACGAAAAAAACACAAACTAGCACACTTCACACCCTCTTGCTAGGCTCCAAAATGAGATAGTGAAAAAATAGAAGAGTGGGGTGTGGGCTGCGGTGTCTTATATAGCCCCCCCCTTTAACGCCGGTTCAAGCCACAAACCGGTGTTAAAGGGGGGCTGCGCGGGCCACTGGTGCAGGGGCCTTTAACACCGGTTCGTGCCACGAACCGGTGTTAAAGGGGGGCTCCTTTTTGCTGCACGGGCCACGCTGGTATAGGCCCCCCCTTTAACACCGGTTCGTAGAAGAACCGGTGTTAAAGCCCATTTCCAGGCTCAACCAAAGGCCTCGTTTCCACTAGTGACCGCCCAGAATTCTCTCAAGATCACTCATGATATAGATAGGTATAGTGTTGCAAATTGCTTGACGCCAAAGTGACAGATGGGATATCTTGTGACTAGCACACTTTCTTAGGAGTACGGTTGTCCATAGAACTTAATGCCTTTACTCTGGTTTACCTTGATTGGTCTTGTTATCTTAATACACTATTCTCTTACGAGATGACCCATGTCCGAAGAGAGTGTGGACAATTGAGTTGTCTAGTTGTCACTTACCAACGGTGGGAGACAACGGTATATGAGGGACCGCCACAATTATAGTTAACAATTATTCCATAATCACTTATCATGTACACCGGTATACACAATATTACTTGAGGAATCATAGTATTAATATTTCATCTCATTGCATTCACCTCTTTTCAGTTTTACTTTTGTTCTAGTTTTCTTCCAGTTCTAGTAGTAGTTATTACAAAACATCTTAAAGTCATTTATCCTAGCAACTTATAGAATATGCTATTTCCAAACCACGGTTTGAGTGCGAACGTGGTTGCATTGACACCGTGGCTGCGGGGTCGTGTTTGCCGAACTCCAATCGGGATAAACTCTTTAAATATTTATTGTTACAAGTACTGCAATAACCCTGTTATTGGTGCAGGAACCCAATCATCAGTGCTCCACTCAAACAGTGGAGCAACAACTTCTTCTCATCCTCTACGAGTAATCCCTTAAACATACGCTAGTATCGGCTCAACTCGACACGAGTATGTGAGATGGTACCTTTGAAGCCTAGCCAGGCCTCTTCAAACATAATAGCCGTAGATGATAGTATATCGCCAATGAAGGCTTAGTCACATAGCCGTCCGAGGCATTGTCAATGACGTAAAAAACATCCGGACCATCCCGGTGGCAACCATAGGTGACGCTAGACTACGGAAGGCCGTTTGGGCAACCACGGCCGAGTCTTATGACGCGATCCTTCCCAATACATTTCTTTGTCATAACACATCAAATCTCTATCACCAACTCAGTAGTGATGACGCCCATACTGGCGAGGGATGGTTGCAAGACCTATGTGGCTGACTACAGAAGATGGGCCCCTCTATTCAGTTACTTCAGCTCAAGGTGACAATCTCGCCGAAAATAAAAACTCAAGGCGAAAAAATGTGGTATGGGCTGAAGCTGGCCAGTGGCAGGTCTCAAATGGCCCCTCCATTCAGTTACTTCAGCCCCTTCATTTTCTTTTGTGGGAGCCAATCTTTTTGGATGTGAGGAGGTTCGCTTCACATGGGCGTGAGTATGTTCATCCATGAGGATATCTTTCAAAGCCCTCTGTCGACACATATGTTCATCTATGTACAAGAGCCGAGAGACATCTCCAAGCCATCGTCAAGCTCGGATAGTGGTCCTACATGCAACGGCCGTAGTCCCTGGGTAGCTCCACCGCCTGGTATGATAAAAATCAACGTTGATGCTGGAGTATCTAAATTGAGCAATAAAGGTTCTCTTTCGGCAGCGTCTCGCGATTGGCATGGCATTTATATGGGCGCTTCGGCCATGGTCTTTGATGGTATTACTGGTCCTGCAATTCTGGAAACGTTTGCTTGCCGCGAGGCCTTGGCGTTAACTGTTGATCTAGATGATGAGAGGATCCATGTGACATCTGATTGCAAGCAGGTGGTGCAAGATATCTCTGAAGGATCCTTGGACAAGAATGGAGAGATCATCTCTGAAATTAAGTATAGAGCTCTGGACTTTAATATCTGTAATTTTGTGTTCAAGGGGAGGTCTTCAAATTATGAAGCTCACAACTTAGCCAAGCGTGCCTTGAACAGTGGAGTAGGTCGTCGTCTCTGGCTTACTACTCCTTATGATATAACAGTCCCTTTAAACATTGGTATCAATCAATAAAGCTTAGCAGGTTGTTCTTAAAAAAGAAAAATAGGCATGACTAGAATGTACTACGTTCTTCCATGATGTAGAACGCTTTGACAAACTAAATCAGATTAAGTAACAAGTGGTTGGCTCGTACGTGCTACACCAAGTTTAGATCTGAGCATCTTGGATGCGTACCTAACACACGGTTAGCGTTATGTGCTTTAGCTGGCTCTTGCCGGGTAACTGCACTAGCACAATCAAACAACTTTTGACACTGCCTTTTCTTTTTATGGGAATCAACGATCCTTCACATGGCCTTGAGTACTGCATCTAAGATTTATAATCTCGCCGGCCGGGACAAAGTGCTTGCAGGTTGCAACAAGTCGTCGGTCTCTTAAACCAAGTTCAGATCTTAGCAGCTCCCATAGAAAACGGTAACATGGACTTGAAGCAGTGGCATTGGTTTTGTTTTGCACCTAACATATTTTTTCGATAAAAGATGCTTTATTACTTAAAACGTATTAATATTACACCCGACCTCTGCATAACTAGGATGCACACACCCGCTAAACTTCCACAGATTCAAACATACGGAAAAAAGTAAATAAACGTAAGACGGATTACATATCATAATGAGAAATTGTAAAATGCCTAAGGTACTGAAGGTAGGTCTATCCGCAGATCATGTTGCCAGCCATGCCGGGTGAACAAATCCCGTGTCGTGTCCTCCAGCCGTATACACACCTCCGTGAATAGCTCGCGATGATCTGCATGATGTAGTGCAGCCCAAGACCGAAGGGTGCCTGTGCATATGTAAATAACCTGCAGAAGTGAACAATTTGTATCATTAAACACTTTATCATTTCTACATAGGCAAAGCGACCATATAATGGCAATCGCTCCTATCCGAACAAGTAACTTATACTTGTGATCTATACCGTGTAACCAATTCCCAAAAATATTGATAATACCACTCGGTGGATACAAGCCGGAAGCTGCTTGGGTAACTGACCATATAGATTTGGCGATATTGCATTGGAAAAACATGTATTTTGTTATCTCGTTATGCTGACAAAATATACACCTCGGATCCCCATGCCAATTCCACCTAATAAGATTATCTTTTGTAAGGATAACCCCTCGACGAAGATACCAAGATTTTTTTTATTCTTTAGGGGTATCTTCATCTTCCAAATCATCATATTATCTAGAACTGGTAAGACTGGCTGGATTAAGGCATTGTATAGGGAACTAACAGAGAAGAAGCCATTCTCACTTAAGTTCCATCGGAATTCATCGTGCCCCGCTAACAGTTGAACATGTGTTAACTGATGTAGCAACATGATCCAAGAGTCAAACCTTGCACCAATTAAATTCCTCCAAAAAGTCACGTTAGGGGGAAAAGATCCCAGCACGGTGGCAATCGTTTCCTCCTTATACCGTACAATGGAATACAAAGCAGGATACTGTTCACGGAGTGAAGTACTACTAAGCCACTTATCCTCCCAAAACCGTATCTGAGACCCATCCTTAATAGAAAAAGTACCGAAGCGGAAGAAATGTTTCTTCGTTGCCATCAAGCCGGCCCAAAAGTGAGAGTCAGCAGGTTTCCAAACCATTTGGGACAATGCTTTTGATCCGATGTATTTTCTTTTAGTAAAGTTTGCCATATCCCCTCTTTAGTTAATAATTTGAAGAGCCATTTACTAAGTAAGGAAGTATTTTTGATCTCCAGATCATGTATACCCAGGCCTCGCTGTTCTTTGGGGCGACAAAGCACACTCCATTTAGCCAGTCTATACCTTTTTTCTCATTATCACCCTGCCAAAAGAATCTTGATCGGAAATAATTCAACCTTTGCAAGACTCCTTTTGGAAGTTGAAAGAATGATATCATATATAGCACCATATTACTGAGTACTGAATTAATGAGTACCAATCTTCCCCCAATGGATAATAATTTTCCTTTCCAACTAGGACAGTCTTAGCTGTAATCTTTGTTCAACAATTTTCCATTCAGCATTTGTGAGTCTTCGGTAGTGAACTGGAATCCCCAAATACCGAATCAGGAAAACGCCTTGAGTACAGCCAAACAGTTCAGCGTAAAGATGAACGGACTCCTGAGCCTCGCCAAAACAGAACAATTCACTTTTATGAAAATTTATTTTTAATCCAGATAGATGTTCAAAAGCTGAAAGTATGAGTTTCAGGTTTTTCGCCTTCTCCAGATCGTGTTCCATAAAAAGAATTGTATCGTCGGCATACTGAAGTATAGATAAACCTCCATCTACTAGATGAGGGAATAACACCTTCAATTTGGCTCTCGGATTTTGCACGCTCAATCAAGATAGATAACATCTTCGCCACTATATTAAATAGCATTGGTGATGGTGGATCTCCCTGTCTAAACCCTTTTTTGGTCTGAAAGTAATTACCAACGCCATCATTAACTTTTATAACAACACTACCTCCCGACACAAAACTATTGATTAAAGCCCGCCATTCAGAAGAGAAATCTTTCATTCTAAGAGTCTGTTGAAGAAAAGTTAACACTTTGTTTATTGATCTCCATTCACACTCGATGCAGATCTCCATGACCTTTGTATTAGAGTAGGTAAATTATCAAGAGACATCTCTTGTGCGGAATCCCAATTTGCATGGTAGGCAAGACGAATCTCTAGAGTTAAGAACGTGAGATGCACATGCTAGTTGGGTCGAGAGTAGTGATTTATATTTTGTTAAAATAGCAGGCAATCATGATTAGTAGGTGGTAACTAGGCCAGGGTGGGGAACATCCATTTAGCCTGCAATAATTCCACGCCCACCCACATAGAATTAGGGGAGTAAGCTCTGAGCTACCGCAAAGAAGGCGCCATGGAGGCTGCTCTAGTGACCGCAGCAGCCGGTGCATTGAAGCTAGTGCTCGGAAAGCTGGCCACTCTTCTCGGCGATGAGTACAAGCGTTTCCGTCGGGTACGCAAGGAGATAGGGTTCCTCACACGCGAGCTCGCCGGCATGGAAGCTTTTCTCCTGAAGATCTGGATGAATGAGGTGCAGGAGCTTTCCTATGACATCGAGGATAGCCTCGATGACTTCATGGTACACGCTGATGAGGAATCTGCCAAGCCAGGCTTTATGAAGAAGATAAAGAATTTGCTAGATAAGACCAAGGATCGTCGCCAGATTGCTAAGGCGATTGAAGATTTGAAGAAGCAAGTCATCGAGGCATCCGAGAGGCATAAGAGGTACACGGCTAGGGAGACAACCTCCAAGGTCAACAATGTAACTGTTGACCCTAGGGCCCTTGCTATATTGATGGACCGAAGAATAAGCTTATCCAACTGTTTACTCAAGAGACCACATGTGAATCAAGGCAGCAGCAACAACCCAAGATGATCTCTATTGTTGGATTTGGAGGACTAGGAAAGACCACTCTTGCTTGTCAAGTCTATAAAGAGCTCAACAAGCAATTTGATTGTCATGCCTTTGTCTCTGTGTCACGAAATCCAGATATGATGAAAATATTGAAGACAATTCTCAGTCAGCTAGGAGGTGGAGGTTATTCAAGCATTGAAGAAATACCACAACTCATCACTCAGATCTACAATTTCCTTGTAGATAAAAGGTACTACCTGCCATATTTGTGTAATTTTATAATAAATTTGGTCGGTGACATACAATGAATTTTTTAGATAGCACTAGGAAGATAATTCTAGTAAGGCTAATATAAAATGTTCTGCATCTATCACAACGGATTTATCAACTTTCGTGACCCACTACTGTAGCATGAAATTCATCAAGCAATATATTTTCATGCTATATATATTTGGTGCCATAGGTACAATTTTGTATATACTTGTTCAGACTTGAGATGGTTTTACTTACGAAAACATTAGATCGACACTTATTATAGGACCGAGGGAGCAGTTATGCATCGAACATAATTTTGTACGTGTACAGGCTTTCTAAATTATAGTGCGTAGTCAGTCACCATCTTTTTACATTGATTTGTGCAGGTATTTTATTGTTGTTGACGATATATGGAATGTGGAAATGTGGGATATTATCAAGTTTGCATTCCCCTGGAATGATAATGACTGTAGAATAATTACCACTACCCGTGTGAATAACGTTGCCCAATCTGTGTCGTTCATCATTCAATGGTCATATATATAACATGGACCCTCTTAGTATGGTGCACTCAAGGAAATTATTTCACAGAAGACTATTCAACTCTGAAGAATGCCCAACACATCTTCAAGAAGTTTCTAGTCAAATATTGGAAAAGTGTGCTGGTTTACCATTGGCAATCATCGCTATATCTTGTTTGTTAGCTAACAAGGCAAACACAATTGACCAGTGGCATAATGTCGAAAGTTCAATTGGTCGTGGATATACCTGGACATGAAACTCGGGCTTTTGGGCTCGGCCCGAGTTTGCCAGGCTCGGAGCGAGCTGGGCTCGGCCTGCTGGTGGTGGCAGCCCGAGCCGAGTCAGCGATGCTGGACCGCGGCGAGCTCGGGCTGGCTCGGGCTTGGCCCGGTCTGGCTCGTTTATTTTTTTTCAAAATTAAATAGGCCAAATTGAGTGGGATGCCTTGATGGGCTGAATTAGAAAAAGGCACACATACACGTGGGGGAGTATAGGTGGCCACGTACTGACTTGACTTTCTCTCGTCTTCCTCACGCGCCGCTGCCGTGAGGAATCTCCAACAACAGAGGCCGCCGCCACTGCAGCGCAGGCCTCCACCGCTGCCTCGCCAGTCGCCTCTGCACCGGGGACTTGCTCTCCATCGTCCGCAAGCACCGCCGCACCGCCCCGTACAGCAAGCACCGCCGCGCCACCCGTACGGCCGCGCCATCGACGAGAGCTGCGCCGCCGCGGCCTACCCTACGGCCTCCAACGACGTTGCCCAGGAGATGACCCTACCTGCCAGTGAGCCATCGCCGCCCGGCTCGCGAGCTGCCCCGAGCTGGACCGAGCTCGACGGAAGCTCGGGCCGAGCTCCGTTGTGCGGCTCGCCGGCGGCGACGAGCTGGCTCGGGCTCGGCAAATCCAGCCCGAGCTTTGTGCGGCTCGGCGACGAGCTGGACCGAGCCAGCTCGTGTCCAGGTATAGTCGTGGACTAGAAAGAAGTTCTACCGTTGAAAGCATGATAAGGATAATATCACTCGGCTACTTTGATCTTCCTCATCATCTCAAAACATGTCTATTATATCTTAGTATATTTCCAGAAGACAATGTTGTTAAAAAGGAGATATTGATAAGGCGATGGATTGCTGAGGGTTTTATTCAGAAAATACATGGATACACGCTATATGAAGCTGGAGATATGTGTTTTAGTGCGCTAATGAATAGGAGTTTAATCCAACCCGATTTTGATAGGCAACTATTTGATGAGGTGTCAGGTTGCCGAGTTCATGACACGGTTCTTGATTTCATTGTATCCAAGTCTATTGAAGAGAACTTTGTTACTCCCTCCGATCCATATAACTTGTCGTAGAAATGGATGTATCTAGACATGTTTTAGTGCTAGATATATCCAATCCAGTGACAATTAATATGGATCGGAGGGAGTACCACAATTGGTGTACCTGGTATAAATTTTGATCCACAGAAAAAGGTTTGCAGATTGTCTCTACATAATAATGGAGAAATACTGGTGGGTCTCAATTTATCAACTGTCCGGTCACTTAACCTTTTTGGCCATGATGTGAAAATCCCGTCTTTGTTGGGGTTTAAACACTTGCGTGTTTTGTGCTTTGAAGATTGCTCGCTAGTGGAAGATCATCATCGTGTAGGTTTATGCAATTTGCTTCACCTGAAGTGCTTGAGGATATATCAAATAAACTTCTCAAAGTTTCCTGAAATAGCAAAACTACGTTATCTAGAGACACTTGATATGAAACATATCAGCTTATTATATCGGACTACTATTCCAATTCTGGCAACAATTTCTCTAGATGGACGATTAGTCCATTTTGTTGTTGGGAATTTTAGAATGCCGGATGAAATTGAAGGAATCGAAGAATTGGAAGTGATGAGAAATATTATTGTGTCTCTCCACCAGCCAGCTAACTTTTTTCGGCGACTTGGTGATCTAAAAAACCTGAGGAAGCTACAATTGCATGTTGATAGTTATGTGGCAGAGACAGAGCTGACATATTCAATCCGCAAGTTAGTGAAAGCAAACCTTCGGTTTCTATACATTTCTCTGAGAGGAGGACATAATACTGTCTTGGAGAATTAAACCTCCCTGCCGAATCTAGCCTTCAGGAACTTTTTATTGACGGGCACGCAATACCAAAGGTCCCAAGATGGATGGGCTCACTTGTTAATCTCCAGAACCGAGCATCCAACTGTCAGGTTCCTGCCAGGAAGATCTGGACATGCTGGGAGGCCTTCCCGACCTGCGCTTTATACTACAGACAATCCACAGACCAACTTGAAGCTGCCATGGAGAATTTGATTGCGACCCATCGCAACCATCCCAAGTTGGTGTGGAAGTATATACCTACTTCGAGAAGAATATGATGTTTTTAGTCAGGTGCCAATTCTTCCCTCAAAGTAACAATAATTGCTTATGAATGATGTGTCCTGGATCTAGCAGGAAAGCATGCTAAAATTGGTTTTGTGACGCCTTGCTTTCAGATATAGTGCGACATGCATTGGGGTGGAAGACCTCACCGAACTGGAGTTCGTGTTGCATCACCGGATTGGTATTATTGAGTTGCATTTATTAGAAGCAGAAATAGTTGATCGCACTCTTGTGTTTTCGAGCTTAAAATGCTATTAGACTACTGGCTATCATCATCATTTGTTTTGTATGTTTACTTGAAAACACGTCTATTTTAATTTTCTTTAGTCGGGTACGTTTACTTGGTTTTCCGACTTTGGATTTTGCTAAAATTTTACATTTCAAACCAGTCAACTGGTTCATATATCAGGAACATGTAATGAATTCAAGGTATCTGTTCCATTATCTATGAAGTGAAATTACTATCCTGTTTTGCATGCTGAGGTTCTATTTTTGTTTTCTGCGATGAACACCGAGCATTATTATTCAGAAATTATAGATTTACAATCCTTTAGAAGGATCTTAGAAGGTGGTACATCATGATCCATTTTGCTCTCCAACTGAGCCAGCTCAGGAGCAACCATAGTCCAGTTTCTTCTCACTTTCAAAACCTGAACCAAAATTCCGAGCAAAACATTAATCCTAGACTAGAGCTAAGGCCTGGAGAACTGATCTGAACTCTGCGATAGCGGACCAAAAGAAACGCTATTAGCTCACGACAACTTCGTCCATTCGACTAATCAGCGGCATTCTATTTCTGAAAGCGTTGAAATGTTTAGCCATTCTACCATAAGAGTATCTCTAGCAGATACCGCATCCCGCCCTTTATCGCAAAATAACCGCCAGTTTGCGGTACGGACGGAAAACGTGGCCATTCCAGATACCCTAAATCATACCATCCGAAACTTTTTTGCGGTTCCCCGCAATAAGTCGCTTCCGTGCCGCATATTTCCCGTACCGAGGGCTGTGGATGCGGGGAACCGCATCCTTACTTTCGCTTGGCGCGAGGGACATTTCCGCTCCCATCGCTGCCGCCAGTTTTTGATCTCGTCGTCCTCACCCCTGTAGACTTTCCCCACCACGCCGCTTCCCACCACCGCCGTCATGAACACTCCCAGGCCTCAGCCCACCGATTCCATGACGGAATCCGTGACGGCAACCCCGCCCGTCTTGAATGTCACCTACGGCAGCCTTGCTCTTGCGCCGGTGGCAAAACCGGTGAGGAAGGGACTAGCAGCGTAGCCCCGCGCAGCCGGTGGTTCGACTAGCCTAGCGCCCTCCGGCGGTCGGAAGAAACTGAATGGATCCAAGGCGTCGTCCCTCCCAAAGCCGAAGAAACCCGTGAGCCGGAAGCCCCTCTCTGCGTGCACGCCGGTGACGGCGGCTCCCCAACGGAAGTGACCAATCCCGTAAGAAGTACTAGTAGTGGATTGAGGACAATTTTTCAAGCTAGTGCCGAAAGGAAACACTCGCACATTAAGATCTCTCCAAGGTCGGTGGGATACAATCAAACAATCTTGCAGTCGTTGGAGTGCCTCCTACGAGCAAGTCAAGACTCACCCCCTAGCGGGGTCAACATTGACGAATATGACAAGATTGCCCAATTTAGGTACAAGGACATGGCATCATCGAGGAACAAACCACTTGCTCTCCATCACTGCTAGGAATTGCTACAAGATAGTGAGAAGTGGAGGGTACGGGATTGAGAGGCACCACCTCCGAGAAACGGTGCTGCAATAAACTTGGAGGAAGATGAAGAACCAAAAGCCGAAAGAAAAATGCTAGATGGTACAAAGAAGGTGAAAGAAGAGATAAAGCGAAAGGTTGAGCACGAAAAGTTGAGGGACAAGATTGATGAAATGATGAAGCACAAGATGCTAGTGGCACAACAACAAATGGAAACCAAGCTCATGATGGCTGACAAGAGAGAAGAGACAAAACTGCAAATGTGGCTTGCAGCTATTGAAGATGAGAAGCGCAAAGCTGAGTTTGAGAAGAGGAGGATCCATCTCGAAGAGGAAAATGTTAGGGCAACTGCAATTGTCGACGAAACACGAGTAATGACTATGGATCCTGAGAAGATGGATCCGATCACAAAAGAGTGGTGGGAAGATAGAAGGTTGGAGATCCTCGAGGCAAGAAGAGCTCGCAGAGCTGCTGCAAGTGCTGCCGCGAATTGTGGAGCTGATCATCAGGGGGCCTAGCATGTTTACTTTCCGTTTGTTCGTGCTGTTGTAACTACATGCTGTTGTAAACTTTGAAAATTTTGTATTTGGTTGAGCTGGTAGTTTGCAGATCTGATTTGCAGTATACGTTATTTTGCAGTACGAGAGACGAGGCGGGACAGATACAGCATAAACTGAACCGTAAAAAGGAATGTTCAGTTTTGGGGTACAATATGCGGCATCTGATCCGCCTTGTCTTTTCTCGCACCGCAAACCAGGTTTTCGGTTTACCGCATCCGTGTTTTGCAGTACCGCGGGGTGCGGTATCTGCTAGATATGCTCTAAGGCAAGGTCCATTGAATGTTGAAACCTACCAAAGCTTCGGCCTCCTCTGCACTTCCAAAAACAGGGAGAATTTTCCTTAATCCTATCAGTAAGACAATAACAAAGCCACGATTGGAGCAAGTCCAAGGACAAAAAGGGAAGAAAAAACACAACTATGCAACGACCGTGAAAAAAAGAAGCTTGATTGCACAATGGAGCTACAATTTTTCGGTGCATTTTCAAGCAATCTGTTTTTGCGGGTAGTTTTCAAGCAATTAATCCTGCAATTATTTAGTATGTTGGAAATGAGATAGTGGCATCGTATTTGGAGATGGAGGAAACAGCCAAGACACTAAATAATAAATATTAGTTGACAATACGGAAATACCAAATCAATGGGTTTGTTTCGTCTCATGACTAGTAGAAGAGCCAACACTTACAAAGAAATCAAACAGTAATGGCGCAATAGGGTTTCCCTCACAAACATATTTGACACAGTATATGACTTTTTTCGATAAAGAGCGTTTTATTACGAGTTTTAAACGTTATACTCAGCCTTTTCATAATTGGGATACACATGGCCAACCAAATCCAGAATCTGAAATAGGCAAAAGTAAAAAAGGTGAATTACATATCGGAATGAGAAATTGTAAAACGTCTAAAATAATGGAGTCATTATCCATAGATTATACTGCCATCCACTATGACTAAAGAATTCCTTCGCTGTATATTCTAGATGGAGTGAGACAAGAGGCGGGATACGGAGAGAGTCCACGAGAGAAATTTGGTTAGCCGGTGGATGAGCAACCGCGACATCATTTTACCGCGGCGGCCATTTATACACCGTTGCCGTCACAGTGTCCGGGGTCCGAGTAGGCCGGCGGATTGTAATGCCACAGTAGATGGATAAAGGCATATATCCTCTCTCTCTCAACTTGTTAAATTTGGTTTATCATATTTAGCATCGGATATTATCTTCAATTAATTCAACCTCGATTAATTCGGTTTTGGTTTTTTATGATCACCCCTAGCTGACATCACCCCAGCCCATTGTACCTTATACATGGCTAAAGGTTTGAAGAGTGTTTCGAGTCCTTGTCGGACAGAGTGGCGGCGGAGGAGACGGCGACCGACAAGGAGGGTCGGTGCCCCACCAAAAGGAAGTCGTCCGGTGAACGTGAGGCGTCGGACACGCTCCCGGAGCAGAAATTCACCACGGAGCACTGGGCAGATGCACTCTACAACCCCGCCACCGCAACCGCCAACCACAATCTCGCCGTCCAGCCGGCGGCGGTCGACCTCTTCTCGGAGGAGGCAGAGCTGCGGAAGAGAGTCAAGTCAGTGCTGCTGCGTTTCCCCGAGTCCCATGCTCTGGCAGCAAACGAGCTAGAGCAAGCAATTGACAGGATCGTCAAGGAGTCCAAGCCAGAGACCGCATCGGTCGCCGCCCCGGGCATGGACAGATTGGAGGACGACGTCATCGCTGTCTTGCTGGTCATGGTGAAGTACCCCACCGTCGACGAGCTCCTCCTCGGTGTCGAAGCTGCCGGCGGCGGGGTGTTTCCGCCGGGGTGGATGAAAGAAAGAAGTACCTAGACGAACAATGTCGGCCGGAGAAGAAGACCGTTGGGCACAACATAGCGTTGGTGGACAAGGTCCGCGTCGATCTGCTCACAAAGGGATACGTCGAGGTCCACGAGGATTACATGGAAGAGGACCCTGATTTTGATCCCTATCTCCACGAAGGAAAGAGTCCGGCCTGAGTATGACCCTGAGGACTTTGCGCCCTCTGACTATGACGGGGAGGTGATGGTTTTGTCTGAGGAAGACTACTGAATCCTCAACTGAACTTCAGTTACTGAAGAAACGATGATCTATTGTACTAGTACCAAGCTCTTCCTGTCTCTCTCTATATATATGCTATACTTCCTCTGTTCCTAGGAGTATCTATATCTGTTGAACTGTCTCCATGTATGCTGCTGCGTGTAGGCTAGCATCCAAACCATAGAAGAAGACAGTTGGGCACAACTAAGCGTTTCGTGGACAAGGTCCGTGTCGAGGTCCATGAGAATTAGTATATGGAAGAGAACCCTGATTATGACCTCACCTTCTGGCCGCCGCTGCCGCCGTCAAGCCAACAGCTGCTGTGTGCCAGGTCAAGACGTTCAATTCGTGGAGTAGCTCGAAGAGGTCGCGACCGCCACCTTCATCAGGCCGGTCCGCATCCACGCATGACATTAAGATTGTTTAATAAAGTCTTTGTTTGTGGGTCATGACAAATCTAAGTCAACTAATTTGTGTCGGAGGAAGTATTAAAGTTCAGACAGCAGCTGAACTGAATGTTATGTTCTCAGAGTAGACAAGACCCGTGTTTGAAGTTCAGAAATATCACAGATGAATCAATCGACGCACAACTATCAGATCTTTTTGCAAGATATCTCTGTTCAAAGAGAGAACACATCGCTGAAAACCTACACAATCAACGCATATCTGAAGAGCTACAACACACTGTCAAATTTCGGAAAACGGAAGACTGAAAAATTACATCACATATAACACACTTGGCTGTCAGAAGTTGGGAGTCCTGGCAGTGGCGGATCCGAGGCACTGGGGGGGCGTCGCAGCTCGGAGAATGATATGGGGGGAGGAGACGGACAATGGCAGCCTGTTCCAAGCACCGGAGATGGGCAGATATGGTCGAGCAGCACCGCGCCCCCCATTGTAACACCACTAGTTTTATTAGTCTCTAATTAGGGTTTTGTTTGTGCATTATCATGAGCATCATGTATTTTGCTAAAGAAAAAATGAATGCAAGAAAGAAACTTAACCCCCATTTCCCCCCCCCCCCCCCCTCTCTCTCTCTCTGAAAACAATTCAAAAGGTTTTTAAATTTTGAAAATACAAAATGTACGGAGCTCAAATGGACTAAAAGGGCTACACAATATATTAATAGTTTTATAAAGCCTCTGGTATTTTTGAAATATATAAAACAGAAAAGAATCTAAAAATACAAACAGAAAAAGGAAATGTTTTCAGGAAATAAAACATATTTCCTAAACCTAACTGGGCCTGCAACCCATCTTCTACCCTCCTAGCTACTGCACAGTGCAGCCGCAACAGCCCTCTTCCCCTTGCTTTGCTGTAGCCTACCATGGCCCAAGTCAGCCCAATGCGGCCCGGTACCCCTTCGCCTCTCAGCGTGTCGTCTTCCTCTCGATGCCAAGCTCTTCTGTGTCGCGCCGTCGGCCGTCGATCCCCTCCACGCCGCGATGCTCGTCCCGCCGCCCCTAGAGAGGATAAGAGCTGCACCTGGATGCCCTCGCTCATTCTCATCCTCATTCTCTCTCCCAGATGACCTCCCTCTCTCATTTCCCCCTTCTTGTCGGAACCCTAGATGCCAATCGCCGACACGCCCCGTCGTCCCATGCCTCCCCGAGCCCCGCTAAGCTTGCTAGAAGCTGTGCCTCGCCGTTCTGATCTTCCTCGACAAATGAATCAAGCCGGCGTGCTCGGAATCGAGCCCAGCGATCCCTCGTCTTCCCCGCACTCCAACGACCACCATTGTCGTCCGTGCCGTCACCAACATCCACCTCCAGCCCATCTGACAACCGGGTCACATCGAGGGCGAGCTTGTGCTTCTCCTAGTGCCATCCAATCTCTCTCCCTCGCTCTGTAGCTTCCCCTCGCTGTGTGCTCATGTTCGCCGCCACAGATGCTCATCAACGACAATGGTCCGGTGACCATTTAGGAGCGTCGCCACCCTATCTAACTCGCCTTATACTGCTGGTTCGAGCGCACTCGGTCCTGCAGCTCCGCGCGCCCTCCCTCGTCGCTGGTGACTACCGTCTGACACCCTCTGCGTTGATCCCATGTGTTGCTCACGTGGCGCTCATGTGACCTCCGCATGGCGCCAGCGTGTCGAATGCATGGTGTTGACATGGTTTTGCCAACATGGCAACTGACGTGGCCCTAGGACCCATCAGTCAGCCTCTGTGGCTAACTAAGCCTTGGTGAAAAACAACCCCTCCCCTTTGGTGATGTCAGATTGATGTCATAAACCCTTTAATATTTTCAGAAATTGGTTTAATCTTATAAAATTAATAACTAATTATTTTTAAATCAGAAAAATATGAATAATATATCAAAATGTTCGGAAAAATGAGCTCTACACTTTAGCACCAAAATCATGTATTGATAAGCAACTTCAGTTAATAGGTTTAGTAGAAGAACATAATGAAGCCCAAAGGTGATTCCGAGGTTCCTCTATTTTAGGGGTTGGACCTCTTGGACCCTATTTAAAATGGAAAAGCATGTACTAGGGTTCCATTCAATACTATTTAACTTATCATATCATCATTATGGCTTGAGCATTGCATCGATGCCATGTGTTGATTGTTTCCCTTTTCTTTCTGGTGTTTCTATTTCTTCCCGGCAAAATACGATATCAAGATCGGAATCGAAGACCGAGATTAACACCATCGAAGCTTGAAGATCAATACTTGACCAACTATAATCAAGTCAAGTACAAGATGTCCGAAGATCTGTTTATCTGTTATCAAAGGGCAAAGGCAAGCATAGCCCCACCATTATACAATCTCATGCTTTTAAAGTATTTCAATTTTTGCCATGATGCATATGATTCTACTTTGGCCTTTTATCAATAGCTAGAATATCCTATTTGCTGTATTACTTTCTTTGAGCTTATATTACCAAATCCACTTCTCCTAGAATAACTAGGTTTGGCTTGTGTGCACTGCTAGAGCTGATATTTGTGTCTTGCTTAGCCATGATTAGCTGCTGGTTCATCCTAATGATGTATCAAATGCAAAGAATCTAGTATGACAGAAGAACGTGATATGTTGAGATCAGTGTTGAAGTGAGATAAACATGTTAAGACTTGTATGGGAGGCCACCGTGGGATGTGGTTTTTGCAGTCTCATGCTCCCCACCCCTAGGAAAATGGGAGTTCTTGCCTTCAAAACCAAGACGAGCGTACAACCACGCGAGAAGCTATGGGAAATCTCGATTGAGATATGTCACTTTGTGAAGGTTTATTTGAGACATAATCAATATACCAATTTTAATATTTTTCCTTACAACTATGTCACATAATATGACACCACACGAAGGTATTGTATTGTTTCGATCGTTTTTGAATTTTTTATGTCCGTTTCAAACTATTGTTAAACTTTCTAAAATGGCGGGCATGAAGATTCTTAGCTCGTGGCGAGCCTCGCTAAATTTGCATTGGGTCTCTAATTAAATAGCATATTATGAGCCTAAAAATGAATTTTCTAAAAAATCATTAGCAACAGATCATGTACATGTAGTTCAAATCTGACTCACTTCCTACCAATTAGGCAGGGATTTGTCTTTTTCACAAGGGGTGAACGGAAAGGTTTAAGATACCCCTGTTGGTACATTATCCATGAAAGGTGGTCTACTGTTTATGAAAAATGGGGTGGTACCATTTTTAAACTTTTATTTGGTGGTTGCTTCACAAAACACCCTGTTTAGGCACTCGGAAAATGGAAAATGGTTTTTTGGTGTGACAAAAAGGAAAACTTCCTCCTAAAATATTGTTCGCCATCCCATGATGCACATACGTGCATAATATGGCATATTATCGCAAACTATGCCGCGATTCTGGCATAACATTGGTCATTTGACCTAAAAGCGAGAAAACCTCGATTGAGATAGATCACTTTGTGAAGGTTGTTTTGAGACACAATTAATATACCAGTTTTAATATATTTTCTTGCAAGTATGTCACATAATATGACACCACGTGAAGGTTTTGCATTGTTTCGACCGTGTTTTAATTTTTTATGTCTGTTTCAAACTATTGTCAAACTTTCTAAAACGGCTGGTATGAAGATTCTTAACTCGGGGCCGAGCCTCGCTAAACTTGCATTGAATATTTGATTAAATAGCATATTATGAACCTAAAAATGATTTTTTCAAAAAATCATGAGCATCAGATCATGTACCTGTAGTTCAAATCTGACTCACTTCCTGGCGATTCGATATGAATTTGTCTTTTTTACGAGAGGTGAAAGAAAAGGTTTAAGATATCCCGGTTGGAACATTATCCATGAAAGGTGGTCTACTATTTTTTAAAAATAGGGTGATACCATTTTTATACTTTTGGTGGTTGCTTAACAAAACACCCCGTTTTGGGCACTCAGCAAATAGAAAATAGTTTTTTGGTGCGACAAAAAAGAAAACTTCCTCGTGCAACATTGTTCTCCATCCTATGATTCACATACGTGCACAATATAGGCACATTATCGCAAACTATGCCACAATTCTGGCCATAATATTGGCCATTTAACCTGAAAGCGGGGAAACCTCGATTGAGATATGTCACTTTGTGAAGGATTTTTTGAGACACAATCAATATACTAATTTTGATATTTTTCCTTGCAACTATGTCACGTAATATGACACCATGCGAAGGTTTTGCATTGTTTCGATCATTTTTGAATTTTTTATGTCCGTTTTAAACTATCGTCAAACTTTCCAAAATGGCGTGTATGAAGTTTCTTAGCACGGGGCCGAGCCTCGCTAAACTTGCATTGGATCTCTGATTAAATAGCATATTATGAACCTAAATATGTTTTTTCTAAAAAATCATGAGCATCAGATCATGTTCATGTAGTTCAAATCTGATTCACTTCCTATCGATTTGGCAGGAATTTATCTTTTTTACAAGAGGTTGACAGAATGGTTTAAGATACTCGGCTTGCGACATTGTCCGTAAAAGGTGGTCCACTATTTTTGAAAAATGGGGTTGTACCATTTTTCAACTTTCATTCGGTGGTTGCTTCACAAAACACCCTGTTTTGGACACTCGAAAAATGAAAAATATGTTATACGAAATTATTTGTATTGTTTTTATATTGTTAGAATAAAATATATAAGATTTGAGTTTATATAGATAGATCTTATTTTTCTGCAAATTTTGATATATTATATGTATTTTTTGAATTAAAATGAATTAGTTATGATTTTTCTAAGATTAATGTCGCAAAAGGGAAAAATAGTGCCATCGGCGTAGGTGTGAAACCTAATGACCTACGCCGTACCCATCCTAAGCCGACGGCAAAACTAGGCCGACTACCGCACAGCCCGGCTGCCGAGCACATCCACCTGCGCCGACGGTCTCGACATTTTGCCGTCAACGTAGAACACGGCCGTCAGCGTAACTAGTTATTCCCGTAGTGTTAAGAGTAGTGATTTATATTTAGATAAACTAGAAATCAGCCATGTTCAGTGGATGGTAATAAGGCCATACAGCGGAACAGCCATTTAGCCTCGAATAGTTTCATATCCATCCACACAGAAGTACCAGAGCAAGCTCCAAGCTACCGTAAATAAAGAGGCCGCCATGGAAGAAGTTCTAGTGAGTGCAGTGGCGGGGGCATTGACGTCTGTGCTCGAAAAGCTGGCCACTCTAGTAGGCGACGAGTACCAGCTATTCCTTGGGGTGCGCGGCGTGATAAGGTTCCTCACCGGCGAGCTCACCGCCATGGAAGCTTTTCTCCTCAAGATGTCAATGGAGGAGGATCCTGATCTACAAGACAAGGTATGGATGAAGGAGGCACGGGAGCTGTCCTACGAAATAGAAGACAACCTCGACGGCTTCATGGTGCATGCTCATGAGGAATCTGCCAAGCCAGATGGCTTCATACAGAAGATCAAAAATTTGTTGTCTAGGACAAAGGAACACCGCCTAATTGCCAAGGCGATTGAAGATTTGAAGAATCAAGTCATTGAGGTGGGTACAAGGCGTGAGAGATACAAGGTCAGTAAGGCCATCTCCAATGTCTGACACTAGAGCTCTTGCAGTATTTGAGGATGCATCAAATCTAGTCCGCATTGAAGGACCGAAGAATGAGCTTATCCAACTGCTTACTCAAGAAAACAGATTTGAATTAAGGCAACAACAACCCAAGATTATCTCTATTGTTGGATTTGGAGGACTAGGCAAGACTATTCTTGCTTGGCAGAAAGTATATAAAGAGATCAAAGATAAATTTGATTGCCACGCCTTTGTGTCCGTGTCACGAAATCCAGACTTAATGAAAGTATTGCGCACTATTCAGAGTCAGGTAATTAATGGAGATTATTCAAGAATCAAAGACATACCACAACTCATCAACTCAATCTCAAATTTCCTCGCAGACAAAAGGTACGACCTGTAACATTTTTTATGTACTTATTGTAATATTCAATATTTGTTTAGTGATACATAATATTTACACAACGGGGATAAATATTACAAGGGTCAAATAAACAAAGAACGACATTTATCAAAACATATGGTGCAAACATATTGTCATATTATATCTAATTGGTGGAATATTTTTGGTACATTTTTGTATAAACTTTAGATGGTTTAATTTATGAAAAAACTAGATGGACACTTATTTTGGTATGGCCAAAGTAGTTAAGTGTGTAACACGATTTTCTTAGTTGTACCGGCCATATAAATTATATTGTGATTTCAATCATCATTTTTTTAATTGTGCAGGTATTTAATTGTAGTTGATGATATATGGAATGTGGAAATATGGGATGTTCACAAGTTGACTGCAGAATAATCATCACCACTCGTGTGAACAATGTTGCTCAATCATGTTGTTCATCATTCAATGATCATATTTATAAGATGGATCCTCTTAGTATGGTGCAGTCAAAGACGCACCGTCCCTCGCTTGCCCGGGCTTGGATTACGCTCGGCTCGTGCACCAGAGGAAAAGTAGCGACGAAATTGCATCTGGCGATGGGCAAAAAAGTGGGCAGCTCGGCACCTTCGAATAAATCTGGGCATTGACCTTACAACTGGGCTGTACGGGGCAAAAATATGGTTTGGGCCTGGTGCACGTCTGGCCTTGAGGACGTGTGCGGCTGTGCAGCGAGCGAGAGACAGCTGCAAGCGATTCGTCCCTAAAAAAAAAAGCTGCTACCGATTCCATCGCAATCTTTCATCGGCCAGCTTCCCATTCCGTGTCCGTTCCACCGCCACGCCTCTGTCGTTGACAATAGGGGAGACATGAAAAAAAAACTGTAGGGTCAAAAAGCTTAAAATCTGCACAACAAAACTTCCTTGAGCAACTAAAAAAAAAATATCAGCAAAATAGTAAATTTTCATTACAAATAACCACGGGAATAACCATTGTTCAAAAGGAGAAAAAACTAAGACAACAGGCTGCCACGTTAATGAAAACCTTGATAAGTACTCCCTCCGCTTTAAAATATAAGACGTTTTAGCTTTACGAAAGGAGTGTATCTCGACCCCCTTTAGTGTGTAGGTACACTCTAAACCCACATGAATCTAGACACTAAAACAGGTCTAGATACACTCCTTCAACAAATCTAAAACATCTTATATTTTAAAATAGAGGGAGTATGCATGATGGCATTAGTACTAATCGATTGAAACACATCAGTTTCAACATAAGTAATAAGACAATGGGTCATAAAATCATCGCATATTCTATTCCGTAGATCAGACTTGATATACTCCTTCCATCTCAAAATAGATGCCATGGATTTTTAATTTTTTTGATGAATTTAGACACTATTCAGTATATAGATTCATCAAATTTTTGATAACTTGATAGAATGTTATTGCTCAATGGTTTTAAGATATGAAGAAGAGAAGGAAGCATTTACATCGTAGGCCTAGGGATAATTAGCACAACATTGGTAATATCTCGGTATATTTCTTTGTCTCATGAATCAAGATGAATATATTTTCTGTATATGCTAATATGATTTACTAATCCATCTTTCTTTCTATTATCATGTGGATTCCTAATGTGGGTGAATTTGGACATTTCAACTCTTGTCATCGATCATCGGAGTTCTAGTCTTTTGGAAGTTCCTGCTAAGTCCTGCCATATCTAATATTAGTGCATTTGAGCATTTGAATGTGATGTCAACTTGTGAACATTTGAGAGTGTTGTGTTGTGAACGTGTATTGTATTGTATTCGTGTTTCCGCACTAAAAAATATTGTGAAAAGTATCTTTTCTCATTATGCTTCTATTTTTCCAATAATTTTTTTAGTTTCCTTACGGCCGCCCAGGCTTCGACAGATTTCTAGGTCCGCCTTTGCTCACTTGTCAACCTCGAGAAATTGTCCCTCACTCTATCACGTCCCAGCCAGGAAGAGTTAGATATCGTGGGAGGCCTTCCCAATCTGTCCTATATATCTTTCGGTTGTGGAGGTCCATCTCGAGAAGAGCTTAAGGCGGCCATTGAGATTCTGAATAAGGCCCATCCCAACAATCCCATCTCGGTATGGTCATGGGTAAACCGGCCTGTGCATTGACAGTTTGAGCGGGTTTCACCGGTTTTGTCAACCCGGCAAAATACTCTCCGGTTTGGACTGAGTTGGTTTGGTTCCAACGGGTTAGTTGTTAATATATACATGGGTTAATGTATACCGTATATATTTAAATTTTCAGATAATGCAAGTAGAGAAAGTATCATTTCTGCGTCAGCAACGTACAAGAAGGAACGATACATAAAGAAATCATTACATTTCTGTTATATAAACCAGATGACTAAAACATAAATCTTCTGCATAAATCCAAAGAGAGAGAAACAAGCAGTGATGTTCATGTAATTATCATAGAGTTTTGCTCTGGCTTCCTCCCCCTCCTTCCAAACTTAGAAAATTGAAAGCACAAAAACAACTAGGATTGGCCGATACATCTTCATTGCCTCCCTGACTCTCCTTGTGTTTTCAATTTTCTAAGTTTGTAACGGAGGGGAGGACACCGAATCACACCCCTATCAAAAACTAAAAATATTACATAAATGTGTTTTCAAGTAAACAGAGAGGAGCGATATGAAACAGAAATGATAAAACCAGTAGTCTATAGTATTTAGCACTTCAAGGACAAGACACAAGACCACGGCCGATTATTTCCACTATGGATAAATGTAAATGAGTGCTGCCAATCTGGGGACGCAACATGAACTCCCGGTGACTTCTCCCAATCATACGTCTTGGTCTGTATTTGACAAACCATATGATTCATTGTATCTAAAGATAAGGCATGGAAAAAGTAGTGTTAACACGCTACATGCTGAATCCAGGAGACGAAATCATTAAGCAATTGTTTCTTTGAAGGAAAAACTGGTACCTGAATCAGAACATCACATTCTTCTCAAATATTACAGAGGTCCAGCACCGCTCGTCCCATACGCTCCATTCAAGAATGGGATGGTTCGGATGGACTGCAATCATAATACCCATGGCAGCCTTAATATGGTCTGCAGGTCGACCGTCAGACGAGACACGTATATAGCGCAGATCGGGAAGGCCTCCCAGTATCTCCACATCTTCCTTAGAGATACTTGATATATCGATGCTCAATTTCTGGAGGTTGACAAGTGAGCCCATCCATCTTGGGACCTTTGAGATTCTGCCCCCACCAAGGGAAAGTTCCTGAAGGCTGCATTCGCCAGGGAGGTTTAATTCCTCTACCAAGTTATCTGGTTCTCCATCGAGAAGAATATCTAGAGAGCGAAGGTTTGCTTTCACTAGCTTGCGGATCGAACAAGCCATCCCTCTCTCTGCCTCATAAGCATATAATGACAGCTTCCTTAGGTTTGTTAGATCACCAAGTCGAAGATAAAAGTTAGTTGACTGGTTGGTCACATGAATATTAGCCACCTGAAGTGCTTCCATTCCTTCAATTTCATTCGGAATGATACACCCCGTAGCATTGAAATGGACTAACCGTCCATCTAGAGAAATGGTCGCCGGAACTGAAGGATCATTTGCTCTGACACAAATTATGTCAAGTGTCTCTAAGTATCTTAATTTTTTTATTTCCTCTGGAACCTTTGTAATTTCTACTTTATTTAGTCTTAATAACTTCAGGTGGAGCAAATGACCTATACCTACAAGATGATGATCTACTATTGGAATATAGTCTTCAAAGCACAAAACACGCATGTGTTTAAACTCCGACAGAGATGGGATTTTCACATCACGGCCAAAAATATTAAGTGACCGAACAGCTGAGGAAATTAGACCCACTGGTATTTCGCCATTATTTTGAAGAGACAACCTACGAACCTTGTCTTGTGGTCTAGGATTTACACCAGACAAACCTATTATTGTAACGAAGTTATCTTCAATAGACTTGGAAACAATGAAATCAAGAATTGTGTCATGAACTCGACAACCTGACACCTCATCATAATATTGCTCCGTAAAATCAGGTTGGATCAAACTCCTATTTATTAGCTCATTAAAACACATCTCTCCGGCTTCATATAATGTGTATCCATGTTTTCTCTGAATAAATCCCTCAGCAATCCATCTCCTTATCAACATCTCCTTCCCAATAATGTAGTCTTCCGGATATATACTGAGGTACAATAGACATGTTTTGAGATCGTGAGGAAGATCAAAGTAACTGAGTGTTATTATCTTCATCATGCCTTCAATGCTAGAATTTCTTTCCATCCCACGACCAATTGAATATTCGACTTGACGCCACTGGTCCATTGTTTTTTCCTTGTTAGCCAGCAAACCAGATATAGCGATAATTGCTAATGGTAAACCAGCACACTTTTCTAATATAGAACCAGAAACTTCTTCAAGGTTTGATGGGCAATTTTCAGAGTTGAATAATCTTTTGTAAAATAATTGCTTCGAGTGCACCATACTAAGATAACCCATGTTATATATGTGACCATTGAATGATGAACGACATGATTGAGCCACATTATTCACACGAGTGGTGGTGATTATTCTACAATCATAACCATTCAAGGGGAATGCAAACTTAATAACATCCCATATTTTGACATTCCATATATCATCAACTACAATAATATACCTGCAAAAATAAATGTAAAACAATTGGCAATTGGACGCAAAATATAATCTATTAAACCAATACAATATGTAATTTCTTTACATTCCTTCACTACTCCCTCCATCCCAAAATATAAGTGTGAATCTACGTTTGCCCTAAGTTAAAAGATGTAAACTTTTTACCCACAAAAAAAGATGTCAAGTTTTAACAACTTGATACAAAAAATACACTGATATTTATGGCATCAAATAGATATACTACTCCCTTCATCCTAAAAAGTGATGAATCTAAGACGGAGTATGAAAAGTGATGAATCTAAGCCAGAGTCGGTCACAATACTTGGTAAATCTCTTGTGATATTTGTACTTTACTAATATGAGCCATACAAGATTTTTCTCCCATGTGTTAATCTAACATTTCATTGCATTTCACTAATAAAATTTAAATATTTGCAAAACCTAGATAAATTACTATGCAATACCTTTTGTTCGCAAGGAAATTTGAGATACGAGTGATAAGATGTGGTATGTCTTCAGTGATTGAATAATCTCGACAAGATACCTGACTGAGAATCATCCCCAATACTTTGACGATGTCTGGATTTCGTGACACAGACACGAAGGCATGGCAATCATATTGTTCTCTTAGCTCTTTATATACTTGGGAAGCAAGAGTAGTCTTGCCTAGTCCTCCAAAACCAACAATAGAGATCAACTTGGTTTGTTGTTGCCTTGATTCACATATGATCTCTTGTGTAAACAATCGGATAAGTTCATTCTTTGGTCCATCAATACCGACAAGATTTGTTACATCCTCAAATATAGCAAGAGCTCTAGGGTCAATAGTTAAATTGTTAACCTTGGAGATGGACTCACCAGTCACATACCGTTTATGCCTCTCACTCGCCTCAATGACTTGCTTCTTCAACTCTTCAATCGCCTTGGCAATCTGACGGCGATCCTTGGTCTTGTCCAGCAAATTCTTGATCTTCTTCATAAAGCCTGGCTTGGCAGATTTGTCACGAGCATGTACCATGAAATCGTCAAGGCTGTCCTCAATGTCATAGGACAGCTCCCGCACTTCGTTCATCCAGACTTTGTCTTGTATGTCAGGGTCCTCCTCTTCCATTGACTTCTTGAGGAGAAAAGCTTCCATGGCGGCTAGCTCACGGGTGAGGAACCCAATCTCCTTGCGTACCCGACGAAAACGCTTGTATTCATCGCCGAGCAGAGCAGCCAGCTTTCCGAGCACTGGCTTCAGTGCTCCGGCTGCTGCGCTAACTAGAGCAGCCTCCATGGCGCCCTCTTCACGGAAGCTCGGAGTTTGCTCTGCTATTTCTGTCTGGATGTGTGTGGAAGCATTGCAGGATGAATGAACGTTACCCACTATGGTCTACTACTTTTTATTATCTAAAAAATATAGATCACCACTTTTAACCTACTAAGAGATGCGTGTCTCCCACCACATGTTGATTGGGACGCCGCACCATGATAGTTTATCAACTCCAAGAAATGGAGATTCACAGCAGTGTGAACGGAGATCCGTATAATCACAAAACATTAACCGTGTATTAGGTGCAGACCCAAGCCAATGTGGCGATGTCGTCAATGTTACCTTTGTTTATAGGAGAGGCGGCATCCAAGACCGTAAGATCTGAATTTAGTGAGGCGTGTGTACGTACGAGCCGACAACTTGTTGCAACTTTCAAGCGATTTCTCCCTTTATCTAAAGATCTATGAGCCCATCCAAAAGCGATTTCTCCCTGACAAAAAGAAATCTTACACGCACTGCCGAAAGGTCTTCCATTGTATACTATTCTCTTCGTTTAGAAATATAAGGTTTGTAAAGTAAATGTATCTAAACATCTTTTAGTATATAGATTTATTTGAATCTACATGCTAAAATGTGTCTAGATGCATTAGTTTTACTAAACTAAAACATCTTATATTTTCAAAGAGAAAGCTTACAAAAGTTAATCTTATAAAGAGGAATTGGCATGAAAGTACACAATGTGTTTTTTGTCATCATGATGAGACAATACGTCATTTGTTCTTCCATTTTAAATTTGCTCGTTTTATATGGTCATTCATCCAAATAGCCTTTGATTTATATCCTCCATGTTCGGTGACCAATGTTTTTGCTAAATGGTTGCATTGGATTGATGATAAATACAGGACTTTGTTTAGGGTGGGAGCACTTGATCGCTATGGCTATGTAGAAATGACAAGATTTTTAATAACATTGTCTTCTCTCTTGCAGGTTATATATCGGGCCACGACTATCCTTCGATCATGGACTATTCTCCAAAGTATGGAGTTTCGCAACTTATTTGTGAAGGGGTGTACGCGATTGGAGGACACGGCGAGAGATATTTTCTCCCGACATGAATGTCTGCGTGATTTGCGGATTGATCTGCCATAGCTCGAGGCCGTTTATTTTGTTTGTGTTTTTTTAATTTTAGTCTGCTTTCTTTATTCCCTAATTGTGTGGTTTGTGTGGCTTAGTGCATCTTAGTTATGTAGAGGCCGGGTATAAACATTATTGAAAGTAATAAAAGCGCCCATTTCCAACAAAAAAATCCAAATGGAGGTAGTACTACTGCCCAACACTTCTGAAATGAAAAGCAAAGCACCATCCTCTGTTTCTACTCTAATTTTCCATCTCTGTATTTTTCTTGCTTCAGATTGACCACGGCGAGCGAGGGTACCTAGCACGGGTTGTGTCCACCGTGTGATAGTGAGACCAACCTAGCAGCCTTGGGCCGGTCGGGCTCCACTGTGGGGACCAAGATCACGCCACTGTGCGGGTGCCAGTGCCACATCCTCCGCCTTGGCGCTATATCGTCGATCTCTTTCGGCAATGCAGCCGGTAAGACAACACGGTGCAGAATGCTTGCTCCATGTTTCTGAAGGGAATATGCCCGAGAGGCAATAATAAAGTGGTTATTATCTTATTCCATGTTTATGATAAATGTTTATTTTACATGGTAGAATTGTATTGATTCGGAAACATCAATACATGTGTGTTTAATAAACAAAAGGGGTTCCTAGTCATGCCTCTCTTATAGACTAGCTTGTTGATTAACAAGATGATCAAGGTTTCCTGATCATGGACATTGGATGTTGTTAATAACAAGGTCACACCATTGGTGGAATGATGTGATGAACATTCATCCGAAGTATAGCATTACGATCAGAGTCATTATGTTTATATTGCTATAACATCATACGAAGTAATCTTAGTCCTTAGACCATGAGATCATGTTAATTGCTAACACCGGAAGAGTATCTTGATAACATCAAACGTCACACCGTAACAGGGTGACTATAAAGGTGGGTTCAGTGCTACGAAGGTGTTATGTTGAGGCTCATGGATCAAGAGTGGGATTTGTCCATCCCGATGACGGTTAGATATACTCTGGGCCCTCTCGGTGATATCACATTGAAATAGCTTGCAAGCAAGTGATGTGATCACTAGAATGTTATATCACGGGAACGAGAAAAGAGTGCATGTCGGTAACGAGATCAAACTAGGTATTTGGATGCGAATGATCGAATCTCGGACATGTAATATATCGCGAGACAAAGGGATTTAGTTATGACGTTAAAGGTTCACACGGTCACAAGAGTCATCGTTGAATATGTGGGAGTCAGTACGGATCTCCAGGTCCCGCTGCTGATTATTGATCAGAGAGGGGTCTCGATCATGTCTACATTATTCGCGAACCGTAGGGTGACACACTTAAGGGATACCGACACTATTTGGAGCAAATATGTTTCAGATAAAGATTTAAGAAAGCGCTGGAATCATTTCGATGGAAACCGAAATTGTTTCGGGTGAAATTGCTGAAACTGGTTCTGCATATGATATTGAAATGTTGCAGGGGGTTTTATGTGAATGTTTGTTAATTAATGTAATTAACAAAATTCTGAATAAAATAAATAAAAGAGTTTTATTAATTGAGAGTTGTATTTAATTTGGTGGAAATTAAATACATGTGAGTGGGATTTTGGGTGGAGGCCATGTTTATGTGAGTGGAGGTTCACCACATGAATGAAGGAGGGGAGGAGTCCCCCCCCCCTCATGCGCCGGCTATGGGAGGGGAGGGGTCTCCCTCCCTCCTATATAAAGCCCCCCTCTCCCCTCTCACAAACCACACCTTCTTGTGAAGGATCTCTCTCCCCCTCTAGTATTATCCCCATGGTCTCGGATTAGCGAGATACATGTTCCCGGTGGCTTTATCTGGAAAGGAGTTGCTGCTTCCGCTGCTTTGCTGGAGCGAGGGACGGAGGTTGTCGGGGTACCGGACGTGTGTGTGATCACGGATGCACCGCTGCTTTGCGGTGCTGGACTTGGTGGTGCTGGAGCTGGATCTGATGGACGTGCTGGAGCCGGACCTGCTGGACTTCATCACGATCTTGAGATCGGCAAGTGTACGACTACATCAACCACGAGTTCCTACTCGTTAACAAAGCTCGTTGTCTACGAGGGTAAGTTCTCATTGGATGTATGTCCACCCGTTGCTTTGTACCTAGTAGATAGATCTTGGCATGTAGTTCACACCGTAGGAATTTTTTTGTTTTGTATGCTGCGGACCCAACAGTGGTATCAGATCCTGATCTATGCGTAGGTGCTTTGCACGGGTAGTACACATATGTTTATATGTGGGCGATGATGATCATGTTATTGCTTCTTTCATGTATTTTGGATATTGGTGGCATAGTGGGATGAAGCGGCTCGGACCAACCTTACATGTCATCGTACATGAGACCGGTTCCACGACTAACATGCAACTTGTTTTGCATAAGTGGCTGGCGGGTGTCTGTCTCTCCTACTATAGTCAATATTTGATTTACAACGAGTTGGTAATAACTTAGTTATCCTCGTTGTGGTTCATGTTCGTAGGTAAGAACGGTTCTATCTTCGAAAGCCCTAAGCCACGTAAAACTTGCAATTGATAAATTAGAGGCGTCTAGTTTAGATCGTTCCTGGCCTAGTGTCTTGATATGGTATTGTTGTAAGTAGATGTATGATAGATACTCTTACAACACACTCAACGTGTAAGTTCATAGACCTTGGCCTTACACACAAAGGAATGATAGAGATCATACCACGATACAAATGATAGAGATCAAATGCATGGACCATATCATCTCACTTTACACATTAGATGTTAGCATCTTATACTGCTAGTTTGGAGCTTTATGTAGCATTGTAAGATGATCCCTCATTTAAATATTAAGATAAAATGTGTTCTTCCTTAAGTATGCACTGTTCTATGGATCGTGTTTCGAGACATCACGTGATGATCGGGTGTTCTCAACTCTACGCTTTCATGCAATGAGTGTAAGACAGTTTTACACACGCGAATACTAAGGTTCTTACTTGGCGAGCCTAGCATGTACAGACATGGCCTTGGAACACGGACCGAAAGGTTAAGCATGAGTCATATAGTTGATGTGATGACCATATTGATGCTCGCCTTTGAAGCTACACCGACTCACGTGATGATCGGACTTGGTGTAGTGGATTTGGTTCATGTAATCACCAAAAAGGCACGAGGGATGTCGTTTTTGAGTGGGAGTTCATTTCTAATTTGGATTAGTCGAACTCAATTTGTCATAAACTAAATCGAAGTGAATTTGCATAATTTGTTGTAGTCATTCGCATCTGTTCACTACCTTATGCTTAGTTTTAATTGAGATAATAGAACTATAGAATTCTGGATATTTACTTTACAAACTGGTATCGTATTGTTTTGAATGTCAATTTAAAGTTTATAAGTCCTATTGCAAACTTTCAGCAAACTCTATTTACTCCATGAAGTTTAATAAGTAGTATTAAATGAAGAGTAAGAATTCCAATGTTAGTATCTAAAGTATCATGTTTGCCTCCATGATTATTGATATTCAAAAAGTTGTTTTAATATCAAGATTATATTGGAGCTGAAAATTGTTTCAGAAACCATCATGTGTGAAAGATATTGTGATATCTGAAACAATGTTTTTGGTTGCATTATCATAGAGTATAATTTAGCAAAATACATGTTCTCATATTGTATGAGAATTTGTGAAGGATGGAGATGCTAGGCATCCGAATCTACCAAAAGGGTTTTGGGAACTGATATTATACTCGCGATTCTTCCTTATAGGCTATAGTAGCTTGATCATGAAAGTTGTCATGATAAGGATGAATAGAAGATGTAAGTAAAATGTTTACTACACTAATAGATTGCTAAAGAATGGATTTTTGAAAGAACACCAAACATTTGATGATGGTGATCCACTTCAAAGTGCAAGTCCAAAGTTATTAGTATTTGACTATATACGCTTTGTACCATGTGTCATGTTAATGACACCACTATTGATGTTGATAGATTCTTTTAAAAGAAAAGGAATTGCTGAAAGAGAATCTATAAAATATTTGGCAGAAAATAAAAGGTTGGAGATGTCCAACTTAGGTATATAGAAGATATACATGTTATGGCTATATTCCTTATTTGTTAAACAATGTGGTTCTTAGATATTGGATACCGGTATTGGATACCGAATTGGTTGGTATGAAGTGTCATACAGGACCACGCAATTCAGGAACTACAATGGCCTAAGTAACCAGCAAGAGAATGAGTGATGATGTTCATCGAAAACAAATAAAGTGTTATTGTGTTTTTCGTTGTCATCAAACCAAGCCTTCAAGATTTGTTTAAATAATTGTTATTTTGTTCCGGTATCATGAGAACAATGGCTGTTCAAATAATTACCATATTCCATAAAGGATGGATGAACTTTTACAAGTCTAGTTGGAGAAATTACATCCATAAACACTATTGCTAAAATGTCGCAAGACAAATGATTGAAAGATCACTTATGAAGTGACACCGTTGTTTAAATTATATTTGAAAGAAAACATGAAGAAACTCCATGTTGATGGATTTTTGGAGTCTTTTATTTTGATCAATTGACGCATGTGAGACTTTCCTCGAGATAATTGAAACTCCGTCCATAGGCCAAAGAGGAACAGATGACTAACTTATTGGATATTATGCATGTTGATGTATATAGTCCATTATGTGTAGCCATATGCGATGGATCTTTTTGCTTCTCCAGAAATTTGAGTGAATATATCTATATATTTACTTAATAAGGAAGAAGTATGAAACATTTGAAAATTGTTCAAAGACTTTCAAGATGAAGTGAAAAATCATTGTAACAAGAAAATAAAAGAGTTTATGATTTGATCATAAAGGAAGATATTTGAGTTACAGGTTTAGCAAAACACCTAAGATTTCAGGAATTGTTCCATGAATTTGCACTTCCCGATAAACCACAGGAATATGGTATGTTCGAGAGATCAAATCAAACCTTGTTTGACATGGTAAGATCAAAGGTGTCATTTATAACACTGTCATTACGTTTTAAGGATTAAAGCTTTAGAGACTACCGCTTTTTCACTGAAAAGAGCACCATCGTGATCCGTTGAAATGACACCATATGAGTTATGGTTTGGGATAAAACCCGAATTGTCTTTTCTTAAATGGGATCCCTTCTTAAATTTTGGTATGCTATGCATAAGTAAAATGTTTACAACCAAAGTCGGATAAGCACGTCTTTGTAGGTTATCCCAAAGAATTTGTTGAGAATTCCTCCATAACACCGAGGACAAAAGAGTTTGTCGCTTAGAACGTCAAGTTTCTTGGTAAGGAATTTTCGCGGAAAGTTAAGTGGGAGGACAATAGAACTTTGATAAGGTTGTTGAACCTTAGCTATATGTGCTAAGTAGCGCAGCGCCGGAAAGTGCCCTGGTGGTGGCCACAATGCTCATGGCTCTCGTGATTACAAAGGGTGTGATCTTGGAGATTAGAGTTCCTATTGAACCATGTGGGTCGGTAAGAATCAAATAGTAAGATTTGAAACAGAAGTCGTTATTGTTTTGACAATGATGAACCGACTGCATGCAAAGAAGAGATGATGGGCCCTGACTCCATAAAATGACTAGAAGTCATAGAATCCGTGATAGTATCCATACACGAGAAGTCAAGTTTCTGAACTTGGAAGACCCTCCGGAAATGCATGAAGCCTATCGGTCGTGTTTGGATCTATAAAGAAATAGACATGGATGTTTGACATCTATGAAATAGTCGACATATCGGAAAGAAGTTTAGGGCAATGTTCAAGGAGTTGACTATGACAAGATATGATCTTTCATAGCGATATATAGTCTTAACGGATTAATGTAGCAACCACTACATATAATTTGGTATATGGTAGTTGAATAAACAAAACAAGGTTCTTCTAATAGAACAGTTACCTAGGACATGTACATGACATGGTCCGAAGGGTTTTGTTAATTCAAAGGGTGCTAAAAGGGCATGTAAACTTCAATAGTTGAAGTAAGCATAGCGGAGTTGGAATCTTCACCATGATGAAACTGTTAAAAGAGTTTAAATTCATCGGAGATGATGAAGATGCTTGCATTTGCAAGAAATTAAGTGGGAGCGCTGAGACATATTTCTAATACATTATGTAGAGGACACAAGTTAAGGATTTCATAAATAAGATTTCGATGAAAGACTTGGGCAAACCCAGAATATTAGGCATCAATATCTATATGGATAGATTAAGGCGCTAATATGGTTGTGCCAGACATACATATATAAGATATTGAAAGGGTTCAATATGAGATATTGAAAGGGTTCCATATGAAAACAACAAGAAAGGTTCTTGCTGCATGGAAAGAATTGTATTCAGATTCAAGTGTTTCAACACTTGGTGAGTAAAATCACATGAAGATTCTGATCGATTATACCATGATATGTATATATCCAGAATGTCCTATGCTCTAAATGTTATGAGAATATACCAGAATGATTCATAAGATGATCATTGGACAATAGTAAAGATATTCTTATGAGCTTTGGAAGAACTAAGAATATATCATGTATAAGTGCCAAATAGTTAAAGGTAGTTCATTGTAAAGTGTTACATTGATACTAGTTTTGTCACAAGATACAAATTAAATTTATCTCAATTTAGACTATGGGTGGCACAATATAATGGAAAGGATGTTCCATGATGGATTTGGATGAGTTCCAAAGTTAAGATATTGTGACGGATACTACAACAAAAGGCTAAGTATATAACTGCTATAGTAGCAGCAAAGGAGGGCATTTGTGTTAAGTAGTTTGTTATCAAACTAGGTGTGATTCAAAGTGGGTTAATACTATGAAGATATATTGTGTGACAATAATATCAACATATTTTGAGCCGAACGAACTAAAGGTCTCACCAGAGGACCAAAATTATACAATGCCATCTCATTTGAGAATGAGTGATGCGTAGAGACGCAAAGACATGCAAATACACACGGATCTGAAACTGTCACATCCGGAGATTATGTTAACCACTAGCAATAGCGTATATGCAACACCAGAAAGCCATAGGTGTTCAATGCGCAAAGTTTTTCAAACTAGATTATTGACTCTAGTGCAAGTGGGAGACTGAAGGGAATATGCCCGAGAGGCAATAATAAAGTGGTTATTATCTTATTCCATGTTTATGATAAATGTTTATTTTACATGGTAGAATTGTATTGATTCGGAAACATCAATACATGTGTGTTTAATAAACAAAAGGGGTTCCTAGTCATGCCTCTCTTATAGACTAGCTTGTTGATTAACAAGATGATCAAGGTTTCCTGATCATGGACATTGGATGTTGTTAATAACAAGGTCACACCATTGGTGGAATGATGTGATGAACATTCATCCGAAGTATAGCATTACGATCAGAGTCATTATGTTTATATTGCTATAACATCATACGAAGTAATCTTAGTCCTTAGACCATGAGATCATGTTAATTGCTAACACCGGAAGAATATCTTGATAACATCAAACGTCACACCGTAACAGGGTGACTATAAAGGTGGGTTCAGTGCTACGAAGGTGTTATGTTGAGGCTCATGGATCAAGAGTGGGATTTGTCCATCCCGATGACGGTTAGATATACTCCGGGCCCTCTCGGTGATATCACATTGAAATAGCTTGCAAGCAAGTGATGTAATCACTAGAATGTTATATCACGAGAACGAGAAAAGAGTGCATGTCGGTAACGACATCAAACTAGGTATTTGGATGCCAATGATAGAATCTCAGACATGTAATATATCGCGAGACAAAGAGATTTAGTTACGAGTTAAAGGTTCACACGATCACAAGTCATCGTTGAATATGTGGGAGTCAGTACGGATCTCCAGGTCCCGCTGCTGATTATTGATCAGAGAGGGGTCTCGATCATGTCTACATTATTCGCGAACCGTAGGGTGACACACTTAAGGGATACCGACACCATTTGGAGCAAATATGTTTCAGATAAAGATTTAAGGAAGCGCTGGAATCATTTCGATGGAAACCGAAATTGTTTCGGGTGAAATTGCTGAAACAGGTTCTGCATGTGATATTGAAATGTTGCAGGAGGTTTTATGTGAATGTTTGTTAATTAATGTAATTAACAAAATTCTGAATAAAATAAATAAAAGAGTTTTATTAATTGAGAGTTGCATTTAATTTGGTGGAAATTAAATACATGTGAGTGGGATTTTGGGTGGAGGCCATGTTTATGTGAGTGGAGGTTCACCACATGAATGAAGGAGGGGAGGAGTCCCCCCCCCTCATGCGCCGGCTATGGGAGGGTAGGGGTCTCCCTCCCTCCTATATAAAGCCCCCCTCTCCCCTCTCACAAACCACACCTCCTTGTGAAGGATCTCTCTCCCCCTCTAGTATTATCCCCATGGTCTCGGATTAGCGAGATACATGTTCCCGGTGGCTTTATCTGGAAAGGAGTTGCTGCTTCCGCTGCTTTGCTAGAGTGAGGGACGGAGGTTGTCGGGGTACCGGACGTGTGTGCGATCACGGATGCACCGCTGCTTTGCGGTGCTGGACTTGGTGGTGCTGGAGCTGGATCTGATGGACGTGCTGGAGCCGGACCTGCTGGACTTCATCACGATCTTGAGATCGGCAAGTTTACGACTACATCAACCACGAGTTCCTACTCGTTAACAAAGCTTGTTGTCTACGAGGGTAAGTTCTCGTTGGATGTATGTCCACCCGTTGCTTTGTACCTAGTAGATAGATCTTGGCGTGTAGTTCACACCGTAGGAAAAATTTTGTTTTCTATGTTGCGGACCCAACAGTTTCTGGGTCACTCGATCAAACACAATATTCAAATTCAAGGACATGTCCACACACATTGCATCATCCATGGCCGAGAAGATCCAATGCCGCCGCCACCTTCGCATCATCGGTCACGGAGGGTGAGCACCCCGCCATCAAGAAATTCTCCAATATATTTGTTCATGGCCAACTGCCTCCTGTCCTGAGACCAACCGATGTAACAAGAAAAAACACAAGGGATGATCAACTAAGCAAACTATCTAACAATGTGTCCCAGAACCAAACCATCTGGGCTTTTAGTGCCTAACAGATGTAGTAGTTCATTGTGTGCACTAACAGATGTAGTAGTTGGAGTAGGATGAACTCATGTATCTCTCTGTTATAGTAGTTGTAGTAGCTAGCTAGGATGAACTCATGTATCTTTGTGCTTCTATGAATAAAATGCATTTCGAAACTATGTGCCAAAATAATATATGGATATAGTACACACTGAAAATGATATTGAGATTAGAGTTCATCACATTAATACAAGTTCTTCAAATGTTATTATTGCCAAATTTTCATCCCAAACTAAACCCACAAATCCCTTTACTTATAGAGCATGAAATGAGCCAAACCAGCAATGAAAGATGAAAGGATTAAGTTCCTAACCTTTTATTTGCGAATCAACTTGCTAACCCTTTAGAAACCCTTGGATAGACAGGGCGCCGCCAAATCTTGATAAGTCTTGTGAAAAAATGGAGATGAGGTCAAGTAGTGAGGAAGAGAGGAGAAGCACCTCCAAAATGGAGTGTGGCTCGGGGCAGGGAGGAAGAAGATAAAGGAAGGACACTAGTCTTGGTTGGTGTCTCAAACCGGGACTATAGGTCCATCTCTACTCCCGGTTTAACACCAACCGGGACTAAAGGTGCTGGCGTCGGCCCCAGCCTGCCGAAAACCCTTTAGTCCTGTTTCGTGTCTCAAACCAGGACTAAAGGTCCCGATAGAACCGGGACTAATGAATGTCGTACCCTGCACCCGTTTCTAGCGATTGGAACTAGAGCATTAGTCCTAGTTCGTAGCAAAACCGAGACTAATGCTTCGAACAAAAGGCCTGGCTTGTACTTGTGGCACACACCAACCGTAGTATTGCAATGATATCCAGTCATAAAGTTCAACATCTAGTAAATCATAGTAACTCACTCATTTGACTGTGAGATCATATTTAATTACTATCACCCACGACTGCTTTGATTGCATCAACCGTCACACCAAAACAGAGTGATCATACAGGTATATATTGGGTATTTCAAAGGGATAGGTTGACGCGTATGCATGGAGATCAGGATTTGCCAATCCGAGTGACGGATAGTTACTCTAGGCTCACTAGGTGAGATTACATCAATAAAGCTTGCAAGTATGTGACTAGGTCACGAGGATGTAATATCACAGAAACAAGTAAATATGTTTGTCCATAACAAGATCAAACTAGGTATCACTACTAGGAAAACAGCTATAGGTAATCCGCACGGCCGTGGCACACACGCAAGGTAGTTCCCCATGGGCAAGTAGTTGTGGCGCGTCGGCTAGAAGAGCCCCATAGGTTGGCCACATAGCTGTGGCGCATATGGGCGAGGTGCGCCACCACTATGTGTGGGCCAGGGGTGCGTGCAACCGCACCCCACTTGCCCGTGGCGCATTGGCCCTATATGTGCCACGCCTATCTCCGTTTCAGTGGCGCACGTCCTGTCCATGCGCCACGTGCAAGTGGAGGATGGTCAACCCGTGAGTCTGGGCCAACTTGGTCGTGGCGCATTGGTTGGTTGTGCGCCACGGATGCTCCGCTCAACTGTGGAGTTAACGTTTACTGTGGGTTCAGAGGAGAAGAAATGAAGAGAGTAGCCAATGATGCTCTTGACTTCACTAGGATCACAGTAACCTGTACTCAACTGTACAACCATGTCCAGAAGTGAAGAATGGTGTCCGGACATGACCCCCTTCTCTTTCCATGATAAGGAGAAGCTGATGCACTAGGTCATTGTAAATTAGCAAGGAACTAACTCACTGTTGTGGACCGTGTGGCTGATGAGTAAATCTTTTACTCCTCTAAAAGCGGGGGGCGGTTTAGATGAGAAAACTAAAAAATATACTCCTATAGACGATTTGAATGGATCAGTTAGAGATTCTTTAACATGAGAAACCCACCAATGGACTGTCGCCCACTAGAGAGCAATACCATCTTGGAAGGACATTAGTCCCTGTTGGAGACACCAACCGGAACTAAGGGGACGACACCGGCCCCAGCCTGTCGGAAACCCTTTATTCTCAGTTGGTGTCTCCAACCGGGACTAAACATCCTGTTTGAACCGGGATTAGAGGTGGCCGTACCCTGCGGCGGTTTCTAGCCATTGGAACCGATACATTAGTCTATGTCCCAAACACGCCCGGGACTAATGCTCCGGATGAAAGGTCTGTTTTCTACTAGTGTTGTTTCTTCCTCCTGGACCATTCATCAATTAGATGTTAAAAATGCTTTTCTTCACGGTACAATCAATGAAACAGTTTATTGTCAACAACCCTCTGGCTTTGAGGATTTGTCTTCTCCTAACCTTGTCTGTCTTCTTCACAAATTTCTATATGGTCTCAAGCAGGCCCCTCTGGCATGGTTTCAAATATTTGCCACTTTTATTCAGTCCATCCGATTTTCTCCTTCCAAGTCTGATTCTTCCCTCTTTATTTTTCACTCTTCTGAACACACCTTGCCACTTTTATTCAGTCCATCGGTTTTTCTCCTTCCAAGTCTGATTCTTCCCTCTTTATTTTTCACTCTTCTGAACACACCTCCTATCTCTTACTCTGTGTTGATGATATTGTTCTAACCACCTCTTCCAACTCTTTCTTGATACACATCATTACTTCTTTTCATCATGAATTCTCTATAACGAACTTGGGCCCTCTTCATCATTTTCTTGGAGTTTCTGCTTCTGCACCTCTACTACTATTTTTCTCTCTTAATGCCAGTACATTATTGATCTTCTCTCGCGTCCTGGTATGTCTGATTGCCAACCTTGTCCTACACCTGATGAACTAGGTTCTAAATTGTTTGCTGATGGTGAACCTATTTCTGATCCCACCATCTATCGTAGTCTTGCTGGTGCTCTAGAATATGCCACTCTAACTAGCCTTGATATCTCCTATTCTATTCAACAATCCTGTCTCTAGCTATATGCATGATCCTTGTTCTCCTCACCTTGCTCTTATTAATAGAATTCTTCGATATCTCAAAGGCACTCTCGGCCATGGTTACTTATCAATTCTTCCTCTCCAACAAGCTTGACAGTTTATTCTGATGCAGATTGGGCAGATTGTCTAGATACTCGACGATCCACATCCGTATTTTATGTTTATTTGATGATAATCTTGTTTCTTGGTCTTCTGAAATGCAGGTTATAGTTTTCAGGTCTTCATCTGAAGCAGAGTACAGATCAGTGGCCCATTCCGTTGCTGAAGCTGTTTGGCTTCGACAACTACTAGTCGAGCTTCATTGCCCCATTAGAGCACTACTATTGTCTACTGTGACAATATCTCTGTAGTCTATATGGCATCCAATCTAGTTCAGCATCGACGTACCAAGCATATAGAGATTACCATTCACTTTGTCCGTGAGAAGGTGGCTCTCAGTGAAGTTCGTGTGCTCCATGTACCAACCAGTGCACAATTTGCTGATAATTTTACGAAGGCTCTCCCAATGGCTTCAATCACCGACATTCGATCCCGTCTCAACATTGTGGCGGTCGACGTTGACACTGCGGGGGATATTAGATAAACATGTATTAGAGTCGGTTTAGGACTCTTAAGTCGGTTTGGCCGGACCGGTTGGCTCATGTAATATATAAACCTGGTACCCTTGATCAAATCAATACAAGTTATAATTCGATTCAATCTTACAACCGGAACGGATCCCGCACAAACAGATTCACAAACTCTTACGGTATGGTGCCCACATATACTTCAGGGATTAAGATGCCTTCAGCGCAGTCAATGAAAAAAAGTACTAGCTCTGGCCTGTCTTCGTCTCTATCAAATTAACTATAGCAAGAGTAAACTTGTTTTTTGCCAGAATCCTTGTTTTGTTTGGTCTCATAGTTTTCCTCCATCCACCTAATTTCTTCAGCATCTTTAGTTTTGCACAGATGGCCGCAGTAGCACAATGGGCTGAGTTCGAAGATTTTTTTACCAAGTATGGGAAACCTTCCTAGAAATTCCTCCAGTTATTTTCTATACCTAATAATAAAGGACGGATTGTTTCTCCCGGTCCAACACTTTTTTGGACGATTTTACCCTTAAAGATGCAAACAATTACCCATTATGCCACTCGTAAGTCACGTGTTGTTTTTTCTTCACATGTCGTTTTTTTTGGTCAACACGAGCCGCAGCGCTATCGATCGTCGCAGTTTTCAGTTCGTATCGTGAACAGCCTGGGCTCTTTTCAATTCGTATCGTGAGCGGCCGTCCATGCTCGGAGATCAGACACCACACGCCTCCCTTCTCCCACTCATATATACATAGCCAGGAACGAACTAGGGCAGGCCGTGTCCTCCGGAAAGAAGATGATATCACGTCGAACCAATCCATCCCCCACCTCGGTTACAAATAGAACCTAGCGATCCGTATACTAGACGAACGAACTAGGGCAGTCGATGAGACAAACAAACCTGGGCAGGCCGACGAGCATCGATCTGTCGCCGTCATGCCCAGTGAGTCCTGCAGCAGCATGGGTCGTGGCTCTGGTGGTCGCCAGCGTCGCGGTTGACATCGCTTCGTGGTCCGCGCCAGAGCGGAGAGAGGACCGAGTTCCACAACTAAACAACGAGAGCTTCCGGGCCTAGAATGCCCTACTCCTCCGCTTGGCCTGCTCTTCCCCGGAAACGTCGGTTTGTGACAGGACAGCGAGGCAGCGGTTTCCTAGGGCGCCACAGCTGACTCGAAGTAGTGGAGACGCACTGTGGTCTCTAACCCTATTCCTATCAATATCAAGCCAGCAACCAGCTATAGCTAGAGTAGGGAGGCACCGTAGTATGTGCCTCAAGCGATGGATTGGTCCGCTTCAGCTGGCTACGAGACCAATCTGATCTGATGGTTTTCATCAGGAGTTGAATTGTGTATTGAAATAGCACTGTACATGTACCCGAGCGCACAAAACACAATGGAGATGGTTGCTCGAGAGCGTCTTCCTACATAACTGAATCTTTGTTAGCTTTGAGGTGTCCATCTCTGGCTGCTCAGCGAACAACACAAGGAAACACTACACTGCAGTGGAAAGCATCTGGCTCAGGCTGCGCCTAAGGTTGATTGTTAAATTTTCCTAAAACAATTAGCCTAACATGTGAAATCTGGATGTGGATGGCTAGATGTTGTTTTATTTTCGTTTTCATGCATGGATTGGATGGAATGGATCATTGGTTTCTTGTTGTTTCATTTTCGTGGATGAAGAAGGTATTCAAATTGGTTTGTTGATAGGGTTTTTTCACACATGGGGATCGATGTGAGATGGGTTTTTTATGTGCTCCAGGTGTGTTGTTCATGGACTGGTCGGATTTTTTGGGTACACGTGTTCATGGTTTATAGCTTGGTTCATTAGTGAGGGATTGCATGGCCGGGTAATAAACTAAATGTGTGGGCTAATTAAACGGGATGGTGCCAGCCAGAGCCGACAGCGGCACGCACTTCTCGAGAAGATGAAAGCAAGCACGCAAGGAAAGAGGAATTGAGGGTTTGAAGAAAGGAAATATTCTACTTGTGAATTGGAACAATCAATTAATCCAGGAGCGGATATCACCGAGCAAGTTAAAAAAATATCTATGCTGCGATATGCCACTGGTTTAAAAAAACTCACTACTGGGACAACAACAACTAACTTCTTCCGCCGCAACACGTGGGCATTTTGCTAGTCATATCTAAAAGTTTGTTTTTGTAATACTTGTTGAGACTTCAAATTTGTGAGGATAGTGATATAAGGTCACTTCTGCCTACTGGATCCTAAAGTCACTTTTGGCAAATCAGATTAGAACTGGTTCGGAGGGATGCCCTGAAATTGGAAGCCCCCAGCAAAACCGGTGAATCGAAAATTTCTTTCAGGTGCCTTGCCTGGGCTTGGATTGGGAAACCAATATGCCGACCAGGTCGGCAGTTACCAGCCGCCGCACATGCCGCTCGAGGCTATGGGCCTGGCCCATTTGAGTGTCCGTTTTCTTCTATTTTTTCTTTAGTGTTTTATTTTTCGGTTTCCTTTTCTTTTCTTTTTCGAATAAATGTTAAAATTTCAAAAAGTACAGAATTCGAAAAATATTCAGACTTAGAAAGTGTTCAGATTTTAAAAATACTACTTAAATTTTGGAAAAAATCTAATTACAAAAATGTTCTGCTTTTCAAAAATGTTGAGATTTTAAATTTGTTCATTTGGAGAAAATGTTCGAACATTATTTGAAAATTATAAAACCGATAGAAAACCAAACCAACCAATGGGAAACAAAGAACCAGGTTGGAAAACCGAGAATAAAGCCAGGCAGCAGTGTGTGCGCCTGTGGTGTACATCAACTCACAACCAGGTCGGCCTTTATAGGACACACCCCGCTTCAATTTCACGGGAAAGAACTGGTGGTAAATCTCCCGCGACAGCCCACGGGCCAGTGGCAGTCGCACTAGGCTGAATATTTTGAAGTTCTTTGAAGAAATATCCGTGCTCATTTGTAGGCCCATAAACACTTGTGGCCCATAAACGCATAGCAGAGTTAATAGATTCTAAGGAAACCCACCCGAACGAAAGAACCCTGTGGAGTGTGGCCTGTTCAAAAAAGAAAAAAAAAAATAACCCTGTGGCAGGAGAGCAGATCGATGTCGAAGCTGTGTGTTGCAATGGGGTCTCGGATCAGCTCACATTTAATGTCATCTACTAACCGTCCTCAAACGAACAAATTTGATATCGACTTCCTGAAGCAGCAGTAGCACACACACCAGGGTACATATATATATGCAACAACACTGAACCAACAAATTTGAATGACAGGAAGTGGTGGTGAGAGATTTACAGGCCAATTAGTGTCCAGCTTGTCTGGCCGGTGACCCGATGTCCTCGCCCCTCCCTCACTAAAACCGGGCAAAGCTTAGTATCGGACTAACACTATAAGAAGACCCCCTCTACAACAACGAATTTATGTGTATCTAAATGTCCATATAGACGTTGCTAGCTACTTTACCAACGAATAAAAATGCGTTGCGTTTTTTGACGTTGCAAGGATACAATGCAACACATATACGTGTGTTGGTAACCAATTGGATATGTGTTGCAAAAATAGCTACATAACTCAAGCAACCATTGTATGCGTTGGTAGAGAAATCATATACGGATTGGAATTTTATTTTGCAAAATATTATTATCATATACGGATTGGAAGTTGACCATTGACCGAGATCGGTGTACACTACAGTGCCGGCCAGTCGGCCAGAGTTGGATGTTCTGCGGCTTTGCTTGTTTTGGAGAGAAATCCATCAAAGGCTGCCATGCTTGCCTGCCTCTCACTCCTGCATGCACCACCAGAAGGAGAGGACAGAGAGAGATGCATGCACTATTTCCTTATTTCCAGAGAGAGAGATAGAGCCACAGAGGAGTGGTGGAAGTGTTTCTGACGTACACTCTGGTGTTCCTAGCTAGGTAGCGTCCCAAGCAAGTTCTTTTGTCGCTCGATCCATCAAATCACCCTCTGCGACTTTGCTGCCACACATCCACATCATTGTCATCCTTCTCATTCTACCTCCAACTCAAGCTCGATCTATTGTGAACACCCACAATTCTATGATTTTTAGGCTTAGCCTGTATATAGTAATCATGCTATTTTTTTAACAATATATTTTTTAATCAATTCCGAAAATAATACATAAAATTTGGAATTTCAAAAACTAGCTTGGCTTCAGCACACGGTATGCTGACAACCACTAATCGGTATATGGTGAGCCGACTGGCATGTCGACCGGGCGCTGCGCGTGCCACTGACCCAGTTGGCTCACGGTGTGCCGATTAGTGGTTGTCGGCACACCACGTGCCTATTAGTGGCTCTACTTGGCCGTGCGCACCACACCCGCAGCAGTGCATGCACATGCAGCTAGCTAGTAAGGGCTCTGGCTCTGACGAGAGAACTGCGCCAGTCGGCTCACCATGTGCTGATTAGTGGATGTCGGCACACCATACCGTGTGCCGCAGCCGCGCTAGAATCCGAAATTCTAAACTTCGCGTATTATTTTAAGAATTGATTAAAAATATATTACTTAAAAAGTTAGCTAGTAATCATAGCAAGATGTTAATTAGCTCTTGTTGAATTTTGGTGTGCTTTTGTATCTTCTCTTTCCAGTTCCTGTCAAAAATCATGTGGGATAACATACAATAAGTCGTGTTGACGAATCCTGCAAATGTAGAATTTAGAGTTTTTCTGAAACGGGGACAAAATCTTTGCTCTAATCTATTAATTAAGCAAGGAGTTCAACCAAAAATATTAAAGCGTCAATTTACAACAAGTGTTCTACTCTCCCGTAATAAATGTGCTTAGCACCTGCAAGCACCCAAAGTTTCTCCTCCATTTTCATCCTTTCCGAAGATGACCAAGGGCGGAGCATGCTTGTTATGAAAATCTCTGGCGTTGCACTCGTTCCAAATTTCCCAAGACGCAAGAAAGGTAAGTGAAGGAAAATCTTTGGGGCTCGTCGTGGTGCAAGGGTTGATTGGTTGAGTTGGCCAAGACGAAGGATCAGTAGAATGGAGCATGAGCCAATTCTTGATGAGCCCCCAGAGTGTCATGGTGTATATCCATAATTGAGAAAGAGTTGGTACGCCGACTTCGGAACTCGCATGCAAAGGGGACAAACTCCACAATTCGGTCATCCTCCTTTTTTGGAGTCGCTCGGTCATCCAAAGTCTATTTTAGATAGCAAGCCAAGCAAGAACTTGACTTTGCGAGGTGCCCATATTTTCCAAAATGAATAGCTAGGAGGTGACGATGTTGCCCCAAAGAATTGCTCTCTGTTTGCGGATTTGGCCACATTGCCCATCTTTGGTGAGGGGCATGCGATGATATCAATGTTGTCTTCTTAAGGTTGGCTTGAGTAATTTAGAGTTTTTTGTATCTTTTAAGTTCTCAAACTGATGTTCTTATGCTCCTTACTTTACAGGGATCAAGCATTCAAAATTTCTAAAACTATCCCATGAAGTCGTAGCATGATTTATCGCTGCATAATTTCCGCATTTACACATTTTACTCATAATTTTCGAGAATTACTTGACTGAGCTGATTTTGATAGAAAAGTAGGAGGAACTACATGTTCCATTAATAGAAAAGAATAGCCTAAATGCATGAGAACTAGAATTTTGGTGTGATTCTCGCTCATCTACATCGATAAGCTATTTTTCGATAAATGCAACCTTATTACATAAAAGATTTTAAGTATTATACTGGTCTATGCATAACTAAGATGCATAGAGGTTGTGTGGACAACATGACAAATAAGCATCTGTTACATGCATGATTGTTTATGCATGCTCACGATCAATGCTCAAACTCGGGAGAATAAAACTGCTACTGTACAAGCGTGCATTGGATGCGTGCAACATATACATGACTAGATTGCCCGGACACAGAATCTTACTTCCTCCGACCCAAATTAATTAACTTGGATTTGTCTAGATTCGGATAAATCTAGACATATTTTAATGCTAGATACATCCGAATATAGACAAATTCAAATCAATTAATTTAGGTCGGAGGGAGTATTAAATATGTTTCTCAAAATAATATGTCCCCCACGAACTGCAGGACGGTCTGATCAATTGCACGTGTTCTAGTCATCAGATCAATTGGCTCCAACAGTTTTATAAGCAATTAAGTGCAGTGGATTGATCGTTGCACCTCGGTGGCGCACCACAGAATGCAATGTATATTTTGTTACAAACGCGATAAGTAAATAATGAAAAACAAAAAGAAACACAGGAATTGGGACACAGATTTATCATGGAGAATCTCTCCAACAAAGAGACAAAAAACCACGAACATCAGCCAGCAAAACATCACTATAACGTGGAGTGTACACAATGTCGGAGATTTCACAGATGCAACACATCCCAGTTGGCGGCTTATAAGATGTATATATAACGGTAGAAACCTAGATTTTCAACAATACGCTTGGGCCCAAGCCTACCGGCGACGGGCCTGCTTCGCTGATCGGAAGTTAGGCTCCTTAATTCAATTTGTATCATACTTTAACATATTTAAAAAAGACGAAAACATCTTATATTTTGAAATAGAGGGAGTAATAATTTATTTTCTTCATTAACAAACCTATTAAAAAGGTACATTTTGAACTTAGTTTAATTTGTGGGTGCTGAACTGTATTGTGCGTTGTGACTACGTATATTTTGGAGGCCGCCTACCACACAAAAATAGGGAAAAGCGGGTGAAACAGACACTTGAATACTCCAATGCCCACTTTTTTTCAAGAGAATGCCTGGTGGCTTTTATTCATAAGATAGAATTGTTGCATCTTGAATTACAGCTAGACAAATAAAAATCGAGAGGATTTCCATCCCAAACTAAATTCTCCTTGGAACTAAATGCATTCCTTGCCAGATTATGAGCCACCTGTTTTGCCTCCCATGGACAATGTTGAAAAGAAATATCCTTCATAAAGCTAGATTTTAAGAGACACTCTGCCATAATTGCTAAATTTGGATTCCATACCTCGATCACTCCATTACAAGCTTGGATTAATTCAAGAGAAGTCACTAGTAGAAAAGGGTCTTCCGTCCGGAGCACTAGTCTCGGTCGTGTATGGACCCAGGACTAATGTAGCACTAGTCCCGGTTCCAACGGCTAGTACCGCCCTAGGGGCATGACCAGCTCTAGTACCGGGTCAAACAGGACCTTTAGTACCGGTTTGAGTCAAAAAAATCGGACTAAAAGGGTTGTGGCAGGCTGTGGCCGGTGTCAATCTCTTTAATCCCGGTTGGTGTCATAACCGGGACTAAAGAAAATGGGCAAAAAAATCACGGGTTCTGCCGTGGCAGGAAAACGGGCAAATATCCTGTTGCGGCAGGAGAATGGCTGTCCCTCCTCCCCCCTTAGGAGATCGTCTTTTCTAGTTTTAAAAGCATGCCAAAAAATTATAAAAAATTTCAAAAATAAAATTATTCGAATTGTAGTTATATTAAGTGATTTAGTTGTTACGAAAATTTACAAACATGAATTTCGACATAATTTGCAAAAGAATATCATGAAAAATTCAAATGGCCACAACTTTTGCATACGATGTCAGGAAAAAATGCACAACCTATCAAAACATGCAGAAAAAATTTCTAGTTCGATTTCAACAACCTTAGGCCATTTTGGATTCTTTTAGATTTTTAAAATTCGAAAAGGAAAAAAGTTATTTCAAAAATTAATTTTTTTAGTAATTTTTTTATGCCATATTTGGATTCCTCACATTTTTCTGATAATAATGGATATATTATTTGTCGAATTTCAATTTACAAGATATTATTTATGTCATATTAAATGAATAAATGGTGAAAATGAAAAAATATATTATTTTAGTTAGTTTTTTATTTTCATTAGAATAAAATATTATTATTACTTATTTATTGTTGTTAATTAAATAGTTGTTTGTAATTTCAAAAAATAAAGACATGTGAGATATTGATATGAGTTAATATGATTGATATGGTAGTCTTGACGACAAGGTACAATGTCCTTCGCGTGAGGACATCCTGATGGAATGGAGAAGTTAAGCGTAAGCATGCTGGGTGGAGTAGTGCTAGGATGGGTGACTGAAGTTTGACCATAATTGCAATTTAACCTAAGATTAAGTATAGTTAGTGAAATGTTCCAAGTGAGAGATTAACGAGTCAAACAATTCAAAAGTTCAAAAAAAATTTGAAAAAAAAATCAAAAAAATCTTTAGTCCGGATTCGTAATACGACCCAGAACTAAATCCTTGCGCTCGACCGCATGCTCGTGAGGGCCTTTAGTCCCGGTTTGTGGCTGACCGGGACTAAGGGGCGCTTTAGCCCCGATTTCGTAGTTCTGGTTGGGCAACCGGGACTAAAAGCCCTGACGAACCGGGTGTGTAGGCCTGTTTTCCAATAGTGAGTTTTTTTTACCTGAATTCAAGAGAATTTGGTTCAATGATGATCAGAAGCATCCAAGTTGATCCAGTAATTCCAACCCTTTAGGAGCACAATAGCTTCATTCATGGCTCCAAATAGGTGCTCCCGTTCAATATAGTAAGTGTATCTGACCGAGAACATATACTCCGTTCATTTTTTTCGATTCCATGCAATAAAAACTTCTGTTAGGTACTCACTTCACAGAATTCTCGGGATCCTTTCCGCATCAACACTGAGAAAAAAATCTTTGATTAAATCCTCATCTCAACGATGAGTGAGTAGGCCAATTTTTATCCACGATTCGCAACAGAACTTGCCTATGCGTTGTCAACACCTTCTGGTCAGTCTTGTGGAAATCCATGGTCTTTCCAAATTTTAAACTTTTAACCTGAACCGACCTGCCAGATATGAGCATGCTTGAAAGTTTGAAGACAAGCCCCGACACTCTGCCAAAAAAAAAGATGACCATTTTTCGTCCAATGCTCACTTGGTAGTATACTTGGTACATCAAACTAGGTCGAACTATGATGTGATGTGCTAATTTTATAACCTGGCATAGAAATTAGTCACAAAACATTTGAAATGTAGAATACGCAACGACTAAAATAGACCAAAACTGGTGGATAAATGAGACTATCATAATGCACAACAATGCAAATGAGATATGCCACACGTGAATAAGAACCAGCAGTCGCACCAAAGGCAAGTTATTTGTGGCATATACAATTTGCGCACACTGCATTATTTTTTCAAATATGAGTGGCACGCGGTATATGAGGACGCTAGTAAGAAAAATTACTAGTGGCATGATGTCCAAAACGCATGCTTCTAGTATTGCAGATGTTTATATTTTTATTTAGAAAATTAGCAAAACTTACAGCATGTTCACTTTTGACTAAATATATGTCTTGTTTTTTTTGAAACGATGTAGTTGAACATTAATTGAATTATACTAGAGAAGATATATATAGATTTTTTTTTTAAAGTGTACATGCATTAGTCAAGGCTATTCAATTTGATGGAATAAATGAATTAAACCAAGTAGAAAATCATCGGTAATATGTTTTCAAATTCTACCTTAGATGTTTTCCTTCAATTCTGTTTTTAATACTTCTTTTGATCCATAATAAGTTTCTACTATTTAGTACATAGTTGTACTAAGTCGGAAAAACACTTATCATGGATCAGAGTGAGTAACATTTTTCATAAACTTAAATAATATTGTAGTGCACTTGAAATATTTGACATTCATATAAATATTTTAATCCATTTCAACAATTCCATATTTTCTTAAATTATACAAGTTTTCTATAAAAAAAATCATTGATATAATTGAACTCTATTGGAATGTATCTTTAGATATTTTGATCATGTTTATTGCATGCATGAAACTAGCACCACGTTAAGCTCAAAGCCCCTTAAGTGGAGTGATAAGGCATAAACTAATACTAGATGGAATGCGCGCTTCGCCGCGCTGTCTACAGTCTATTTGGCAGAATGTGGTAGGTGTATTATACTCACTGCTGGTAACACATTTTGTTTTGTTTGTGTTACCATAAATTAAGTATATGAGCATGTGCGGGGTTGAGTATTTTAATCGGTAGACAAATGTGTCATTTATGTCTTAGACATGTCTGAAACTGAGAGATCTGACCTTAGACGCAAGAAGCGGGTCCTTATTTCCGGTTCCCCTAATTCGATATTGTGTTGTGTAGACCGCCGACTGGAGGAGGCAACCCTTTGTAGAAGGGGAGGCGATGAGAACGCGTCATGGGAAAGGAAAGGGAACATTGGAAGAACCGGAGCCACCGCCTGTAGGGCTGGAATTATAACTCAAAACTCGCGAGCTAAATGAGTAACTCGTGAATTGGCTCGACTCGGCTTGAACTCGGTGTCTAAAGAGTCGAGCCGAGTTTTAGATTTGAACTCGTTTGATCACCCAAGCTAAATGAGCTACTCGCGAGCGACTCGTTTAGCTCGTTAAACTCGTTCAAATATAGAATTTGAAATTTTCCACTTATAAGTTCCATACTACGAATGTTTCTTGTACTTGTAATGGTGTAGAGCTACTATATTTTCCATTCGATCTTGCCTTTGTGTTATTATAAAAGTACTATCTTTGTTCTATTTCTTAATTAGTAGGATAATTACTAATTTTTCTTATATGTGCTCTTGTTTGTAACTCATAACGTGCTAAACGAGCTACTCGCGAGTTACTCGTGAGTTTACCGAGTCGAGCCGAGTTTCAAATATGAACTCGTTTTGTAAACGAGCCGAGCCAAGCTAGCTCGTTAGTTGAACGAGATTTACCGAGTCGAGCCGAGCTGACTCGGCTCGGCTCGAATTCCAGCGCGCCTGCAATCTTCTGGAGTAAGCGACCCAGAAGCAAAGACCGGTGAGGTCAAGTACCTAGCGACAAAACTTGGCCGTGGGAGGGGAGCTTCCCGGGAAATAGGGTTCGGTGTGGGAGGAGGGGCACCGGGGCGAAGTCCTGGCCATCGGTGGGATGCTGGAGGTGAGGAGGAGCAGACACGGAGGTGCCATATCAACCCCGTATAGCTGCTCTTTACCCATGCTAGGGTTTCACGCAAGGGGCCACGCTGGGTCCAGACCGGAGGAGATGATGGTTGAAGTGGTTATCATTAGTGGAGAGGGGCGGAGGGAGCAGAGGTGAGAGAGAGAGAGCTCGGGAGCAGGGGCGCACGTTGTTGGGAGAGACGTAGGAGGGGCTGGGATGGGCGAGAGCTCGGGACTCGGTAGCTCGGGTGGAGGGGAACGTGATCGAAATGTGGATGGGGGTGGGCGCGGGAGGACCAGGTCGTAAGTGAAATAATTGACGGTCACCGCCGTAACAAAAACTTCGATCAACACCTGAAACTGGACAGTTGAGATGACTCAAAGTAAAAATCAGATGACCACAAACACGTGCACGTGTAGATGGTCTCAGATAGCTTGTTTTTGCTCACCCTTAAGCTATAGTATAATAAGCAATATAAAACTCAAAGCATGCACTTTTTGTAACTTCTTTGACGAGTGTGTCATGTGCTCACTAATATATTTCTCATTGCATGGATTGTACCTAGCGGCGGCCCTAGAAACTTCCGGAATCCTATGCAGACGAGGTTAAGATGCTATTTTTTTTGGCATAATCGATATAGAAATTCTAAAATGGAAGTGTTGCACCATCGGCAAGACCGGGTGTCCACCCATGCTAGAGGGCCGCTCCTAGTCGTACCTGACACATAACACTGTAAATATGGAATGTATAAGTTAGAGGAGTATTGGGTGGCTGCGGAAATCGTCCGCTCCCTAACACGGGAGAGGGAACGTTCGTCCATTAGATGATTACAATAAAGAGGCGATGGGAAATGACACAACTACCTCTCATCATTATCCTCTCTTCTCGCCTCTCCCCTTTTGAGAGCCAGCCACCAGCTGCCGGCTCGCTCCGCCGCCCTCTCCGCCGGGATAGCTAGTCAGAGGGTGGAATAGAGGGGCGTCGGAGCTAGTAGGAGTAGGGTGCGGCTTGTAACCTCAGTGTGGAGTCCTGCCGGGAGCGGGAGGCGTCTTTGGGCCGACATCCTCCCATGCCTTCTGGTGGTGCTTCTCCTTGAACTCCGGCGGTTGGAGCTGATGGTGGAGGGCGACCATGGCAGCTCCATGATTAAGGTCTTTGGCGTTCTCCCTCTTTGTGTGCCTCTTTTGCCTCTTCTCTCCCTATCGGCCGGCTATGGCAGCGAGGGGCTGGGTGATGGAAGCAAGGCGGCGCAGCAGGGAGGAGGCTGGGAAGGTTCTCCTGTGGTGGTGCTCAGACGCGACGCCTGCGGGGTGCTACTGAGCTTCCGTGTCAAGCCTCCATTAAGGATGATGACAAGTTGCTTCTCGATGGCAAGCTTCCTAAATAAGCGTGTTCATCGCCTTCACAGTTGCGAGTTCGTCGTATTCACTCTCCTGGCTGGCTGGGGTGGCGAGGGAGATGGTGGAATCGACTTCGATGCAGTTGGCTTTCAGCGGTGGTTCTCGGTGCGGTTGGAAACTGTGCACCTTGCAGCAAGATCCAAGCGGCGGGATGTCGCCGTCGCTATCCACGGACACAAGATTGGCCATGCTGCGCTCAACCAGGTTGTTATGAGCATGATCATCCTCTGGGAGAGGATTTTCTTCGGCACAGTTGTGGTAGAGTCCGGTGTCTCCGACGTCCCAAGAGGTTTCGTCCCCGGTGGTTTCTAGAGCGGCCGCATCTGGAGGCACGACGGCACTGATCAAGGACTCGGTCGCGTTCAGCGGGCCAACGCGATTTTTTCTGGTGTGCCACATGTAATATTAAGGACCTGTGTGTACATAGAGGGTACCACTCGGATCCTTTCTGTAAAATTGTGCCCACCGTCTTAATGCAGTTTCCATTTGCTTCGGGACACTACCGCGACAGCGGTGGAGGCTGTTTCCTCCCGTCGGTTGCGGCACTGTCGCCCCATTACCGGTTGTTCCAAGTTTTCCATCGTCGAGGCCTCGCATCAGTTCACAGTGAGACGACGATGGTGGCTTCAAAACCGTGGTGGCGCATACTCGTGGGCGGCGTGGATGGGTGGAAGCCTTCGGCGCGATCGGGTAGTGGTTTTGGGGTCGGAAAAAATCCCTATCGGTTTTCCGACACCGGCGGGTGACGCCTGCGGGTGCCGCCATTCCTTCGTGAAGGGCGTCGGGTGTACCCCTTTCTCACTAACCTTCGTGTATGGGGGAAACCCTAGGACATTCCGAGCAGCAGCGTTGTCATCGTCGCATCCCTTCTTGGAGGTGTTGCTTCTTACGCGACGCGTCGGAGGTTTAGAAGTGTGGTAGGACATCTTCGGAGGGCGCAATTGTTGCGAACCGTCTTCGTTTAGTCGATCTGCCGTTGTTGGCATTGTTTTTCTTTCTTGTTTTCTCTCTTCTTTAGTTTGGGCTTCTGTGTTGAGGCCCCAGCAGTTGTACCGTTGTACCGGGAAGTTGCTATATTAATATAGCGGGCCGAAATGCTATTTCGAGCATTTGCTTCGGGACCTTCACCGTGCAAAAAAAAGGAAGAGGTGAGTGGGAAATGACCAGGTTGCCAAGCCCTACCCTCCCCCCTCTTTCTCTCCCTCATAAGTGTCACTGCCACCATGTCCCTGTCCCCTTGTCGTTCTCCTCTCTCTCTCTCTAAATAAGGAGGATCTACCTAGCTAGAGTGAGATCAGTATGGGAGGGGGAGAGAGAGATGCAAAGGCAGCAGTCCTTGAAGAGATGTGGATGGAGTGCCGTAGTGTCTTCTCCCTGTCGTACTCATTCGATCTGTGGTGCAATAACCTGCCCACAGTTGGCGCCAACAGTGCCTGGAGCTGTAGTCGCTACCCAGATAAATGCAGGTCGCTCATTTCGTTGTACGTCTGTCCATCTCTCTCACCCTGTTTACTCCATGGCCATCCTATCGCATGTTTACTCCATGAAAAGACACAATCGCACTTACCTTGCCACGGCGTCTCCCTGCCAAATCATGCTGAAATTGTCAGCTTGCTAGCCCCTACCTAGCTCATGAATGAGAGGGGGAATTTTAGAAAGGAATTTCTAGCTAGGGGGGGCGATGAGGGAGGCCACTGTGACTATGTGAATGTGTGTACACTGCAAGCAAAGCAGCTGGCTGCTGTGTGGCTAGCTAGGAGTAAGTAGTCTACTAGTTTAGTGGAGACCAGAAAAAACAGGGAGCTACAACGCAAAGACACACAACACTATGGATATGGAGAAGCAGGCCCATGGCGCCGCCCGTGCGCAGGAGGGCGACCTCGCCGACGTCGTGGCCCGCGCTAATATTTCAATGGTGTCGTCTTCCCCCACCAGCCATCACCAACAACGACCACCTCCTCCTGCATCTGCTAGCATCATGGTCCCTTACCAGGAGGAGGAGCCACCGCAGCGGCCCATGAGCGTCCCTTCCGGCGTCGGCGAGGCTGCTGCGGTGCTGGATTCCACAGTCGTCGTCGATCCGTACCTGGCGGCAGCCACCGGCTACGGGCTGCCACAGCACCAGCACCGGCAACAGCTGGCTTTCCAGATCTCCGAGCACGCCTGCTACGGCCATGACTTAGTGACTGGCGCCTCCGCCCTTGCCGATGTGCACCGGGAGAGGATTTCGCCACCACCTGCTCCTCCTCCTCATCATCATATGATCACGAGGTTATTAACTCTTAATTTCCGTTCGACCTGCTTTTTTTCAGGCTAAGATATTTGATTTGACGTTCCCCTTCTTCAGTAGTAGTTCAGTAATTCCTGCACTTCTCCCTTTCCATTCCCATAAGTTCATGTTTAAACTCAGCTATCTGCGTTTTCTATTTTCTTACACTGATTGGATTCATTTTCAAAGCCGAACAGATATACAAACCAAATCATTTCAGCATCTTTGTCAGTATATAGGAACTCCCTACCTGTTATATCCCGGATTTTGGAGGGATGTTCAGTGGGCTACCTGGGATAATTTAACATTTAGTTGTTCCATTTGATTCCTAACATTTGATGCATGATTTATCTATGCAGCTGGTCATTTTGGGTTCACAATATTACTTTCTCCCTAGGCCTAGCATCGTTTATTTCCAAGGTTACTAATCGTTAATTGAATCACAGGCTTCCTAATGTCTCTTCCTATTGTTTACTGAAAGATTATTTAATTATTCTTCAAAGGCACTAACTATATACATTGCCATTTCACTACATTAAGTGATTGCGGCATGCCTTGCGCGCATATCCCATACTGCAGAAAGAATGATGTGAGGAAGGTGGTGTGTATTCCGGCGCCACCCACGACGAACAATCGGGCAGGTGTAGGTGGGGAGGTTATTCCTTCTGATCTATGGGCATGGAGAAAGTATGGCCAGAAACCCATCAAGGGCTCTCCTTATCCAAGGTAAGCGCAAGTCTTAATTTGGTATTGACCCCCCACACAAATTACATCTAATATAATATCTCTGCTTAATTGAGTTGACAGCAATATAATTTGGAGATAATTTAGTTTTTTCAGTAAACTTAGATTTTGCATTATTTTTTGGATAATTTCATTGACAATTTGGCATGGATTTTTTTTCTTGCCTAAGGGACAACGGTGGCACCGCTATCTTCACGCATGACTTTGCACATCACCACCATCTCGATTTAGTTTTTTTCTTTGGTTCACCCACCGCTAGACTATGGGCAAATGTGCATGGCGGCATTCCGGTGCAGGTGGAGGACTATGGGAAGCAACATTATCGCTAGTTTGGGAGGTCTGGTTCATGGATTCATTAGTGATGAGTTCGAGAATGAAAGTGGCTGTGGCAAGAAATGCTAAACCCTCTTGCCTCTATGTCGGTGATATCTACAACGCGAGGAGTGACAATGCATGTGGAGTTGGAGGGTACATGGATTTTGGAATTAGTGTTTGAGTTTAAATTTGAATACATGTGGGTTGCAACATGAATGAGAGGGTAGGTTATGATGGTGTATCTGGAAGGATATGCTAGAAACATGATGCGTGGATAGGATGGAGGCGAGATGCATGTTGGGCAATATAATGTCCTTTGTTTCTAGTAATTGTGCTACGGAGACGAAAGCGGTAGACTAGTGTGGTTTGAGGGGAGGAACCTAGATGTTGGTGGTAAGTTGTTGGTTTCAATATTAGTTTGGGTGAGGCAAAGGGATTATGTTGGATCTAGATCTAGAAGACATAAAGAATAGATGGCCTTTAATAAAAATTGATTTTATTGTTGATAGACTATTCATTCATCTTTATGAGTTCCGTCTTTTTGATATATTAGATGGTTCTGATATCAGAGCCAAGAGGTTTCGAGTTCGAGTCAGATTTTAGGGGGGGTGTAATTTTCTATTGGATCAGACTTTTGGATTAAACCATTGGAGCATGCAATTCAATTGCTATTTAGATGGAAAAAATTGGTAGTTATTACTTATTCATTGCTAAAAATACCAAATGTAAGGAAGCACATATCTAACTTGAGACAATGTACTTATTTTGTATTTTGTATTGATTGTATTGTTCAGTAACCAATCTGGCCAATGTAATTCAAGACAACGACCGTTTGTGTTAAATTGTGGTATCTGTACAAGGACGTGTGAGAACAACTAGAAATAGCTTGTGAGATATTTAGTTATTCAATGGCTTGTTTACTTAATTAATTAACCAAAGTATGCAACATATTTTTACACATATTGAACAAATACATGGATGTCATCTGACTACATGACATTAATCAATGTTGCATATATTTCTATGTCCGATAGAAATTTTTAAATTGAAATTTACGTTGTGTTGATTCTATAACAAGATAGTTCCGCATCGATGTGAAAATATGCAACCACCGGTTGCAAAAAATAAAGAACTTGTTTGAGCTTAAAGGGTTTTTCGTCGTGCAAATTGGTAGACATAGAAACACACTTTTTTCGTACTCCCTCTAGTCCATATTAATGATCTAAAATTTATCTAGATTTCTATGTATCTAGTTAAGTATTTAGATTAGATGCATTCATATCTACATAAAATTGAGAACATTAATATGGACCGGATGGAGTATCGAAAAACATGAAATTACTAATCTGTTAATAAGTATTTATATATTATATTTATATTGTGTTGAATTTGGCGTGTGGATGCAGGGGTTACTACAGATGCAGCAGCTCCAAAGGATGCATGGCCCGGAAGCAAGTGGAGCGCAGCCGCAGTGACCCCAACATGCTGGTCATCACCTACACGGCGGAGCACAACCACCCTTGGCCCATGCACCGCAACGTCCTCGCCGGATACGCTCGCGCCCACACCCAGGTCGCCGCCAAGAAGCAGCAGAACCAGAAGATCAACAATAATGTCCCAAGCTCATCCACGGCCAATAATATTCACCACCAGCAGACTGTGATAATCGGCGGCGACCAGCACGGCAATCACATGATGCCAGCGGCAGCCAGAGATGGTGTGGCCGCTGGTCTGATGTTTGAGGCCTCCAATGGGATCCAGCCTGATGAGGTTTTTGCAGAGTTAGAGGAGTTGGAGACTGATAATAGTTCCATGACGATCAGTGCAAACGTCTACGGATCCAGAGGGGTAAGTAGTACTTACGAGTGGCACAACTTCTGATCACGTTTCTAATCAATCGTGCTCAAGCCAGCTGTGATAGTGCTCTAGATCATATAGGAGTATATCTTAAAACGATTTTCTTTATCTGTACGACATGATAACTAATATTGTATGCGACTATGATGATAGAGTACGGATATCTATATTTTTACAACCCAATTAATCAAAAGAATATGATGATAGAGTACTAATAAGTCTTCCATTTTGTATAGAGATAGTACATATATTCTTCATAGGTGAAATATCTACTCTTAATTTTTTCCAGAGAATGTACTCTGACCTGGCACCCTCTTTGAAATATGGCTGGAGCACTTTATGATGTACTATGTTTGTTAGTTTGATAGAATAAACATATTTCATTTTGTCATATAGTTTAGATCTACACATAACTATATATGTTCCCAATTTTCATTATTCAAGGTTTACTAATACATAATGATGTGCGTGTAAAATCCTAGTACTGACATGTATAGTTTGATTCTAGTTGATCTGAAATTCTAAAAAGGTATTATATATTCACAAAGATACAATATAGGAAAGTCAGTTTGAATATAGATTTTCAAACTTCATAGACCGTGTTACTTGTTTTTCAATTAAAATGTTAATATCTAGAGTATAATAATTAATGTGTCAATATGTTCCTATACTAGGTATTTTTATTCATTTACTCTTATATTTTCTGTAGGGCCCATAAATAGTGATACGAAATGATGAAACTGTCTCCTATCTTTGGCCTCCCATAGTGAAGTATAATAGATGGTGTTATGTAGTTGATGTTTGCAAAAAATTGATATATCACATCAATTAGTGAAGAGATAGATTACATTGTGGTATGACATCATCGCGCACAGAACAACAAGACTTTATGGCAATTTGATCTGAGTATGATATCACTATATTTTATGATATTATACATTATAGAGGTAGTACCTTAAACTAGTATATGTATGATACTAGTGTATGGCAATCCTCATTATGATAATCCTTTTTATAGGTATAGTATATTCTCATAGTCATGTGGTTGGACCATTAAATCATGCCCTGTCATGCAGTCACGCTAAAGCAATATTAATAAAAATGGTGTCTACTATATATAGTAAATACCAAGGAATATAATGTTGCTCACAATTCTCCGCTCTCTCTATAAGCACACAAACTCAGATTTTTGTGTATGTGGCACATAATTAATGATAAGAGATGGCGAAGTTTCCTCTTATCTTATATACAATGTATTCAAATAATCATGTAGATTGATCATTAAATTGTGTACTATCATCCAATCAAATCAAGATATCTTGATAAAAGTAGGGTCTAAGATATATGACATTATGTGATGATGCATTGGAAGTATCATATGCCAAATTATAATTCAACATCTAAATCCCACTAGATTTACTCATTTTTCGGTGTTTTTATGGGTACCCTATTTATACATAATGATTTTGTAGACTCTGTTATTTAAAATCTGAACCATGAATTAACAGTACTAGCAGTTAATTGCATTGTAATAGTGTCCGTTAGTGATGAACAATCCGAGAAGGGTGTTTTTAGTAGTGCCGGCTCACTCCATGAGTTCTCTGCGCATCGGTGATAATTAGAATCATGCAGAAATTTTAGAACAAGGGACTAGGATGTATTTTATTTACTACAAATATTTATAGGATTTGCAAATATAGATGTCTCTTTGGATGGTCGAAACGAATAATAAGAATAACTTTGGAGAAATAAGGAGAGGGATAGAAAGAGAGTTCAGAGTTCAGACGAAGTATGTGAAAGCGTGTGAGCGCGCGTGTGTGAGGGGGTTTATTATATGGAAAACGATACTACTCCCCCGGGGGATAACAACGATCGATCCCCCGGGTGGTTGGTTCGCTCGCGCGACGGTGGGTGGACCCACTTTTCTTCTCTCCCTTATCTCTTCCCGCATCTGGTCCTCGTAACATCAGTTCCTCGTGCGCCGCCTCCTCTTCGGCCAGGGTGCGCCGCCTCCCACCCCTAAAGCTCGCCGGAGGCCGCCACCATGCCCAAAAGCTCGTTGGAAGCTGGAAACCGACATAGCCCAATGCCGCAAAGCACGCCCGTGCGGCCGCGCTGCCATAGCCCAATGCCGGCCGCAGTTCGGTGCAGAGCTCGCCATCTCCCCTTCTTGCCATCCAGAGCGTCGCCGCCCTCCCCTATAGTTCGCCGGAGGCCGTCGCCCTTCCCTAAAGCTCGCCGAAAGCCGCCACCGATCTCTGCCACGGCCTTCTTCCTCAACCAGATGTTGCCCTGCTACCCCCGTCTACCTGCAGGCAGGCGTCGAGGTGCCTCTGTCAAGGGCCTCGTCGGACATGTACAGACGGCCGGCGACGATGCTACACACGGCGACCGAACCTGCTACATACAGCTTTCGATGTTGCTACCTACGGTCACAGTAGTTGCTACCTGCGGCATCCGAACCTGCTACCTGCGGTGAGTGGTGCTGATACCTGCAGCGAGCAGTCCTGCTACACGCGGCGACCGGACCTGCTATATATGACTTGTGGTGTTGCTACATGGGCGAGCGGCGCTGCTATATGGCATATTTTTTTCTACAATTTTTGCTCCGATGATGTCTCCGGCGAAGTCGGGCTTTTGCTACATTAGCATAATCATCTTGCTACATCGGTTTTCTGATTTTGCTACAAAAGCGCAATTGTTTTGCTACGCGGTATCCGGCGAGATCTCCGGCGAAAGGCTCCGACGAGTTTCCATCGAAGTCGGTTTTGCTACATTAGTACTTTTTTTTGCTACACGGTCGCCGGCGAGGTCTAGTCTGTTTTTGTATTTTATATGCCAAACCGTTTTCTGCTACGTATAGCAAGCGGGGTTATTTGTAGCAAAAGCGGGTCTATTTGTAGCAAAAGTGGGATTTGAAGACTTTTTAGGGGGACACGTGTTAACAGCGCAAGGCGGGGGATCTGGGGGAAATATCCCGGGGAACGCGTAGCACGCCCCTTATTATATTTGTAGCTCATTGCTACGATATTAAAAACTATTTTCATGTGAAGTGGAGCCACCAACTTGTGGTATTAAGACCTCGGAAGGGAGAAAAGTAGAGGAGACAATCAAGGAGTTAAATTTGTTGTACTGCGCAATATGAATAGCCATTGTTCTTTTGTTTGTTGGTTGCTGCGCATCAAGCAAGAGAGAGGACAGAATCCATGGACACAGTGAAGTTGGTTGCTAGCGGCCGGCATGCAAATCTGTGGTAGACCCCCACGTTGTTACTATATCGATACATATATATATAGAGACAGGAACGAGTAAAGCGCACGTCAACGGCTCGTGATGTGACACGACCAGGCCTAGGCAGCACTGTGTACACATTGCCAGTATTTTTTTTTAGAAATGCTAAACCTACGGACGAATTGCTACACGGAACCAGGCCTACGGACTGACGTGGTTGTGCGTGAGTGGCTCCCAAAACTAAAATCACAGAAGTGATAAAACGCTATAAAAATTCGGTGTTGCCATGTCATCCCGTAAAACCTGTCCGTAAAAATCCCTCCGTAACTGTAGCATTACTGATTTTTTTTTACAGTTTACACATTGCCAGTTTGCAACACTATTCGTTCTTTTGGCACACGGGATTAATCTTCAACACCGTCGTTGACTCGAACGAATTTCAAAGAAACCCTGTAGCTCTCAATCTTGCTGCTTTGAATGTCAAGCACAATTTATGTAAATCCGAATTTTGACAAATCTGAGTAGATTAATTTAGATCGGAGGGAGTACAAGTAAATTTCCTCCAAAATTCAAGAGAACCCGTAAGAAAGAAGATAAACATTGCAATAACACCCGCAGATTTCCAGACATAATTTTATTAAAGTAAATATAAGGCAGCAAGGCAAATGCATTACCAAGAAACAACAATAGGAGAAACAACACAATATAAGACAACAATAGGAGAAACAACACAATATAAGAGAAACACCTACAACTAAATTGTTGTTATTACTCAAGAACACCTTCACCAGGGAAGACAACACTCATGCAGATGTCCATTTTACATAAGTGTGCAGGTGCTGGGTCCGACCAGTAAAAGCCAGATCAGGGATTTTTCACTCGATGCATGAAGTGTGATAGAATACGTGATAGACTTGTATTGTATACGTGTTAGGGTTTGTTAATATACCAACACGTTGTAACGTTGATTGTAACTTGGTCATATATATATAAGAGGAAACACGCCGGACCTATTGTGCCGTGCAACCCATACTTATTTTCCCTAAATTCTATTATGGTATCAGAGCCTAGCTCCTGACCTAGATCGCGATTCCGCCGCCGTCTAGCGATCTCTACGCCGCCGCCATCGTCTTCTGCCTTCAGCTCCACGATGACCACGGAATCTGCAGCCTCTTCCGCCTTGATCGGTGCGTCGAGCTCTTCACCAACTCTGCCGCTCGACGTATCGACGTCCCTGCCGCTCGGCGTGACGTCGTCCTTGTCACTCGGTGCGGCCCCGTCCCTGCCGCTCGGTGCGGCCCCGTCCCTGCCCTTGCCGCTTGGACCGTCGATCTACACCGCCCCGCTAGTCGCCACGTCCAGTGGTGGCTCGGGCCAATTTCCGGCAGCCCCGTTTGGGTATCATATGTACCCGTACGCGGCGCCCGCTGGTGCATACTCTGGGTACCAGATGTACCCATCGATGGCAAGCTTTCCACCCAACGCTTCTCCACCAGCTGGTGGATCGGGCCTCCAAGGAAATTCCCATCAAACTCATGCAATTGCTCCTGGACCCCAAGGCATGACACCAATTGTTCCTGGACCCCAAGGCATGACGCCATTGACACCGTTCGCGGGTCCGCCTCCAGTTCTTAATATCAGCTCATCCATCACCATCCGGTTGACAAGCGCCAACTACCTGATATGGAGGGCTCAGGTCGGTCCTCTCCTTCGGAGTCAACTGCTGATGGGGTACGTAGACGGCTCGTTCGCGTGTCCGCCTGCTCACACCGTCGTCGAGCGCGGCGGAGTCCTGGCACAGCAGCCTAACCCTCTACATCAACACTGGGTTCAACAGGACCAGGCCATCCTCTCGGCCTTCGTGTCATCCATGACTGAGGGGGTGGTTGGCATGGTGATGTTTGCCGCCACTGCGCAGGAGGCGTGGGAGACTCTTTCTGGCGCGTTCGCTGCCACCACAGTGGCACGCTCCTCCGGCATCCGCCAACAGATGGCTGAACTCAAAAAGGAGGGCAACATGACCGTGACAGTTTACTTCCACAAGATGAAGGCTCTCGCTGATGAGCTTACTAGCATCGGCCAGCCTCTTCGAGATACGGAGCTGATCTCCTATCTTCTGGCCGGTCTCGGACATGAGTATGACGCGCTCTACGAGGTCGTCAACGCCCGCACCACACCCATGCCTGTACGAGACTTATACGCGCAACTTCTGGCAACGGAGCACCGCCAGTCTTCGCGCCGCTCTCAATCTGGGCTGCACTATTCGGCGGCTCACCTCGCTCCGGCTCAAGGGAGCTCATATGGGGCAGCGGCCCATGTTGCCGCTTACACCGCGCCTCGCGGGGGCAGCTTTCGCCCTAACTTCCGCCCGGATGCGCGGCCGCAGCAGCCCACAGCGCCAAAGCCTTCGTCCCAGAATGCGCCTGGGAAGCCCAATTACAGCCGAGGTACAGTAGTGTGTCAACTGTGCGGCATACATCGCCATACAGCGGCCAAATGCTACAAGCGCTTCAACAAGGATTTTCTTGGTATCGGCAATGACGGGAGCAACACCGAACGCCAGATTGCTATGGCGGCCAACGCCGTATCACATGGCGTTCATGGTGGTCAGGTGACGACCGTAGACCCGGCATGGTACGCGGACTCGGGCGCCACCCACCATGTCACACATGAGCTTGACAAGCTCACCACCAGTGACCCCTACTACGGCAACGAGCACGTCCACACGGCAAACGGAGCAGGTATGCGTATTCATAATATTGGTCATGCTCTTTTACCCACTCCGTCCTCTCAACCACTTAATCTAAAACATGTTCTTCATGTCCCTGATGCTCATCATAATCTTTTGTCCATGAGTAAACTTTCATATGACAATAATGTTTTCATTGAGCTTCATCCTCATGATCTTTTTGTAAAGGATCGGGACACGAGGGAAACCATTCTTAGAGGTCGTTGCCATGGTGGTTTATACGAGATTAAAGCCCCCGTCATCAAGCAAGCGCTCAGCAGTGTCAAGGTGTCGCGCGATATGTGGCACAGTCGTCTAGGTCATCCAGCCTTACAAGTCGTTCAACATGTTCTTCATATCCATGATTTACCGTCTATCATAGAGTCAAATAAAAATAAGAGAGTTTGTGATGCTTGTCAACAAGGGAAGAGTCATCAATTGCCCTTTTCTTTGTCCACTCGTGTAACAAAATCTCCATTAGAGATTATTTATTCTGATGTCTGGGGTCCTGCCCAAACTTCTGTTAGTGGACACCGTTTTTATGTAAGTTTTGTTGATGCTTATAGTCGTTTTACTTGGCTCTATCTGCTTAAACATAAATCTGATGTCTATGATGTGTTCCTTCAGTTTCAAAAGCATGTTGAGCGCCTCCTTAATTGTAAAATTATTCATGTCCAAACTGATTGGGGTGGAGAGTATGAGAAACTTCATCCCTTCTTCCATAACCTAGGCATCTCTCATCGAGTTTCATGTCCATACACTCATCAACAAAATGGCACTGCTGAGCGTAAACACCGTCACATCGTTGAAACTGGTCTTACTTTGCTTGCACATGCCTCTATTCCTCTGTGTTATTGGAATGATGCTTTTGCTACAGCTTGTTTCCTCATAAATAGGCTTCCTAGTCGAACTATTGATATGAAAACCCCTCTTGAGCGACTTCTCAAAGAAACTCCTGACTACACTTTTTTCAAGGTGTTCGGCTGCGCCTGTTGGCCTCATCTTCGACCATACAACAATCATAAACTTGAGTTCCGTTCTAAAAAGTGTGTTTTTCTGGGATATAGCTCGTTACATAAAGGGTACAAATGTCTCCATGTTCCTTCCAATCGAGTTTATATCTCTAGGGATGTGATCTTTGATGAGAATATTTTTCCCTTTACCAACATGCCCTCTCCTCAAACACCCACATTCACGGAATCCTCTTTACTTTCTGCTGACCAATTTATGGATACTGCATATGCTCCGCCTTTGCTTGTTAACCATGGTGCAGGAACAGGCCGGGGTGCACGTCTGGAACTTCTTACTCCAGAAAATCAAGAGGCTGCTCCTACTACTATACAGATGCAACGTCACGTTGATGAGCAGCCCATTCTGCATGGTCCTGCCTTGGAGTTGCTGCCCATGCATGGCTCATCATTGCTGCCCATGCATGGCTCGTCCGGCTCCACTCTTGGATCTGCTGCATCATCCCAGCATATGGAGGAGCCGGCGTCTCCTGCCTCGGTCCCTGCTTCCAGACCAGGCGATGTCATGCCTGCACCTGACCGCCGCGGTGCTCCCTCACCCCAATCAGCTCCAGTGTCGCCCGACTGCTCCTCTGACCGGGCTGCCTCCCTGTCTCATGTCCCCTTTGATCCAACAGGATCGGACGAGGAGGCCCCAGCTGCGTCGCTGCCTTCTTCCACACCATCTGCACCGAGTACAACACCGGTACAATCGGTGCCTCTTGGACCCATTACGCGTCGACGTCAAGGGATCGTGCAGCCCAAAGTACGCACTGACGGTACAGTGGCCTGGAGTAGTATTCTGAAGGCACGAGAAGCCTCAAAAGATACAGCTGAACCATGTGATTACCGTGAGGCACTCCGCATTCCTCACTGGCGTGCCGCCATGGAGACAGAGTTTTCGGCCCTTCAGGCTAATGGTACGTGGAATCTGGTACCTCCTGTTTCTGGTGTTAATTTAATTGACTCCAAGTGGGTGTTCAAGGTGAAATTGCATGTGGATGGTTCCATTGAACGTTATAAAGCCCGATTAGTTGCCAAGGGATTCAAGCAACGGTATGGTCTGGATTATGAAGAAACATTCAGCCCTGTGGTCAAGCCAGCAACTATCAGATTGTTGCTCTCTATGGCTCTTTCTCGCAAGTGGCACCTCCGTCAGCTTGATGTCCAGAATGCTTTTCTTAATGGCTTTCTTGATGAGCAAGTATACATGAGACAACCTCCTGGTTTTGCTGATCCTACTAAACCTGATCATTACTGTCACCTTGTCAAATCACTATATGGCCTGAAGCAGGCTCCTCGGGCTTGGCATGCTCGGCTCAGTTCAGTACTTGGTTCACTGGGTTTCTCACCATCAGCTACCGATACATCTCTTTTCATTCTTCAGCGATCAGATGTCACTATTTATCTACTGGTATATGTTGATGATATCATTGTTGTGAGCTCGACTGCCTCAGCTATTCCCAGATTAATTGCTCAGCTCAGGTCTGAATTCTCTGTCAAGGATCTTGGTGTCCTACATTATTTCCTGGGTATTGAGGTGCATTCACCTTCGTCTGGTAGTTTGCTTCTTCGCCAACGAAAGTATGCTCTTGAGCTTTTGGCACGTGCTGGTATGTTGAAGTGTAGTCCTGCTACTACTCCTATGGCGTCATCTGAACGTCTATGCAGTACTGATGGTGTTGTTCTCTCTGCCGAGGAGGCGACTCGGTATCGCAGTCTTGTTGGTGGTCTTCAGTACCTTACAGTGACACGACCAGACTTGTCGTTTGTTGTCAATAAGGTATGTCAGTACCTTCATGAGCCTCGTGCTCCTCATATGTCTGCAGTCAAGCGCATTCTTCGTTATGTGCGCTTCACCCTTGATAGTGGTCTGTTGTTCCGATCCTCTACCTCTACACTGCTCTCAGCATTCTCAGATGCCGACTGGGCTGGCAGTACGGATGATCGGCGATCCACGGGGGGATATGCGATATTTTATGGAGGTAATTTGATCGCCTGGAGTGCTCGTAAGCAGTCTACAGTTTCTAGGTCGAGTACCGAGTCTGAGTATAAAGCTCTTGCTAATGCTACAGCAGAGCTTGTCTGGGTTCAGTCTTTGTTACAGGAGCTTGGAGTTACCCAAGCGCGACCTCCGGTGTTATGGTGTGACAATATTGGAGCAACATACCTTTCTTCAAACCCAGTATTTCATGCAAGGACAAAGCATATTGAGGTGGATTTTCACTTTGTCCGTGAGCGTGTTACTCAGAAGCAACTTCAGATTCGGTTCATCTCCTCTAAAGACCAAGTTGCCGATATCTTCACGAAACCACTCCCGTTGCCTTTGTATGAGAATTGTAGACGCAATCTCAATCTTTTTTCCCCTGTTGAGATTGAGGGAGGGTGATAGAATACGTGATAGACTTGTATTGTATACGTGTTAGGGTTTGTTAATATACCAACACGTTGTAACGTTGATTGTAACTTGGTCATATATATATAAGAGGAAACACGCCGGACCTATTGTGCCGTGCAACCCATACTTATTTTCCCTAAATTCTATTAAAGTGGTGTTCTAGCCCTGCACCATCTTGAAAATGGATCTTCCTAGAGACGTGCCACCAAATCGAGACAACTATGGTGCTCTCTGGAGATAGCAGCAGCAAAACATGGAATCGTAGGAACTTCTTGTGATCGTGCACTAACCCAGCCGAGAAAATTATGTTGCCCCGCTCTTTCTTCCAGATTTACAATGTGATGTTATTGGTGTCTCCACTCAAGAAAGTAAAATTTAGTTAAACTAGAATAATTTTGTTAAAAAAATAGAACCAAACTAACCAATTTTAACTAGGAAGCGGGATAGATCGGGTGCCGCTTTGCAACCCTAATTGGCGTGCAGGAGCCTATAAAATGGTGGGACAGACGAATTAAACCAACTAAGCTCCGCCTGGCACTGAGTGACCAGGACATAGCGCTAGGATACCGGGATAGACGAGAGTTTTCAAATCTTACTTAATGGTTAAATAGAGGATGTGCTTGATTTGCAGGATATAGAACTTAGGGTATTTTTCTATATGCACTTAACTCAAAGAATTTACTGTTTCCCTCAGTCTAATTTGTTCAATTTCGGTATAGCTGCCCTGTCCGCACCTAGGTTAAGTGTTACAGGTTCCTATATTTGCTAGTCTTTGCGCGCTGAAAGTGCCCAAAATCGGGCAAGCAAATAGCTGGCCTTGGACAGATGGATGAGAGATGGCAGAGTTGGGATCTCTTCCCTTTCTCATGCATGCCGTGTCCGAATCAAATCAGATCAGAACAGCACTGTGCTCTGTGCACACACATATATATGTTGCCTGCTTTTGGCATGCATGCCACCATGTCTCTTGGTCAGAGGAACTGCAAGTGAACTGACTAGGCCATGCTTGCATGTCAAGAAGAACACTGAACACCGCACTGCTGCGTTTTCATGCATGGCACGCATGCATGCACACGTACGGCAATACGCAGAGGTGTGTGCAGGTGCACTTGAGCAAAAAAAGACAAACCTGTAAACCAGCAAAGTTGACCATTAAAAGACAAACATGTGTATATTATATATGTGCTTTCTGCAGGCCTGATTTGGCTTCATCTCTCTGCTCTGCGTTTGTTATGTATGGCTGTGCAATGTACCTTTCGAAATCCAACTTGAAGAATGCAAAGGAAGCGGACTCTTATACTGTAGAATAATAATCAACTCCATCCGAAAAGGGTGTCATAGTTTTTTCAAGATTTTTATGTATGTAGAGATATTTTAGTGTATAGATACATACGAATCTAGACAAATTTATTGACATCCTTTTGAAGACAGGGAGAGTAATATGAATCAATGCTACAAATCAAATTGCCCACTAACATATTTTTTTTATCTAATCTTCCAAATCGTTTGTAGAAAAGTAAGTGAATCAAAATGACATGGAAATCATCATGCTGGGATTATTCTGCTTGCTTCAAAGGTTCCGCAAATCCAGTCCATGAACCTATATGTTTTTCGAATTCGCAAAAAGAAAACCTATATGTTTTTGGAGCTAATATGTAGTGAGTAGGTACAAATAGCTCCTTTGGGCACACTAAACATGATGATTGGTTTTAGTTGCTTTTGGATAAACTAAACATGGTGTAAATTATAAAAAGAAATGTTTGTTTTTAAAAATGAAATTTTCTGCATGTATGGTATCATGGTGTGGCTGCAGAAAAATGGCACATCTGATGTGCGGGTGCAGGGTTGTACACTTGTAGAAAACTTTAGTAGGGGATGAGTTCACTCCCCTCTGTCAATTTGCACTCACATATGAAATTACTATTCTCGTGGATGACATAAATAAAAAAAACATCTCCAGCTCGAATGTGGGACAACAAGTGTTACAAAGGAAAAAAAGTACCAATATATCCTTCTAGAAAATTCAGACAAGATATGACACTCTAATTTAAAATATAGCTCTTGGTTTTGTTATATGTTAGTTTTGGCTTGGTCAACCCAACCAACCTTTTCAATATTTATCATATATATTTTTGCGGACAAATTTTTATTTACTATAACATTATGGAATAGCACAGTGATCACATTACACTAGGGCTCTTCCAATGATCTCCCAAACTAGTATCCTAACTCGTCTTATTTTGCGTGTTTTTCTAGTAAAAAATTGAAAAATATTTGTTAAGAAATGCCACAAAAATTGGTAGGCTGTAAAAACAAAATTTTGAAATTTTTTGTGGTATTTAAAAGAAGTGCATTCACATTTATTTATAATTTAAACAAACGAACTTAGATGCTTCTATATAAATTATCAATACTATATCTCAACTAATTTCTATAGGACACATTTGATCACGGATCACCTAAAAATGGATAATGAGTATAAGAACGTAATTCAATGACAAGATACTCCAAAAACCTTGATATATGACGAGATGTATGTTCCTTATACCTAATACTACAACGGACAGTTAAAAAAAAAATACTACAACGGATAACGCTATCAAGATTTTTGTCAGATCATACACTTTAAATATCTCATCCAAGATTATTAAGCACATTTAAATGTAAACAAAGAATACATAAGGATATCTAAACTGTAACTGATGTTAATATAACAAATGAGTGCACAACATCATAAATTTTTGTATTTTTATTTCATGTGGTTTAAAGGTCCTTATTTTTATTAAAATTAAAAATGGTTAAATACATGATAAATAATACTTGTGGCACTTGAATCATAAATAATACTTGTGGCATTGTTACATCATTAATTATATTAATATATATATAAAATACTAATTAATATGATCTGTCACAAAAGTATAGTATGATAAGCTATAGAAGTTTTGTATAGATTATATGTACATCGTCATCCTCAAGGAATATGCCATGTATGTTGCCAATTCAACAAATCTGAGATAACCTAATTTAAATGTAGGAACACACATAAATGAGAGAAACAAAAACATAGTTACAGAAAATAAGCCTTAGTTTTAAAAACCCTTTGCATGAAAATTGCCCATGCTATGTTTGCTTCTTGGATATTTCTTGCTCGATACCAGACACCTTTAGCAATATTGTTCTGGTGATACTGCCAGGCAGAATCATGTCCATCGTTCAAAGTCATTGATGTTGAGAAGTCATTGGTCCATGATGCATGAATCGGTACCTCCTCTTCTTCATCCGACTCATCGGAATCATCAACAATATCACTATCACCATCTCTATCTTCCTCTTCCATCTGATTTTGCATGCTACCATTTCTCTCATCCAAATTAGCCTCCCACTAAAAGGGTATCCTCATGTTGCCTGACTGCTCTACTTTAATTTATAACCACCACCTCCAGTGTGTGTATGGCTACTCTACCCTAATTGGTGCCCACCACCTCCAGCTTGTCCCTGACTGCTCTGGCCATAATCATATCCACCATCGCCTTCAAGCGGCTGACCTCCTTCGCCACAGGAAGCACTAAGGAGGTAGGGTTAACTCTCCTCCTTTCGCAACCTTTCAACTAGCCCAACCACTTAGAGTTCCGATCTATCGGTCCCATATAAAAGAAATTGCACTTGACTTTGTCCACAATGCATGTACATCGACGGTGTATATCTCAGGGAACCCTAAACTCCCTGCCAACCAGTCGTTCAACTGACCAAGGGTCCATATTTCAGGGGCCATCAGATCAAACTCCACAAACCAAAACTCACTCAGATAAGCTCCTTGCTCATTTGTTTTGATAGTACTATTATCGTAGTAAAAATGAAACTTTTGTTGGGGATCGGTGTGGAAAACAAATTTTTCCTACGATGGAACCCCAAAACTGCCTAGGATCTATCTATATAGTAATGCGGTAACGGCCGGAGCGTATAGAATACATAACCTTGTAGACCGTGCACGGTTAACGTTCTGCGGGGAACATGGTTGAAGTAGTCATACTCGTAGCCGACCTCAAGGTTGCGAAGCTCCTCGTAGGTCACCCCTTGCTCCTTCTTCATCTTCATCGTGCAACAGCTCCGGCTCACGACATTTAAGCGCCCCAAGTGTTGCGCCTCGTGTCTTCGTACACATCCGGTGCACGATGAGACCTCTGGCTCCCCGATCCCGCCGGGAGTGCAGAAGTTGATATCCGGCTAGGAATCCCTGCAGCGCAACGGCGTGCTGCAGGTGTGCCTCGATCGCACAGCCCAGACATGGGGCCATGGTTACAAGGTATAGAGAGAGGGGGGAGAAAGTCAACCAAAGGACTTCTCAAGTTGTGTGTTTTAGTCCTCCCATGGGCACCCCCTTATATAGGCGGAGGGGGGTGTGCCCTCTCCATTAGGTGCCCCATGTGGGACTAAAACTAAGGGAAAAAGGGCAAAAAGAAAGGGGCAGCCGGCTGGGCCAATAGGTGGCCGAATGGGCCATTTCGCCGGACCCAGCCAGCAGCCCAAAGCGGCCAGCAGCAGCAGCCAGCAGCACAGCCGCCGGATGGGTCGGCTCGCCCCTGGCAGCCCAGCTCGCGCTGCTGATGGCTCGGTGTTGATGTAGAGCTCGTTGGGAACCCCAAGAGGAAGGTATGATGAGCACAGCAGCAAGTTTCCCTCAGTTATGAAACCAAGGTTTAAATGAACCAGTAGGAGCAAGGAAACACCCCAAAGGTGTTGCTAGCTGAGCCTTGGCAGGGCGCACTACCGGTGCTAGTAGCAACGTGGAGACCTGCACAACACAACCACAGAACTCTGTCCCCAACTTACGATGAGGTTGTCAATCTCACCGTTTTTTGCTGAAAACAAAGGATTAAACGTATCGAATGGAAAGAAGTAATAGTTTGCAGAAAGTAAACACAAAGCAGTAAACAGTTTGTAGATTGTATGTAAAAGAAAAGGACCGGGATCCATAGTTCACTAGAGGTGGCTCTCCTTAAGATAAATAACATGCTGGTGAACAAATTACAGCGGGGTAATTGAGAAACATCGAGAAACCAATACATGCATATACTAATCATCTTGACTCCTTTGGAACTTGATTGGGCATTACAACATTATACATAGACCGCCATCCAACTGCATCTATGACTAATAATCCACCTTCATCTTATCATCCGAACCCCCTCCAGTATTAAGTTGCAAGCAACAGATTATTGTTTTACGAATTGTGTGTAAAGTAAAAAATACGATTGTTCTATGAACAAAGGATTGTTGTTTTCTCCCTAGTAGCAACATCACATCTAGTACCTTAGAGATTTCTGTCACTACCCCAGATTACCAGAGGCATGAACCCACTATCGAGCATAAATACTAACTCTTGGAGTTGCTAGCATCTACTTGGCCAAGATAGCTACTAACAACGGAAAGCATGCACGATCAGAAATAACAAAGACATGATAGAATCAATAATCAATCTAAAATAGCATCTCAATATCCATCGGATCCTCGCAAACACAACATGCAGAATTATAAATAGATGATCTTGATCATGAACGGAGCTCATAAGATCTAGACATGAAAGCACAAAGAAGGAGAACCACCCATCTAGCTACTACATGGATCCATAGTCCAAAGATGAACTACTCACGCATGACACCGGAGGCTTGCATGGTGATGAAGAAGGCCTCCAGGGTGAATTCCCCTCTTCGGCAGGGTGCCGGGAAGAGCTTCAGATCCATCCCGATCTAGGGATGGAGATGACGGTGGCTACAGACTCTTTCGTGGATTTTTGATCGGGCACTTAGGGTTTTCGTCCCGAGGGCATCTTATAGGCGGAAGGGGAGGCCGAGGGGGTTCCGGAGGCGGCCAGACCACCCCTGGCGCGGGCCAGGCTAGGCCGCGTGGCCAGGTGGTGTGGTGGCCCCCTGGCCCCTCTCCGTCTCTTACTCTGGCATCTGATGACTTCCAGAAAAATAGGAACTTTGGCTTTTGTCCCGTGCAATTCCGAGAATATTCATTTTCTGACTTTAATGGAACCAAAAACAGCAGAAAACAGGCAGCTGGCATTGTGGCTCTTGTTAATAGGTTAGTCCAAGAAATCATATGAAAAGTACTCCAAAGTGTGGACAAAACACAAGAAAGTGGATAAAACCAAGCATGGAACATAAAAAATTATAGATACATTTGCAATGTATCAACATCCCCAAGCTTAACTCCTGCTCGTCCTTGAGTAGGTAAGTGATAAAAAGAAAGAATAATTTTTGAGGTGACATGCACCATCAAAGACTTGATCAAAGTATTTGTAAAACATTTAAAGCTGGGATCATAGTACTTCAATAATAACATGAAAGACAAAGTTCTAGCAATAAGACAAAGAAACTATGATGCAACATGAAAAGTCACAAACAAAAGATTCATGAATAACAATGCTTTGCAAGACGTTTGTTTGTTTCACATAAAGAAAACATAGCATAATAGTATTCAACTTGTCCCTCATAGAGTAGCAAATATAAATGCATAGGACACCTTCAAAGTTCATAAGAGTGACTAGATACAAATAGTTTAAAACAAGCAATATCAAGTTATGCATCAATCAACTAGTCTTGGGACAATGCACAGAGAACTAAGAATGGCCACTATGCTCTCAAAGTAGGTGCATAAAGATAGAAGGTGGAGACTCAATATAATGGTGGAAGAAAGGCCTTTATAAAAGGAAGTAGGGATTCAAGTCTCATAAAGAGCTTCCAAAAATTATGGTACTTATACTTTTCAGCTCTCATTGACCCTATCATAAGCATCTTGAAGTGATTAAGGTTAAAGTGAACAAACTATGGTGTACATGCTTGACGAAGTATAAGTTAGAAATCTCATGTCCCTTGTATACCAGGGCCGCTCCTCATGCTACTCAAGTTTAGTCACCGGTAAGTTCTTGTCATCGTAAGTACATGTGTATCATAGAGAACTGCCAACGGGGTACCCCTTGCCCGATGATACGGAAGAATCCCCATATCAAAATTACAAGGCAAGCAGACAATGAGTATCTCAACAATCTTCTTATTTACCATGGGAATATGGTGCTTTTTTCTCTCTTTCCTCTTTTCATAATTTCTCTTTTTTTTCTTTTTCTCTTTTTTTTCTCAATATAGGACTCCTTTTTTTATAAGAAGAATGCTTCATAGACAGCTCATTATGATTACGCTGCAGGTTTCCACCATGTCAGCATGGATTAGACCAGCGGCCCAGGCTTTTCTCTAACACATATACATAACTCCATGGACTTAGAAGCTCCCCTTTCATTTCACACCGATGACATCCATATACAAAAGAGCATGATATCAACTGGGTACAAGTACCAAGTGCAATGTTGAAAGCGTTCCCCATGAAAGCATGGTTTTGCTAATTCCCAACAAATAAGTGCAAGCATATACAACATAGACGACACAATGGTTCAAGTTTATTAAGGGCAAGAAAAGTAAAGTGTGCCATCAAGTTCGTGAGAGCTTTAATCACTAGTTTTCTCATAACAAGTTTAATTCGGAAGGTAAACATAAGCATGAATATACATGGAATAGCATAAGCTAATAGGTAGGTATGGTGGACTCTTTGGTATAACTTGGTTTAGGGAGTTGGATGCATGAGTGGAACTCATACTTGGTTGTGGAGTCTAGCAAAAGACTGGGAGCGACAAACTAAGAGAGCAATAATGGCCATAATCATGCAGAGCGACAAAACATCATTGATCAAAGCATAAAGTGATACTAAGGGTTGAAAACTAAAGGATCATAAAGGCTATGGTGACTTGAGATAGTCATAACATGGTGTGAGCATGTGCCAAGTCAACCCAAATAAAGCATCAAAGGAGAATACCACTATACTATACTTTAATATGCTAAAACAACGCATGATTCATCCAAGGCACATTAAGCAATCTCAATTGTTTATAAAAAGTCATGCTACAGCAAAGAATACTAATCATAAAGCCAAAACAATATCAAGCATGGCATGACAAAGCATAGGCCACAGTCAAAAACGAGCTCTTTTTGCCACATAAGCATGAACTTTCCTACTCTTTTTTAAACCAAACCAAACTATTTGCAAACCAATATATGAAAGAGGGGGTCCAACCAATTTATTCAGAAAACTAAGAAAACCAAGAAAACGAAAAAACAAAACGAAGACGAAAAGAAGATGCTCCAAGAACAACACAACTGTGCATAAAACAATAAAAATGAAGCGTTTGGAAGAAACCTGTGATTTTTATTGATGAAGAAGGGGATGCCTTGGGCATCCCCAAGCTTTGATGCTTGTACTTCTTGGATATTTCTTGGGGTGACATGCGTGGCATCCCCAAGCTTGAGCTTTAGTCCATCCTTCATCTCATTACTCATTCCTTCCATACACCTGACATTTTTCCTTCATACAAAACTTCACACAATCTTTATTAGCAACATTAGTGCACTCAAGATAAATAAGTCTTAAGGTTCAGTTCTAACACCAAATAAACTTCCATTATAACACTAGCTAATGTAGCACAGCCCTCAAAAAGCTCAATTCCTCAAAAGAACTTAAAAAGGAACCAACAAGAAGCAAATGCAGAAAATGGCAGAAATCTGTCAAAAAGACCAGCAGGTAAAGATGAATTTTTTCGAAGACCTTCTATTGCTCAAATCAAAAAGTGTTGAACTAACTAAAGTTAGACAACAACCTGGGGCAGAAGCACAAAAATTCACGCCTCAAAACAACGTTCGGAGATTTTACACGAATGTTTACGGTGAAGCACAGAAATCTGTTTCGGGACAGCAACTTTCCCAATCATTACTTCTCTCTCATTAGAGGTTACTCTTGGCACAAAAAGCAAATAAAAAGGATAAGGAGCGGTTATTACTAAAGTAATAACTTCCAAGGCTCATCTAAAATTTTGGTTTATCTCCCAATAATTACTTTTCTTTAACGCCTTTAAGTTAGGCATAAGAAGCAAGAAAGAATCAAGTGTTCTCAAATGAAGAAGCATTAAGACCAAATTTCTTGCCCTTACCTCTCTTACTTTTATTCTTAACCTTGGGGAAAGTATGATTGTTTGGTGGAGAAGAAAGGTGCATGGTCCCTTTTCCCACATCTATTATTGCTCCAAGGAGTTCTAATAGGGACCTTCCAAGTGTAATTTGTCTTTTTCCTACACATTCAATAACAAGATAATTAGTAGAAATCATTTTCCCAAGGATCTTGGTAAACACTCCTTCAGCAATTCCAATAGGTAATATGGTAGCATTATTAGTAAGAGATATTTCTTTTCCTCCTTCAGTATGAAGGGTTTCGCAGCATAGTAAATCAAAATTTTCTACGAAAGCGAACAGAAGGAAAGCCAAGATCTAATCTAGGAGATGCAAACAACGAGAGAGATTGGATTAGATCTTCATACCCTTGAAGATTCGCACAGCGGAACGTTCGTCGGAACATGGGTGATGTAGTCGTACTCGCTTCTCCTCCTCGCGATCCGATCCGATCTAGCACCACAAGTGGCGGTGCCTCCGTGAGATGCACACGTGCAGCACCTCGACGTCTCCTCCTTCCTCGGACCAGCAAGTATGGTGGAGAGATGGATTGGTCTACAACACGACGACGTGGTGTATATGGTGGAGAATTTCTGCTGCAGGGCTTCGCCTACAAACAGTCGGGAGGGAGAGAGGAAGGGCAGCAGGGCTACTAGGGTTTGGAGGAAGGTGTTGGTTGGGGGGAGGGGGCGCACCAGCCCTCTATATATAGAGGGGGGGTGCGGCCAGCCCTTGCCCATCCTCCAAGCCTATCTCTAGTTTAAACGATTTAAACTCTCCCTTCTAGAAACCCTATCTTATCTCTAGTTTAAACGATTTAAACCCTCTAGGATCGGCTGGGCCCTATGGGGCCTTGTGCCCCTGGCCCAATGCGGCCAGGACACTCCCTCATAGGCCCATGCCCCCTCCCGGAAGGTGGGACCACGTTGGCCCCCTTTGGAAGGTTCTAGAAGCTTCTGGTACAATACTGATTAAACCCGGAACAATTCCGAACTCCAAAAACTGCACTGCCTTATATGAATCTTATTCTCCGGACCATTCCGGAACCTCTCGTGATATCCCGGATCCCATCCGAGACTCCGAACAAAAACTCATAAACCAATTATCCAATCTATCCTAGCGTCGAGACACGTTAAGTGTGTGACCCTGCGGGTTCGAGAATATGCAGACATGATCTTCTATCAATAATCAACAGCGGGGTCTGGGCACCCATATTGACTCCCACACATTCATCGATGATCATATCGGATGAACCACGATGCCAGGATTCAATCAATCCCATATATATATTCCCTTCGTCTCGCGATATTTTACTTGCCCGAGATTCGATCGTCGGTATCGTCATACCTAGTTCAATCTCGTTCACAGCAAGTACTTTACTCGTTCCGTAATCCGATATCACTTTGTGATTAACTCCTTAACCACATGCTTGCAAGCGGTGTTGATATCGATTACCGAGTGGGCCCGAAGTATATCTCTCCGACTTGGGAGGGACAAATCCCATCTCGATACATACAACCCAACAGATACTTTCCGATCACCTGAGAGACACCTTTATGATCACCCTCTCATAGGATGACGTTTGATGACCTCAAAGCTTTCTTCCGATACCAGGGAGTTGCATTATCTCATGGTCTAAGGAATACAATATTTGACATAAGAAAAACTTCGCAAAGACGAACACGATGACACGATCTAATTGCTTCGCTTAGTTTGGGTCTGTCCACCATATCATTCTCCCAATGATATGATCTCATTATCAATTGACAACTCATGTCTATGGTTAGGAAACCTTAACCATCATTGATCAATGAGCTAGTCCATAGAGGCGTACTAGGGACACGGTGTTGTTCACAAACCACACAAGTATTAATGTTTCCGCTTAATACAATTCTAGCATGGAATATAAACTTTATCATGAACAAGAATTATAATAATAACATCTTTATTATTGCCTCTAGGGCATAATTCCAACAGTCTCCCACTTGCACTAGAGTCAATAATCTAGTTTACATTTGGCAACAATCTCACACCCATGGCACTGAGGTGCTGATCATGTTTTACACGTGGAAGAGGTTTAGTCAATGGATCTGCGACATTCAGATCTGTATGTACTTTGCTGATCTTCAGATCTCCATCTGCTATATAATCTCGAATTATATGAAACTTGCGGTTGATATGCTTGGTCTTTGGATGATATCTTGGTTCCTTAGCGAGTGCTATGGCGCCAGTGTTGTCACACAATATCTCCAGTGGGTCCAATGCACTTGGAACCACACCAAGCTCAGTGATGAAGTTTCTGATCCAAACTCCTTCACTTGACGCTTCTGCAGCAGCCATGTATTCCGCTTCTACTGTAGATCCCGCGATCACGCTTTGCTTGCAGCTTCTCCAGCTCACAGCTCCTCCATTCAAAATATACACGTATCCTGTCTGAGATTTAGAATCATCCTTGTCGGTGTCGAAACTAGCATCGACGTAACCTTTTACGACGAGCTGTTCATCACCCCCATAGACTAAGAACATTTCTTTAGTCCTATTTAGGTACCTTAGGATGTTCTTCACGGCTGTCCAGTGTTCCACTCCTGGATCACTTTGATATCTGCTCGTCAAACTAAGAGCATTGGACACATCCGGTCTAGTACACAGCATGGAATACATGATGGAACCTATGGCCGAGGCATAAGGCACTTTGCTCATAGCTTCCCTATCATTTACCGTAGCTGGACACTGAGCCTTGCTCAATATCTTACCTGACAACATAGGCACTGAACCTTTCAATGCCTTATCCATTCTGAACCTTTTCAGAACTTTGTCTAGGTATGTACTCTGACTTAAAGCTATCAGGCGTTTTTGTCTATCTCTATAGATTTTGATGCCCAATATATAAGCAGCTTCACCTAGGTCTTTCATTGAAAAACACTTGTTCAAATAACTCTTCACATCGTTAAGCATGTTGATGTCATTTCCAATAATCAATATGTCATCCACATATAGTACCAGAAACGTCACCGAGCTCCCACTCACTTTCTTGTAGATGCAAGCTTCGTAGCAATTTGGAACAAATCCAAAGCTCTTGATCACTTGATCAAAACGAAGGTTCCAACTCCGAGATGCTTGCTTCAGTCCATAAATGGAACGCTGAAGTTTGCATACTTTATCAGCATCCTTAGGATCGACAAAACCTTCGGGTTGCATCATATACAACTCTTCATCAATGTTGCCATTGAGGAAAGCAGTCTTGACATCCATTTGCCATATTTCATAATCATGAAACGCAGCAATTGCTAATAAAATCCGAATGGACTTAAACATCGCTACGGGAGAGAAAGTCTCATCGTAGTCAACACCTTGAACTTGTCGAAAACCTTTCGCAACAAGCCGTGCTTTATAGACGGTAACATTACCATCCGCGTCCGTTTTCTTCTTGAAGATCCATTTGCACTCAACGGCCTTTCGGTCGCTAGGAGGGTCCACCAAAGTCCATACTTGGTTTTCGCTCATGGATCCCAATTCGGATTTCATGGCTTCTAGCCATTTCTCAGAGTCTGGGCTCATCATCGCTTCCTCATAGTTCGTAGGTTCACTGTCTTCTACTAACAAGACAGTTAAGACTGGGTTGCCGTACCACTCAGGAGGGGCACGCGACCTTGTCGACCTGCGACGTTCAGTAGCAGCATCGTCCGAAGCTTCATGATCCTTGTCATTAGCTTCCTCTATTGTTGGTGCAGGCGGCACTAGAACAATTTCAGGTGCTGCGCTACTCTCCAATTCAAGAGAAGGTTCAATAACCTCGTCTAGCTCTACTTTCCTCCCACTCACTTCTTTCGAGAGAAACTCCTTCTCAAGAAAGGAACCGTTCTTTGCGACAAACACTTTGCCTTCGGTTCTGTGATAGAAGGTATACCCAATAGTTTCCCTAGGGTATCCTATGAAGACGCATTTCTCCGCTTTGGGTTCGAGCTTGTCTGGCATCAACTTCTTGACGTAAGCTTCGCATCCCCAAACTTTAAGAAACGACAACTTAGGTTTAGCACCAAACCACAGTTCATACGGTGTCGTCTCAACGGATTTAGATGGAGCCCTATTTAAAGTGAATGCAGCGGTTTCTAATGCATAACCCCAAAATGATAACGGCAAATCAGTAAGAGACATCATCGATCGGACCATATCTAATAGGGTTCGATTCCGGCGTTCAGACACACCATTGCGCTATGGTGTTCCGGGTGGCGTGAGTTGTGAAACGATTCCACTTGCTTTGAGATGCGTGAGAAAATCATAACTCAAATACTCGCCCCCACGATCGGATCGTAGAAACTTAATCTTTTTGTTACGATGGTTCTCCACTTCATTCTGAAATTCCTTGAACTTTTCAAATGTTTCAGATTTATGTTTCATTAAATAGATATACCCATATCTACTTAAGTCATCGGTAAAAGTGAGAAAATAGCGATATCCATCGCGCGTCGAAACACTCATCGGTCCGCATACATCGGTATGTATGATTTCCAACAAGTCCGTTGCTCGCTCCATCATACCGGAGAACGGGGTTTTGATCATCTTGCCCATGAGGCATGGTTCGCATGTGTCAAATGATTCAAACTCAAGAGACTCCAAAAGTCCATCAGAATGGAGTTTCTTCATGCGCTTTACACCAATATGACCTAGACGACAGTGTCACAAATAAGTAGTATTATCACTATCTACTTTGCATCTCTTAGCCTCAATGTTATGGATGTGTGTTTCATCCCTTTCGAGATTTAGAAGAAATAAACCATTCACAATAGGTGCATGACCATAAAAGATGTTACTCATATAAATAGAACAACCATTATTCTCCGATTTAAATGAATAACCATCTTGCAATAAACACGATCCAGAAATAATGTTCATGTTCAACGCAGGCACATAATAACATTTATTAAGGTTTAAAACTAATCCCGAAGGTAAAACTAAGGAGAGCGTGCCGACGGCCATCACATCAACTCTTGATCTGTTGCCAACGCGCATCGTCACCTCATCCCTCGCAAGCCGCCGTCTATTCCGTAGCTCCTGTTTCGAGTTACAAATATTAGCAACTGAACCGGTATCAAATACCCAGGCACTACAACGAGGGCTAGTAAGGAAAACATCAATAACATGTATATCAAATATACCTTTGATGGTGCCAGCCTTCTTGTCCGCTAAGTACTTCGGACAGTTGCGCTTCCAGTGACCCTTGTCCTTGCAATAGAAGCACTCAGTGTCCGGCTTAGGACCAGACCTGAGCTTCCTCTCAGCAGGGGCAACGTGCTTGCCGCCGCCTTTCTTGAAGGGCTTCCTTGCACCCTTACCTTTCTTAAAGGTGGGGGGCTTGTTGACCATCAACACATGATTATTCTTTTTGATGTTCACCTCCGCTACTTTCATCTTAGCAAAGAGCTCAGTGATCATATCAGTGGAACCAATCTGATTGTAATCAACTACAAAACTTTTGCAGCTAGGAGTGTCAATCTTGAGCTCCTCTGGAATCTTGCAGTCCAGTTGCTCAAGGCGTTGAGTGTAGCCCGACATCTTAATGGCGTGCTCACTAACGGAACTCCCTTCCTCCATCTTGTAGTTAAAGAATTTCTTAGAGATCTCATATCTCTCAGAACGGGCTTGAGTCTGAAACATGTTTTTCAGCTCCTCGAGAATCTCAAAGGGCCCGACGAACTCCTCAAAACGATTTTGAAGATCCGATTCCATAGCATACAACATGGCGATCTTAATCAAATCATAATCATCCTTGCGCGATTGATAAACATCTTTTTCATCAGCCGGCGCTTCTACAGCAGGGGCGTCACCTAGCGCTTTCTCAAGGACATAGTCCTTTTGTCCGCCAGCAAGAATGATTCTCAGAATGCGGAACCATTTGGTGAAGTTAGACCCATTGTTCTTAAGCTTTTCTATCTCAGCAAAATGTTGAAGTTGAAGTTGGACTTGGCCATGTGATCTACAGTATTTGCAAGTACAATTTAGACTATGTTCATGATAAATAGTTCAATTTAATCAAATTACTAGATGAACTCCCACTAAATTCAACATCCCTCAAGTTGTTTAGTGAACACGATCCAAATTCACCACACCTAATCCGATCATCACGAGAAGAGATGTGGTTTCAATGGTGGACAACGAAGTGTCGATCATATCATTCAAATGACTCATGCTTAACCTTTCGGTTCTTGTGTTCCGAGGCCATGTCTGTACATGTTAGGCTCGTCAAGCTAGACCCAAGTATTTCCGCGTGTGCAAAACTGGCTTGCACCCGTTGTATGTGAGTGTAGAGTCTATAGCACCCGATCATCACGTGATGCTTGGACACGACGAACTTTCGCAACGGTGCATACTTGGGGAGAACACAGTTTTTATCTTGATCTTTAAGTGAGGAATCATCTTATAATGCTACCGTCGCGATCTAAGCATAATAAGATACATAAAAGGATAAACATCACATGCATATAACTTTATGTGACATGGTATAGCCAATCTTCGCGCAATGATCTCCATCTTGTGCGTTCCGGCATGATCTCCATCACTCCACCATGATTGCCTCCACCACGAATAGCAACTACAACTATTGCTAACTACTTAGCGATAAAGTAAAGTTATTACATGGCGTATAAGAAGTTGACTCGCAGGTCATACACAATTATAAAGACAACCATATGGCTCCTGCCGGTTGTGTACTCATCGACATGCAAGTCGTGAAACATTACAAAACATGATCATCGCATACAATATACACATCACATCTTGGGCCATACCATATCACAGAAAACACTCCCTGCAAAAACAAGTTAGACGCCTCTACTTTGTTGTTGCATGTTTTACGTGGCTTATGGGAGTAGATGCTAAGAACGATTCTTACCTACGGAAAGCCACAACGGTGATATTATGGTTGCCAAACTCCGGTGTTAATCCCATGACAACTATAGTGAGAGAAACTGACATCCACCAGCCGCATGTGTGGTACAAGCCACACGTCAAGTGCGGAGCCGGTCTCGCGAACGACGTCGCGTAAGGTTGGCCTGGACCGCTTCAATCTCACTATCCCGCGTCATAAGAAGAACACAAACAAGAGGCTTGCAACAGAAAACATCAACGCCCGCAACAACCATGTTGCGTTCTACTCGTGAATCACATCTACGCATAGATCTAGCTCTGATACCACTGAAGGGTTTCGCAGCATAGTAAATCAAAATTTTCTACGGAAGCGAACAGAAGGAAAGCCAAGATCTAATCTAGGAGATGCAAACAACGAGAGAGATTGGATTAGATCTTCATACCCTTGAAGATTCGCACAGCGGAACGTTCGTCGGAACGTGGGTGATGTAGTCGTACTCGCTTCTCCTCCTCGCGATCCGATCCGATCTAGCACCACAAGTGGCGGTGCCTCCGTGAGATGCACACGTGCAGCACCTCGACGTCTCCTCCTTCCTCGGACCAGCAAGTATGGTGGAGAGATGGATTGGATCTACAACACGACGGCGTGGTGTATATGGTGGAGAATTTCTGCTGCAGGGCTTCGCCTACAAACAGTCGGGAGGGAGAGAGGAAGGGCAGCAGGGCTACTAGGGTTTGGAGGAAGGTGTTGGTTGGGGGGAGGGGGTGCACCAGCCCTCTATATATAGAGGGGGGGTGCGGCCAGCCCTTGCCCATCCTCCAAGCCTATCTCTAGTTTAAACGATTTAAACTCTCCCTTCTAGAAACCCTATCTTATCTCTAGTTTAAACGATTTAAACCCTCTAGGATCGGCTGGGCCCTATGGGGCCTTGTGCCCCTGGCCCAATGCGGCCAGGACACTCCCTCATAGGCCCATGCCCCCTCCCGGAAGGTGGGACCACGTTGGCCCCCTTTGGAAGGTTCTAGAAGCTTCCGGTACAATACCGATTAAACCCGGAACAATTCCGAACTCCAAAAACTGCACTGCCTTATATGAATCTTATTCTCCGGACCATTCCGGAACCTCTCGTGATATCCCGGATCCCATCCGAGACTCCGAACAAAAACTCATAAACCAATTATCCAATCTATCCTAGCGTCGAGACACGTTAAGTGTGTGACCCTGCGGGTTCGAGAATATGCAGACATGATCTTCTATCAATAATCAACAGCGGGGTCTGGGCACCCATATTGACTCCCACACATTCATCGATGATCATATCGGATGAACCACGATGCCAGGATTCAATCAATCCCATATATATATTCCCTTCGTCTCGCGATATTTTACTTGCCCGAGATTCGATCGTCGGTATCGTCATACCTAGTTCAATCTCGTTCACAGCAAGTACTTTACTCGTTCCGTAATCCGATATCACTTTGTGATTAACTCCTTAACCACATGCTTGCAAGCGGTGTTGATATCGATTACCGAGTGGGCCCGAATTATATCTCTCCGACTTGGGAGGGACAAATCCCATCTCGATACATACAACCCAACAGATACTTTCCGATCACCTGAGAGACACCTTTATGATCACCCTCTCATAGGATGACGTTTGATGACCTCAAAGCTTTCTTCCGATACCAGGGAGTTGCATTATCTCATGGTCTAAGGAATACAATATTTGACATAAGAAAAACTTTGCAAAGACGAACACGATGACACGATCTAATTGCTTCGCTTAGTTTGGGTCTGTCCACCATATCATTCTCCCAATGATATGATCTCATTATCAATTGACAACTCATGTCTATGGTTAGGAAACCTTAACCATCATTGATCAATGAGCTAGTCCATAGAGGCGTACTAGGGACACGGTGTTGTTCACAAACCACACAAGTATTAATGTTTCCGCTTAATACAATTCTAGCATGGAATATAAACTTTATCATGAACAAGAATTATAATAATAACATCTTTATTATTGCCTCTAGGGCATAATTCCAACACAGTAAGCCCCCAAGTATTCAACGATTCATAAAGATCTTTGGGCATAAGACAAAATTCAGACATGACATCACAGCAAGTTTGAAAAGTTTCAGTGTTTATCTCAATATTTACTATAGGGAGCCACTTTGATGGTTCAGAATTTATTGGAACATAATTGTGATGCTCCCTAAGCGTATTATAGCAATCTTTTAAGCTAGTAGTACTAGTATCAAGAGTGTTCAATCCAGCAAATATTTTTGCGAAAGAAATATCAGTTTGGCTAGGCAAGTTGTAAGTGGGGATCAATTTCTTTATAGCATTTATAGCATCATCCTCATTACATTGGAGGAAATCTCCTCCCACAATAGCATCTAAAGCATATCTATAGCAAAGAGCAATTCCAAGGTAAAAACTGCTAAGGAACAAACTTTGAGTCATTTTAGGCTTAGTTTTTTCATGTAGATCAGAGATTCTAGACCAAGCTTCCTTGAAACTCTCTTCCATTCCTTGTTTAAAAGTGAAAATCATTTCCTCGGGTGACATAGTGATTGGAGCAAGGCTAGACATAGTGGCAACTCAAGATAGGAACTTTTTTTTGTGTGTTTTCAAAGAAGAAAGCAAACTAGTAAAAGCATTTTTTTGTGTGTTTTTGATAAAGAAAGAAAACTAGCCAAAAGAAACTAAGCAAAACAAAAATAACAAAGTAAAGAGATTGATTATGAGGGACTCTCCTTGTGAAGATGTCCTTGACTCCCCGGCAACGGCGCCAGAAAAATGCTTGATGGCTCGGTGTTGATGTAGAGCTCGTTGGGAACCCCAAGAGGAAGGTATGATGAGCACAACAGCAAGTTTCCCTCAGTTATGAAACCAAGGTTTAATCGAACCAGTAGGAGCAAGGAAACACCCCAAAGGTGTTGCTAGCTGAGCCTTGGCAGACGCACTACTGGTGCTAGTAGCAACGTGGATACCTGCACAACACAACCACAAAACTCTGTCCCCAACTTGCAATGAGGTTGTCAATATCACCGTGTTTTGCTGAAAACAAAGGATTAAACGTATCGAATGGAAAGAAGTAATAGTTTGTAGAAAGTAAACACAAAGCAGTAAACAGTTTGTAGATTGTATGTAAAAGAAAAGGACTGAGATCCATAGTTCACTAGAGGTGGCTCTCCTTAAGATAAATAACATGCTGAGTGAACAAATTACAGTGGGGCAATTGACAAACATCGAGAAAGCAATACATGCATATACTAATCATCTTGACTCCTTTGGAACGTGATTGGGCATTACAACGTTATACATAGACCGCCATCCAACTGCATCTATGACTAATAATCCACCTTTAGGTTCTCATTCGAACCCCCTCCAGTATTAAGTTGTAAGCAACAGATTATTGCTTTACGAATTCCATGTAAAGTAAACAATACGATTGTTCTATGAACAAAGTATTGTTGTTTTCTCCCTAGTAGCAACATCACATCTAGTACCTTAGAGATTTCTGTCACTTCCCCAGATTACCAGAGGCCTGAACCCACTATCGAGCATAAATACTAACTCTTGGAGTTGCTAGCATCTACTTGGCCAAGATATCTACTAACAACGGAAAGCATGCAAGATCACAAATAACAAAGACATGATAGAATCAATAATCAATCTGAAATAGAATCTCAATATCCATCGGATCCCCGCAAACACAACATGCAGAATTACAAATAGATGATCTTGATCATGAAGGGAGCTCACATGATCTAGACATGAAAGCACAAAGGAGGGGAACCAGCCATCTAGCTACTACATGGATCCGTAGTCCAAAGGTGAACTACTCACGCATCACACCGAAGGCTTGCATGGTGATGAAGAAGGCCTCCAGGGTGAATTCCCCTATCCGGCAGGGTGCCAGGAAGAGCTTCAGATCCCTCCCGATCTAGGGATGGAGATTACAGCGGCTACAGACTCTTTTGTGGATTTTTGATCGGGAACTTAGGGTTTTCGTCCCGAGGGCATCTTATAGGAGGAAGGGGAGGCCGAGGGGGTGTCGGAGGTGGCCAGACCACCCCCTGGCGCAGGCCAGGCTGGGCCGCACGGCCAGGTAGTGTGGTGGCCCCCTGGCCCCTCTCCGTCTCGTACTCTGGCATCTGATGCAGAACGAGGTCGGATTCCAGGAGCTCACAGTGACGTTAGATCAACCTCGAGGGCTTTCTCATGGGCACTGGGCCCTGAGACACATCATTCTACGTTAAAAGCGAACTAGCCCCGCCACAACATTATACATCACATCAGATGGAGCTTTTATACTTTTATATCTATGTAGATCCTAGTGCATGAAATGCAACTATGCCACTTACATTGCTTCTTGCCATTTAAGTACAAACTTAATTCTGGTTTAGTGATCAACTCAGGAATCACTTAAAGGCACGTTCTTACGGTTAACACTTTGTCCTACCAACCAAAACTTCGGGTCACATTACGTCGAGTATACAACATGGTTATATGGAAGAACATATGACTGAGGCATAGGAGATGCAACGCATCTCTTTCTTTCAACCATAGTTGCAATACTCAATGCTTCATACAGTAAGAACTTCTTTCTCACTTTGTTCTATTCTGAACTTCTTCAGAATCTTGCTTAGGACATTCTGAACATCTTTCAGAATTAAGTCCAGGAAGCATTCGACATTCAGTGTTTATTAAACTCACCAATCTATCTCGATAGATCTTATTGTTTAATAACTTCAACTTCATCCTTATTTATCTAACTTAAGTATTATTAACACCAATCACATCATTCACATATGTCGTTCACATATCCCAGAATGATCTCACGCTCCCACTAAAATATGACATTCATGTTTAAGATCTAGGGATTTCACTTAGCTCCCACTCAAAATATGTCAGCTACATATTATGAATTAGCCTAGCTGATTTGCTCCTACTCAAATCCAGGTCCTCTCGACAATCATGGACATTCCAAAATTCTTTGATCATCATCAAACCGAGAATTCCACTAACGAGATTTCAATGACTATTCATTTCTCGTACTTGGGTCCATCACGCTTCTTTGTATTTTGTAGGTATGTCTTGTTCAAAACATGACAAGTGAATCAACAATATAATTCCACAAACTTGTAGAATATATAGTTGAATCCTACTTTCTTTAGTAAAAGTATTCACTAAAACTTTATGATCATTATCATTGGTTTCTCCTCTATTTGCAGAGTTTGGTTTCATGAAACAAATTCCGCTGCGCCACTCAACAATCCAAAGGTAAGGTCAAATATCTTGTTCTGATCTTTTACTTTCTTCCACCTGTATCTTCATCAAGACACATCAACTTAGGACAACAACAGGTTTGTCCCTTTTGTGGAATATGCATTCATAGCTTCCTAAGAATGCTTTACAAAGACTTGTTTATTCGCCACGACTTCGACTTGTCGAAATCTCCAGAAACTCGAACTTGCCATAACACTTATGGTGTTGTTTCCACGAATCTTTTAGATGTTCCTTTGTATTTCAAACGAGTGTTTGCTTATTTTGATCTCTAGCTCTAAACGATAACTACAACCCTAATAAGAGATAATATGTATCTAATACAAAATGATTATGATGTTTATACACTTCAACAAAGTTTGAATTCATCTAATTATCATAATTTGTGAAACATCTTTCACAAGTCCCTTTTATGCTAAACTTAACTTGAATACTTTAGTCATGTCGATCAAATCGAAGAGACTTGTTAATTCAATATCCTCTTTGTTGTTGAACTTATTTGAACAATTCAAATCGTTTTAAACTTATGTTTCATTAAGTAAATAGGCTTATTCACTTAAGTCCACAATAAATGATTTCCACTACTTGTTGAAAATATGATACATCATTATGTATAAGTTTCAACATTTCTTCGCGTATCACTGTTTTACCAGAATACGGAGTTTTTGTCATTCTGCCCAAGAGGCATGGTTTTGCAAAGTCTCTAGATTAAGCATCTAGGACCCCGATCTTTCATAAAGAACCTGCAATAACCAAAATGACTTAAACTGTAGTGTCATTTCATTATTAAGATTTGGATATCTTTTAGCATTCTAATCCTTTATAAATGTTTAAACTATTATCATTAACATAGTGATGAGAATAACTTGTTTATAATCATAATGTGACCATAAGGTATTGTTCATAAGAATAGTACAAACTGGTTTGTAACTTGTTCATATGAATAATCGTCTCGCTAAAAGCAAGACACACAAACAGGGATTACAAATTTATATTCAATTCCACTAATCCAAATGACAAACTTTGAGGGAAGAGGTGATGTCGGCCATCAACTATTTTGCTTACCGTCATCAAGTCACGTTGCCTCAAAACCAACAATTCTCAAGCAAATCATCCTGTTTTCACAAAACGGGACAAGTATCAAATACTTTGCAAACTGCAACGAGTTTTGCAAGAACCACATTTATAATTTTGTATATCTAACATATACCCTTTTCATCCATGACCTCCATTTGCAATCAAGCCCTTCCAAGAGTTCTTAACTCTAATGCAAGATCGCTAAGTGGTTTTCCAAACATTCTGGAGTCACCGAATTATCTCCTTATGGTTATTGTATCAAGAAGAGAAGATCACCTTTTACACGGATATCCCTCAGGCGTGGGTATTAATCTATGAAGTTGGACCCTTTTGCTATTCCAAATTAAGCAATATATTCCCATGGTCGCAAAGGACCTCAATGGGATAGGCTAAGATCTACTAAGATATATGCAAACAGACATCTAGACTAAGTTTATAATAAGAGATCAATTTATAATTGATCTCCACTAAAATTGTCATCCCCTAGACAACTTTAGTGATCGCATGATCCCTATCCTCTGCACCTCCCCCGTGTTACACGGTCATCAGTGCATTATCAAAGGTAGACATTCACTAATGTCAATCACATCATCCATGTGACTCATGCTCGATCTTTCGATCTCTTGTGTTCCGAGGCCACGTCTCTGTAACGTGCTAGGCTCGCCAAATCTAACTTATGTGTATTCGATGTGCAACATGGCTTACACCCACTGTATGCGAACGTAGATATGCCTGACCCCCTACTCACCGCCCTCATACCGAAGAACTTTCTTGGTGGTGCACACACAAGGGGAACACGGAACATTGGAATTCAATAGAGATTATCTTATTTGCTACCGTTGAGTATCTAAATACTAGCACACAATAAGATGTAAAAACTGGTATCAACATCATATGTATAATATGATATGATGTGGTCTTTCTTGCGTCTTGATCTCCATCGAGCGCTCTGGCATGATCTCCATCGTGCCCTTGGTTTGACGCCAAGTCCACGACGCCTCCACCAGGTCGTTCATCAGAACGATGACTATTACTATACTACTTAGTAACAGAAAAGCAAACTACTTTACCTTCGTAACGACCATTGACATGTCATAATCACATGCTCCCTGCAAAATAAAGTTAGACGCCTCTACTTTATCTATTGCATGTTTTACGTGGTTGTTAGGGCTTTCGCACTAGAACCGTTCCTCTAAAAGAGCACCACCAAATCACCTCCCCGAGATATCCTATCAGTAGATCGGGGTTCCCCTACCTCCCTTCTCCCTCTTAGCTCAATATTTGGTGAAAATCTAGGTTAAATCTAGCTAAAATGAAGCTCATGAGATTTGAGAGAGAGTAGAGAGAAAGAGCCAGGGGGAAGAAGGAAAGTAGCGGGACGGGCGCGCCGCGCGATATCACCGACACCTTCTCCTTATCAGTGTCGCCGTGGCTGACAACATCTTCTCGGCCTGCAGGTGGCCGACCGGCTTTATCGGCCTGGAACAACGCCGACTAAAAGCCCATCGGCTTGCGCGTGGTCGGCAGGCCTTGTCAGTCTGAACATGACCAAGACACACCTAGTTTCTAAAATTTCTCACTTCGTGTATTATTTTTTGAATTTGTATAAAAAAATATCATTCAAAAAAATTTAGCTTAGCACACGAGGATAAAAAAGTATACCTAGGCACGCCCGGTAGAAATTAGGGAAAGGAGAATTAGCTTTTTATTTTTTTGATTGAGGGGGAGGGAAAGGAGAATTAGCGTACTACCCTCCTGGTTCCAAGGCTATTGGGCCGTGTAGTCTCGTCCTCTTGGCGCTTGGGCCTCCAGCTCCTTTGGCATCGGTCAACTGCAACCGAATTAGAAAACCAGAGAAGCGAGAGGGGAAAAAATTGCTGGCGGCGGCGGCCTCAACTCCAGGCTCCAGATCGAAAGGAGAGTGGGAGACGGAGCCATTACGAACCCGGGGCAGCACCGCAGCAGCCAAATGTAGATTAAAGTTGAAGATGAACTGGAAAGGGCAGGGGGCAGCAAAAGGGAGATGGAAGGGAAAGGTACAGTTTTTCCCAACTTTTGCACTTGGGTAGAAGACTAGTGTTGTATTTGTCGAATTTACGTTTATAGCGAATTACAGACTTGATAACGTATTTTGCGACAATTTCTAGTGGCAGTAACTCTAAACCAAGCACATCGTGAGAGTGGAAATGTTATGGACCTTCCGGTGCATCAGGAGTAAGATCAGGTGGTGAAGAAAATTGATACTAGAAAATTCTAGGGGCAGCCCAACAAGTGGAAAAAGGTATAGAAATTCAGTTCAAGTGGTTTTTCTATACTTGAGTTTTCCCTAGGAGAATCAGTCGTAGCTGCTTTTTATGTTTCAGAGTTTGCCCGAACTTAAATATTTTTCATCCTTCACCATTGTAGCAAACTCCTGACACAAGTGGATCGGAGACTCTTATTATGACCTTCGACTACTTAAACACTTATTTAGAAGCTTGCGATAATAAATTGGGATGCTGAGGTATCGAAATAAAAAACACCCTCCTATAAACAACCAAACAGTTGCAAGATGAACAAACATTGCAATAACTAGGTACGCCTATGAGCAGTTATTGGTTAGTTGACATGGTAGACAGTAGACACTCGTTCCGGTTTCATAAGCACATATGCTTACAGAGAGCAGGAAAACAACAAGACTGAGCTGAAAAGCAGTAAGAGGAAGGAAGACGAGAATATATAAATGTTCTATTTCCAGAGGATGCATACTGTCGCTACCGAATTATCCAGTGCCCGTGCTTTATATAGAACAATTTCATAGTGGCAGCAACTCTAAACCAATCAAAACGTTATGGACCTTTCCACACATCTAGAGTAACATCAAGAAGTGAAGGAAATGTCATGGAGTAGAAAATTCTTGGGCCAGACAAACACGTGGGAAAATGACAAAATGTAGTACTCCTATAAGAAATTCAGTCCAAGTCATTTTTCTATGGTCTAGAGTTATTTGCCCTAGGAGAATCAGTCGGGTAGCCGTTTTTTATGCTTCAAAATTTGCCCCATCTCAAATATTTTTGGTCCTTCGCCACTGTAGCAAACTCCTTTAACAACCATAAAGGAGTTTAACAACACAAGTGGATCAGAGACTAGTAATGTGGACCTTCAACTACTTTAACACTTATTTAGAAAGCTTAGGAAATGGAATTGGGATGCCCAGGTATCAAAATAGAGAACACCCTCCTTAACAGCCAAACAGTTGCGACATGAACAAACATTGCAATAACTACGTATGCCTATAAGCAGTTACGGGTTCGTTGACATGGTAGACACTTCGTTCCGGTTTCATAAGCACATATGCTTACAAAAAGCAAGAAAACAACAAGACTGAGCTGAAAAGCAGTAAGACGAACGAAAGCGCGCGAGACGAGAATATATACATGTTCTATTTCCAGAGGATACGTATACGTACTGTCGCTACCGAATAATCCAGTGCCCATGCTTTACCTAACTGCGAGAACAATCTGCAGTGCAACGAGTGGATGATCCAAAGCAGACGGGTCTCTATCCAGCCACACTAGCGAAAGCAGGTTCAGTGCATGTAAAATAAGGAACTGATACTGTCGAGAAGGGCCTGCAGCAGTGACAACCAAAGCCAGGCATTTCGCTCAACAGTAGGAGATTTTTGCTGGATTGCTACATTTGTTCTGCAGAACTCTGATCAATTTATCTACTGGTATTATCTCCCATTATCAATTATTTGGTATAATACATTTGAGTATTAATTGTATTTTCTTGAGCCCTTTTAGTGTAAATTAATTGAGAAAACGCAATATCTTGAATCTTAATATCTAGTGTATTAGCTCCCCTCATCCAAATGGACTGGCATTAAGTTATTGGGTAATCCATTGCCCAAGTTATGCTATTGAAAATTTGTTCCTCTAGCTAGCAGTTCCTCCGGTACAGAGTGAATTATACTTGTATACATGCTGCGCAAAACCTATATATGGGATATCAAAACAAATTATTTGAGTTCCCTGGATCCAATAAGTTAGTTTATTCAAAATTTGAACCGAGAATATCTTAATTTCTGTTAAGAAGACATATTTTCACTGAACCTCCTAATTGTCATTGCTAGCTTGCCAAAAATGTTTGGTGATAAAGTCGCTTCTTTAATTGGGGGATCTTCCTCATAAAGTTTGTATGATGGCAACCATACTAGACTATCTTGTTGGATCAGGTGCCAACAAGTTGTAGAGGAGGCAATTCTTATTCTAGATGAGGGCTCCACCGAACTATGTACCAAATACAATGATGCTTTTTTTGTTATAATTGACCAAACATAAATAATTAGGCCTGAAAAACGCAGGGTAACTAAAAAAAAGATGTGTAAGTAGCTCACATGTTTACACGGGATAATAACTAAGGACCCACTAAGTTGATTCATGGACATGGGCAACACCTATTTAAACAAAGGTACGGTTGCTGAGGCATCACAGACTGAGAGCCACGAGCGATGTCGAGATCATTACCACTCCCGCTACTTCTTCTGCTAGCAGGGATAATAGATCCCGGGGCTAGCAACGTCACCGACGGCCCGCACAGTTGCGGCGGCGAGCTTGTCCCCTACCCCTTCGGCGTCGACGACGACGGTAATGGAGACTTCCGCAAGGGATTCGGCGTGAAGTGCGGCCAGGATGGCGTCCCCACCATCGGTAACAACATAACATCTTTTCGGCTCGGCAACTTCTCCGTGGAGACGGCGGAGGTCCGCGTGTGGCTGCCCATAACGTGGCAGTGCTACAACGCCTCCTCCGACGTGATCCACTACGAGCAGCTGCCCCTCCAGATAGACAACCATAGCGTGTACCGTATCTCCCAGGCCAAGAACGACATCATCGTCCTCGGCTGCAACACCCTGGGCTACCTCGGGAGCAAGTTGACGTCGGACAACTACAACGACACCTACTACTCTCAGTTCAGCGGCTGCTTCTCCTACTGCGACAACTCCCAGAGCGCCGTGAGCGGTGCCTGCACCGGCGTCGGGTGCTGCCGCGCCGACATCCCGCCCAACCTCGTTGACAATGCCTTCTTCTTCGAGGAGTCCGCAGGCTTTAACCACAGCTATGTTCTCGACTACAGCCCCTGCGATTATGCGTTTCTGGTGGAGAAAGGAAATTACACCTTCGACGTCGCCGACCTCAATATGCACCTGGGCCATGGCCCGAAGCACCGCCGGCTGATGCCGGTCATGCTCGACTGGGCCATCGGCCGGGACGACAACCTCACCTGCAAGGACGCGAGGAAGACGAAAACCAAGGAGGACTACGCCTGCAAGAGTTCCAACAGTCTCTGCCTCAACTCTACCAATGGACCTGGATATATCTGCAAATGCCGCAAGGGATACGAGGGGAACCCCTACATGGTCGATGGTTGCACCGGTATGTACAAGTACACACACGGTACCCACTGCGATTTCCAACATCTGCGTCCTTTAGTTTTGCTTTGAGATCGGTGAAAACTTAAGTTACACAACTTAAGATTAAGTTCTGGAACTTAGTATGTAGACTAAAAATGTTTTGCGATTTTGTACACGTCACAAATTGTACCGCTCCTTCCGGTCCAGAGTACTTGTCGTGGTTTTAGTTATTAGTACTGTATTTAGGATCTGTGGGAGTATTAAAGTTTCAAAGTATCCATGTACATATATCTTTACACATTCTCTACGAGCATGATTTTTCCGGAATTTTCTGAAACTTGAAAATACGGTTTTTCTATGCCTAAAAAGTGTGTACTTTATTTGTGGAACCTGCCTTTTCTCCATCCCCATTGGTTGGTGAGTTGGGTTCAGTTGTGCCTGGTTCCCAATAGTCCTCCTTGCTTTTTTCTTGTTCTCACGAAATTATACAAATTTGACAGTTAGAATTTATATTATCACAATTAATATGATCAGTCTCTCTTGCATGTAAAATAGAAAAGGTACCAAAGTTATCGTTGAGGGATCCTCAGTAGTAGCTCTCTGAATTTCCATTATCGAGGCCACCAGTTCAATTCCCATACCGGCTATTCAGTTTTTGATTATTCTTACTTCCTAGTAAAAGATCTAATAGATGAAAAGGTACGACATAATGCGTAAGGGGGGGGTCGGTGCGGGTCGAACACGTGAATGCTGGAGTAGAGGATAGTGCAGAGGCGCTATCACTATGTTAGCACGGTGTGAAGAATGCGTGTAAATCCTAGTTATCTTCAAATAAAAATTTGATTAAAATTTTTGGTATATGCGCGTTATTTCTGGGTAACTGCAAATCACGGATCCCGTCCGTAAAAATGTGCATTCGGTAGCCCTTGGGTGTTACTAAACTATTTATATTACATATTTATGTGTTTTGAGTTTTTGTAGATTAAATATGCAATGAAATTTGAATTCTACATAATTTTATTTACATCGTTTTAGAACCATATGAACCAATGGAACCCACACTAGGTTTGGATGAAATAATAGATATGTTTTTCTTCGTACATACTGATTGCACGGTCAGTTCAATAGTATGTTCTGATTGTTAAAGTTAATAAATAATGCAGATATAAATGAGTGTGAGCGTCTTGGCCATCACTACTACTGCAAGGGAGTCTGCAAAAACAAACAGGGTTCTTATGAATGCACATGCCCCAAGCAAACTCACAGTGATGATCCATACAAAGAAGACTGTACCCCAGATTTTCCACCCATAGCGAAGATCATCATAGGTATGTACATCTCATTGATTTACCTGGGAGGAGAAGTATAATCTTTATCATTAATTGAGAGTTGGTAGAGCTACATTTGCACCTTCTCCATTGCTCTCCATTTTAGAAAAAAAACATTGGTATTGATATTGTATACATTTGTTTGTGTTTTGTAGGTGTAATAGGGGGTCTTTTCATCATAGTAATTATGGTATTCATCTGGCTACTTATCAAGGAGAAAAGAAAGACGAGAGAACATTTTTTAAGGAATGGTGGACCGACACTGGCAAAGCTTAATAATATTAGGCTATTCACAAAGGAAGATCTCAAGAAAATTCGGAAAACTAACAATATTATTGGAAGTGGTGGCTTTGGTAAGGTTTACAAGGGGCGCATTGAGGATATCAACCAGCTAGTTGCAGTGAAGGAGCCCATCAAAGGTAATTCAACAGATAAGGAACATTTTGTAAACGAGATAAGCATTCAGTCTCGAGTCATCCACAAGAATATTGTCAAGCTCGTAGGTTGTTGCCTAGAAGTTGATGTCCCAATTTTGGTCTATGAGTTTGTGCCCAATGGTAGCCTCCATGATATTCTCCATGGCAGCAGAAGGATGCCTCTGGACATTGGTCTGCGTCTACAAATTGCTGCAGAATCAGCAGAAGGCCTAGCCTATATGCATTCGAAAACCAATACCAATATCTTGCATGGTGACGTTAAACCAGCTAATATACTTTTAAATAATGATTTCATACCAAAGATCTCCGACTTTGGTATATCAAGGTTAATTGCCACAGATAAGCAACACACCGGGCATGTTATTGGTGACATGAGATACATGGATCCAGTGTTTCTGCAGACAGGGCTACTGACCAACAAAAGTGATGTCTACAGTTTTGGGGTTGTGCTCTTGGAGCTCATTACAAGGAGGAAGGCATGGCATTCTGACAAGAGCAGTTTACTCAAGAATTTTCTTGAGGCCTATACAAAGAACAAGTCTATGATTGAGCTCGTGGACAAGGAACTTTTGGAGGTAGATCCCAAGATTATTGATAATTTGGCAGGGATGATTATGCAATGTATAAATCTCGATGTCAATCAGAGACCCGAGATGACAGATGTAGAAGAGCTCCTCCGTGACATGGTGAAGAGGTATCATACCAAATAAGGTGATCTTCCAAATGATAATTTGGTTTCACTGCAAGTTTTTACGATAAGGTAGATTAGGCAGAAGACCCGCTATTGATACCATGTCAAACTAGACGAATGGTTTCTACTTGGATAAACCTCGAGCACGTGGTTTCTATATTTATAGGAGGTGCCAATTGTGGTGCCAGCTTGTACTACGAGATGGACTACAAGTGCAGTACATGTAGAATACAGAAAGGATACTATCGTATTTCTAACAGGGTGATTGTAGCATTGCATTTGCTTTCTAGAAGAGTTTTGTGTACTTTTATGATTGGTTACATTGCAACTCAACTGGATTTGACTGAACTAAACTAAACGAGACTGAAGTTCACTAATGCATAATACAACGTGTTCCTTTGGATACGGTCTCGAAGGCGGAGGCCAACGGCAAGGAGCACTACTCCGTCTCTGGCTGACTCCTCATCTCCTTAGCTTCACTAAGTCACCAGAAGAAGCTGATTTAGTTGGTTTGTTTTTTCCTGCTGGATGCCTATCTGTCTATCAACTGCAGATGTTTCAGACAACGTATGTCCAAGCCGAACCGACGCTCTGGGCAAATATGGCTCTTCTATGTTATGAACCGTACCACTTGCTAATCTACTATGAATATGGAGAAAATTATAAAAAACCACCACATTACAGGCTAGGGTTTCAAAAAAACACCACTTTATGCTAGGGTTTTAAAAATCCACCAATTCAGAACTAACAAGTAACAGAAAACACTAATTCATCGAAGATGCTAGTCTAACCATGAAACCGACAGGCCGGACCTATCCCAGGCTGACGTGGCACGATGAAAATGGTCCAGGATGACAAATGTTAGATTAATTTCTGTTTTGGGTCTTTTTGTCAATTTTGGGGGACCCACTTATCGGATCAGATCCTCTCTTCTCTCTTAAAAAAATAGGAGTGGAGAGGGACAGTGGGGATGGAGCGCTGCCGTAGCTCCCGACCCTGTCGAACTCGCCCCTTCCATGCCGTCTTGCCAGTTGGCACGCAGGCTAGCCTCCCCTAGCGCCTTCCCGACCGGACGACCGGCGTGTCCTGCTCCTCCCTGAAAGATGTGCCCTGCTCCTCCCCGTCGGATGCGAACGGAATCAGAGAAGAATGACGCCTCCATGGCGGTGGCCACAACACAAGGCGCGGGGGCGACAGGGAGCAGGAGGAAAAGAAAGGAGCGGCGCGGGAGCATCAGAGGCTCGTTGGGATTACGGAGGCATGCCCGTCGGAGGGATGAGGGGATCGGCATCGTCGACACGGTCAGCGGCGACGGCGACCCGAGCGGGATCTCGTTGGGAAGGAGCTCGGGGACGCACCGGTCCATGGGAAGGGCTTTGGAAGGATCAGGTGGACTACGAGCTGCTCTAGGGACCGTCGGACAAGACTGAAACGCGGTGAAGGGGACGAATTGATGGGGGCGGAGCTCGGCCGGAGCGGAGGAAGATGGTGACAGCGACGATGGCGCAAGTCAGCTTGGCTCGATTTCCTTGCGGTTAGCGGCACCCAGAAACGCCGGTGCTCTCTTTCTGCTTCGAACCCGTACAGGCTCCAATTCCTCTAGATTGGTCAACCCAGGTTGCGGTGGAGAAAATAAGAAAAGAAAAGGAATAAGAAAAAACGATACTAATAGCCTTGGCGGCCACCATTACCCCTTTGCCACAGAATTAGAGTTTATTACAAGGACTTTTTTGTAAAAAGCATGTGTCACGTCAGCCTGACAACGGGCTCCACTGGTTAGTTTCGCTCTCCACCGAGGACTAAATCTAAATCAGTGTTTTTTTGTTACTTGTTAGTCCTGAAGTGGTTGTTTTCTGAAACCCTAGTTGAAGTGGTGATTTTTTGAAACTCTAACTTGTAATGTGGTGGTTTTTTTAATATGTAACACATTTTAGAACCAGGAGTTATTCTAGATCACACAAGAACAGAATAACGACTACTGAGTTCGATCCTACAAAAATATGTCACTTCTTTTGGAGCGTTGCTTATTACGGCCTATATAATATTTTGTACGCCCTCTGTTCTGAAAAGGAGGCCACAAATTTGTTTAAACTTAAATATATCTAAACATTATTTAGTATATATAGAGATAGATCTAAATTTAAACAAACTCGCAACATCTTTTTTTAGGACGGAGGGAGTAATAAGATATGAGAATGTGGGCACGTAGAAAGTTGATTATTACTGCCCCTGCACGGAAGTTGTTGAAGTATGATCCAAATTTTATTAAGAAGGCTAACTTCTGACGGAGCGGAGCGAGGCCCGTCGACGGGAGGCTTGGACCGAAGTGGAGCGGTACGGATCGTTGATGACCTAGGTTACCACCGCTATATATACCTCTTGTAAGCCGCCGGCTGTGATAAGTTACATCCATGAAATCCCCGGCATTGTGTAAACACTCCCCGTATAGTGAAGTTCTGCTGGCTGGCACCCGTGGTTTTTCCCTCTCTTTGTTTGAGAGGGTTTTTCACGTTAAATCTGTGTCTCCCTTGGTATGATTTCGTTTTCGTTCTTCATTATTTGATTGTCGCAAAGCTTACACCGGCCTCAATGGCCTTGGTCCAAGCCTTCTCCGCAGCGACGCGTGCCTTGGTGTCCTCCAGCCCCTACCGCTGCGCTGCCAGAGAGTTGCAGCATCTTCTTCTTCTTCAACAGGAAGAGTGGCATTGTCCCTAGAAGAAGTCGGAAGTCATCGGAGGACGGTATCCACTGAGGGGCTTTCGGAGGCCTAGGCTTTGCCGTGGGTGGATGGGGTTAAGACAACGATGGCAATGTGGGCGCCGGTGAGCGCGATGCGGTCGTTGGCCATCTTTAAGAGCACGGTGCGGCACTTGGAGAAGGTGACCTGACGTGCTTCCCGGTCCTGGATGAGCTTCAAGGTGTCGTTGTGCTTCCTGCCCTCCCCTCCCCGCTGTCCTCTACGAGTCATCTTGGTTGCGAGAGCTACTGCATCACCAACCGCCCGTGCTATCTACGCCGCGACTCGTCGAATCCATGTCGTTGCTCGACGAATCTAAGCTACTGTATGCGCTGCCACTTGTCGACTCCATGTCTTCGCCCTCTACTGCATCGAAACAATTACATGGCTGACAAAGCTTCTGATTCTTCAATGTGTTAGGTACAAAAAGAAAACAGAGAACAGTTGATATGGTCTTCTTCTAGATAGCATCCTTCAGCTAGATAAATGTTGTGGCCATTCGCTCACACACCCTCACGAAATCTTTTTGAGTTTAACTAAGGCGGGTTGACGCCAGCTTGAACATTCTCATTAAACTTGCACGGTCCCTTACAAGGTTACAGGGGTTTGTGTGTGTGGGGGGGGGGGGTGAGATACGATAGGGGTGCTCAAGGCGATTCATAGCTATTACACCAAATCTGAAGTTTGGAGGCTGAGGAGTGGCTGTTACATCTGTTAGCCCAGAGCTGAACGTCATCAAGACAGCTGCGCACCACCATCTGAAGAGGTTCGTCAATTTCGTTGAAGACAACGGAGTTTCGACGCTTCCAAATATTCCAGGCCACTGTTGTGACAATAGTTCTCATCTCGAAGGAGCGGGAGGTTGAAGACAGAGCCGTGTTGAGACAATCCAGAGGGGCCGGGAGGAAGAAGCTCCAAACCTCCCGAGCACGGTGACAGCCTCCCAGAAGGTGATCAGTGTCCTCATCCATGTCACATGAAGGGCAAGCAGCATCCTCCATCAGTCGATGTCTAAAGTGGTGTTCATTGGTCGTCAGGTGATGGCGTCGTGCGAGCCAAATGAAGATCTTGCACTTGAGAGTGGTAGCGCTTTCACATGCCTTGGCAGCTTGATCATCGTTTTGCAGGTGCCTGAAAGAATTGACATAGAAATCTTTGTTTGAAAGGTTGCGGTTAGTAGCGGTGCAGTTCCATTTGTCAGTAGCATCGTCTCGAAGAGAGAAGGTTACCAAGGTAGTGTTGAGGCCGGTAAACTCCAAGGTGGCAGCATAGGAGAGGCGAGGGGTGAGGTGCCCAGTGAGGACAAGGCGAAAGGTGTCAGCAACACTAGCATTTGGTCTAGTAGTGTGAGAGAAGAGGGCGGGAAAAAGGTCCCTGAGCATGACGGAATCAAGCCAAGAGTCAAACTAGAAGGCGGTGGAGCGTCCTGAGGGGAGAGGATGCCTAGGCCCCCTTATCCCTGGGAGTGCACACGTCACGCCAGGCGACTTTGCACTGGCCTCCGGAGCATGTTTCCTCTCTAGTCCAAAAAAAAGGCCCGACACCGCTTGTCAATGGCTTCAATGCATGACCCTAGCGGGGAGAAGGCGGGCACTCATAGTGTGGGTAAGCATGGAAGTAAGCACAAAGTTTACCAGAAGAAGGTGGCCCCCGATAGGGTGGGATCGCCCATGCCAGCCCGATAAGCGCATGTCGTTTTTGGCGATAATAGGGGAGAAATCAGAGAACCGAAGTTTATGAGTAGATAGGGGGAGCCCAAGGTAAGTTTGGGGGAAGGAAGACACCCCACATTCGAAAGAAGAGTCCATGCAGGTGGCCAAAGCATCTTCGGTCTGGATGGGGACAAAGGTGCTTTTATGGAAATTAATCTCAAGGACAGAGGCCGCCGAGAAATCATCCAGGAGTTTTTTGAGATTGACAACATGAGCTGGAAGATCCCGGATAATAATGAAAGTGTCATCGGCATATTGGAGAATGAGGAACAGGAGATCATCCACGAGAGGATGCAATAGGAGGCCATCCCGGGAAGCTTGCAGAAGAAGTTGTTGGAGGACGTCCACCACAATATTGAAAAGCAAGGGGGATAGGGGATCTCCTTGCCGTAACCCCCGACGGCACTGGATCTAGAGCCCAGGAACTCCATTAAGGAGCACATCGGTTTGACTAGAAGAATTTAGCGTCTTGATCCATTGGATCCATAGCTCCGGGAAGCCCGTAGTTCGGAGGATACGATCGAGAGCCTCCCAGCTGATGGAGTCAAAAGCTTTACGGAAATCAAGTTTGAACACAATTGCCGGGGCTGAGCGTTTGTGGCAGGTTTGAACAATGTTCGTAGCATAGACGAAGTTTTCCGGAATGGAGCGTCCAGAGATGAACCCAGTCTGGTCAAGGTGGACAAGACAGGGGATGAGATCCCGAAGACGGAGACTAAGGAATTTGGTGAGGAATTTAAGAAAGCTATTTTGGAGGGAGATAGGGCAGAAGCTGTCCGCCATATTTGCACCAGGTTTTTTAGGGAGGAGGACAATGAAGGATTTATTGATGGGTCTGAGGTCTGCGGCAAGCGAGTGAAAGTCATTGAGGAAAGCAAGGAGATTATGATGGATCAAGGACCAATTTTTATGGAAAAAAGCAGGTTCGAACCCATCAGGGCCTGGGCTGGAGTTGGCGTTCATGGAGAGAACCGCCAAGCGCAGCTCCTCTAAGGAGAAAGGCTTGACAAGGGAGGCTGCTTGGAAGGAGTCAAGAGAGATAGAGGAGACAAGAGACACGAGGTTTAAATTGTTCGAGGATGCCCTAGGGGTTCCAAGAAGGCTCTTGAAGAAGTAGTGGAGGATTTGGGTTTTAGCTTTGTGGGAGAAAGTAGGAAGGCCGTCATCGTCTTCGAGGACCTTGATTTGATTTTTTGCAATCGCCTAGAGGCGCACGGGTGAAAGTATCTAGAGTTTTCATCCCCAAGGGTGCAGTGCTTAACTTTGAGAGGAAGGAAGAGGCGAAGAAAGAAGAGATATCCGACAGCTTAGTTTCTTGCAGACAAAGAATGGAAGGGAGGAGGGATTCCAAGGCAGCTCGGACATCGTCATGCTTTTGTCGATGTGCGAGTCCTCTAACATTCCAACAGGTCATAAGAATCTTAATTAACATGAGAGCCAGAGTTCAACGAGTGGTGACAAAGACAAAGAATAAGAACATAGGCCGCCTCACAGCTATAGTTACTTAAAGATCTAGGTACATTAGGGAGGGTTACAAGGCCAAAACTAGTGGCACGAATGAAAGGCGGAAAATAAACAGAGACCGCTGTCAGCTGGAGGAGCCCAAGCAGCAGCAAGCAGGCTTTCTTGAGGCACTGCGGCCCAACCGTGGAGGCAAGGCAGCAGAAGGAACCTTGCGGGTGAGAGGTCACATGCGGGAGGACGGCAAAAGTGGCCCGGGGGGCCGAGCTAGGCTTTGTGGGCCCATGCCGCGGCCAGCCCGGCCACGTCGCGCTCCAGCATCGGCCCTTCGTCTTCAAGGGCGACCGCGACAAGGACACAGGTCGGAAGCTTGGCTCCGGGCGATCGATCGGAACCCTCCAGCATTAGCGAGGTGAACAGGACATCAAAAGCAGGGCTGGGAAGGGCTCCGCGGCGGCGCATGGGGACCCGGAAGGCAGCGCGCTCACCCTCACGAAATCTCAGATCGGGATCAACATCACTAGAACATAATGGTTTTGGTGCTGCATAAAAGTTGCAGATTTTTTGTTCACTTTTATAGCGGAACCATTTTCAAAAATCTGTCTCGATAAAGCCAACCATAAAAAGGATCTAAATATCAACTTATGGTTTAAAAGATTAAACATTTTCAATTAAAAAAACCAAAAATCAATTCTTGACCAACGCATGCATGACTTAGTTACTACTATATCATATGTCATATGTGCCTACCGAAATAACTGGGACAGTGTTTGTAATAAGCAGACTATGATTTAAGTAACTTCTTATGAAAAAATTAAAGGCTCATGCGTTATAAAAACAAAATAACATGTAAACTAACTGGAAAAAATCCCCAAGTACATTCACATGGCTTATTGGAACCGTTGGTCCTTTCAAAATATGGACGGTCACGCTTTTTTTTTTTAAGGAAAAACCATTGCTGCCAAGCCCGACACGAAAATAACCATGGCAGGTTTGGTATCGGTTCACCCTGCCAGAATTTTCGATAATATTTGCAAGATCATATAATACACCCTCCGTCTAGAAAGAATAAAGTCGCAAATTTGTGTAAATTTGTCTAGATATATTCGAATTTGGACAAATATGCAACATCATTTTCAGAACAGAGAGAGTAATAATAAAATTATAAGACAACTGTAATACATCCATCCATGTAAACTAAATTGACAACGATTTCTCAACTAATCTAGTATTGAAGAGCTAGCTAAAAGCAATTTTAAAAGCACAAGGTATCAGCAATCCATCAAAGTCGTCAGTTTACGACGGAAATTTGCAACGTAGGTGCACAAGGGTCGGTCTCGATCAGTTTTCACTCCAAACAAATTAAAGACTAGATGAGTTCGATTTATCCACCAAAAAATCAGATTGCACACATTAACACTGAATTGATTATTACGGCCCGATAATTGTATTGCATCATAGTAGTACTAATAATAAATAAGAAGTATACGAGTAGTATATGGCAGCGGTAAACAAGCCAGCAAATAAGCCCTAGCTAGGGAGAAGATCCGTTCACGAAGATACTAGATTGGCAATGGAGTGTACGTAGTACTGTAGTAGTAAATCATGCATCGTCCTGGCCTGGAGTCAGCGCCTCGACGTAGTAGCGGTACCGTTCTTTTCTGCTGCCTGGCGTTGAGCGGCATCCATCATTCGCCGGAGAGCCGCCTCGAAGTCAGGCAGCTCCGCCGCACCGAGCTCGTTCACGTCAGCCCCCCACCACTTGGTCGTCCCAGCCGCATCCTTGGCCCGCTTCACGCAGGCCTCGACGGCCTTGATCCGAGCAGCCTCCGCCGCGACCAGTGCCTTGACGTCCTGCAGCTCCTGCCGCACCGCCGGCACTCTGGCGGCGACTTCTTCGGCGACGGGAAGAGCGGCGTTGTTGTCGGTAGAAGAACTTGACGGAAGTCGTCGGAGGACGGCGTCGACGGTGGGGCTTCCGAAGGCGTAGTCCTTGCCGCGCGCGGAGGCGCGCAAGACGACGACGGCGACCTGGGCGCCGGTGATCGCGGCGAGGACTTCGGCCGTCCTGAAGAGCGTGTTGCGGCGCTTGGAGAAGGTGGACTGGCGTGCTTTCGGGTCCTGGATGACCTTGGAGGTGTCGATCTGTTTCTTCCCCGACCCTCCCCGCTGCCCTCTTCGAGCCATGTCGCTTGCGATCGTCGGTCGGCTCGGTAGGACAGGAAGAGGAAGAAGAAGATTGATCGGTTGTTCCTCGGTGGGTCGGTACATGGGTAGGAGGACACAAGTCCTTATATAGAGTATTGATCATTGAAGGCTTCCGTATATGTGATGAAAAGGAAGCTTCCGTTTGATCACGCACGTAGGAGTACGTGTCATGATTCGCTTGTAACATTTCCGTTTTTCATCACCTTCCTAAAAATATGGCCGCCTAGTATTTTTTTTTCTCGATTTTTTTTAAAAGAGTATATATTAATATGACAGGGATACCAATTACACTCAGCCTCTGCAACAATGTATGTCCTAGTGGTCATACGGATGCACACAACCCAGAAAAAAAAAGAATTAAAAAAAAGAAAAATTCCGCCACAGAAAACTAATCCTCAAAGCAATGACACTGACACCATCCGAACAACACCGGTAGTCCTCCACTCCAATAACAACGCTTTCAAGAAGGAAACAGTGCCCAAGCGCCGTCGTTGCCCGATCCAAGATCATAGGTTTTCACCCTGGAGAAAGTCCTCGCTCACAAAATAATGCCTTCAACAAGGTCATTGCCAGGCACAACCAGTTAAGGCCAGACCTTGGATTTTCACCCTGCAAGGTAAGACTGGGAACTCCCCCTGTGTTGTCTTCCCGCACCAGCAGTCACTGCAACGAGTCCCAGATCACGCAGCCAGTTCTCCGTCGCCACCAGAACTAAAACCACCATCGCTACCCTCATATTTCCGCTTTCCTGACATTCTCCGCATCTCACTTCACCATGGCTCAAAGGATGGCACTTGGTGGGAACAAACAATAGAGCTTCGCAACGCTCCCGCTGAAACCAAATGGCCAGAAAAACAAGGTGTGCACGACCGAATACCTTCCGATCCAGCAATCTCCAGGCATGATACGCCCATGGTAGTTCGCCGGCGGAGCCTTCCAGAACCCGCCTCCCCAGACCAGATCAACGAGCGTCTTCGTGCGAAAGAAACCAAAGGACCACCTCCTTTATTAGATCCGACGCAGCGATCCCCACACCGCCGGCCGGTTCCTGGATAATGGATCGAGCAGGCAATTAGGGATAGAGAGCCGATCTAGGTCTTCCAACGGAATCCCATCGCCGGCACCTCCTCCACCAGATCGCCACCCGCTCCACGCCGGTAGAGGTCGCCGCCTCCAGATCAAATCTCCCACGAAGCCACCGCCGGCTGGAGCCGCGAATACGTCGACGGCGAGGGGGCCCCTTCCAGCGACGGCGTTCTCCTCCCTACCGCCGCGCTAGGGCCGGGAGGCCAGATCCCCGCTGCCCCCATCACCGGCACCGCGCACTTAGGACGGCGAACCTCCGGGGGCGACGAGGAGGGAGAAGGATGGAGGGGGAGGAGGTGGCGGCAGGGTTAGGGTTTGCCCCCTTCGGTCGTCAGGAGGGGATGTGTGCAAGTGATTTTTTTCCTCCAAATTACTCCTACTCCTCCGTATATGTGATATGATCCTTTCTCGATTGACTCTTTGATCACACGTTATGATTTACATTCTATTTTCGCCTCCTGAGTAATCCCCTCAATCGAGGAGAGTTGTTATTGTCATGATCTCTTATTTATGGTTAGAATTGTAATATTTGTCTATATATTAACATGAAATGGAAAAAGCTCAAATATGGTTAATACACAAATTTCTTTGATGCTATCAGTTTGATCGATACAATCGCTTCCACACCCCTCCCCCTCTATAACATAGCCTCCGCAGTTCATCCAACCTAAGCCGCCGTTGTCAGGTACCCCCTTCCCCCCTCCATGGCTCTTCTGCAATCCAAGGTTCACCCCAACTCCATCTATGGGCGCATGCCACCGCCATGGTCCTTTGTTGGCTCTACCGGTCCATGGCCATGTACACCGTGGACCTTGTCATGCCCACCTCTGCCTGCACAGATGCCTCCACCACCACCTATATGGTCCGGACGGCTGTTTAGGGCATCTTCAATGACAACAAGAAGTCCCGCGAGGTTTACCTCGCCGAGGAATTCTACAACGTCAAGTAAGAGTACCGGTCCAACGCGACGACAGCCGATGCTCTCGGCGAGGTCGACGTACCAATGTCATCAAGGGTCTTCATGACCGCTTTGACAATGTCACCAACATCGCTCTGGTGCTCACGTTGTTTCCCTTTTTCCTTGATTTCCACAACATGTTGCTTCTCTATGGGATGAAGACGGCGTGCCGCTCCCCCCAACACCTCCGCCTCGACCTTGGTTATAAAGGGCCCCATTCCTCTTCCCCTGCTATTGTCGGACACCCTCATGGGATGGGTGGCGATCAGCCTTGGCGGCCTCCTGCGACCCACAACCCCCACCATGGCAACTATGATAGGAACAAGGGAAAGAACAAGGGCTACAAACCCACTGGTGGAACTGGTGCTGCTCCTCCCATGCCCATGCCATACAACCATTCGACTGGTGCCATTAAGATGTGGCCTATTAGCAACCTACCATCAAGATTAGCACCCTTGGACCATGTCTGGGACCTCGTTCTCACGCCGACGTGGCATATCCCTACACCGGCAAGTCGCCCCCCTCTAACGTCGCACCCTATGACACCGCCCCCTACGCCGTCACCCCTTACAGCACTACAACGAATGACGCCCACACGGCACTCACGCCGCACGGTGTTGCCCCCTATGGCATTGTCCCCTATGGACATGCTCACTATGTTGCACCCCCGGTGTCGACGCAAATGTGTGATCCCTCTGCCCTTGCCCGGAACTTCATCAACATGAAGTTGCAGTTGCCTGCTTTAGAGTGGGTCATGGAAAGTTGTGTGACCACTCAACTATCCAATGATGCTGGTATCCTCTCGTATCTCTCTACACATCCTATATATCGCCATGTCACCGTTGGAGACGACTCCTCTTGCCATATCCATGTCCGGACATGCTCCTCTTCCATCCTTTTCCCCTAGTCGTCCTCATAATATTAATCATGTCCCTATCACACCATACATTATTAAAAATCTTGTCTCCTTCCATCGATTCACTGCTAGCAATAATTGTTCCGTCGATTTTGACCTCTTTGGTTTTTCTATGAAGGACTTTCTTACTTGGCGTGAGATTCTTCGGTGCAATAGTTGTTCGAAATATGCCCTAGAGGCAATAATAAAATTGTTATTATCATATTTCCAGTTCATTAAAAATGTATATTCACCATGATATAATTGTATTAACTAGAAACTCAATACATGTGTGGTCACAAAAACAACACTATATCCCTAGTTTGTTTGCACTAGACTAGCTCGTTGATTAAATGATGGTTAAGATTTCCTAACCATGGACATGTGTTTTCATTTAATAAACAAGGTTATATCATTAGGAGAATGATGTGATGGATACACCCTACCTAGCATAGTAATTTGATCGTGTCACCAAGTTTTAATTCTTATAGCTTTCTAAATGTCATGTATCACTTCCTTATACCATGATATCATGTTGCTCCCTGATACCAGAAAAATTGTTTATGGGCATCAACCATCACCTCGTAATTGGGTGATCATGAAGGTGTTCTTCAGGTATCTCGGAAGGTACTTGTTGGGTTGAATGAATCAAGACTAATTTTTGTCACTCCATGTGATGGGGAGATATCTTTGGGACCTCTCTATAACACAATATCCTAAGTATCTCGCAAGAATGTGATTCATGATCTTACTCACAAGGATATTCTGTTATGAAACGAGTAAAGAGAACTTGTCGGTAAAAAGATTGAACTAGGTATAGTGATACCGATGATCGCATTTCGGGCAAGTGACATATCGTAAGACAAAGGGAATTGAATACAGGATTATTTGAATCCTTAACATCGTGCTTCAACCGATAATAATCTTCGTTGAATGGGTGGGAATCACGTTGGACATCTAGGTCCCGCTGATGATCATTTATTGGAGAGGAGACACAATCATGTCTACATGTTCTCGAACCCATATGGTCGAACACTCAATGTCTAGGGTAGTATTGAGATATTAAGATAGTGATATCGAATTTTGATTCGGAGTCTCAGATGAGATCCTAGAAATCACGACGAGGTTCTAGAATTTTCTGAAGGGCCCCATAGTGGTCCAAAGATAAATATTAACATATGCGAAAATGATTTTTTGGTTTACCGAAAAAGTTCGGGGGCAAGTTGCCCACCTTGGCCGCCTCCGTAGGTATCTTGTAGGGGGCAAGGAAACCTTGGTTTGGTATTTAGACGAGTTTGCCCCTCGCTATTTTCCCTTGCGTGAACATGTTGGAGTCCGTCGAAGATACGATCGATCGGATCTATGTTGGACCCGTATACAAATACCACGAGAATCCTGCCTATGAAACATGCGGTACCGGTGTACCGGGAAGGACCGCATATACCCTCTAGCCTGATCTTTCCTCCTGAGTCCTGACGGGAACAACAGAATCAATAGAAGGAATCGATCTATCGAGACTAACTAGCAACGGAAAACAAGGAGCTCGATCAAGGCAGAGATTCCGTGGTGCGGGAGAGCAGGGCATAGATGGAGAGCGGAATGGCACTCGGCTTGGGCTTGGAGGGAGAGATGTTGATGTGGTCTGCTAGACGAAGGCTTCGGCGAGAACGGACGTCAGGACTGCGAAGGATGTCGACAATGGCCTTCTTGGATCGCAACAACTGATGTGCTCCTGTCCATCTGCACGTTTGCACAACATTGTCGCGGCACTACCCTGCAACCATCTACTATGAGCATGATTGCATGTAATGTGGCCATGAAGACGGGGGACCTGATCGACGGCCAGGAGTGACGGTTTTCCACAATAGTGAAAATCTTCGCGGTAAGCTGCTCCATTGCGTGCTCCCACGCTGCGCTGAGTTCCGAGAGACAAAATCTTTTTATGTTTTTGGAAATGCCTATGCAAGTTATTATGAGATTTTACTTGTCGATGTTTTAATTCTTAAAAAAAAATTCTAGTTTCATCTTCTTCAGTAAAAACTTGGAACAAATCTTCTTTGTTTTCCTTAGCAAGTTCAGAAGGTATACCTTTTTCTTTCATAGTTTTGCGTACCTCAGGCATAAGATCGAAAGTTATCCGAAGTATCCCTTTTTCCGGCTTAGTGCCAAAATCGGGATTATATAGTCCTAGTAGACATTAATTCCAAACATTCTTTAATAGTTAAAGTATTTATTGATCCTCCTACTGAGAAGTCAAACAACTCTCTACATTGAGTATTGAGACCATGGTAAAATAGATGGCAAATTGTTAGTTTAGAATAGCCATAATTAGGAATACTATTGATCATTTCAAAGAATCGTTTCCAGGCTTGTGGGTAGTTTTCTCCCACGTTCTGACTAAAATTGCCTATGTTCTTTCTTAGTTCAGTTACCCTTTTAAAAGGAATAAACCTGTTTATAAATTTAGTAATGCAGTTTTCCCAACATTTAATGTAATGGCGAGGGAGAGAGTATAGAGCTTTACCTTTAAGAGACCATCGAAATAATTTAAGACGAGAGAAGTCTCTGGGCCTTTTGGTCCGAGCGATGTTATCACATCGTTGAATTCTCTAATGTATCTTCCTGGGTCTTCGTCTTCCCTTGAAGTGAAAGCTTTTTCCTGCAAAATTTTAATGATTCCACCGTCAAATCGATATTCTCTAACTCCAGGATTAGGGAATTCTATTGATTGTTTCAGAAATTCAGAACTTGGAGCACTGTATTCCCTTAGAGTTTTCTCAGGTTTCATAGGAGTTGTCTTATAAATAGACATAATTTCTATAATATCATTCAGGTTTTCAACTTCAACTTTATTTGATCTTAAAAGTTTTTCAACAATTTTTTCGCGCCTTTGAGCAGGCACGCGCTCAATATAATCTGACAGGTAGGTCCTACCAGAGCGAGTAGACCCTTTGTCTCCTAAGGAGAATATTTTGTAGTAGCAACATCTGAAATGTCAAAAGACAAACACTTAGCGTTTAGCTCCGCGACAACGGTGCCAGAAAATAGCTTGATGTCTGCAAAAGCACAGATCATTTGTAGCTAGTTTTGAAGTTCAGATATCAATCCCAGAGAGAGCCCAAAGGTAAGTGTTTATTGGTGAAATCTCTGTCACACCCGAAGTTGTCACATGTCTTCGAGTGAATTGACTGCAAGTATTGAAATAAGAATGGATTTTTAATTAAATGCGATAGATTTAAATAAAACTAAAATGTAAACTTCAAGAATATAAAGCATAAAAAATAAAGAACGACTTTGCTTGTTTGTTGTTTCCTACAAATGACGAAAGAAGGCACAAGGAGATTCAGTTCATGGTGATAGTGACTATGCCAGGTGGACGAGTGGTAAATGTAACAATTATAATCTTATACATATATGTGTAGGTGAGCAACCCATAATTAGCCGGAACTCCTCTTGGTAGATTTCATCCTAACTTCAATAATCCTACTAGCCTGCTACCAAAACCATGGTCAGACACTAGGCGATTAAGACCCTTCAAGTTGCTTAGCGATTAAGCTCCTTAGATCGGACTAATGTAATAAGCACAGTGGTTACTCGCTATCCTCGAGTCAACTAGCTTTCCATTGATATCCCCGTGTCACCCGAGGATCGCCGGTCTACTAGCATACAAGATCTTATCTGTGTAGAATAAGGTATCATGTTGTCTAGACCCTTAATTGGACAACAAGCATTAGACATCTCACAGATAGTCAAGCACACATAATATAGCAATTAGAATCAATCACAAACTAGCGAAAAATATATGAAGGAACATCACATCTCATCAATCCCCTACATCTCCCACGCCCAAGGGAATTACTCACACATGAGAGAATAACAGATCATCAATATAATTGAATAAAGGAAATTCGTCTTTGTATTACCGTGGAGATCCACAATAAGAATAGAAAAATGTCCAACACAATTCAAGATGGAAAGAAACAATCTCAAACGCTAGTCTTGCAAGGCGGAGATCCCTTTCTCTCTCAAGTACGAGTAGTGGCTATGGGGTGTATTGGCTAGGAGGTCGAAGATCGTGGAGCGATATGAAGAACGTCTTCTCCTTCTTCTCCGGATCCCTTCTTTCTCCCTTCTAGATGGTGTGGCGGCTGCTGCGTTGTGTTTTTGTCCTGGTCCCTTCACGGAAGTTGTCCCTTTTGACAAGACAGAGACGGCGACAACTATATGGCGGGAACTATACGGCCGGAAAAATATCTGCGCCGTATAGTTGCTCGTTAAAGCTTCTGTTGACTCCTCCTGCATGCTTTCAAAGTGAGACTCGCTTGTTTTTTCCAGAACATTGTGTTTCTCTAGTTAAATCCTCCTGTTGACCTTCAGACCCTGAAACACACATTAAAAACTAAGTTTTCTTTGCTACCAAAGTATTAGCGTTAGGTAAAGCTATAAAACAATCAAATTCGGGAGAAAACCAGCAAATAAAGCCATAAAAAATGTGTCGAATCTCACAGCTATCAAGCGCCACTCTATATATAGAAACCATATATATATAAGATGTACTTTCTGGCAGCGTTGTTTCACTGCTTGCGAATTTTTTTTAAGTGTGCATGCTACGAAATGTAATCATATCAAATGTAGACCTCCTTTCTGGGCTTTCGTTTGTTCGAATGGATATTTTATTCATAGTTTTTCCATAATTTAAAGTGCTTTTATGTAAGAGGGTGTAGCATCCCAATTGTCTAACAATTGCAATGCTACTAGCCTAGTCTATATAATGGCTACTTCATATATATAATTGTTGCATCATCATTATATCATGCTCATGTCATCATGCCTCCTTGCATTTGAGCATCATATAAAACCCTTTTTGATTTGGTTCTTATCTCATATGTATTATTAATTGTATTTGCCTCTTGATATTGTATTTGGTTCTTGATATATTGTTTAAATGCCCAAGTTGAGTTGGGGGCATATCTTTTATTAACTCCACCACCTTTTCTTTCACCACCTTATAATTCCACCATCCAACTAAATATGAGCTTGGCATTTACTGGTTTTACTTCTAGCTCATGTGGGTTGGGATGGATCCAATTCTTTGCCACATGCTCTCATCTTAGCATCATGTTGTTTTCACAATATTGAAACATGAGAGCCACATGGCCACCTTTGCATGCCTTGTGAGTGGAACCTTTTCCTAGCTTCCATATGTGTGGTTTTGGGGTTATCATCATGTTGGGATATTTTTGTGGGCTTATTAAATACCTAGTGGCATATACACACTAGCAAGTCCCAAATATAATCCAATGTGATCATCTCCATATACTCCACTTGGAATTCTTTCTAAATTCCTTTGCTTGGGCCTTACTCCAATTTTTGGGGATGCATAATAATAATGCCATGTATTAATCTTGTTTTCACAAAATAAGCATGGCATTAATTGATTGCATGGGCCATGCAAGAACCATCTTTTGCTAGCTTTGGTTTGTATTTGCATTTTGAGTGGATCTTTTCTAAAACCCCAACATCATCTCCATCCACCCATCACCACCTTCCTTTTCTTCTCTCTTTGGCCATTTCTTGCTTGAGCTTGTTTTGGGTCTTGCTTGATCTTGTCAAAGGGTTGCCACCACCTCATCTTTCCTCTCTCTCCAAACCTCCTACCTCATCTAAACCATCTACCCCTCTCTCTAAACCTCCCCCATCTAGCCTAACCCTCATCTACCCTAGTTACCACCTAACCTCCCCTTAGTCTCCATGCCGAGCCCCACCTTGCAGGTTCCACCTGGCCACCCACCCCTGCCCTAGCTACCCTCCATCCCAACCAAAACCCTAGCTACACCCGAGCCACCCATTCCTCTACCACACCCTAAACCCGAGCCTCTCTCCCTCTAGCTCTCTCTCTGCCTTGTGGCCCTAGCCCGAGCCTGCCCTTGCCTCCCAGACCACCCTACCCCACCTGCCAGCCCCCTGCGCCTGCCCTGCCCTGGCCGAGCCCGACCGAGCACGTGAGGAGAGGTAGAGAAAAGGTGGCCGAGCCACCTTTATCTCCAACTACTCCCTCCCCACGGCATCATCCTCCCTCCCTCTGCTTTACCACCACCCCACGGCTCTCCCTGACCTTCTCCAAATCCAGCCCCAGCACCCTGCTCGCCCCCCCTCTCTTCTCCACCTCCGTCTACACCCGAGCGCCGAACACCGTCGGCCTCTACTCCGTCCCAGCGATCCAGTCGCGCAGCGCGTCAGTGGAGGGATCTGGAAGACCGAGGAGGCTCCCCTACGTCGCCCTGTGCACGCCGGTAGCGAGGAGGAGAGCCGGAGCTACTAGATCGACGCCAAGGCCGACACCAAACCCTAGCCGCCCGGCCTCTGCCCCGACGATGATCCCCTGCTCGTCGACCCGATCCAACGCCACCGACAGCCCCACGGTGAGCTGAAACACCTCCCTGACATGGTCCCCTTCGCCACATAGCCCTAGTGTCGCCGCCCGCTCCGTCGAACAGGCTGCGTGCGCCGGCGGCGCTAACGTCTGCTCGCTCGCGCTCTGCATAAAACCCTACCTAGGCCACGCCCACTCTCCTGGCACCAAGCCCAAGCCAGCGCAGTGGCTCCGCCCTCCGCGCGCGCACGCTAGGTCCCTGGATCGAACCCCGCCCGCGCCGCGCACCGACCCGTCGCTCGGCGCAGAGAGAGAGAAGAAAAACAGTACCGCGGGCGCCGTTTTGCTGTTACCCCCCTGCAATTTTTGTTGCATCAACCCGCGCTCCCGCGTGGCCCACCGTCAGCCTCTCGTGGCATTTTTGCAAAAAGGATCCCAGGTTTTCGTAAAGCTCAACCCGCGCTCCCCTAGCACCGCCACGTGGTCCACCCTGGGCTTCGCTGTCACGTGGGGCCGCAGTTACTGTCGGGCCCGCTTGTCATCCGCTTAGGCTAGAGTAGGCCACGGTGCAAAAAGGTTTTCTGTGCGCTTGTTGCCCAGTCAGCAGCTGACCCCACCTGTCAGCGACATTGGCTGAGTCTGTCTGGGTATAAAAAGTATTTACCTGTTTCTGTTTTAAATTCAAATCTTTTTCTAATTATTTCAAATTCAAATATAATTCTGTTTTCAAATAACTTTTCAAATATTAATCCAAATAATACAAATAATATATGTTTTCAAATCAGAAAAATGTGAGGATTTCAAATATGCAATCCAAAATATATTTTGAACTTTTAAATTTCCAAGTTTATTTAAATTACAATAAATGCCCCTTTTTCTTAAATAATTAATAACTTTTGATTTATAAATCCAAATTTAACAAATAATATGTCTAAAATGATTAGCTCGACGAGACCTTTCTGTTTATGAATTCCATGGTTTGTTTTGAAGCATGCATCATATAAATATAATGAGTACAGCAACTAATATGAGTATAAAAGGGGCCAAAACTAAATAAAATGTTTATTCTTGTATTCCACACCTCACCCATGCCATGCTACTTTATTGCCATGCAAATTGTGCATCATTCATCATGGCATGATTGTTTGCTTGATGCATTTTATTCATATGCTTGCGCACTTTATTTATGTTGGCCCTTGTTTGTTTGGTTCTTCTTCGAATAGACGCTGAGCAGGGGATATATCAAGAGAACCAGGAGCACTACCCAGATCCATCCCTTGCTTCAACTGAGCTGCCAGGCAAGCACTACCACATGCTTGCATACATACAGTACCTATTGCCTCTTTCTTATTCTTGCATCATTGAGTCGCGATTGCATTAAATTGAATCCCAAGTATTGCATAGCCTTTACTATTAAACCCCACCAAAGCTTGTTCCTCCATCCCATGAGCCATTACTACAGGAGTTGTTTGAGCCATGCGAGTCGTAGAACAGCATGTGTAGGGTATGTGAGTGTCTGGTGGATAACGAGGTATCTAAACAACTTAACCTGAGTAGTAATGGGATAACTAATGAAAGTGGCACCGGTGAGCAATATCTGTTAATTGGTTTTTATGCTCACTTGTGTCCCGTAAGACCCCGAGTACTTGATTCCTGTTCCAAGAATATTCGCGCTATCCACATCCGGGAGGCCTTATGGACCCCCCTGATCCAGAGCTTGATTCATTCTTATTTCTTGGGGCCACAAACTAGTTTGAGGTTTTATTTACTATCCTGTACTTATGCCATGCTTTACTGCTTTATTTAAATTGTGCGAGGTACTGCACACTGTACTGTTTAGGATTGCGGAGTGTTTTCGCGGTGTCGACAAGCCCAGTCACATTTTCGGGTTCCCAGTCGTTCACAGCCATTGGCGCAAACCTTGAGTCCGTCTCGGAGTCAGCTAGCTCCGTTGCGGGTAGCTTAATGGGGTGGCCCCCTGAAATATTTCTGAATCCTGTAATTGCTTTGTCGTGACTGCCTCGTTGGGTTTTGATCTGGTTTTTCCGAGGCATATCGAGTGTGTGTTGCTATTTGTGCACCCCTGCAGGGTAAAACTTTCTGGAAGCCGTGTCCGCGGTTATGAACGACTTGGAGCACAGTTTCTCGATCATAGACAAGCATAACTAAAGCACCGCTTTTAATCTGACTAGACTAGGTACCTGACTAGTAAATAGTGCAACACTCATGGAATGGATAATAAAACTGCCAACGGATGGGGGGGTTGTTCGTCCGCTTCCTCGTCGGTAAGCGAGGAGGAAGATGGATCTGTTAAGATTACCTTTATAACTGTTATAACTGTTGTTATTAATTCACGGACATCCGTCTATCTCTGGTTAGGCGGATGGTTAGCGAGTATCTATAGAACTGTTAGGGTTTATCTTTTGCTGCAATTGCGTCACCCCAGGTTGTGTCCCCTTTAGAGGCATAAAGACTTGCTGAGTACCCCTAGGGTCTCACACGATAAATTATTGGTTCAGATGAACAGGTACACTCGCAAGATGGATACTGGGTGGAAGAGACGGACGATGTGGGCAACGATCATTCGGTGTAGAGATTCCGGGAACGAGGATCCGTGAGATCTGTGGGCGGGATCTGCTTATTTATGGGGCATCTTATGCCGATTTGCTTCTTATCCGTACTCGGACTTTGTCTTCCGCTTCCGCTTGATACTCTGTTGATTGATGTATGAGGAGATATCCTAAACTATTATATCTATCTAGGATAGTTGGATCTTGCCGTATGGCGTTGCTATATTTCCTTTCTTTTTAGATGGGATGACTCTGATGTACTGTTGTATGGTGGCTTGCATACATACTCACTTGTGTATGTAGTTGATCCCTTCGCCTGCCGATTACGCCGCCCGTTCTTGTCCCGATGTTTGGAAATGGTTGGGACGGCCGAAAGGTCTACCTGTGAGTGGCATTTGGGCCCCACCGTACTATTTCAACCATTTCTGAACATCCAGGCTGGTACTAGGAGCGTAATTCACCGAGGTAGTTACAATTGGTATCAGAGCCATCCCGACCTTCAGGGTCTCAGCCAAATGGTCGTTGTCTGTCTAGCAAATATTTTTGGTAGTTATGTATACTAGGGAAAAACAAAACGCGAGAGTAGGACTGCTTCCACTTTTCTTCTTACCCAACCACCACCCTTTTCTGGTAAGGAAGTGTAACGTTTTCAATCCTCTTCTTAAATTCAAACTAGGATTCACGTGTTCTGGGTTTCCGTAGTACCATAGGTTGTGTATCTGTGTGCGTGAGTGTGTGTGTGTGTGTAATTCCTTGTCTATCTGTTGCATCCAAGTTGTTATCTTATCGGCCTTTTGGTTATCAACTGTTGGTACATTTCCATACCGACAGGCTTTTGAAAACCGGCGCGATCTATTTGACTCCTTGTCAACCGGTGCCATCTTCTTAAAGGGTGTTCTTCTGTGTAGGCATCTGATGCTAATCTCTATGTGCTAAGAGATTTTGCGCATCTATTGGTATTTTAATGCCGAAAAATGCGGAAAATTTTTCTTTGATCCATCTGTGTTTCCACACTCCTTTTCAGTCGTGTGTGAAACATTATCTATCTCTCTTTTATCAGCATGTCCATGCTAACTCATTCTTTTGTCACCGGCGCTTAATCCTGGAGTTTTCACTTCATCTTCTTTTCTCTTGGGCTAATTACATAACATGTGTCGATCCGATGCTGGTGATTGTAATTTGGTTCTCAGCAAAGCTATATCCCACTCATGATAAGTGTCGATTGGAATATGGAAAATGCTATCAACTCTATCCTCCAGATGGATACGGTTATCTCCTGTGATTTGGAGTACACCGTGACCATATCTATGCAAATTCAAGCATCCTTGGAAATCCGGAGTTTCTCAAGGCACCACGGCGGTCTATCATCTGTTTATCATGCTTCACATCTTTTTGAACTCCATATCTGCACATCTTTTTCGTCTCTGATAGCTCATACCATAAGCAAAGCTATATCATCGGTTCGTAACCAAGATCTCTTTATCTTTGTAACCGGTGACCCAATCGACAACGTGAACCAGGTGACATCTCTTTTCTTCCGAAGGACCAGATAATCTATTCTTCCAGTGCATCTTCTTCAACACGAACCCATGCTCTTAATATTGATCTTTCAAAGAGCGTTGAGCTCAGGAAGTGTTTCGAGCATTTGTTCGTTTCTCTCGCCGCTTGGACTTGATATTCTGGGAATATCTTGTTGATCCATGGTGGCATATGTTGTTAATATGCTTGCCTACTCCATATCAATGGAAGGACATGGAAGATCATCTGTGTCTTTTTCTCTCAAGCTTCGTGAGCACTGCCTGTGTGCAAAGTCTCAAAGCGTGAATTCTGGCTTTTTGAAGTCACCTATCTCGGCCACGTCCTTCTGCTAAATAGATCGCTTCAATTCTGGAAGTAGCAAGTCCTTTGTTAATTCCATCCTCCATCTTCAACAAATCCGGAGTCGTTCCTTGTTGGCAAGTTATCGTCGTCGTTCCGCTAAAGTTTTCCTCAAGACTGCTAGATCTCTCTCAATCATTTCAAGAAGAACATGGAGTTCTTTTCACCTCTATCTCGTTAAGTGATCTTTTGAAACCGTCTCGTTCTATCATCGATGCTCAATCCACCGGAGGCCATGAAGACTTTTCAGATCTTTCGTAATCAGTTGGTGTTATCTTCTTCTTTACTTGTGGAATCTGGCAGTTGTTCTCCGTAATCTTCCTTCATATCTTTCCGGTGGCTTGTTACATCAGGTATGACGACAACATCATCACCCTTATCTATCTTGAATCCGGCGTATCGTTTGCATCTATCCTGGTTTGCTAACGGAGTTCCATGAGTTATCCTTGTCAATACCTTCAGTCTGTTTCGGTAGTTGGGTTGCATGGTTTTCTTATTCAGGTGCGGAGTAATGCTTTGAGTGCGGGATGGAGTAGCTACCATACCACTACTCTTATCATTCGCTCTTGTACATTGAATTGGGGAATTTATGTGATTTCACTCATTCCACGGAAGTTAGAAGTGGCCTTTATCCCTTGATACTTTTACTTCCGTCCTTGTTTTTCCGGAGTGCTCTCTCGAAGAAAGTAATCGATAATCTCTTGTTGGTGATCTCGTCCTTTCTACACGGAGCAAAATCCTCGATTATCTGGTGGAAACAAACGCCAACTCTTTTCTGTCCTCATCTTTCTACCGGTGCTTTACATCCCCAAACAAGATGAAAGGAAACTATCCCCCATGATCTATCTTCACATCTGTATCTGGAAGTTATATCCGCGCACCTCAATTGCGTGATCCTTTGGTTCTTACCGGCGCAACAAGAATCTAATCCGACGATGGCTAACTAAATCTTTCTGTCGATATCAAGGGACTCTATTGTTTGAAGGCAATATTGTTTCCGTACTTCTTTTCCCCAATCCGAGAGAAGGTACGATGCTATTGTCATAGTGCTTCAAAACCTCTCCAATCTAGCTCTTTCCTTCCGGCGAGACAAAGATTCATCCTCTCTAGTATCGGTAAATATTTAATCTTAACGGCGTGTCTTTCTTTATCCACGATGCATCATCTTGTCCTTTCTTTCACCAAGTGGTTCTTCTTCTTTTATCCTGTTCTTGAGAAAACCGGAGCTATGTCCATCCTATCCTTCTTGTCTCACGACAATCCTTCAATTCTCCTAACCCTTTGTGCCTCAAGCAAAAGGCAAGACTCGCAACAAGTCTAGCAAGTTTTGCAAGGTGTAGTGGTCGCACCATTCCGTTCTTCATCTTCTTGGGAACGCAAGGATCACCTTCGTTCCGAACACCCACCTCTCCTTGTGTTGTTTTCTTTTTCCTAGGAATCTCGGGGCGAGATTCTTGTTTAGTGGGGGAGAGTTGTAGCATCCCAATTGTCTAACAATTGCAATGCTACTAGCCTAGTCTATATAATGGCTACTTCATATATATAATTGTTGCATCATCATTATATCATGCTCATGTCATCATGCCTCCTTGCATTTGAGCATCATATAAAACCCTTTTTGATTTGGTTCTTATCTCATATGCATTATTAATTGTATTTGCCTCTTGATATTGTATTTGGTTCTTGATATATTGTTTAAATGCCCAAGTTGAGTTGGGGGCATATCTTTTATTAACTCCACCACCTTTTCTTTCACCACCTTATAATTCCACCATCCAACTAAATATGAGCTTGGCATTTACTGGTTTTACTTCTAGCTCATGTGGGTTGGGATGGATCCAATTCTTTGCCACATGCTCTCATCTTAGCATCATGTTGTTTTCACAATATTGAAACATGAGAGCCACATGGCCACCTTTGCATGCCTTGTGAGTGGAACCTTTTCCTAGCTTCCATATGTGTGGTTTTGGGGTTATCATCATGTTGGGATATTTTTGTGGGCTTATTAAATACCTAGTGGCATATACACACTAGCAAGTCCCAAATATAATCCAATGTGATCATCTCCATATACTCCACTTGGAATTCTTTCTAAATTCCTTTGCTTGGGCCTTACTCCAATTTTTGGGGATGCATAATAATAATGCCATGTATTAATCTTGTTTTCACAAAATAAGCATGGCATTAATTGATTGCATGGGCCATGCAAGAACCATCTTTTGCTAGCTTTGGTTTGTATTTGCATTTTGAGTGGATCTTTTCTAAAACCCCAACATCATCTCCATCCACCCATCACCACCTTCCTTTTCTTCTCTCTTTGGCCATTTCTTGCTTGAGCTTGTTTTGGGTCTTGCTTGATCTTGTCAAAGGGTTGCCACCACCTCATCTTTCCTCTCTCTCTCCAAACCTCCTACCTCATCTAAACCATCTACCCCTCTCTCTAAACCTCCCCCATCTAGCCTAACCCTCATCTACCCTAGTTACCACCTAACCTCCCCTTAGTCTCCATGCCGAGCCCCACCTTGCAGGTTCCACCTGGCCACCCACCCCTGCCCTAGCTACCCTCCATCCCAACCAAAACCCTAGCTACACCCGAGCCACCCATTCCTCTACCACACCCTAAACCCGAGCCTCTCTCCCTCTAGCTCTCTCTCTGCCTTGTGGCCCTAGCCCGAGCCTGCCCTTGCCTCCCAGACCACCCTACCCCACCTGCCAGCCCCCTGCGCCTGCCCTGCCCTGGCCGAGCCCGACCGATCACGTGAGGAGAGGTAGAGAAAAGGTGGCCGAGCCACCTTTATCTCCAACTACTCCCTCCCCACGGCATCATCCTCCCTCCCTCTGCTTTACCACCACCCCACGGCTCTCCCTGACCTTCTCCAAATCCAGCCCCAGCACCCTGCTCGCCCCCCCTCTCTTCTCCACCTCCGTCTACACCCGAGCGCCGAACACCGTCGGCCTCTACTCCGTCCCAGCGATCCAGTCGCGCAGCGCGTCAGTGGAGGGATCTGGAAGACCGAGGAGGCTCCCCTACGTCGCCCTGTGCACGCCGGTAGCGAGGAGGAGAGCCGGAGCTACTAGATCGACGCCAAGGCCGACACCAAACCCTAGCCGCCCGGCCTCTGCCCCGACGATGATCCCCTGCTCGTCGACCCGATCCAACGCCACCGACAGCCCCACGGTGAGCTGAAACACCTCCCTGACATGGTCCCCTTCGCCACATAGCCCTAGTGTCGCCGCCCGCTCCGTCGAACAGGCTGCGTGCGCCGGCGGCGCTAACGTCTGCTCGCTCGCGCTCTGCATAAAACCCTACCTAGGCCACGCCCACTCTCCTGGCACCAAGCCCAAGCCAGCGCAGTGGCTCCGCCCTCCGCGCGCGCACGCTAGGTCCCTGGATCGAACCCCGCCCGCGCCGCGCACCGACCCGTCGCTCGGCGCAGAGAGAGAGAAGAAAAACAGTACCGCGGGCGCCGTTTTGCTGTTACCCCCCTGCAATTTTTGTTGCATCAACCCGCGCTCCCGCGTGGCCCACCGTCAGCCTCTCGTGGCATTTTTGCAAAAAGGATCCCAGGTTTTCGTAAAGCTCAACCCGCGCTCCCCTAGCACCGCCACGTGGTCCACCCTGGGCTTCGCTGTCACGTGGGGCCACAGTTACTGTCGGGCCCGCTTGTCATCCGCTTAGGCTAGAGTAGGCCACGGTGCAAAAAGGTTTTCTGTGCGCTTGTTGCCCAGTCAGCAGCTGACCCCACCTGTCAGCGACATTGTCTTAGTCTGTCTGGGTATAAAAAGTATTTACCTGTTTCTGTTTTAAATTCAAATCTTTTTCTAATTATTTCAAATTCAAATATAATTCTGTTTTCAAATAACTTTTCAAATATTAATCCAAATAATACAAATAATATATGTTTTCAAATCAGAAAAATGTGAGGATTTCAAATATGCAATCCAAAATATATTTTGAACTTTTAAATTTCCAAGTTTATTTAAATTACAATAAATGCCCCTTTTTCTTAAATAATTAATAACTTTTGATTTATAAATCCAAATTTAACAAATAATATGTCTAAAATGATTAGCTCGACGAGACCTTTCTGTTTATGAATTCCATGGTTTGTTTTGAAGCATGCATCATATAAATATAATGAGTACAGCAACTAATATGAGTATAAAAAGGGGCCAAAACTAAATAAAATGTTTATTCTTGTATTCCACACCTCACCCATGCCATGCTACTTTATTGCCATGCAAATTGTGCATCATTCATCATGGCATGATTGTTTGCTTGATGCATTTTATTCATATGCTTGCGCACTTTATTTATGTTGGCCCTTGTTTGTTTGGTTCTTCTTCGAATAGACGCTGAGCAGGGGATATATCAAGAGAACCAGGAGCACTACCCAGATCCATCCCTTGCTTCAACTGAGCTGCCAGGCAAGCACTACCACATGCTTGCATACATACAGTACCTATTGCCTCTTTCTTATTCTTGCATCATTGAGTCGCGATTGCATTAAATTGAATCCCAAGTATTGCATAGCCTTTACTATTAAACCCCACCAAAGCTTGTTCCTCCATCCCATGAGCCATTACTACAGGAGTTGTTTGAGCCATGCGAGTCGTAGAACAGCATGTGTAGGGTATGTGAGTGTCTGGTGGATAACGAGGTATCTAAACAACTTAACCTGAGTAGTAATGGGATAACTAATGAAAGTGGCACCGGTGAGCAATATCTGTTAATTGGTTTTTATGCTCACTTGTGTCCCGTAAGACCCCGAGTACTTGATTCCTGTTCCAAGAATATTCGCGCTATCCACATCCGGGAGGCCTTATGGACCCCCCTGATCCAGAGCTTGATTCATTCTTATTTCTTGGGGCCACAAACTAGTTCGAGGTTTTATTTACTATCCTGTACTTATGCCATGCTTTACTGCTTTATTTAAATTGTGCGAGGTACTGCACACTGTACTGTTTAGGATTGCGGAGTGTTTTCGCGGTGTCGACAAGCCCAGTCACATTTTCGGGTTCCCAGTCGTTCACAGCCATTGGCGCAAACCTTGAGTCCGTCTCGGAGTCAGCTAGCTCCGTTGCGGGTAGCTTAATGGGGTGGCCCCCTGAAATATTTCTGAATCCTGTAATTGCTTTGTCGTGACTGCCTCGTTGGGTTTTGATCTGGTTTTTCCGAGGCATATCGAGTGTGTGTTGCTATTTGTGCACCCCTGCAGGGTAAAACTTTCTGGAAGCCGTGTCCGTGGTTATGGACGACTTGGAGCACAGTTTCTCGATCATAGACAAGCATAACTAAAGCACCGCTTTTAATCTGACTAGACTAGGTACCTGACTAGTAAATAGTGCAACACTCATGGAATGGATAATAAAACTGCCAACGGATGGGGGGGTTGTTCGTCCGCTTCCTCGTCGGTAAGCGAGGAGGAGGATGGATCTGTTAAGATTACCTTTATAACTGTTATAACTTTTGTTATTAATTCACGGACATCCGTCTATCTCTGGTTAGGCGGATGGTTAGCGAGTATCTATAGAACTGTTAGGGTTTATCTTTTGCTGCAATTGCGTCACCCCAGGTTGTGTCCCCTTTAGAGGCATAAAGACTTGCTGAGTACCCCTAGGGTCTCACACGATAAATTATTGGTTCAGATGAACAGGTACACTCGCAAGATGGATACTGGGTGGAAGAGACGGACGATGTGGGCAACGATCATTCGGTGTAGAGATTCCGGGAACGGGGATCCGTGAGATCTGTGGGCGGGATCTGCTTATTTATGGGGCATCTTATGCCGATTTGCTTCTTATCCGTACTCGGACTTTGTCTTCCGCTTCCGCTTGATACTCTGTTGATTGATGTATGAGGAGATATCCTAAACTATTATATCTATCTAGGATATTTGGATCTTGCCGTATGGCGTTGCTATATTTCCTTTCTTTTTAGATGGGATGACTCTGATGTACTGTTGTATGGTGGCTTGCATACATACTCACTTGTGTATGTAGTTGATCCCTTCGCCTGCCGATTACGCCGCCCGTTCTTGTCCCGATGTTTGGAAATGGTTGGGACGGCCGAAAGGTCTACCTGTGAGTGGCATTTGGGCCCCACCGTACTATTTCAACCATTTCTGAACATCCAGGCTGGTACTAGGAGCGTAATTCACCGAGGTAGTTACAATTGGTATCAGAGCCATCCCGACCTTCAGGGTCTCAGCCAAATGGTCGTTGTCTGTCTAGCAAATATTTTTGGTAGTTATGTATACTAGGGAAAAACAAAACGCGAGAGTAGGACTGCTTCCACTTTTCTTCTTACCCAACCACCACCCTTTTCTGGTAAGGAAGTGTAACGTTTTCAATCCTCTTCTTAAATTCAAACTAGGATTCACGTGTTCTGGGTTTCCGTAGTACCATAGGTTGTGTATCTGTGTGCGTGAGTGTGTGTGTGTGTGTGTAATTCCTTGTCTATCTGTTGCATCCAAGTTGTTATCTTATCGGCCTTTTGGTTATCAACTATTGGTACATTTCCATACCGACAGGCTTTTGAAAACCGGCGCGATCTATTTGACTCCTTGTCAACCGGTGCCATCTTCTTAAAGGGTGTTCTTCTGTGTAGGCATCTGATGCTAATCTCTATCTGCTAAGAGATTTTGCGCATCTATTGGTATTTTAATGCCGAAAAATGCGGAAAATTTTTCTTTGATCCATCTGTGTTTCCACACTCCTTTTCAGTCGTGTGTGAAACATTATCTATCTCTCTTTTATCAGCATGTCCATGCTAACTCATTCTTTTGTCACCGGCGCTTAATCCTGGAGTTTTCACTTCATCTTCTTTTCTCTTGGGCTAATTACATAACATGTGTCGATCCGATGCTGGTGATTGTAATTTGGTTCTCAGCAAAGCTATATCCCACTCATGATAAGTGTCGATTGGAATATGGAAAATGCTATCAACTCTATCCTCCAGATGGATACGGTTATCTCCTGTGATTTGGAGTACACCGTGACCATATCTATGCAAATTCAAGCATCCTTGGAAATCCGGAGTTTCTCAAGGCACCACGGCGGTCTATCATCTGTTTATCATGCTTCACATCTTTTTGAACTCCATATCTGCACATCTTTTTCGTCTCTGATAGCTCATACCATAAGCAAAGCTATATCATCGGTTCGTAACCAAGATCTCTTTATCTTTGTAACCGGTGACCCAATCGACAACGTGAACCAGGTGACATCTCTTTTCTTCCGAAGGACCAGATAATCTATTCTTCCAGTGCATCTTCTTCAACACGAACCCATGCTCTTAATATTGATCTTTCAAAGAGCGTTGAGCTCAGGAAGTGTTTCGAGCATTTGTTCGTTTCTCTCGCCGCTTGGACTTGATATTCTGGGAATATCTTGTTGATCCATGGTGGCATATGTTGTTAATATGCTTGCCTACTCCATATCAATGGAAGGACATGGAAGATCATCTGTGTATTTTTCTCTCAAGCTTCGTGAGCACTGCCTGTGTGCAAAGTCTCAAAGCGTGAATTCTGGCTTTTTGAAGTCACCTATCTCGGCCACGTCCTTCTGCTAAATAGATCGCTTCAATTCTGGAAGTAGCAAGTCCTTTGTTAATTCCATCCTCCATCTTCAACAAATCCGGAGTCGTTCCTTGTTGGCAAGTTATCGTCGTCGTTCCGCTAAAGTTTTCCTCAAGACTACTAGATCTCTCTCAATCATTTCAAGAAGAACATGGAGTTCTTTTCACCTCTATCTCGTTAAGTGATCTTTTGAAACCGTCTCGTTCTATCATCGATGCTCAATCCACCGGAGGCCATGAAGACTTTTCAGATCTTTCGTAATCAGTTGGTGTTATCTTCTTCTTTACTTGTGGAATCTGGCAGTTGTTCTCCGTAATCTTCCTTCATATCTTTCCGGTGGCTTGTTACATCAGGTATGACGACAACATCATCACCCTTATCTATCTTGAATCCGGCGTATCGTTTGCATCTATCCTGGTTTGCTAACGGAGTTCCATGAGTTATCCTTGTCAATACCTTCAGTCTGTTTCGGTAGTTGGGTTGCATGGTTTTCTTATTCAGGTGCGGAGTAATGCTTTGAGTGCGGGATGGAGTAGCTACCATACCACTACTCTTATCATTCGCTCTTGTACATTGAATTGGGGAATTTATGTGATTTCACTCATTCCACGGAAGTTAGAAGGGGCCTTTATCCCTTGATACTTTTACTTCCGTCCTTGTTTTTCCGGAGTGCTCTCTCGAAGAAAGTAATCGATAATCTCTTGTTGGTGATCTCGTCCTTTCTACACGGAGCAAAATCCTCGATTATCTGGTGGAAACAAACGCCAACTCTTTTCTGTCCTCATCTTTCTACCGGTGCTTTACATCCCCAAACAAGATGAAAGGAACCTATCCCCCATGATCTATCTTCACATCTGTATCTGGAAGTTATATCCGCGCACCTCAATTGCGTGATCCTTTGGTTCTTACCGGCGCAACAAGAATCTAATCCGACGATGGCTAACTAAATCTTTCTGTCGATATCAAGGGACTCTATTGTTTGAAGGCAATATTGTTTCCGTACTTCTTTTCCCCAATCCGAGAGAAGGTACGATGCTATTGTCATAGTGCTTCAAAACCTCTCCAATCTAGCTCTTTCCTTCCGGCGAGACAAAGATTCATCCTCTCTAGTATCGGTAAATCTTTAATCTTAACGGCGTGTCTTTCTTTATCCACGATGCATCATCTTGTCCTTTCTTTCACCAAGTGGTTCTTCTTCTTTTATCCTGTTCTTGAGAAAACCGGAGCTATGTCCATCCTATCCTTCTTGTCTCACGACAATCCTTCAATTCTCCTAACCCTTTGTGCCTCAAGCAAAAGGCAAGACTCGCAACAAGTCTAGCAAGTTTTGCAAGGTGTAGTGGTCGCACCATTCCGTTCTTCATCTTCTTGGGAACGCAAGGATCACCTCCGTTCCGAACACCCACCTCTCCTTGTGTTGTTTTCTTTTTCCTAGGAATCTCGGGGCGAGATTCTTGTTTAGTGGGGGAGAGTTGTAGCATCCCAATTGTCTAACAATTGCAATGCTACTAGCCTAGTCTATATAATGGCTACTTCATATATATAATTGTTGCATCATCATTATATCATGCTCATGTCATCATGCCTCCTTGCATTTGAGCATCATATAAAACCTTTTTTGATTTGGTTCTTATCTCATATGCATTATTAATTGTATTTGCCTCTTGATATTGTATTTGGTTCTTGATATATTGTTTAAATGCCCAAGTTGAGTTGGGGGCATATCTTTTATTAACTCCACCACCTTTTCTTTCACCACCTTATAATTCCACCATCCAACTAAATATGAGCTTGGCATTTACTGGTTTTACTTCTAGCTCATGTGGGTTGGGATGGATCCAATTCTTTGCCACATGCTCTCATCTTAGCATCATGTTGTTTTCACAATATTGAAACATGAGAGCCACATGGCCACCTTTGCATGCCTTGTGAGTGGAACCTTTTCCTAGCTTCCATATGTGTGGTTTTGGGGTTATCATCATGTTGGGATATTTTTGTGGGCTTATTAAATACCTAGTGGCATATACACACTAGCAAGTCCCAAATATAATCCAATGTGATCATCTCCATATACTCCACTTGGAATTCTTTCTAAATTCCTTTGCTTGGGCCTTACTCCAATTTTTGGGGATGCATAATAATAATGCCATGTATTAATCTTGTTTTCACAAAATAAGCATGGCATTAATTGATTGCATGGGCCATGCAAGAACCATCTTTTGCTAGCTTTGGTTTGTATTTGCATTTTGAGTGGATCTTTTCTAAAACCCCAACATCATCTCCATCCACCCATCACCACCTTCCTTTTCTTCTCTCTTTGGCCATTTCTTGCTTGAGCTTGTTTTGGGTCTTGCTTGATCTTGTCAAAGGGTTGCCACCACCTCATCTTTCCTCTCTCTCCAAACCTCCTACCTCATCTAAACCATCTACCCCTCTCTCTAAACCTCCCCCATCTAGCCTAACCCTCATCTACCCTAGTTACCACCTAACCTCCCCTTAGTCTCCATGCCGAGCCCCACCTTGCAGGTTCCACCTGGCCACCCACCCCTGCCCTAGCTACCCTCCATCCCAACCAAAACCCTAGCTACACCCGAGCCACCCATTCCTCTACCACACCCTAAACCCGAGCCTCTCTCCCTCTAGCTCTCTCTCTGCCCTGTGGCCCTAGCCCGAGCCTGCCCTTGCCTCCCAGACCACCCTACCCCACCTGCCAGCCCCCTGCGCCTGCCCTGCCCTGGCCGAGCCCGACCGAGCACGTGAGGAGAGGTAGAGAAAAGGTGGCCGAGCCACCTTTATCTCCAACTACTCCCTCCCCACGGCATCATCCTCCCTCCCTCTGCTTTACCACCACCCCACGGCTCTCCCTGACCTTCTCCAGATCCAGCCCCAGCACCCTGCTCGCCCCCCCTCTCTTCTCCACCTCCGTCTACACCCGAGCGCCGAACACCGTCGGCATCTACTCCGTCCCAGCGATCCAGTCGCGCAGCGCGTCAGTGGAGGGATCTGGAAGACCGAGGAGGCTCCCCTACGTCGCCCTGTGCACGCCGGTAGCAAGGAGGAGAGCCGGAGCTACTAGATCGACGCCAAGGCCGACACCAAACCCTAGCCGCTCGGCCTCTGCCCCGACGACGATCCCCTGCTCGTCGACCCGATCCAACGCCACCGACAGCCCCACGGTGAGCTGAAACACCTCCCTGACATGGTCCCCTTCGCCACATAGCCCTAGTGTCGCCGCCCGCTCCGTCGAACAGGCTGCGTGCGCCGGCGGCGCTAACGTCTGCTCGCTCGCGCTCTGCATAAAACCCTACCTAGGCCACGCCCACTCTCCTGGCACCAAGCCCAAGCCAGCGCAGTGGCTCCGCCCTCCGCGCGCTCACGCTAGGTCCCTGGATCGAACCCCGCCCGCGCCGCGCACCGACCCGTCGCTCGGCGCAGAGAGAGAGAAGAAAAACAGTACCGCGGGCGCCGTTTTGCTGTTACCCCCCTGCAATTTTTGTTGCATCAACCCGCGCTCCCGCGTGGCCCACCGTCAGCCTCTCGTGGCATTTTTGCAAAAAGGATCCCAGGTTTTCGTAAAGCTCAACCCGCGCTCCCCTAGCACCGCCACGTGGTCCACCCTGGGCTTCGCTGTCACGTGGGGCCGCAGTTACTGTCGGGCCCGCTTGTCATCCGCTTAGGCTAGAGTAGGCCACGGTGCAAAAAGGTTTTCTGTGCGCTTGTTGCCCAGTCAGCAGCTGACCCCACCTGTCAGCGACATTGGCTGAGTCTGTCTAGGTATAAAAAGTATTTACCTGTTTCTGTTTTAAATTCAAATCTTTTTCTAATTATTTCAAATTCAAATATAATTCTGTTTTCAAATAACTTTTCAAATATTAATCCAAATAATACAAATAATATATGTTTTCAAATCAGAAAAATGTGAGGATTTCAAATATGCAATCCAAAATATATTTTGAACTTTTAAATTTCCAAGTTTATTTAAATTACAATAAATGCCCCTTTTTCTTAAATAATTAATAACTTTTGATTTATAAATCCAAATTTAACAAATAATATGTCTAAAATGATTAGCTCGACGAGACCTTTCTGTTTATGAATTCCATGGTTTGTTTTGAAGCATGCATCATATAAATATAATGAGTACAGCAACTAATATGAGTATAAAAGGGGCCAAAACTAAATAAAATGTTTATTCTTGTATTCCACACCTCACCCATGCCATGCTACTTTATTGCCATGCAAATTGTGCATCATTCATCATGGCATGATTGTTTGCTTGATGCATTTTATTCATATGCTTGCGCACTTTATTTATGTTGGCCCTTGTTTGTTTGGTTCTTCTTCGAATAGACGCTGAGCAGGGGATATATCAAGAGAACCAGGAGCACTACCCAGATCCATCCCTTGCTTCAACTGAGCTGCCAGGCAAGCACTACCACATGCTTGCATACATACAGTACCTATTGCCTCTTTCTTATTCTTGCATCATTGAGTCGCGATTGCATTAAATTGAATCCCAAGTATTGCATAGCCTTTACTATTAAACCCCACCAAAGCTTGTTCCTCCATCCCATGAGCCATTACTACAGGAGTTGTTTGAGCCATGCGAGTCGTAGAACAGCATGTGTAGGGTATGTGAGTGTCTGGTGGATAACGAGGTATCTAAACAACTTAACCTGAGTAGTAATGGGATAACTAATGAAAGTGGCACCGGTGAGCAATATCTGTTAATTGGTTTTTATGCTCACTTGTGTCCCGTAAGACCCCGAGTACTTGATTCCTGTTCCAAGAATATTCGCGCTATCCACATCCGGGAGGCCTTATGGACCCCCCTGAGCCAGAGCTTGATTCATTCTTATTTCTTGGGGCCACAAACTAGTTTGAGGTTTTATTTACTATCCTGTACTTATGCCATGCTTTACTGCTTTATTTAAATTGTGCGAGGTACTGCACACTGTACTGTTTAGGATTGCGGAGTGTTTTCGCGGTGTCGACAAGCCCAGTCACATTTTCGGGTTCCCAGTCGTTCACAGCCATTGGCGCAAACCTTGAGTCCGTCTCGGAGTCAGCTAGCTCCGTTGCGGGTAGCTTAATGGGGTGGCCCCCTGAAATATTTCTGAATCCTGTAATTGCTTTGTCGTGACTGCCTCGTTGGGTTTTGATCTGGTTTTTCCGAGGCATATCGAGTGTGTGTTGCTATTTGTGCACCCCTGCAGGGTAAAACTTTCTGGAAGCCGTGTCCGTGGTTATGGACGACTTGGAGCACAGTTTCTCGATCATAGACAAGCATAACTAAAGCACCGCTTTTAATCTGACTAGACTAGGTACCTGACTAGTAAATAGTGCAACACTCATGGAATGGATAATAAAACTGCCAACGGATGGGGGGGTTGTTCGTCCGCTTCCTCGTCGGTAAGCGAGGAGGAGGATGGATCTGTTAAGATTACCTTTATAACTGTTATAACTGTTGTTATTAATTCACGGACATCCGTCTATCTCTGGTTAGGCGGATGGTTAGCGAGTATCTATAGAACTGTTAGGGTTTATCTTTTGCTGCAATTGCGTCACCCCAGGTTGTGTCCCCTTTAGAGGCATAAAGACTTGCTGAGTACCCCTAGGGTCTCACACGATAAATTATTGGTTCAGATGAACAGGTACACTCGCAAGATGGATACTGGGTGGAAGAGACGGACGATGTGGGCAACGATCATTCGGTGTAGAGATTCCGGGAACGGGGATCCGTGAGATCTGTGGGCGGGATCTGCTTATTTATGGGGCATCTTATGCCGATTTGCTTCTTATCCGTACTCGGACTTTGTCTTCCGCTTCCGCTTGATACTCTGTTGATTGATGTATGAGGAGATATCCTAAACTATTATATCTATCTAGGATATTTGGATCTTGCCGTATGGCGTTGCTATATTTCCTTTCTTTTTAGATGGGATGACTCTGATGTACTGTTGTATGGTGGCTTGCATACATACTCACTTGTGTATGTAGTTGATCCCTTCGCCTGCCGATTACGCCGCCCGTTCTTGTCCCGATGTTTGGAAATGGTTGGGACGGCCGAAAGGTCTACCTGTGAGTGGCATTTGGGCCCCACCGTACTATTTCAACCATTTCTGAACATCCAGGCTGGTACTAGGAGCGTAATTCACCGAGGTAGTTACAGAGGGCTTCATATATATGGATATTCATAATGTGAATAAAGAAGATTGAAAAGTACTATATGGTGAGTTCTTCTTATGTGAGTAGTGTTCTACAACGGTGCTTATGTTTGTGGTCGGTATTTATTTGGATCATCATATAATTGGATTTTTTTAAATCTTCTGGATGTGTTGGCGTGACCATGCCAGACTCGGGCGCATGTGCGCCATGATGGCCGATGCGATTAGGCAAACCATGTTATTGTACCGAGGTGATCTTGCTATATTTTGATGGGTGGTTATTTTAATGCTAGGATTTATGGTGGATAGGAAGCCATGGTAATTACTTTGCCAAGGTGAAGACACTTTTAATAGAATAGTAACAAAGGACTACACAACCCATCTGTCTCCTCCAATAGTAAAAGTAACTCGCTAAATAGCTTGTTTCTCGAATCTAAAAAAAATATTACAAAAAAAAAGAAGTGTGAGAATGCTTAGTGACATCTGAGAAAACATAAATAATAGTCTGAGGGCAACCTCAAGAGTTACATGTCAAAATTAGTATAAATTTTTGACTCCTTTATTTGAACTATGCAGATGTAAGAACATATGGGTACGAGGTTGTTGCAATAGAGAGAAGGAGAGAGGCGTTTGATGCGGGAGAGACTTGTGTTTATCGTGACGTCATGTTTGCACATGCGGTGCTTAATTCTTGAGTATTAAACAACCCTTTGATAGAATCATGTATTTTATTCTTTGGCGTTTGTTGTCCGTGGCAGCGTACGGGCATTTAGCTAGGTCGTTTGTCTTCCTACAAAATTTCCGTCTCCCGTTTTTCAGATGCTTTACCCCTAGGAGTTCCGTAATATTACAGGCAGTGCCACCGATGAGTCACAGAGACAGATCCTTTTTCTCTGTCTTTCTCCGTCCCGCCGCCTCCTCTGGCCCCCGGAATCCCCCCGTGCACCACCGAGGGAGCACCTCCCCAACTTCTGTCTCCTACCTACGCTGCACCACAACCCCGCCACCTCGGAATACCCACGTCAACACTGCTGCTGCCGCTGCACGGCGTGCAGACCGTTCCCATGTTTGATTCCGGCGACCCCTGCCAGCTCGATCCTGCGCACCCGAAGCCCGAACATCCGCCCACGCGCACGCGTATGGTGGACCTGAGCGGTGCATGCAGGTCGGGCCTACGGGAGTGCGGCCCGTGCGGCCGCACAGGGCCCAAAAAGTTTCGGGGCCAAAATATTTTATTCCCCTTTTATATAGCAAAAACCTCAATAAAAATCATGAAACTTCCAAAGTGCAAGTGGTGCTATCGTCAGGCGCGGTGGTTTGGTTTAGTCGCAAGTGCAAGTTCGATTCTTACTACCCCTGTTTGCTGCCTTTTTACATTATTTTCCCTTTTTTTTTTCTATTCCTATTAAAGCTCTGCATGCTATAAGTGTCTCAGATTCTCAATTTTCATAGTTTTCTAAACCCAAACATTATAAATGTATTAAAACCGTTAGGCGTTTTTATTAAGGTCAGGCCACCGGTACAATTAGTTTTTTAAACCAGAAGTTTCTTTTTGAAAAGGTTTTTAAGATGATTTACCACATGTTTAGCATCTACATGCAATCTAGGATGATTTTTAAAACTAAATTTCTCCTGGGAATTGAGAGTAGTTCTTCAGTTTAAACGTGTATTTATGGCATCTATACGCTATAATTGTTCATTAGCCCTATTTTATACTGAGATAGGGCCCCATTTCATAGTTTCACACGGGGCTCCTAATTTTGCCGGCCCGGCCCTGGGTGCATGTGCTCCATGGACGCGCCGGTGCGCTTTCTCTGGTGCACGCATGGAAGCAGATGAGCTTTGTGGGCAGTGCACGCATTATGTTTGTTTAAATGGCTCAACCCACTGGATTACATGACAGCGAGAGCTGGGATGAGTGCTGTGAGGAAAAAACAGATTTCTTGGTTATTTGATCAGCTTGGAATAAATGATGGATTCATTGCTTTGCTCAGGTTGTGTATGTTCAGAGAGCATTGTGTCAATCACATGGCGATCTGAAAGTATGATTGTGCAGGCGTTTTTGTCTGACAATCTCTTTGATCTCAATTACATAATCAATGGAACTACAGTAATAGTAACCAAAATCTACCGTGAGGAAGCAAAGTTTCCTATGTGTTGTTCCTATGCTAGGAGAGGTCTGAGTTAGGACTGTACTTTTAGAAGTACTCTATCCACAGTGTTGGTTTTAGTTAACTGTATTGTGATCAGACTGTTCAATGTTGATTGACATAACCTCTGACTTTTCAAAATGGATGTATTTGTTCATCTATACGAGCCTGTGTTTTGTAAATTTGGCTATAGTCGGATTTAACCTTTTAAGTTAATTTTTTTTTTCAATTCTCTCTTAAGTTGTTTGAGGCATGCACTGTAAAAGGGCTATATGTCTATTTTTTGTATAGAACTGAGTAAAAATTTGCATTCACTGATCCTCTCTGTGTGCTCAAATATATTGCATGATATTTTTTAGAAGTTGCCATGGTACCAAGGAACAGAAGCGATTGACCATGAAGAATATGCTCCTAACGATGAAGAGTTCAAAGTGATGGATTGGGATGCGATCTACTCCATCCGTTCAGAAATATAAGATATTTTAGTTTTTTTAAACAAACCTATACACTAAAAGACATATAGATATATTCGTTTCACAAAGCTAAAACATCTTATATTTCTAGACGGAGGGAGTAGCTTTTCACATTGTAATTTGGGTTAACTATAAGAATGCACCCGAATGGTAAAAGTTATATTTGATCATCATTTTTTAGTTTTGTCAGCTCGTGATTTAGTTGGGATCCGTTGCAAAGCACGGGTATTTTGCTAGTTATATAATTAGAGGTTCTTTTCCGAAATTTTGGAAAGTGATTTTTCACGTAGTATAACTTCGTGTTCAGTATCTATCTCAAAACAAAATAAGTACTTCAAAAAAGAAAAAAGGAGAGACCGAGTCTTACACGCACGCACCACAGTAACAGCTGGCCCTTTTCTGTCGCGCGTGCAGCGAGCAGATTTGGCTGCATGGCCATGGCCTAGCTACTAGGCAAATCACACGCCGACCCATCTACTCCCTTGGCATAGGAAAAAAATAAAGTGTCTGACCGCTGGCCCCACATGTCATCGGATACCTCCAACCGGAAGTCCCAGTTCATCCCCAAACCGGAAAATCGTCCGATTTCGTTCAAATTTCTTTCCCCTTGGGCACGAAATCCTCTCCATAAATACCCCCTCCTCTCCATGGTTCGATCTTTCCCCAAATCGCGAAGATTCCAAGCCCGTCCTAGCTAGAAATTAATTTCGCTTGAGCACACAATCTCCGAAGCTCCATGGATGTTTCAATCGTCTACAGCAGCGCCGAACCCCAGCCTCCTCTGATTCTTTTCTTTTCCTATGCTTTTTCTGCCCGTTTAATCTTCGATTCCCCATACGCAGGAGCACCACAATGTCGTACTCGAGCCGTCGGAAGAGACGGCTGAGAATCTCTGGTCGTTGTGGTGACTCTTCAGTTTCACCGTTTCTTAATATCAATGGGTTCAAAGACAGAATTTTTTCTAAGTATAAAAGCTCTTTTTAAGCGAACCTTTTCCTTTTAAAGTCCATTTTAAAATAAAAACCAAGTTTTCTTCTGGGCGGATTGGTTGTCAGGACACCGAGTGCAATTTTGGTGGAAGACGGCCGCCCAGGATCAAAGAAGTCTGCCATATTTCAGAATTCAGAAGCTTCTAGTGTAACCACAATATATATGGGCTCTGTCTTGGCCTAGTACTTAGTGTGAAACCTCACCTAGGTACCACCACTTGGAGGATTTTTGGCACAGGTGGATCCAGAAGTTAGAGGGGCTGCTAAGGAAAAGCTTCGCCATGGTCATGTTTGTAAAAGGATTTGATCGTGGATTGTGGGCAAAGTGTACAAACTCTTGAGAGTAATCAATCTGATCGATCAACCGTGTTCATGGAAAAAAAAACTTTGAGCATATGAAGGACGAACCCTTTGAAGGATTTCCTCTCTCTTTTCAAACAAAAGTTTTCAAACCCTATGGCGTGCAATATCGCTAATAGGTGGGTTTTTGGGACTTGGTGTGTAATATCCAAGTGGCTTGGTGTGTAATATCCAAGTGTTAGGTTCAGGATTGGATACTTGGTGTGTAATATCCTCGTTCCACTCAACCCTATATTACAAATCAAATGTTTACAAAGTAGGATAAAAGATTTTCTCTCTTTACGCAAATAGACCTTAAGCCTTTTGTTAGTCTTATGCACGTAGAGATAGCCAAGTTTTAACTTCATGGTGTAATTTGCCAATACATTCAAAGTATTAACCAACTCGTTTAGCTGCATGTTTCATGTGTAGAATTTGGAGATCGTTGAAAGGTGTGTTAGGATCATGGGTCTATACTCAACCAGCCTATGGCATTGATGGGACTCTAAATTGTATTATTTCACTTCTATTGTAATAATGTAAAGTCTGGATTATTCTATTCATGTAATAAAGACTTGTGTTTTACATGATATTTCATCGACTATGAGTGCTAGCTAATGATCCAGGGACTAGCATGTTAATCATAGGAACCTTGGATCTCTACTAGATCCCGGGTCGCAACAAGTTGAGCATCTATCATCAATAAAACCATCCCACGCACCATCAGAAAAGGCACTCAATAAAGTAGAGTTTGATTTCTGAAATGTGATACCAAGCTTGATAGTGTCCTTAACATATCTCAGAATTCTTTTAACTGTTGTCCAATGAACGGTGGTAGGAGCATGAATATACTGACAAACCTTGTTGATTGAGAAAGATAGGCCAGGACGTGTCAGGGTGAGGTATTGTAGGGCACCAACAATGCTACGATATTGAATACTATCTTCAGAACCAAGTGGCTCCCCTTCTGTAAGAGAGAGAATTAGTGGAAGACAGAGGAGTGGGTGTGATACGTCCATTTTGTATCACTATTCTATATCATAATTTACTGTTATTCATTGATATATTTTATATTAAGAGATGATACTTGTGTTATTTCATCTGTTTTTGCATGGTTGATGACTTTTGGAGGATCGACCGCTGAAGTCAGGATTCTGATGGACAAGGCACTGTTTGGAGGCGAAATTTGCGAAGATCAGAAAATCCCAGAAAATGTATGGAAAATCCTATTTTTCCAGAAGACGAAGGATGCCAGAAGGGAGAGCGGAGATGGGCCACAAGGGGCCCACACCACCCTCTGGCGCGGGCCAGCCCTGACCGCGCCACCAGGTGGTGTGGCCACCCTGGCCCACCTCTAGCTCTGCCCTTTGGCGTATATTATCCCCACGAAACCCTAAGACTCGGGGAGTGACCACAGAAAGGTTCCGCTGCCTCTACGGGGCGGAAAACTACACAGAGAGAAAGATCTCTACGGTAGACAGAATTCTGCTGGGGGAATTCCTTCCCGGAGAGAGGAGATCGTCGCCATCAACACCGTCATCGAGCTGGACTTCATCGGGATCATCATCATCACCACCATTATCTCCATCAGCACCATCATCAACACTCCATACCGCTGTAACAATTAGGTTGAATCTTGCATAGTTCTTAGGGGAAACTTTCACGATGTTGATTACTTGTAGTATAGTTGATGCTATTGAGTTGAACCATTGAATTATCGTTTATGTTCAGATTGTTACTTATCATTATTTCATCTCTGAGCTTGATCCATATGATGTGTTGTGAGTAGTTCATTTAGTTCATGAGGACATGGGAGAAGTCATGTTGTTAGTAGTAGAATTGTGTTGAGAAAGATTCAATGGTTTGATAATTAAGTTGTGGTGTATTTCTTCTAGTGGTGTCATGTGAACGTCGACTACATGACACTTCACCTTTATGGGCCTAGGGGAATGCATTGTGTATTTGGCTACTAATCGTAGAGGTTGCCGGAGTGACAGAAACCTGAACCCCCGTTAGGAAACCTTTGCACCAGGGATGTTAGGATCTCAGAGTTTAAAGATGTGGTTAGAATTTCTATCTTAATTACTTTCTTGTACTTGCGGATGCTTGCAAGGGGTATAATCACAAGTATGTATTAGTCCTAGGAAGGTCGGTACATTAGCACAGGTTCACCCACACAACACTTATCTAACTAAAGAAGATTAATTAACTATATAAAGTGAAAGCACTTGATGATATTCTCATGTGTCCTCGAGAAGTTTGGTCATCTTAAGTAATACAACCGGCTTGTCCTTTACTAAAAAAAGGATTGGGCCACTTGTTGCATTTACTATTATTGTCTTTTCTTTACTCCTACTTTATTTATCTGTATTATCAAAAAATCCTAAAAATCCGTTTGCTAAGTATTTACAGAGAATTCCTGATCCAAGACACTCGTCAACACCTTCTGCTCCTCGTTGGGTTCGACACTCTTACTTATCGAAAATACTGCGATACACCCCCTATACTTGTGGGTCATCAGGGTCCAGCCTTATAGTTGTGCATGCCAACTTTGTCAAGAAGCTCTGATGTATATTTTTCTTGTGTTTACAAAAGACCATGATGGAGCTTCTTCACCTCGATGCCCAAGAAAAAATGTAAGTCACGAAGATCTTTAATAGCAAAATGGTCATTGAGAGCTTGAAGTAGAGCAAAAATAGATAGATTGGAGGATCTCGTCACTATAATGTCATCAACATATATCAAAACAAATGTAGTGATACCTGCCATATTATAAAGAAACAGAGACATGTTGGCCTTGGAGGGAATGATGCCAAGATCATGAAGCTTCAGACTAAGTTGAGAGTACCATGTCCTAGGAGGCTGTTCTAAACCATAGAAATCCTTGTCCAACTTACATATGTGATCAGGAGCATGAGGGTTTTCAAACCTCGGAGGTTGTCTCATATAAACCTTATCTTCTAGAATACCATGTAAACACGCATTCTTGACATCTAGTTGCCGCAATTTCCAGCCTGTTGGAGACTGAAATGGCTAAGACAATTCTAATGTAGCTGCTTTAACAACATGACTAAATGTATCTTCATAGTCAATATCGTAGCGTTTCTTGAACCCTTTAGTAACGAGAAGAGCTTTATACCTATCAATAGTACCATCGACATGTTTCTTGATTCTGTAAACCCATTTGTAGTCAATTAGATTTTTACCAGGACTTGAGGGAATAAGATGCCATGTTTTGTTCTGAAGGAGGGCTTGATATTCTTCTTCCATGGCTTTGTGCCAACGTGCATCATTCAGAGCCTCATAAGTAGAACTAGGTTCACCTATAGAGGTGAGCAAGCCATAGCGTACTATACCATATTTGTAAATTTTTGGTTGACGAACACCTTGTTGTAGCCGTGTACACATACTGGATGCAGGTGGTGTAGGGGGAACTGCAGCAGCGGGAGGTGTAGATGATCCGGAGTCAGCAGAGGGATCAGACGCATCTGATGAGGCCGTAGAGGATCCTGAGATGGGTGGTGGTGGGGACCGTAGAGTGGATGCTATCGGGGTCCGCGTCGACGTGGCAGCCATAGGCTGGCTGGAGTGGTCGTGGGTAGAACACCGTTTCGGTGACACCGACCGATCGCGCGCAGACGAGGACCGCACATCGCGATCAAGTGGCACCGGTGAATGGGAAAAATTCCTGCCAACAGATCCTGCATGAGAATCGGCACATGAATTCGTGCCCACGCAATCCATGGAGGATGGCGCATCAGAATCAGAATCAGCACCGGTTTGCCCTGTGTGCTCAAGGCTTTGAAGAAGGAACTGTAGGAGAAAATCTGGAGGAAAATGATGTTCAAATTCTTCACTATTTTGATTCATTTACACATCATTTTCCTCCAAATTTTCGCCTATAGTTCCTTCTTCTGAGGCATCATCATCTGCACTGTTTTTGCTAGAGTGTTCATATTCATTGTTAGTGACAATTGGGATGATAGGCAAAGGCATATGGTCATCATTTTGTGCACCCCCATTAGTATCATGCATGTAGGATGAATGAGTGGGTAATAGAAGAATGTCCTTGCGCAGCTGTGCACCAACATTGGGATGACGTGATGCAAAGGGGAAAACAATTTCATCAAATACAACATCACGAGAGATATAAACACGGCCACTAGAAACATCTAGGCACTTGACACCTTTATGAAGAAGACTATAGCCCAGAAACACACACCTAGTAGCTCGATAAGAAAGTTTTCTATTGTTGTAAGGTCGAAGGTTTGGCCAAGATGCACAACCAAAGGTGCGAAGAGACTCATAATTGGATGTAGTTTTCATCAGGCGTTCTACAGGAGTATCATGATTAATAACCTGGCTAGGAAGCAAGTTAATGAGGAATGTGGTAGTGAGAAAAGCTTCATCCCAAAATTTTATTGGCATAGAGGCATTAGCAAGCAAGACTAGACCCATGTCAACAATGTGACGATGTTTACGTTCACCAGACCCATTTTGTTGGTGTGCATGGGTACAACAAACATGATGAGAGATACCAACCTTTTGAAAGAAACCATTGAGTTTTTCATACTCACCACCCCAATCAGTTTGCATGGTTTTGATTTAAAATCTCTCAAACTTGCATTCAACAAACTGCTAGAAATTAAGAGAGACTTAATAAACATCATAACATTTCTTGAGTAAATAGATCCATGTGAACTTACTAAAATCATCAATAAAGCTTACATAGTATGAGTGTTTGCCAACAGAGGTAGGTGCAAGACCGAATACATCAGAGAATATTTGCTACAAAGGAACAATGGATACACTATGAGAGACATGGTATGGTAGTTCATGGCTCTTAGACGCTGGAAGGAGTCACACACATAGGGATTTATTTTAGGAGAATAAGAATGCTTTTGTTTCCTAAGAATTTACTGAACGACGAATGAAGAAGGATGTCCTAAACGGCGATGTCATGTGGAGGACATCAACTTTATTGTGTATAAGGCTTTCTTGGATGGCCCAGTGGAGAATGGCACTAGAGGATACAAACCACCATGGCATGGCCCCTTAAATAGTATCTTTCTTGTGGCCAGGTCCTTTATCAAAAAGAAAAAGGCATGAAACTCAATGAACACATTATTATCAAGGGCAATTTTGTGAATGGATATAAGATTCTTGGATGTATTAGGAACGTGCAAAATATTATTGAGATGCAACGAACTATTTGGAGTGTGTAAAATAGAGTGACCAATATGTTGGATTTGCATACCATTGCCACTAGCAGTGTGCACTCGATCACGACCATTGTACTACTCATAGGTGGAGAGCTTCTTGAACCCTACAGCTACATGATCTAAAGCACTTGTGTCACCATACCAGTTTGTGTCAACGCCATAGGAGGCAATGTTGGCAGTCTTCTATTCACTGTCATCATCATCATCATTAGAGCCATCATTCTGATAGTTCCACCAGCATTCGGAGGCAGGGTGGCCATGGATCTTACATATTTGACATGTCACATCAACAAAGGGAGTAAGGGCGCGACCACGACGACCACGACCATCATCGTGTACACGTCTGGTGTCATCACGTCGGCCACCCTCCTAGCAGCGAGCATCATCATAGTCACGACGGCGGGGCGCGCCCTCCTGGCGACGACCACCATCATATTCACGGAGGCGAGGTGGGTGACCATCATAGTCACGATGACGCCATCCCTCATCACGCCGTCCATCGCGTTGGGTAGAATAACCACGGTCACCACGATCAAAATCGCGGCGAGCACCATGGTCATCATCTCGGCGACCACTCTCTGAGCGGCCACGGTCATCATCACGGCAAGGCATGCCCTCCTGGCAATGGTCACAACGAGCTAGGTTGGCCGATAAGGAGAAGCCACCATCTTGACCCGTAGAGGGGCAAGCATAGTCTGGCGCATGTCGTGATCGCAGCGTTGGCCATAAAGATCATCAAGAGTTGTGGTTGGGTTTGCTTTAACAGCAGCAACCATCGAGTCATATGTGTCATCAAGCCCATTGAGAATGTACACAATGAGTTCATCTTCCTCCACCACCTTTCTAAGTGCAGCAAGTTCTGAGGAAAAATTCTTCATCTCCGCAAAGAATTGAGCTGCCGTGATGTCGTTTTTCTTGGTACCATTGAGTGCTGCTCTCAAGTGCGAGATCCTGGACTTGGACTGAGAGGAGAACATCTCACTGCCCAAACTTCAGTGGCAGTCCGTAGACCCACCACATGGGCTATGATCTCAGGCGAGAGGGAGTTGACGATGTACCCAGCACATTCTGATCACGAGTGACCCAGTTAGCATAGGCTGGGTTTGGAGTCATGGTTTTTCCCCATCTTCTCCGAGTTTTCTTCCTCTAGAAACTTGGGAGGCACTGCTTCGGTGCCGTCGAGGAGGCCAAACGCCTGTGCCCCGCGCAGGACAGGAAAGACCACGGTCTGCCAAAACAAGAAATTGGTCTGGATCAGCTTCTGCATGGGAGGCGAGCCCAACGCGGTACCAAGGGCAGCAGCACAGGGTGTGGATGACGTCATGGTCGTTGTTGTAGGGCGGCGGCCCAGATAAGATCAATCAGCGGCGACAAGATCGTCTATTTTGGCGGCGGGGATCGATCTTAGAGAGACACGACGGCGACAGCGGACGGCTAGGGTTGTGGTTTTGATTATTGCAGCGGCCGGATTGAAGATCAGCGGCGGCAGAAACAATTTTGTGGCTTTCTTGTGGTTGTGTCGGCGGCGGCAAGGTCAATGACCGGCGGCGGCGAGGTTGTGAGACGAGCGGCAGCTAGGGTTGGGAAAAGGCGGCTCTGATACCATATCGAAGTAGGCGGAAACGGTAGCCCTCTCGGGGTCCTTGCCGCGTGATTATATATGGTAGGAAAAGCCCCATACCGTGGCATATACAATGTTGTACCATATAGGGTGGTGTACTACACCATACCTATACCGTAGAGTACATGTAGTTTAACACATATGACACTCCTATCGGAGAAAACGAATACACACATACAAACGGAAGATGCTACATACTTTTGCACCTTCATTTATTCGTACAGCCCAGTAGTAGGGTGACTCCAGCATCAGGTTTACATAATTTTATTGGACGATCCACTCAACTTCTTGTCTTACAACACTGCTCCAAGTAACAACCACGAACACATATGCATTATCATACAACTTGTCAAAGAGACGGAAATAGGCAATCCTCCATGATTTCTTGAATAACAGAGCGCAAAACACGATCCACAGGCCAACAAGAAATCCAGACCCAAGTCCAAAGTAAAAGAACAACACTGGCTCAGAGACATTCTCCACTCTTTGATGATCCTCATGCTTGGGTGTATTATGTCCTGAGCAATTCCTTTCAAGAGGAGGGCCGCAAAGACCAATGTTCATGGTGTATATGGACGGGTTCTCCGTGTACAGGGTATCAAGTTGACTTCCATGCGGTATTCTTCCTTCGAGATTGTTATATGACAAGTCTAAGGAGCTTAAATATGTCAAATTTGCCAAGCTTGATGGGATTTCGCCAGAAAGGTTGTTCCTTGAGAGGTCGAGTGATTCAATCGATTTCATAGCCCCAATCTTTGCAGGAATTTTTCCACTCAAATGGTTACATGATAAGTTTAAATTCAACAATCCAGTAAGAGAAGTTACCTCTTCTGGAATTCCGCCAACTAATTGGTTGAGTGACAGGTCAAGGCTAACCACATCAAAAACTCCAGATCCATACTTAAGTTCTTGACGCTTCATCACAACAGGCCAAACCTCTCTAAGTTTACCCACCATGTTACTGTACCACATAGACATGTCAAGCCCTGGTCTCTTTGGATGTTTTTGGGCCATTGATAATAAATTTGACAAAGACCAAGGTATAACACCAGACATAGCATTTCCTGATAAACTCAGTTGACGAAGCCTCTTAAGATTTGTGATAGTCACCGGAATATCTCCAGAAAAGAAGTTGTGACTTAGCTGGAGAAAGCGCAAATATACCAAGTCGCCAATCCACAGTGGCAATGTTCCGTAGAAATTATTTCTTGAAAGATCCATGAAAGCCAAACTCGAGTAGTTCTGAAGTGTTGATGGGAAATTGCCATTAAAAAGATTGTTACTCAAGTGGAGGAAAACCAATTTAGGCTTTTGAGAACACTGGGGAAGTTCTCCCTCTAGAAAGTTGTTTGATAAATCCAAGACGAGAAGGTTTCTCAACTTGCAAATAGATTCGGGAATATGACCAGTGAAGTAATTAAAGGAGAAAGTCAATTCTATTAATCCGTGGGCTCCAAAATCTAATGGTAAAGGCCCTGAGAGAGAATTATTGGAGAAATCAATGTGTTCTAAGTTCTTTAGAGTAAGAAGGTGGTCCTTCGTGACCACACCATCCATTTTGTTGTTACTGATGTCGAGTTCGACCAGATTACTAGGAAGACTTACATTAAATGGGACGTGTCCGGTTAGATGGTTGTTTGAAAGATGAAGATGTGTCAAACTAGTGCAATTCCCCAGCCATTGTGGTATAGGTCCAGTAAGATGGTTGTCGGAAAGCTGAAGCTCTAGTAATCTAGGGCAATTCGCTATCCCTTGCGGTATAGGCCAAATTAGATTGTTGGTGGAAAGATCAACATGCTCCAAACGAGTGGAATTCAATGGCGGTATATGTCCATTAATATTATTGCTAGAAAGGTCAAGTACTGATAATTTCTCTATCCATAGTGGTATAGGTCTAGTAAGATGGTTATTGGATAGTGAAAGATGCTCCAAAATATTGCAATTCCCTAGTTCTGGCGGTATAGGTCCAGCAAGATTGTTATTGGATAGAGAAATACCATTCAAACTAGTGCAATTCCCTAGTTCTGGCGGTATAGGTCCAGCAAGATTGTTATTGGATAGAGAAATATACTCCAAACTAGTGCAATTCCCTAGTTCTGGCGGTATAGGTCCAGCAAGATTGTTATTGGATAGAGAAATAGACTCCAAACTAGTGCAATTCCCTAGTTCTGGCGGTATAGGTCCAGTGAGATGGTTGTGAGAAAGGTCAAGGTACTCTAAATAAGACAAATTGCCTATGCTTAGCGGTATTGGTCCTGTAATGCTATTGTAAGAAATGTCAAGGCTAATTAAGCTTGTTAACTGGCCCAATCCATCTGGCATTATTCCATCCATATTGTTGTTCCTCAAACTCAATAATTTCAATCTATTGGATCGACATCGTGGCAGTCTCTCTAGAAACGTTGTAATGTTTCCATAGGAGAAACTTCTGTCGAGCCACAGTTCTTCCAAATCACATAGATTCCTCAAGTCTACTGTCATTGTAGCCGTGTTACATGTTGTGGTAGTATCTGGGTAAAAGTAATCCGGATAGCAGCTAAAATCTAGCACTTGGAGGGACGTCATATTTCCTAGTGCATTAGGAAATGGACCCGACATACGGGTTTCCCTGATGTCTAGGTATGTGAGGCTTGTTAAGTTCCAGAACCAAGCGGATGCAATTGGATGCTCAAAGTAGTTGAAAGAAAGATCAAGGTGTTGAAGGTTTGTGAGGTTTATGTGTGTGAGGATTCGGTTTGCACTTGAGATAGAGCACCCTGAAAGTCCGAGGTACTCCAAAGATGGAAGCATATTCACCACAAGAGGCCAATCAGCAGCGATTGAACTGAGATTAGTTCCACTCATGTCAAGGTACACCAACAGGGGTAGACGGGTTAACCATAAGATGTCTGTTGAGTGGATGTTGAAATTATAACGGAGGTCAAGATATTCCAGCTTGGAAAGGTTCCCAAGCTGCCGAGGCACCGTACCAGTGAAATTCATCAAAGACAGATCGAGATGCCTCAAGTTCTTGAAGGCACCCAAGAACCCAGGAATACCACCATTAGGCCCAAGCAGATCCGAATTGTTGAGATTGAGGTATTCAAGATACTCCAGAGAAAGCAAGGAAGGACTTATCTGGCCAACCAAACTATATGTGTTGCCAAGGTCAAGCCGGATGACATGGCCCGTTGCGTTGCTGCAGGCGACCCCTACCCACTGGCAGCAATTTTGGCGCCCTTGTTTCCACGAGCTGAGGTAACCGTACGGGTCAAGAGTGATGCCTTGCTTGAAGGCCAGCAAGGCATCCCTCTCGCGCCCTATGCAGCTCCCACCGGCCGCAGCATGGGCCGGTTCGTGCTGCCGTGCGTCGGTGACGAGGAAGAAGCTGCTCCAGGTCGCTGCTGATGTTGCCATAAGGAGCAAGACGAACACGCTGGCAGGCAAGTGATGCATGCTGGACATGGTGGTGGTGGAGGAGGATATGCTTATCTGGTGCAACGCAATGTGCAATGGTGCGTGCTCTTATAATAGCCTGGACACCTAGATAGAGCCAAGTGTGGCAGATTTTTCCATGGCAGCAGAAACCGTTCATTCCATGGCGCCAGTTTTTTCTTTTCTTTGAGCTTATCCTTGCATTCCAGATGCCTGGATGGCAGCGAGCTAGGCGTCATATATCGCCGGTCAAGAACGAAGTCGTCCTTCCATGGACCGATTTGTGGAGCATATGGATGCAACGACTGCCGGTCTGATCACGGCGGAATTACCAGGCACCGCACACCCTTGGCCCATATAGCGGGTGTTTATCTAGTTCGCTTTTCTATTTGATTTTTCGATTTTTTTTCATGGTAGTTTTCTTTTTTCTTTTTATGTTTTCCTTTCCTACTTCATTCTTTTTATTCTTTGTTCATATTCAAAATTAAAAATTTGCACAGATTTAGAAAATATTTAAATCTAAAAATGTCTAAATTCCAAAAATGTTTAAAATAAAAAATATTTAAAATGATCAGATTTAAAATAATCAAAACACACAAAAACTAGAAAAGTAACAACAAAAAAGAAATAAAAAAAGTAAAACGAAAAACAAAGAAAAGAATAAACGAAAAAGAAGCATTGGGTCGGCCCAACACACCTGCATTGGGTTGTGTGGTGTCTGGTAGCCTCCCGTGATCACTAGGTAGGCACATCCAGAATTTATACACGCGCTTAGCTACATTATGTATATCTAACCATCTCGATCATTGTTCATAATAATATCAAGTGCAAAGGTGGAGGAACCAACTGACTGATCATCTAAGAACACTTGTCATTCTTTCTAATAAATAAACATGTCCATAGTCACTCTTTGAGATCGAATTGCATCTTGTTGCTTTACTTTTCTCTTGCGCTTTTGGGTACTGAATTGATTTTCGAATGATGACTCTAATCTTGATTCTTGAAAGAATAGGTGCAAAAAAGATGAATAAAAATAAAACTAAACATACACGGCATCATCAATATATTCAACTATTAGGGAGATATTATAACAAAGTCATCTAGAAGGCCTCTAATGAACTGGCAGTTTTTAGTCATCGGATCATACTTACAAAATAGTTTTAATCGTTGGATTTCCATTATCCCACACTAGGCCAAATGTCCCTAGGGGATGCTACTCTGGAATTACCTGGCAGTTTTTAGATATTGGATCATACTTACGGGATAGTTTTAATTGTTGGATTTCCATTAGTTCTTGCACTAGGGAAAATATCCCTAGGGGACATTACTCTGGAATGACCTGGCAGTTTTTAGCCATCGGATCATACTTACAGGATAGTTCTAAAGGTTGGATTTCCAGCACTAGGCCAAATGTCCTTAGAGGACGCTAATCTGGATCTCAAATCGGCGTGTTGTGGTTAACTTGGACAAAAAAAGCCCCATTAAACCCCAGCTGTGCGAAAAAACAAACGAGAAAAGGGAGGCCGATAACATATCCTATCTCTCACCACCTGGGCGAACCATGGGTTCGTGCACTGCTGCCACAACCCCAACCCCACTGCCACCAACTCCTGTTGATTATGACTGAGCCGAATCATCCTCGCCGCCTTCTTTCACCCTGCTACGACCCTTCGGACAACACATCGCTCACCGTACCAAGGACCGGGGTCGACTTGCATTTCCATGCCAGGTTGTTGTAGGTTGCATTGCACATGGCAATGCCCACGATGGCTACGACGTGCACGGGCACGTTGTTCGAAAGGGTGGCCTCGTGCGCCTTGACCTCTTCTGCCTACGGGAATGTCCTTATTGGAGATATGCCCTAGAGGCCAGTAATAAAGATGTTCTTATTTTTACTAGGCTTCTCTCTATGCCTCCGGGGCATGGCTAGCAGACGAAAGGCCAAACGATTCTTCGGTATTAAAAAATAGCATAGACGAAAGCCGGTTAAAGAAAAAATTGGACAAACGGTCCACAAGAATGACAGGGCCGTGCAACACGCACATAAGGACAAGGGGGACCATTACTTACAAATTAGTAGTACCTCAAGCAAGCAGCATGGCATTCCGCTTTACATCGGCTTTACAAAGGGGCATTTCGTAGCACCGATCTCAAACCAGTTGAACATACTGATTTCATGAAAGACAGTGCTTGCATCGAGGGAGCTGCAGTACAACATCTCATGTCTCTACTGCTAAGGCTATATCTCGGAGACAGATAACACATTCTTCTACCATCTTGGATGCTTTGTCCAACAGTATCTTGCTGCAGTCTCTCCTTATCACCGCCGTGTTCATGACGAACCGTTGCTCCACTTCTAAGCCGAAGGTAAACACGCATCTGCCGCCATATAGCAAAGCTCGTCTCTTCGCTTCCAAAACGATCTTTGTACTGAAAATTTCAGGGATTACAGTATCCAACTTTAGCTCAGTCAAGCACAAGTTGGCTGCTTGGCACATCTGTCGAATCCAGGAACGCATAAATCAACGACATCCACGCACCTTGCACAAACTAGAACAGTCGAGGACGTCGAAACTTCTTTCGTACCCTAAATCCGGATACTTGTCGATGTCGCTTGGCAGTCATGGCCTCTGGAGCTCGAACGGAGTAATGGCATCGAAGCTAACAGTCAACCGAAGATAGATCACCGACTATAGCTCCACACACACGCAGAATGAGGTAGTGACCAACGACACCGTACACCGCTAAAATGATTTGACATCTTCTTCGAGAGCGCGCTCTATTGAACGCACGACCCACATCACCGCTATTGATTCCCAAAGAAAGCACAGACCCATAAAGCAAAGAAGAAAAATATGTAAAGATTTTGTGGAGGTGCAGAATGTGAAAGCAGAAATGCACCAGGGTATTATTGATGGAGTAAGCTTGCAGGCGTTTGTGTGTCGTGTAGACGACACTACCATATAGCTTAGTCTGCTTCAGCCCTATTTCAGCATGTTTACGTACAACAGCAACCATACCAGGGATAGTGCAGATCTATGCATGTGCTTCTTTCATCATGAGACAATGGTGTCCATACCACCTGCCCTTCCCATTTGCTAATTTAGCATCGTAGCTGAAGAGGGATACTATAACCAGGTAAGGATCGTCCGCGGAGACCCCACTTGACAAAAAATTGGGGACAAAAATTGTTTGTCAGTGTTGGGCTAGCAAACAATTCTAGGTTCAATAGCCAGCTAGCAGTTATAGTTAGTGCGAATAGAAAAGGGAAGAGTAGCTCACCCGCATGTAGCCAGAACTTCTTCTTCCTTGATAGTGGGATATGCCATCCTCCGTGCTGCTTAGCTCGTCGGCGGCAGGGGAGGTATAGAGCCTCGCAACGGCGGGCACATCATGCGGCATTGGAGCTCGGGATCAGCGAGTGGGCGCAGCAACTTGGCGCCAGAAGTCAAATGTCCGAAGGGATCATTCTGGTTGGAGGGTGGATTTCGACGACGCCGGTGCTAGGGTTCATTCGAAAGGAGGGAGTGGATTTGTGAATTTGATCAACGCACCAAGACCCTTAGTTCATTGTTTTTCCTACGAGGTTGACACGTTGGCGTTCGCGTCACGGACAGATTACTGACATGAGGGTCCCGACCGTCTATTTCACGGGGCAGTTTGACAGAATGTTTGAATTTGGTAGGGGTGAGATGAGTTTTCCTCAAAATGGCCCCTCTTAGTAGTTGGCAGACCAACTTTGCGAGACGCGGAAATTATAGGCAACTTGGGCCCCACTAAGCACTTGTCCGACAACTTGCGGGCCGCAAACCAACAAGCCTGGGTATAGCAGGGGATAGAACGTGCCACGGGGGTCCCAAACTTGATTTTCCTTATATCTTTGGCCTAAACAAACCTAAACCAATGAAAATGTATATTGGTGGAACCTCATGTGGAGAAAGCTAAGGGCAGACCTCCCGGGCCCACACAAGGGTGTTTTCAACCCCCCGGAGCCCTGGAGTGTTGGAAATATGGCCTAGAGACAAATAGTAGTAAGGACTATTATCATATTTCATACAGTTTATGATTAAGTTTTATATCATGCTATAACTGTATTGAGTGGAAACAACAATACACGTGTGATATACAAACAACCAGGGGTTCCCAGTGAAACTCTAGTCACTAGTTCATTGGTCAACAGATGATCATGTTTCCTGATCATGTGGCATTTATGCCAGTTGGAAATGGAGTCATCTCATTCCGAGAATGAGATGATGAACCAATACCCAACCTAAACATCGTGACCCGATCATGTCACGAAGTTCAAGTTATGATGATTAGAAATGGATCCTCGTAGACTATTCCTTAGACCGTGAGGCTATACCAATCACTGTCTTCCGAGAGTGCTTAGATAGCATCAAACGCCACTCGGTAATACAGTGGTTATAAAGGTGTGTTCAGGTACTCGGAGGAAACCGTAGAGGCAATGTATATCAAGAGCGGGATTTGTCCTTCCATGTGACGGGAAGATACTCAAGGGCCCACTCGGAGAAGTTATATCCAATAGCTGCACAGCATGTGATTTGATCACGGGGATATCACTTGTCGGAACGAGTCAAGTAGCGTTGTTCGGTAACGAGATTGAACGCGACATGGCGATGTCATTGATCAGATCTCGGGCAATGCAAGTATCGAGTGACAAAGGGAATAAGACATGACTGTCCCGGTTCAAACGATGAAAGATCTTCGTGGAACGCATAGGGGTCACATGGCCATCCAGGTCCATCTATCGATCATTGGTGCGGGAGTGTCCCGACCATGTCTGGAGTGTTCCCAAACCGTGGGGTATCACGCTTAAGGGCTTGATGATGCTTAGAGAGTTTTTATAGGATCGGTAGAATCACCAAAGAAGAGTAGGAAGAAAATCGGAAGGGTTTCGGTAAGTCCGAAGGATGTCCGGAGTGGAGGTGGAAGGTGTTCCATAGCCACGGAGATTAAATAATGTGTGAATGAATGTTAAATGTTGATTTAATCATTTATTCATAATTATTTAATAAAGAGAAAATCAATTAAAATGGTCAAGCTTAATGGGCCAATTTCCGGAGGAAGGGGGCCCATTAGGGGAAAGGAGAGAGGGAGAAGGGGCAAGGGGGCTGGCTGGCTGGGCCTAGCCCCCTGCGCGGGGCCCATTAGGGTGGCCGGAGGCCACCCCTCCCCCCTCCTCTCATTTAGTCCCACCCCGGGACTTTGAGGGAGGTAGTACCTCCCATCCCCCTATATATAGTGGGGGTATTTGGCCAAATTAAATACACCAATAATCAATAAAGGTCTTCTCACTTTTGGGAGGACCTCCAGTTGATATTTTCTCTCTCCCCCTCTCTCTCATGACCGTGGTCCCAAGTCTGGAATGCGCGAACGAGAGACATCTTCACCGCGTAGCGCCGTCGCGCTGCGGGATTCGGATCCGGGAGCTCTACTTCCGCAACTGCAGCTGGATCAGGGAAGCGGGAGTCATCGTCAGGCACCGGGCGTGTGTTACTCCCCGCGAGGTGTCGCACTTGAGGCACTCAAGTCGTTGGAGCCAAGGGAGCGCAAGGACTTCATCACGACCTTGAGGTCGGCTTCGCCTCGTCTACATCAACCACGCTCTCCTGAGCGTTGACAACGCTTTTCGATCTTCAAGGGTAAGTTCAGGAAAAGCCTCTCCCGTTACTGTATTACTAATAGATAGGTCCTGGTAGCTTCAGGGGTTCAAGAGCGTAGAGTAAAATTTATTGTTTTTATACGCGGAACCCCTTCATGGAGACCCACCAAAACTTGCATGTGGAAATAGGAAACTTGCATGTGGACCTAGAATATATGTGAAAGTGTTGTGAAAGGCCCATAGATGGAATACATAGCTCCCCGGTGTGACCTTCTTCACATTAGGGCGATAACACTTAACAGATTCCTGAAACTCTAGGTGGGAATGTTGCTCTCAAAAAAACTCTAGGTGGAAGTGTCTCGATGCGGGTATACCGGGGATAGAATGTGCCACAGGGTCGCAAACTTGGTTTTCCTTATATCTTTGGCCTAAACAAACCTAAACCAATGAAAATGTATATTGGTGGAACCTCGTGTGGAGAAAGCTAGGGGCAGACCTCCTGGGCCCACACACGGGTGCTTTCGACCCCCGGAGCCCTGGAAACCCACCAAAATTTGCATGTGGAACTAGAAAACTTGCATGTCGACCTAGGATATGTGTGAAAGTGTTGTGGAAGACCCATAGATGGAATACATAGCTCCACAGTGTGTCTTTCACATTAGGGCGATAACACTTAGCAGATTCCTAGAACTCTAGGTGAAAATATCCCGCTGCGAGTATAGTGGGGCTAGAATGTGCCACATGGTTTCAAACTTGGTTTTCCTTGTATCTATGGCCTAAAAAAACCTAAACCAATGAAAAAGTATATTGGTGGAATCTCGTGCGGAGAAAACTATGAGTAGACCTCCCGGTTCCACACACGGGTGTTTTCACCAGAGAATAACCACGGGAGCCCCGGAATCCAAAAGAGTTTTGATGTGGACGTAGGATATGTTTGAAAAGTGTCCATAGATACAATATAGGTGATAGTAGAGATAAAATATGTGCTAAAAGAAAATGGTGGCAAAACAAGTAAATTTTAGACGAAGAAAATTGTCGTGTACATGCCCACGGCAAAGTCTTTGCCGTGTGTGGCTCACGGTGAAGAATTTTCCCACGTGGATGAATTCGGGCGGGACAATTTCATGCGTTATAAAAATAAATGGTGAAAAAATTTGCGTGTGTAAAATAAATCTGTTAATTCAAATATTTGACGTGCCTGACGGCGAGGCACACGGCAAAGCCCTGTCGTCACCACGACTACGCCGAAGTGGTGGGCCCTACGTGACTGTGCCATGTATTTTCTCTGCCGAGGGCCGAATCTTGTCTTTGCCATGATTTATTTCTTTGCGAGTGTCTTTTCTAGGATTTGCCGTGCTCCTTTTCTTTGTCGTGAGGCCTGGGTGACTTTACCATGCATTCGTTCTTTACCGTGCACTTCGCAATGGCCTTTCATGGCAAAGGGTTGTTTGCCGTGCGTGGGCGCACGACAACGCCTCCGTGCACGGCAGCGACGTTTTTCCGGTAGTGAGCCAGACAAATGTCGTTGCCAAACTCTGACACACCCTCACGAAATCTGTGCTCACGATCAGCATGGCTAGAACATAATGGTTTTGGGGCTTTATAAAAGTTGCAGAATAATTTTGATCTCATTTATTTGTACCGAATAAATGAAAACGCCATGAAGCTCGTTAATCTATCCTAACCTATCAAACATCGGAAAGTCGTGCTGAAAGTACTGAAAGTGTAAACTGAGACTACTGCTAAGGACGAGTGCCCACTACCAATATAATCAGGTGATAGCCAGCTGGTAGTTAATTACTACTCCCCAAAGATCGCGGCAACCAGATCGTACATTGATCATCACATAGAGAGCGGAGTCAAACTCCGCCGGCACGCCGGTGGCGCTTCCCGTTCCTGCGCGACCTCGCCTGGCCCGAGGGGAGGTACATGGCCGCCTCCGCGCCCACCCTGCACTCCGGCAACGGCGCCGGGTAGCGCGCGCGGTCGTAGCAGTACCCGTACGTCAGGTGCCTCGCCCGGACTCTCTCCATGGCCGCCCTCTGCGCAGGCGACACCATCATCGTCTCGCGGGGGCGGGCATCGTGGTCCGCCGCCGGCTGGAGCATGAGGTCGGTGAATTGCGCGACGTAGGGCGCGTAGCTGTAGTCCACCTTGTACCGGCCGCCGGAGGTGGCCCAGCTGGAGCCGTCCCAGATGGTGGCGTACACGGACATGGGCTTGGACGGGAACTGCGCCCCCATCAGCTCGTTCCGCACCACCTCCCTGATCGGCGTCGCGTCGATGTAGAACCTGATGCAGCAGAGCTGGATCGATCAGTGCTCCACACGATCAACACGATCGATCAAATAGTAGGAAGAATAGGGGAAGGAATTCTTTCTTACACGATGGTGTTGTTGGTCCAGAGGATGGCGTAGCGGTGGAAGTCCTGAGTGGGGTCGAACCAGAGGCGGCCGTACCTCTCCTCCCGGCCGAGTGCCGTGCTGCCGTCGCCGTAGACGTTGGTCTGCACCCGCCACCCCTTCCCCTTGACGTTCCCCAGGAACTCGAAGTCCAGCTCGTCGTGCGTCTTCTCGTACACACCACCGTTCGACATCTACATACCACCAGAGCCCAAGTTTTATTGTGTGTGCCACCGTAGACTCAACTGAAGAGATAGAGATAGTTACGTACATAGAAGGCGACGACGACGCCGGCGGTGTAGTCGGCCGAGGGCAGCTTGATGCTGGCGCTGAAAAGGCCGTGGAGGTACGCGCGCTGCGACGCGAACCCTGAACCCGTTCTCTCGTCGAGGGAGATGTGAACCCGCTTACCGTCGCCGTGGAGCCTGAGGTTGGATTCCCCGAACAGCTGCGTGTAGCCCTCCCCGAAGGTCAGCGCCGCCTGCGCCGCTGCCGGCCGGGAGATCAGGATCTCATCGGCGGCCGCGAGGCAGGAGGACGACATCAGGATGACAAAGAGGAAACGACGACACGCCATTGGTACTGCTTGCTTCCCCTTCTGTTCCTCTGCTCTCTCTTGGATATGCGAATGTCTGGCGGGGATTGGGAAGGAAGAAGATACGTAGCTATTTATATGCGAACGGCGGCGGCTTCATCGGGATCACGATACTACGTGGCATTATTCATTTTTACGCGTCCAGATCAGATCTGATCATAATTATCGTCATCACTCAAAATACGCGCGGCGCTCAGAATGTGCACAAAAATTACGCGTCCAGAAGATCACAGCTAGCGTATCGTCGTCATCACAGCGTATGATGTGGGCATATACTATCCGTTTATGTTTTTTCTTGCTATTATCCAAGACTTTTTTTACTTTTTTTTCGAAAATGCACCACCAATCTATTAAAAACCATAACAACAGCACAAAGAGACCCTAAAGTAATAAAAACTATAAATAGTTTCTTGGACCATCTAGCGACACTAGCACGAGCCCAAGCTGGAACTGGAACTATTATACGAACAATTTTTATGCTTGCCATTAGGTTTATATATGTGGCGGCTTGGCAAACTCATATATCTCCATGTCATGCTGGAATATACGATTGCTGCTAATTCTCTTGCTATTATCACAGCCTATGATCACGATATGCTTGTTGCCACTCTATTCGCTCATATTCGGACTCGCAATAGAATTTAGGGTTTTGATACAATCATGGCGTCGCGCCATACAAGAAGTGCGATATCAATAGGAAGAAGGGAACGGCCCAATCTGGGATTCAGCTTTAGTTACAGTATGTTGAACAACAATGGTCAGCATCTGATGCATCCCGTCCTACGGACGTCACTACATCTACATCACCAAGTCCCCCAAGTGGACCCATGACTAGCGCTCGAGCCAAGTAACTACAAGCCAAGGTCAATTTGCTCCTACCTTCATGTGATTTCGATACTCCCTTGAATGGATTGCTACTTCATGCAACTACATTGTGCATTCTCAGCTATGAAGCCCCCACGGATGAAGTACAAGGAGCTGAACAAGAAGAAGATGCTGCTGAAGATGAAGCACCAGAGTCTCCGGCCGTGAAGCTCGGAGTCTCCTGCCTGGACTCCGGACCAGTCTTCGAACCCCCACCAGGAGCATTCAGTACACCCCCACGGAGTCTTCACCAGAGAGCATCGCCACCCCCGGAGGTTTCGCATACCCCGGAGTCTCCGGCCTTCGACCTCGGAGTCTCTACTCCCAGGACTCCGGCCACGACTCCGGACCCCTCGCTGGAACTCTCCGTATGTCACCCCGGAGTCCATCCCGGAGTCTGAGCTCCACCCCGGAGTCTCCGACCCCCTGACACCAGAGTTTTGGTGTAAGTGAACCGGGCATGTGAAAGCATTTTGGGCCTTCAGCCCATGTAACCCCAAATCCATCCAGACTTTACCCTTTATTGCCTAAACTACCCTTGAACTAGTGGATGGCCTATATATAGTCCCCACTTCTATTGTAAACCCTAGGCTTGATATTTGGAATTAGTGGACACCCTTTGTGGATCCATCTAGTTCTTGCCTAATGCTCCTTTGATAGAGGAGCACCCAAATATCACAAACCTCGTTGGAGTTTGCATCGTGCCTCCCTCGGTGTACAAGGCCTTGGCATCAGAGTCCGTTTGCCAATACGTCAAGATCTCACCGAGACTCCCCACTCATCGTGTCGGTCAGAGAGAGAGATCCTCGCCCGACGCCGATCCTAGGGATTGTGCCGGACCGGTCGCCGTCGGCGTGAGCTATTGGCTTGTATCATGTCTTTCTGTGAGTGTGTTCATCATGTTCTTCGTGCGTGAGTTCGTCGTGTTCATCCTTCCTCTCCTTCCCCCGCACTTCCCCCCTCGATTTGAAAGGGATTCGTGAAAGATCAGGCCACCCACGAGGTTAGCCCTCAACATATTGGTATCAAGAGCTTCATTTCTCACGAATTCCCCCACAAATTTTTCTTCTATCCACCAAAAATTCGAAAATCCCCAAAAAAGAGCCCCCAATTTGTCTTTGGATCGATCTCTTGATTTGGAGTGTTATTTGTGGTTTTGATCCAACAAATTCTTGTCTTTGGTGTTGGTCCAACTTTACCCTGAGTTTCCCATCCCAATTTGTCAAATTTTTCACGGATTTGAGGCCCCAAGGCGTGGAATTCCGCTCAAGAACCAGAATTGTTCGGGCAAAATCCCCAACCCCAGAGTCTCCGGCTCCAGACGGCCAATTTTGACAGTTCTGCCTCTTATTCGTTTTGGCTAATTTTTCTCCTTGTTGTTTGTGTTCCGTGTGCGTGTCGTCAACTAACAACAAGCTTCTGCATCAACTACTTCCGCGCTCATCGACACCATGGCCCACGAACATCATCCTGCACCACCGACGCCAAGTTCATCATCACCAACAAAGGTATAACTTGTGTCACCTTGTTAACCCCTATCTTCCTTCGTGTGTATCTATCCCACGAGAGTGGCTCATCTTGTGTTTGCTTGAGAATTGTGCATTTGTCCTTGGATAGTGGGAGTGCAAAAGCAATAGAAAGAGTGACTTGGTAGCATCAAGGGAGAGCAAAAAAAGAAAAGATACAAAGAAAAAGAAAAATAGTCTCCCATAGCATAAGCAAGAGAGAAAGAAGAGCGCTCAAGGCAAGTGCACAAATCCGTTGCTCATTTTTTCCCTCTTTGCAAACGATTCACCGTCTCTCTTTGCATTGGCACGACACCGAGCATAGTCTTTGTTAGGACATTTTGTTTGCTAATTTTTATAGTTGTGTCAATCCCAATAATCTCCACGTGTGTGTATATAGTCGTAGGTTCCCGTCACCCCTTTTGAGTTGTTGACCTTTGCCTTTGAGTTGAGTTTTGTTTGGATTTTACCCACTTTTGACTATTCCTTTTATTTTGGTTGGTTCTTTGGCATTCCACAATCCTAACCTACCACCAATAAGCTTTTGATAGTCTTAGTTCTTTCTTTAGTGTGAGGTTTCTTAGTGATTTCACTTTGCAAGCTAATAGTTCTCTCTTGTGGCTTCTACTTTAGTGTAATCCCCAAGGTGAGGTAAAAGGCTAACACCCACCATATTACACTTCCATATACAATCCTTGTATGTTTTGTATAATGGATAGGCACGGTGAGTCGAGCCAACCACCACCCCAAGAAGAAGAAGGCCCGTACATGATGCGAGCAAGCCACTACATCATCCGACATGAGTTCTGCGAACGATGCGAGGCTCTTGAGACGCGACACGATGAACAATTCGGCGAGACGCAAGCCGAGTTCAAGAACATCGACAACCGCTTCGATGGCCTCAAACGACAAATGCATGCGATGCATCACAACTTTGGCCATCAAAATGAAGTGCTCCAACGCTCCGTCGCCGAAACAAATGACAAGCTTCGACTCCTCATCAACGAAATGGCAAGACCGCGTTCACGCGCATCAAGCTCGTCATGTCATCGTTCTCCTCTTCACCAAGATCCTCATCCAAGTGCTCCAAGACACAATGACGCCCCCGTGGTTGAAGATGGAAGCTCTTCAAACTATGTACCTTCCCCATGGCATGCCGCAACATCAAGCTATGATGGTGATTTTTTCCTCAAAGCCACAACCGAGGCAAGAAGGACACCGTAATCACGCAACGGTACTAGTGATCCAACAAGCACAACCACAAGTGGACCCTCAAGCACAACCTCAAGTCCGCCACCATCGCCCACGACACATACTTGACACAATAAGTGATGACTCCAACTTGGAGAACCAACCTCGTCATCGACATGAAGTTCTTCAAGACCCTCACCTTCGTCATCGCCATCATGAACTTCAACAACACCACCATGGTCACCATGACGAGCCTCCTCCACCACATCAAGACATGGAACGACAAGTGGTTCATATTGAGCGATGTCCACCACGTCATGAGGCTTAAGACCATGATCTTCATTGTGAGGCCCAAGTGCTTAACCCGCATCATCAACCGAGGAACGAGCCTCCTCCTAGTCAACAACCACATCAAGAGGCTCCACCTCCTCAACACCCTCGTGAGTGCCCCCCTCCCCCCTCGTCAACAACCGCGCCAAGAGCAAGAACAAGTTCCGCCACCTCCAAATGCGGCTCCCCAACTGCAAGCTCCTCAACAAGGTCACCAAGCTCGTCGCAATGATTGCATGGTTGATGAAGTCCGTCACCACCAAGGCAACAATCGCTATCATGACCGCAATGATGAAGAAACCTTTGGCAAGCTCAAGTTCATGATGCCTAAGTTCACCGGGTCCAACGATCCTTGACATATTCAGAAAGCGATAGCAAAACAAACTAAACAATGTGGTTAGAAGCTATGCTTATTATTTGGGTATGTCCATCACATCAGTCTCCTAATGTTGTGATCTCCTTATCAAGTGGCAATCATGTCCATCGTTGGGAAACCTTAACCATCGCTTGAGTAACGAACTAGTAGGGAGAGGCTTACTATGGACTCTGTGTTGTTTCTTATCCACACATGTATTTAGTTTCCAATATATACAATTATAGCATGGAAATTGATACCTTCGGTCTGGATTACGGATGCACTATAATATTTTTTTCCTACAAGAACTTAGTTTAATCGAACCTTGGGAAACAATTGCGGTAGGTTGAGGAGTGTCTGCAAGACTTGTTAGTTTGCTTTAGTCTTCGTTTACCAAACCTTTCCAGTTTTCTTTTGTTAACGAGGTTGTATCAATGGATGGAGATAGGCCAGGGTTGAGGTTTCACCTGCAGCTATGCATACATATAGGATAATGATAATAATAAGCACATTCATGTGTAAATGATCTAATATAGATAGGAATTGTGGGTAGCGCATCCATAAATACTAAAGCCCATGTGAGCCACAAGCATAGTATAAAGTCTCTTGGTCCAACCGTTATACTACGAAGAACCGGGTTATGAACAATTATTAAGTAGAATATAGACCAAAGCATTAAGTTCTATGATGTTGTTATTATTCCCAAATGGATCACTAAATGACTATTGTACTCCCCTTGTTGTCACTAGGTTTCACGCATAGGAGCGATTTACCACACATCTCACCTCAAACCATGATCATCCTTGGGGTATTGGGTACCTGACAAGTCCTAAGATTGAGGTAAGAGACAATGGTAGAAATACAAATTTTGTATGAAATCACCACACAATATTCCCATATAATTAGATGCACATAATTGCTGTGAGGCTATTCCGCAACCCACTGCCCATGGGGACTACTCACTCATAATAAGATCAAGGATAGAAAACATTGTAGAATTACTTAGATCAATACCAAACATCCTTACAAAGTTGCCAACCGCGAGGAGATCTTCAGTACAAGGTATGGCTATGGCTATGGCTATGGATGGAGATGTAGATGCTGAACTATGGTGGTGGTGATGTGGTGGATCTTCCTGGGTGTGTTCCAGATGCAATATAAGAATGACGGCTCTCTTTGTGGCGGCTGGGAGTCTCCAAATATATAGGGCCCTTCACAAGCATTGCTTGGTTTGACCTGGCGAAGCCACCGCCGTGTGGTACGGGCTCACGGTACGGGAAAAGCTCCGCCCGTACCTATGCTCATTAACACTCCAGAACATTGTCTTGTGACCCTGGTTGACTTGGTTGAGTTGGTAACGTGTGATTCTCCATTGATTGCTCTAGATTTCGCCATAAAAAGTGATTTTCTACGCTTCACAATTCAAAACAAGGATTTGCACATCTTTGCAATAATTATTAGTAGTGGCAAGGCTAGAGATATTTTATCAATTGAATGACTTAATATAAGATTTAAGCATGACTAAAGATGGCTATTTCACAGCCATCAACAATAAAAATTAATCATGAATATTGAAATGTGAATAATAACAACTTTATTATTGTCTCTAGGGCATATTTCCAACAAGAAAATCTTTGGTATGGAGATTACCCGAGATAGAAAATATTGTTCGTTATTTCTTAGTCAGCAAAGTTACATTGAAAAAGTTCTTCATCATTTCAATATGCATGGTGCCAAGTCAGTTAGCACTCTTATTTCTCCTCATTTTAAGTTGTTAGTTTTGCAATGTCCTAGTACTGATGAAGAGTTTGATTACATGTCAAAGGTGCCATATTCTAATGTTGTTGGTCCTTTGATGTATGTCATGGTTTGTTCTCGTCCTGATTTGTCCTATGCATGAGTTTAAGTAGATACATGGTTAATCCTAGTATAAAACATTGAAAGGTTGTTATTTGGGTTTTCAGGTACCTTCATGAAACTTCTAATGCTTGTTTGAAATTTGGCAGGACGAGTGAAGGACTCATTGGCTATGTGGATTCAGATTTTGCTGTCGATTTAGATAAGAGAAGATCCCTCACAGGTTATGTATTTAATTTTGGTGGTTGTGATGTTAGATGGAAGGCTACATTGTAGGCTGATGTTGCCCAATCTACCACTAAATCTGAATACATGGCTATTGTTGAAGCCTAAAAATAATCAGTTTGGTTGAAAGGTTTGTTTGTTGAGCTTTGTGGAGATTATTATTGCATTACTTTGTTTTGAGAGAGTCAAAGTGTCATATACCTTACAAAAGATTAGATGTTCCATGAGAGAAGAAAGCACATTGATGTCAAGTATCATTTTGTTACAAACATTGTTGCTCAAGGTAAACTAAAGGTATGCAAGATCAGCACTCATGATAATCCTGTTAATATGATGACTAAACCTGTTCCTGCTACTAACTTTGAGCTTTACTCCAACTTAGTTGGTTTAACTGATTAGGCTATATGGCTATTGGTGGTAGAAGTTTTTTATTTGTTGTTCAGGGAGATGGTTGTTGTTGATGCTACAAGAAGCAATTGTCACAAGGTGGAGTTTGTTGAACTAAGATCCAAATTCATTAAGGAGGCTAACTTCTTTTTTTTCGAAATGGGGGTAGCCTCGGCCAATACGCTTGGACCGAAGCGTAGCGGAGTCTGAAGTTAGCTCATACCATGCTCAACAGGGACGCCGGTACAGATCATTGAGTACCTAGATTCCCATCGTTATATATACCTCTTTATAAGCCGCGACTGAGATAAGTTGCATCTGTGGAATCTCCAACGTTATGTAAACACTCCCCGTATAGTGAAGTTTCATTGATTGGCACCCGTGGTTTTTTCTCTCTCTTTGTTGGAGAGGTTTTCCACGTTAAAATCATATGTTCTCTGTCATGTTTTTTTGTTCTTCGTTATTTACTTGTCGCGTTTATAACACCGTGGATACGCATTCCACATTCTGTTAGCCATAAGAATCGGGAGACACTCTTTATCGTACATGGTCGGTGCTTGGTTCTTGGGCCTCAACGCCTTACTAAGGAACGCCAGCGGATGCGTTCGTGCTATATGAGCCGTGTCATCACTCGCGGCCACAAGTCCACCGTCCAAGTGCTTGTCCAATGGAGTGACTTTTCTCCTGATTTGGTTACCTGGGGGGAGGATAAAGATGCTTTGCAGCAGGCGTTTCTGCGTCCTCCAGCTTGGGGGAAAGCCGATTTGGAAGAAGGGAGGATTGTTAGCGGTACTCGTCGACCGACACATGATGCTCTGAAGACTGCTACTCAAGGGCGGGCCGCTGACGAAGGTCAGCCAGGTGGGCTGCCAACAAGGTCACCATAGAGAATGTCTGACTTGCCAATGCATTTAGCTAAACATTTAGCTAAACCATAGTTGGCACGCGTGTTTCGACATGTCATGGGCTAGCCCGGCACGCCATTTAATGGGCCATGCCCGGCCTACGTATCGGCTGAGGTCATGCCTGGGCCTCAAGGTTAAGCCCACTAGTCGGCACGGTAACATGCCCAAGTGAGTCGTGCCGTGTCAGGCATGGCGTGCCATGCCGTGGGCCGGCACGTTAGCCTACCAAACTAAGCTGGCTTATAGCTGGGGTAGTTGGCTAGGACGGATGGATTGCAACAATTTGGTACGAACTCAGATGAGATGGCTGTGCGGGAGGTTGGGTGGATCGGCCATCACGGATAATTCCATCTAAATCGAGCGAAATTCCCAGATAATTCCACCTAAATCGAGCGAAATTCCCCCACCTCAGTAGAACGTAGCTCGCATTTTCAAGCTACATGTGGAGCTTGACAAACTCATTTCCGTGTCATGTTGCAATAAGATTGCTGCTAATTTGGGCATGAGCTGGAATAAGAAGGCATGTTCTCAGGGAGACTAAAATGTGTTCCACAAAAAAGAAAGATTAGCGAGTGGTGCGGGGTCATAACAGACAAGTGTTAAATTCGCACACGGTCTCGTTTGGACATCAGTCGACACACATCCATCCATCCGAAAGAGAAAAACAGACCAACTACAACAGAGCTACTGCTAGTGACTTAGTGACGCCGAAGTGAGGAGCAGTCAGCCGGCGATGGATTGCTCCTTGCCGTTGGCCTTGGCGACGGTCTCCTTGTCGACGTGGCCGTCCTGCTTGGGGATGATGAGCCCGAACCCTCCCTCCTTCCTCTTGTACAGGATGTTCACCTCACCTGCAGTCCAAACAAGTTCAGTTCAGAGATATAGTAGTACATTGCATCAGTTCAGTTCAGTTCAGACAACTTCAGTTTAAGCCAGTCCAGTTTGCAAACTTGCTACTACCAGTCTACCAACCATGTAATAAACAATAAAAAGAAATCATGGAGCAAAGCGAATGCAAGGAAGTAGTACTCACCGGTCTGCTCGTTCCTGAAGGCGTAGAAGTCGTGGTCGACGTTCTCGAGCTGCTCCAGCGCCTCGTCCACCGTCAGCGGCGCCATCTCAAACACCTTGGTGCGCACAACCTGCAAGCGCAACCAACCAACCAATGCCATCCATCACCATCCACACATCGATCGATCCGTGGTATGACTAGGCAGCAAGAGATGGATCAATTGATTACCTTGGTGAGCACGGTCTCCTCGTCCTCGGCGCCGATGACCTCCACCAGGTCCTCCTCCTCCTCCACGTCCACCTCCTCCACATCGGACTCGGACACACCAGCACCATCCTCAGCACCATCGAGCCACTGTTTAGTCCCTTTGAGATGACGCACGTCCGTCTCCTTCTCCTTGATCTTCCTGAGCTTGCGCTTGATGATCCCTGCGGCGACGTCGATGCTGGCGTAGCTGGACTCCTCCTCCTCCTCGGCGCGCACGACGCCGTGGCGCCTGGTGAAGAGCGTGATCTCGCAGCGGGAGGCCTTGGGGCCCCTGCCCAGGTCCCCGCCGCGGGCGGAGAGGCGCACGTCCACCTCCCGGACCAGGTGGCTGTGCTTGGACACCGCGCGCCCAACCTTGTCCTCGATGTGCTCCTTCAGCTTCTCCGTCAGCTGCGCGGGGCGGGAAAGCAGTGAGTCCATGTCGCGTTCTGAAGGTGGGGAATTGGGGGAGGGATGGGTGTGGGTGTGGGTTTACCTTGACGTTACGGCCCTGCATGATGAGGCGCGCCGAGGAGAGGGGCCCGTCCCAGGCCGCGCGCACGGACACGGAGGCGGAGACGGCGGCCACCGGGTGCGGGGCCACGGCGAGGGCGCGGCCGAGGAAGCCGGAGCGGAGCTGGCAGGTCCTGGGAGTGGCATGGTGGGAGTGTGGGGCGAGGACGGAGGAGGAGGTCGACGGCCAGGCCGTCGCCGCCGCTGCTGCCGTAGCCGCCATGCTCATCTGAACAAACTCGAGCTTGATTCAGCTGGAAGAGAAAGCGATGCTGCGCTGGGAAGCGGAGAAGATGGATTGGATTGGATGGGCGGATTCTCTGAATCTATGTAGCCAAGAGGGGAAGAGAAGAGTATGTTGTGCTGTAGCGGCAGGGGCAGCGGTGATGTGGATTGGTCCTATCCACTCCAAGATTTTTCACCGGAAGAGCCAAAAGAGACCAAACCCACGCCGTGGCATGTGGCCGTGGGGACACGTAGGCACGCCGGCGTCTCCAATTCTTGGATTACTCTTCAAGCATTAGCATCACAGTGCAAATTGCAAGAAACTTTGCTCAGAGCTGCAAAAAAACAAATCTCAAAGGACATAGACGCCAAACTGACAGGATGACACCTGGACTATTCCAAGACTGTTATATTTCCTGCAAGGAGATAACACCAATGACAACGATACAGGAACAATTGCGTCACCAGAAAGGAGGAATGTACAATGAGAATGATCTACAAGTACAGTAAAATGAGTTCAAAAGCGGTTCATCAAAATATAAAAACAGTTTTACAATTGCACATCCCCCAGGGTCGACGACGCATTCAACTGAACATTCTCTGTATTTGTTTCTCATTCTCCAGCCCCTTGGAAAGGAAAATAGCAGCAGATCCTCCTGCCATGGTTTGCATGCATCACTGCCCGCCCAAAACGTTTGCTGTTGTCGAGCAGAAACAACACATGGCGGTGCACTGCACTAAACTCAGACCAGCATTAAATCTCTCAACACCCCCCCAATTCTCTTTGATGCTAACAGGTCTCTCTAGTACTACTAGACACGGAATATGTCAACACAAACAACCAACTCTAGCTCCTCGGAGACTAGTTTCGCCAAGCAGCAAAACAATCCAATAAGAAAGAAAAAAGTCACCAGGTAGTTCGGTAATGACGGTGATGAGCATGGCACAAGGAAGAAAAGAAAAAACTTTACAGACCCTGAATGGCCATTATCGGCAAGAGACAGGCCGCCTATCTTGTCCAAAAGCCAGCCAGAGGTTGCCACAGCTGTTTGCGCTACTATTGTTAACTCTGGCAGCTGCTGTACCGGAACTAAACAGAGACGCCGCGCCTTCTGCTAGCTCAGCAAGAACTTGAATATGTCGCTCAGCGACACTATGCCTTCCACACGCTTGCTGCCAGCTTCCACAATGAACACACGGCGCACCCCTGATGATATAACAAAAAACACAACAATTTAATGATTTAACAAAACAGTTATGGTTCAAGCAGGCACCACTGAATGAAAAAACCTTACCAGGATTGGCCAATCTCTCCATAACCTTTAACAAAGGATCAGACCGAAGACACATCTGACATCTTTGCCCGTTAAATAGTCCGAAAGGTGAATTCGCATCTTGTCCAAGCTGCAAAGCCTGGCCATAGCAGAACAGAGTATGCATAACTCGTAAGAAGGCTGTTTCAAATTATATATAACACCAAAGCAGAACCACTTCTCCCACTCATATGCTGTTTCGCTATTCACTTCAGCTTCAGCTGTCCTATGTGTAATATCACTTGTCCTAGGGAAACAACAAGAAGGAACTATCTACTTGGACAATGGACTATATAAACAAAGGTCAAAACAAACCCAGCTACATGAAGCTCTTCTCACTGCCTGCCTCTGGGACTACAACTAGTGGGGGCTTGCTTCACCAATGAGGCCAGAAGCTAATTTTAAAATCTTCCGCTATGCATACTTTCGGTATCAGTCCATGTTTAAACTCCGATACGGATAAAAACAATAATTTCTCATACCAAACAGCCAAGTTGATGGATGTTTGGCTGTTTAAACCTCAACATAAGTTTCCATTGAAAACATGACTAGCATAGGCATTAATACGTATCTACTTGCATACCTGATGAACAGTCATTTCATCTAGGCGAATATGTGTGTAGACCTTGTCTTTTGCTAGAGCTGTGATGTCACTACACAACGGAGGAAACACAATAAACAAGTCAGCAAGAAAAGTGGAAAATAACACAACCAAAAGAACGATGTGTGTCGAAATGGCGTATACCTTCTGGAATATGTGTCGATCAGCGAGTCATTCTCATCCACAATTGGTATTGAACTAACTCCAGCTGCAGGTACCATTAGAGCACAGATGTAAGAGATCAGTTCCGTAAATTATACAGCCAATAGTTTAAATCATATGGAATATCAGTGGAATTGTGCGAAACGCAGGCAATAGCACCTTTATTTTGTAATGCATTTCCCAAATATAGGTATTGCCTTCGGTTGCAATAAAGAGAGAACATACCTTGAACCAACAAGTTAAGGGCAGAGCTAAGTGATGCATTGTGTCGCAGCATAGCCAATTGACGACCATTTGGTTCACCTATTCTCGGAACCCAGGTACCCAGCGGAATTGTGCATACTGGTTGGTTTAGAATAGGCAAACTACCAGTGGAGTTTTTAAAATATCTACAGATACCTGAAAGAAAAAGACATTCTGGTAAGCTATCTTGAAATAAGCTGCTTATAGCATATATGTAATACAAGTCCCATGTGTCATAAAGATGCAGAGGAGGTAATACTTACATTTCAAAATTCCTGAAAGGGATGCAAGATGCAACAGCTGAGGAAATGATCCATCTGATCTTGATGAATAGATAATTGGAACTGTAGAAACACCAGTTTGGAGTATTTTCATGGCAATATCCCTCAAGGATTCATAAGGGGTGGCCTAGACAATGTGTCAACTCCAACATTAGTGCATGCCACATAAATCATAATGAAAGTATGAAACTGAATACTAGAGGGACTTGGAGGCGAATAAGAAAAACTGAAGTAAAAAATTAACAAATTCCATGCCAAAAAGTTTGATTAGTAAATGGGTCATAATGCACACAAGGTCAGTTCTATAGGAAAGTAAATGTGTGCTAAAACACGGGTCGTTGAAAGGGTTCTCCTTGACTACTGCCGACTATAATTTGTCAACTGAAATTAAATGAAAAAACATAATTTCATCTTTAGACAGTGCAAGGTTCTCAATTTCATGAAAGCAAGCATAATTAATCAACTTGAGATGAAACATGAGTCCCAGTAAGTCTGTCAATCCAAATTGCATGGGAATTCACAATCCAATTCTCAACCAGAAATAGGTAGAGCAACTTACATGCACTAGATGCTGATTTGATCTCCATTGTCCATCGTTTCTTACATAAGTTTGCCGCTTAGCCTCTTTCCAAGCAGATATAGTGTGTGTTTCAAGCTGTTCCTCAGTCATGTTTGACCCATGTGTCTCCAGCTGCAACAAAAAACAAGATATTACAATTCAACAAAAATAACAGAAACAATTCAACATCAGTACAATAAAACTTGAATAATTCAGTTAAAAAACAAGTGAAATCTTGATCCGCAATGATACTAAATTGTCAGTGACAAGAATGACACTCAACACAAGCACACTGAACTGCCAACAGTCAAAATATATGAAAAAACTAAGAACAAAGAGTAAGTGCTGAAATAGATTACCTCTCTCAATATAAGTATGAAATCTAGTGGGCTCAGAAGCCCAACAAACCGACCCCTGTGGGAGTCCCACAGAGGAGCCACAGGAATCCCCTGCAAAGTGCACTATTTAATGTATGTTCTCACAAATTGATGATATAATATATGATAAAAGCAACAACAGGTTATCAAGGTGCCAGAAATGCTGTATCGCACAAAAGATAAATAACTGATGCATCTAACCGTATGGAGCAGGAGACAACTATTACCTAGAAACTAATGTACAGAGCATGGAAAGATCTAAAACGCTAATATCGAATAACTGGGTCAGCTGGTGAAATAAGGCAATTAGAAATTGACTAGGAAAGGGTAGCTGACGCTTGCAAGCACCTATGAACAGAATTGAGTTCTGCAATTATAACAGCTGCATTTTAACAAATGAGCCAGTAATATTCAGTTTCCACTGTCAGATGGAAATCCATGGGTCAGCACATTTACTAAATTTATACCATTTTTCTCAATTCTCCCAGTTCTACATCCCAGTGCAACAATAGACAGTTAAGCACCACATGTTTACACGTGCTAAATTATAAGAATACAGCCAGAGATACTTCTTAAGAACAGCATCAACAGGAATGAATGAAAAAATTGTTCTTTACGTTTTGTATCTAATCCGTGCAATATATGAAGGCGGTGTAAGGCAACAGGCTGAAGAGCAAATTTAGCAGGTCTCCCGGAGACTAACAAATACAGCTCCAGAAGGAGGGAAATACGGTAAGATTCAATACCTGTTCATGCAGAATATGGAAAGATTGCTTCACGGGTAAATTAATGTCCAAACCAATGACCTGGATTGAAAAACAATAATGTTATATAAATAAATCTTTCCATTAACAGCACTCATATAAGAGCAGCTGGTTTTCCATACCTTTCCAGAATCAGGTAGTAGATCATAGCCACTATGCGCGTTCAGATATTCAGCAACACGACACCTAGAGATCTGTATAGCAGCCTCTGAAATTCTTGGCGAACCGGCCTGAAGGGCACCATCTGACAACGAAACCTGTGATGTAGACAAGGAAGGCCAGTGTCACGAATATCATCCCTGCTCAATAACTCAATATTTCCCTACATTCTACGAAGAACTTGGTAAAATAACAAAACAGAAAACTAACTTATAACCACCATTCCAGGGGTACATGGGGTGCGGGTAACAAGATATCTGTGAGCATGTATTTCATTCCTACAAATTATCCAAGAGAGCAGGGAAAAGAAGACATTTGCCCCTTGTGCAGACACTGTGGTTGGTAACCACTCCACCCTCCTCTCCCACAGAATGACATTATTCAAGAGATCACACCACTCAGGTGGTTATACAATTTATTACATATCCTTAAAATTATATCCCCATACCATTTCAACTGAGCTTAAAGGAACGGTTACAGAAAGAACAGGGACACCAAACAATGTGCTTGTTCACTCATAACTTGGCAAGATACGTGATACTTACATTTCGATGGAAATTTTCATTGTCCACATCCATGCTTCTTGGTGTACTAGGGCTCAGCACGTTATTTATGTGGTCAAGTTCCCTTGTCAAGTATAAAGTGTTTACTACCCCGTAGTCTGATGTCATAATAGTAGGCTGTCCCTCATCATGCTTCCACTGTCCATCCACACAAAACTTGAACTGCATATCAATAACCAAGCAAGGAGGTCCTCGCATTAGAAGATGCCTTGCATGTATGCCATGCACGATTAATTAGACGTGATCAAAGAATAAACTAGTTACATGTACAAATGCAGCAAATACACTATCACGTGCAAGTCAGTAAACGACATGGAGATAACATGCAGGCATTATGCTGAATAAAACGCTAAATAGCAAAGCGGAATGGAGATATTAACACAGGAAACAAATCTAAGCATGTAACAAATTCTATATAATTGGCAAGGTAAGCACACAACAACTGTAGGTAGCAAAACTTTATTGCATCTATGCCAAGCATGATTCATTATATGTGATCAAAGAATAAGGTAGTTACACCTACGCGTGACGCAATATGCCATCATGTACAAGTCAATAGAAGACATGCAGGTAAAATGCAAGCATTATGCTGGGCAGAAACAGTAAATAGCAACCGTAGGAAGCGGAATGGAGATATTAGCATAGGAAATAAATCTAAGCATACAACAGCGAAAAGCAATGTAAGCACACGACAACTGTGAGTAGCACGGGATAAAAAAGGGCACCTGATAAATCCCTGGAGGTAAGTAGCACATAGTTTGAAATACAGTGGGGCAACCTTCAACGGGAGACAGCTGTATATGCTCTGCCCACCTAGGACAACATTGGGTCGTAAGGATGGTGCATAATAAAATAGAAACACGGGTTCTAAAGAGTTAAGTGATCAACGGAAAAAACAAATTCCCTTTATGTGTTTCCCTGAACAGGAAACCTGTGTGATTTCCTATCCATTTGAAAATCTCCTTTGTTTCCATGTACCAGTACTCGAACTTTGGTTGGCTGAGCGCTACCTACCACACTTGTCCACGGGCGGGAACATGTTTACCCTTGCGTGAACCGACAAGACAGCGTGCGGTGTAAGGAAGCTGCATTGCGGGAGCAATGCCCAACGGTCGAATCGATGCATGCAAGGCAGACAAACCACAGTATAAAATACATCCTAGGAACCCCCAGCAAGAGAGCATAGGGGGTAAATCTATCCACCATTGGTTACGGACTTGGGTCATCAAATTTGTATCTACACAGAGTGCTCCTGCGGGCGTAGTATCAAGTGAGCAAATATGCCAACGCAGCATATATCCTTTGGAAATGAGACTGTAGCACCTAGACACAGCACACGGCACACCTAGACACTGGAACTAAATGATACAGTTGAAACGGTTCTGTGCAGTGAAGAATCCATCCATTCCTAGTGAATAACAATTGCAGAATAAATACGGGGCGGTCAACGAGAAGATAGAATGGCAATCAGTAATCACAGGAGATATGATACGACAAGACAGGTAGAGGTAGAGGGGGAGGGGGAGAGATAAATAGCGAACCTGGTGAAGGAGCCGCTGACCAAGACCCTCTTGCCGCCGTGGGGCCACACGAAGCGGGCCGGGACGTCGGGGCCGCCAGCGCTGACGCCGACGCCGCCAGCAGCGGCGTCGTGGGTGGAATCCGCACCGTGAGAAAACATCTGTTCTCAGCTAACTAGCCGTCGCACCACGCGGGCGGGCGGCTACGAGCGGTGGGAGGAGGAGATCGGGGTGCCCCCGAGCAAACCCTAGAACGGGGGAGCTGCTGCTGGTGGTGGCTCTACTACCAGGGAGGTGAGGATGAGGATGAGGATGAGGAGAGGGGTGGGGATGGTGGTACAGCCGCGACGGGATCCCTTCACGTGAGCGCGCGCGTGAGGGCTCCCACCCGCGTGAGAGAGATCACCCGCGTGGCAGCTCGCGTCCTACCGGCATCCCTCGGTGAGTCCGCCCGCGCGAATCGGGAGAAAGGGGGGGAGGATTCGAGGGGCGAGATCGAGGCGGCGGGAATGGCGGGGAGGAGGGCGGCGCGGCGCGGCGGAGGAGGGGAGAGTGAGGGGATCCGGAGATGCGAATGCGGTGAGGTGGGGAGGAGATGGGGACGGAGACGGAGACGGGAGGAGGAAGAGAGGAAAGGTGCGTCCCCTTCCGGGCGAGGGTTGAAAAGGAGACCTAGCCCCGGATCTTCTGCGCGTACCACGCAAGCACCAGCTCACCTTCCTTACCTCCTTCCCCTATCTTCTCTTCCCCGCCCCCATCGACTCCATAAATTCCTCCCAAGATTCTCCTTGTTTTTTTAAGGTGTTCTTGGGAAGATTTTTGTATAATTTTCGCACCGATGGATGTTGGAAAAAGGTTATGTAGGTGGGCGGTGGATCTGAGGCCGTCGGGTTTTCGATTCTCCGGGGGTACAGAGAGCTCGCGCGTGGGGGTTTTATAGTCGGGGAGGCGTGAGCGCCGAAGAAAGGTGGAGGCGTTGCAGAGCGGGTTTAATGGAGTAGTACCATTTCCCCCGCGTCGCGTTATAAAGAAGATTTGTGTTGCGTTACAACGAAGATTGGCGCGAATTATGGACAAACCGACAAAACCGCCTCCCAGAGACAGATGTTGGAGATGGAGGGTGACGACGTCGGGAAGATTGATGAAGGAAGATATAGATAGATAGTGCTTGGAACGACGTTACTATGGCCGGTGCCAGAGGCAGAGGCGGAGGGGAAGGGTTCACGAAAGGGGTCAAATTGTCAAAACGGTGGATGTTGCTCCATATATCAACCATGTTATTTGTTCGGCATTAATACTGAAGATTGTGAGTAGTAGGATTTTCATCAATTCATGAGTACTCTTATTTCCTCCCATTTTTTCTATGTTGTATTATAAAGAAGATTTGAGTTGCATTATAAAGAAGAGTGGCGCCGAATTATGGACGAACCGACAAAAATAGCCTCCCAGAGAAAGATATTGGAGATGGAGGGTGACGACGTCGGGAAAGAGTGATGAATGAAGATATAGCCGGATAGTGTTAGTAATGACGTTACTGTGGGCGGTGTCGGAGGCGGGGGAGGGTCCAAGGAAGGGGACAAATTGTCAGAACAGTGGATGTTGATCCATATATCAAGCGCGTTATTTGTTCAGCATTAATACTGAAGATTGTGAGTAGTAGGGTTTTCATCAATTCATGAGTACTCTTATTTCCTCCCATTCTTTATATGTTGCATTATAAAGAAGATTTGTGTTGCATTATAAAGAAGAGTGGCGCCGAATAACGGACGAACCGACAAAAACAGCCTCCTGGAGAAAGATATTGGAGATGGAGGGTGACGACGTCGGGGAAGATATAACCAGATAGTGTTAGTAATGACGTTATAGTGGGCGGTGCCGAAGGCGGGTGAGGGTCCAAGGAAGGGGTCAAATTGTCAAAACAGTGGATGTTGCTCCATATATCAAGCGCGTTATTTGTTCGGCATTAATACTGAAGATTGTGAGTAGTAGGGTTTTCATCAATTCATGAGTACTCTTATTTCCTCTCATTTTTTCTATGTTGCATTATAAAGAAGATTTGTGTTGCATTATAAAGAAGAGTGGCACCGAATTATGGACGAACCGACAAAAGCAGCCACCCGGAGAAAGATATTGGAGATGGAGGGTGATGATGTCGGGGAAGAGTGATGAATGAAGATATAACCGGATAGTGTTAGTAATGACGTTACAGTGGGTGGTGCCGGAGGCGGGGAGGGTCCAAGGAAGGGGTCAAATTGTCAGAACAGTGGATGTTGATCCATATATCAAGCGCGTTATTTGTTCGTCATTAATACTGAAGATTGTGAGTAGTATGGTTTTCATCAATTCATGAGTACTCTTATTTACTCCCATTCTTTATATGTTGCATTATAAAGAAGATTTGTGTTGCATTATAAAGAAGAGTGGCGCCGAATAACGGACGAACCGACAAAAACAGCCTCCCGGAGAAAGATATTGGAGATGGAGGGTAAGACCTCGGGGAAGATATAGCCAGATAGTGTTAGTAATGACGTTACAGTGGGCGGTGCCGGAGGCGGGGGAGGGTCCAAGGAAGGGGTCAAATTGTCAGAACGGTGGATGTTGCTCCAGGAATCATGTGCATTCTTTGTTCCACATTTACTACTAAAGATTGTAAGTAGTAGGATTTTCTAGTACTTTCATTTCATGCCATTTAAAAACATATAATGGAATCATATGTTGCATTAACAAAGTAGAGGGATAATAATTTTCTCTCGAAGGCACACATGTTCTTATGTGCGAGGAGGCAAAAGCTTTGAAATATAGGTAGTTTTTTAAGCTATTTTACCAAAGTGTACTTTTCTCCCGTTATGTTACCGAGAAGAACAGTCAAATTTAAAATAAAAGGACAAAAACACTACCGAGAGGAAAAAATAGATGGAAAAGATGGACAATGACAAGAAAGAGTAGTGTAAGAACATAATTAATGTTGCCAGACAAATGCCAAGAATGGCGATGTTGTGGCGTGGTACTATGGGCGTGGGGGAGGGTCAAAGATGAGGCGGTGGTGCCGAAACCCTAGAATTTTTTTGGGTAACCGAAGCGCCATTTGAGTCTCGTCTTCCCTCTTTCCTTTCCGTTAAAGAAACAGAACGATGATGCTATATGTTTTTTTAACAGAGATGAGGTGACGATACTGGGATCAAATTTGTCACGCAGTAATTTGTTCCACGTTGCCCCCGGAACGATTATGGGTAGTCGAAGCGTCATTAGAGCCTCGGCTTCTCTTTTTTCCTTCCCTCCGACGATAACACTAAAACAGTGGAACTATATGCTATAGTACCACAGGATTAAGTTAAGGAATCCAACATTACTGGTAGAACCATACGCCACTCTAGTTTGATTCGACCTAAAATGGTGTGGGAGAAAAGCAGTGAATGCAGAAGTGGCCCGAATTTAAGGCGAGCACCCCAGACCTCGACAAAAGAATTGAATAGCGCTAGTTGATGCACATAGCCAGACCACTTGGTTGTTTTGCCTAGATGGTCTTTTTCATTAGAAAAACATTGCATGAAAGAATAGTGCAAGAACACAAAATGCCGCCCGAAACGTTGGTTTGTGTTGTGGCACTAGAGTCGTGCAGAAGGATCAAAGATGATGAAGCGGTGTTGGACCCAAATTGCTTATTTAGAAATCACACACGCGATGTTTCTTCCAAGTTACCCTAAAAAGATCATGGGGAGCCGAAGCGTCATTAGAGTCTACTCTTCTCTCTTTCCCTTTCTGTTCAAAAACATGAACGATGGAACTATGTGTAATGGTTAGCAACGCGCAAAAATCAAATTCGTTGTGAAACGACAAGGTATCCGTTCCGCGATACCCCGAAATGGTTACGAGCAGTCGAAGCGTCATTAGAGCCTCGACTTCTCTCTTTTTTCCCCTTCGTCTCAAAACAACACTAAAAAGAGATCGACGTAACTATATGATCATTATAACACTAGAAAGAAGGCAAAATATCCCCCAAGGCTTCTGAATAGGGTTGATGTGCACATCATCTCTTCTCATTGTTAACAGAAAAATATATATACTTACAAAAGCAGGTAGCATGATGAGCATTGCGACACGATTCAACAACCGTGAAGCAATGATGAGGGAGAATGACGTGGTGGGATTGCCACAAGTGTGTGTGTTGGTTGTTGTTGTTGATGGCAAGAAAGTCTCCCTCGTTTCCATCCCTGGTTCGGAGAGATCTCCCGTTGCTTTCTGTTCCACACGGACGGTGGATGGCGATCCCGATGCTGCTGGTCGATACGACCGAGGCCGCCGTCCCCCCAATAAAACGCACGCGCCCGCGCCTCGCTCCGCTCATTCCTCCCTTGCTGCTCTAGGCTCTAGCTACCCACCCAGCCAGCTTCTTCTCCCGCCGCTCGTCCTCAGGCTCGCCGCCCTCCATGGCCGCCCTCGCCGTCGCCGCCGGATCGGCCATTTCCCCGGCCTACCGGATCCAGCTGGTACACACGACCTTCCTCTTCTTTCTTGCTCGATCTACTGCCAGTAGTTAGCTCTCTGCTGCTTGACTATAAGAAGGAGATCGATCATTCTGCAGCTGACCAGCCGGCGGACCACGACGTGTTTCGCGATGATGACGCAAAGATCTAGCTTCTCGTCGGTCACGCTGCACACGGCCGCCAAGAGATCCCAGGTGGCCTGCTCGGTATGTGCTCCATTATTCTTACTCGGTGTCACGCCAAACTCTCGCGCTGTTTATATATAAATCTTCCAGGTCGTTTCGGCTTGCACGGCGTACTAGTGCTAGTATAATTGTTTAGCGCGCATCTCGGTTCCCAACTTTCAATCTGGGCCTGGGGTTCCAAGGTGAGCTCTCAGCCACAACTAAGGTGGCGAAACGGCACCCGATCCGCCCCAAATTTGTTAATTAGTCTCTAGTTCAATTTTTTTCAATAAAATTAGTTAGTTTGAACTAAACTTTTCTTTCCCGGGCTCTTGCTTGGTTGCCACTTTGCAACCCTAGCCGCAACATACCAGTAGTATGTACAGGCATGTTTAGTCATTAGTGACCTGCATTTTACATGGTCTTCTTTAGCTGCATCGGGAAACTTTGCTACACCCGTGCCTCTGTCTCGTGCTGACAAACAAATCGACTTCAATCATTGTAGTTTCGGTATTATTATCCCTCAAAAAAAAAGTTTCGGTATTATTACAGCTGGATACAATACTATGATTCCTGCTTGTATAGTTCAATCCTACAATGTGATTCCGTATCCCCTTGAAGCATGTTTTCGGCGTGTGTTACGCTCAGAATATCTCCCAGCATATACATATTGCTGGATACTTTAGCATTAAACTACTACTGCTTTGTTTGATGATAATATCAGTGAGGACCTATTCTAAACTTCCAGTTCTCCAACAGGCGAAACGAGACACCATTGACAAGGTTTGTGGGATAGTAAAGAAACAGTTGGCCGTCGATGTAGACACACCCGTAAAGGGAGAAACAAAGTTCGCCGACCTTGGGGCTGATTCGCTTGATACGGTAATTAACTTGGCTGCTTTATTGGTGTCACTGTGCTCTATGTTTTGGAAATAAGGTGGTACATCTTGTGTAGTCTTATGTGCTCTTCCATTGTAGAATCTATTACGTACATTGTTATTTTCTTCTCCCATGACGAGCACTGAGTGTTTCTACAACCTGCTTCTAATCATAGTGTCTTGGATTGGTGCAGGTTGAAATTGTGATGGGCCTTGAGGAGGCATTCGGTATCACGGTGGACGAAACGAGCGCCCAAGAGATCAGGACCGTGGAAGACGCCGCCACTCTCATCGACAAGCTCGTGATGGATAAGGAAGATTAAAATGGCCGTGTGTTTTCGCTTGTCCGACCTGAGATAGTTTTGTGGGGTGCCGAGTTTAGCTTTGTTGTTGTACTCTAAAGTATAGGCCGATGTGCGTGGTATGATTCTCTTGGCTGATTAGTTAGCCAGGATCGATCTATGAAGAGGTTGTTTCCGTGTATGAAACTATCCGGATTGAATAAATGAGTGGGTAGTAGGCAAGATCGCTACCCTTCAATTTGCGTCACTCTAAAATGTTGATATGTCTCTTAGAGGTCACCGAATTTGATTATGCCAGTCAACAAAAAGAATTGCTCAATAATATATACATTGAAATTTCTTCCTTCCAAAACAGTCGCTAATAATTGTATTAATTGTAAAGCAGCATTGGCATGGCTGCTAATTGTGTCCGTCTAAATTCATGGGACACACTATCGTATCAGATATATGGACAATGAGCAAAGCTAAACTAAACCGATGCTACAATTTAGTATTGACGATAGTGTCTCGTTCAAAGTTTAGTTTCCACCAAAAAGCTTGACTGAATTCATATGAGAAGAATAATAAGTGTATCGGATGTTCATTAAGCTCTCCATCACATAGAATACATGAGCTATCATCCACACAGAGGTATTTTCATGTCATTGAATCTCTAGTGTTTAATCCATCATTCAGGAGGAGCCACAAGATTTTTTTCTTGGATAAACAACATATGTCCAAATCCATTTAAATAGAACTAGTGCCTCGGGAGGATTAATCATTGCTTCGTAAACCCTCTAGTGTAGTAATAATTTCCCATAGAAAAAACCAGCTGTCATAATCATAATTTTTCATTCACATCCTGCAACTAGCCCTCTTTTCATTGCACCATTGGAGTGTAACAGTGGAGAGTGGAAGGTGGACTAGCTCAAATATATTATCCATATCGTAAGAACAAGCCCTCTTTCATAATGATTTTTTTATCTTTAGCAAAAGAGTGCAAATGTGGAATTTTCCTTTGGAGTGTATTACCTTCCATTTATTAGTCCATAGCAAACTAGATTCACTGACATTCACATTGCAAACAACAAACTGCTTAAATGTTACAATGAGAGAGGTGTAGTCCTTCCACCCAAATGACCCTTTGGTTGATCTACCTTGTGGTACTTTACCATCACTGTAGTGTGGTTCCCATATGAGTTGAGCTCATGGAATAACTCTTTTACTGAAAAAACTGAATAAGGATTTTAGGAGTAGTGTATGATTATGAACTTTGAGGTGGAGCACTCCAAGCCCAACATTCTTATTTGGCAGAGAAACAAGCGTCCATTTGGCAAGGCTTTCCACTTCTGTGAATATATCGCCAAGTGAATCGATAACAAATGACTTATTATAAGACATGTTAAATAACTATGATCGGACCATTGTCAAGTAAGTTTCATATGGTACAATTTCATTAGAGTGATTACACTGATATGTCATGTAGCCGATCAAAATGAACACATTCCGAACTATTGATGTGCGCTACATTGAGGTCTTTTATCCTATGTTCATCTAGGTGTCGCATCTCGTATATCTTCTGGTTCAGACAACAAAATAGAGATTTGGCGTATTCCATTATTTGTGTGTGTTTTCCTGCATCGGTGTGTTCTATGGTTGTGAATGGTTTACAAATCAGAGGTATGTGTAAATGGGGGAAAATGGTAAAGCAAGAAGCATGTAGCCCAGGGCACAGTTGCAAGCATGGAAAAAACAAGACTACAAAGCTATAGCATCAAACATGCATTATCTAAACTATTATCTTAATCATTATATGTACCGGTAAATGGTTAGCAGTTATTTATATTAAGCTTTTTTACTTATGGTACCTCATTTTCAGGTTATACAGTTCACAAAACAATCAGAGGTAATGTTTTTGCTATACAGTTATATAGTCTATACTAACAAATACACTTGCACTAATACGAAAATATTTTCCAAAAGATGTAACATTTGTTGTTTCTTTCCGGAGAGACCTCCATTCCACTTCTATGGACAACTGGAAAGTAAACATAATATCACATGTATTCATGGATTGGTTACCACCTACTCCCTCCGTTTACAATTAGATCGCGTTCTAGGTTTAGTCAAAGTCAAACTTTTTGAACTTTGACCAAATATTTAGCAAAAAGGAAAAATATCTAAAATGTAAAATCTATATTATTGGAATGGTTGTAATTTATATTTTCATAATATATATATATTTGATATCATAAATATTGATATTTTTTCCTATGTTTTTGGTCAAAGTTTACAAAGTTGGACCTTAGTAAATCATAGAATGCTATCTACTAAAAAACAGAGGCAGTAGATGAATTATAGGCACACTTATGTATATTTTGACATATTTAAATCGCTTGGTATAGAGCTCTAAAGCCTAAAGTCTAACAAATACCCCAATAGAGGTTTTGAGAGTGAATAATTGTATATTAAAATTCAAAAAAAAATCTAGAGTATAAATGTATACTAGGAATTTATCTTCTTATCGTTGGCATTTCTTGGTTGAGGGAAAAAATGACTGAAATGTCCTCAATCTTCCCATTACCTTGGGTAACCTCAGGATACTGAGGGTCTATAGTGATAAGGCTCTGATGCCATTTGATAAGGCCTTGGCCTCTAGGGTTGGCCGGATCTTTATGGACTCGTGGGGGATTTGAGGGAAAGGGCGAAGAACACGTTGAAGAACATACACATACACACATGGAGATGAATAGCGAATCAAACCCGTAGAATCGATCCTGGCAATAAACCCCCGACAAAGCAACCTCCACAACTCAAAAGACAATCCAACAGTCGCTCTAATTAAAACAGATTCCTTCTTACCGCCGGTCCACCGATCCAATATAACCCTAGCAAGGAAGAATAGCAACCAATAGAACACTATAGAAGATTGGCACTACTACAACCTAGACAGTGAAGATTGGCACATTCATACTAGAAACCACAAGGGGAAAGAGTAGTTACACGAAGAGCTCGAACATCTTCATAGAAGTTCCACACAAATGGGGAAGGAGCAAAGCTCTCTCTAATTCATCAGCATCTCTAATCTCAGATCTAAGCCACAAGGGGCTATTTATAGTACTAGGGGCGAACAACACTCAGGTTTGTGTGAGTAACCTAGAAAGCTCACAATAAAGGCCAAACAACACTCAATGACTAGACAATTATTGAAGTTTATAGCATGTTTGTGTGAGTATAACGAGTTCACCTTTGCAAGATGGCGTTGTTGAAGTAGCTTGTTGAAACTCATCCATGTCAACTCATGTACCGAAGAGGTTGATGGGTATGCGTTTGTACCTATAGATACCAAAGACCAAGAAAAATGTGTGTGTGCATGATAAAGGAGCATATTAACCGTGACATGTCCATTTTTGTTCATATCACCATTAGCACAACACAATTTCAAAGAAAGTGCATATGTAAGATCAATGTGCAAGAATTTTATTGAACACCTTCCAAATATGGGAACTAAAAAACTCCATGAAAATAGTCATGACAACACTCAAAGCATCGGGAAGAGAAATTGGTCAACATCTTTGATGCAATAATAGGAGAGTTTGGAAGAAACATACGAGGAAGAATATCCAAACTATCATTATTTTTGCAAAAAAAACCATTAGAAAGATCAACTTTTCATTATGTTTGTTGCAACACCAATACGAGAGGCTTGACAACTCTCGTGACAATGCATTCTCATAATGGCATTATGGTTGCACACAAAACATCGAAAATGGAAATTGTTTAAAAAAATTGTGTCAACATACAAAGCATCAATATCAAGTAGCATAAAAACATGGTTGTCAAAAAGTAAATCCATAACATCAACATGTTTGCAAACAAACCATAGGAAATAGAATTTTGTTGACATGAAATATGCTCTGAAGAGGTCTTTTTGTCAACTCGTGCTCAATCGAGGTTGACATTGGGGTACGAGTATGTACACACACACAATAGATGAAAGAAACAACATATGTGTATGGTAGATGAACACATCATCTATCATGATGAGTCTTCTTGTTTGCACATCACAATTAGCATCAAGCAGTACATTATTTAAAGCATGACCTATGGGCAAGGTTTTGTGGCATGGTCAACATGCGGTGCATCAAAATTTCCAAAAGACGAGAAAGCTATGGGGTCAATATCTTTTGCAATCAAATTATAATCATTGCGATCAAAGCATTGGGAAGAGAAATTGTTCAACATATTTGATTCAATGATGGGAGGAAATATGAAGCGAGTATAGCATGGCATGTCTATTTCAATATCACAACTATATGATTCTACATGATCAACAATGTTTTATGGCAAAGTATCACATGGAAAAGCCAAAGTAGCATGGGGCATTGCAATAGGAGTATCAATAGCATGCGAGCAATCAACTTCATCATGTATACTAGTGAGAGCACGGTATCACCAACACCTATATCATTACCCTTGGAGTCCCGCTCATGTGAGGTAGGTGTTGTGCTAGTAGGGGCCTCCATGTGGCCGACTTCTTCTTCATCCATGTTGATGGTCATGTACGTGCTTCTTGGCTCACAGTCATCCATGCAACCTAGCAAAGAGTAAGACAACACAAGAGGAGTAGAGGTGAAGTTGTTAGAAAGCAAAATGTCCTCACTCAACTCATGTTCGCAAGATGGATGCACTCGTCCTCACATATGGTGGATGCACACACTTCACTCTAACTCTCGCTCAAGTGGTGTATGTGTATCTCTACCTCATGTGGGATAGGTGTATCTCTCAACTCAACCTTACATGGGTTTTGGTTCCATAAGTCGGTCTTGTGGTGGTAGTGAAATCATCACACACGCCAACCAAGGATGGTTCATATCTTAGTACTTGATTCATTTGTAGTCGTCATGGTGTTCTCAATCGATGGTTCCTTGTTTCCTATACATGTTAGCACAATGCCAAAATATATATGTGTGGTCGAAGAGAGGAACTAGAAACCTACGTCGTTATGTTCACTTATAGAATAGTATTGGAACTAGTTTACCAAGCAAATATGAACCAATACATAACTAGAGAAAAGTGGCAAGAGTTTCAAGAAGCAAAAGGAAAGCTCAACACACACACTTTGTTGATTGGATAGGTTTGAAAAGTGGCAAGAAAATGGAACAACCCGAAATTAAGATATTTTAATGGCAAGTGGAAAACCATAATGACCACAAGCAAACCAAGTCGATCTCAAAATATAGGAATTATGTTCACGGAAACACACACTATGGGATAAATGGACTTGTGCAACAGGAAAAGTTAGATAAGAACCAAATGATGTCCTAGCGAAGACTATAAGATCGCGCCACACAAGTTCAAAGAGAGACACTAGTTCGATTGCATATAATGGTGGACTACAAGATTTTCCCAATAAGTATCATCTACAATTTTTTAATAGATCTTGCAATTCCTATTCTATGAGACACTTGTTTATTTATTTTTATCTTTTATTTTTTATTTTTCTATATTTTTTATTTGTTTCTCTTTCCTCGTCTTTTCCTTGTACCAATAACTATACAAGATAACTATATGAGATAGCGTATACAAGTCTTTCTTGGAATACTACACTGTACAAATATGCAAAGCCGAAGCAATCCTAGGAGGAACCATTCTCAATAGGTATTTGTAGGTTCTAGGTCGCAAAGATAATGTGGCTCACAAAGGAATGCAAGTGGGGAAAAGATGATGGATGTTATCTTCACCCTTTATTTGTTGGTTCCATCCTTTCTAACGGAATTTTGGTTGAAGAAGTTAGCATGGACAAGGTGATGATGATGTAGAGATACTTCTCCACTTCGAAACAAGCTAAAAACACCAAAATCCAAGTTCGTATGTGAAATTTATGGCCAAAATCATGGATTTGTGAAAGCTCTTTGTGGTGGAACCAATTGACCAAAACTGGGACCGAACGTGTTGGTGGCGATCGAATCTGGAACCAATTTACAACCGAAATGGCTCAAGATGCTCAAAAATCCGATTTTTGGGGGAAATCTCAAAGGGAAAATCCAAATCGGAGGGTTCAATGATGTAATTAGGCTATGGAAACGCAAAGGAAGGTAAATTAATTTTTTGCAGCGGATCTATGTATCAAAACCTACGAAAACGCACCTGATACATCGTAAACGTATCTATAATTTTTGATGCTCCATGCTTGTTTTATATCAACTTTCTTATGTTTTGTTCACACTTTGAGGTATTTTTATACATTTTCTAAAACTAACCTATTGACAAGATGCCATAGTGCCAGTTGCCTGTTTTCTGCTGTTTTTGGTTTCAGAAAAGCTAGTAAAGAAATATTCTCGGAATTGGATGGGACAAAAGCCAAAGTCAATATTTTACCCGAAGCAACACGGAGTCCGAAGGGCAGCCGAAGTGGCACACCAGGGTGGCCACACTTGGTGGCCGCGCGGCCAGGGGCGCGCCACCAGGTGGTGTGGGCCCCTTGGAGCTCCACCGACCTTGCCCCTTCGCCTATAAAAGTACCCCGGGACGAAAACCCTAGGCACCCGATCAAAAATCCACGAAAGAGTTTGTAGTCGCCGCCATCTCCATCCCTAGATCGGGAGGGATCCGAAGCTCTTCCTGGCACCCTGCCGGAGGGGAGAGATCACCCTGGAGGCCTTCTTCATCACCATGCCAGCCTCCGGAGTGGTGCGTGAATAGTTCACCCTTGGACTATGGGTCCATACAGTAGCTAGATGGTTGGTTCTCCTCCTTTGTGCTATCATGTTTAGATATTGTGAGCTCCGTTCATGATCAAGATCATCTATTTGTAATCCTACATGTTGTGTTTGCGGGGATCCGATGGATATTGAGATACTATGTCAGATTGATTATTGATTCTATCATGTCTATGTTATTTGTGATCTTGCATGCTCTCCGTTGTTAGTAGCTATCTTGGCCAAGTAGATGCTTGCAACTCCAAGAGGGAGTATTTATGCTCGATAGTGGGTTCATGGCTCTAGTAATCTGGGAAAGTGACAGAAATCTCTAAGGTTGTAGATGTGTTGTTGCTACTAGGGAGAAAACAACAACCCTTTGTCTATGGGGCAATTGTATTGTTTACTTTACACACTTTTCTTAATGCAATTATCTGTTGCTTGCAACTTAATACTGGAAGGGGTTCGGATGATAACCTGAAGGTGGATTATTAGTCATAGATGTTGATGACCCACAAGTATAGGGGGTGTATCGCAGTATTTTTGATAAGTAAGAGTGTCGAACACAACGAGGAGCATAAGGTGCTGGCTAGTGGCTTGGAGCAGGAATTCTCTGTAAATACTTAGCAAACAGATTTTTAGGGTTTTTTGATAATGCAGGTAAATAAAGTACGAGTAAATAAAAGATAATAAGAATAAATACAGCAAGTGGCCCAATCCTTTATTCAGCAAAGGACAAGCCGGTTGTATTACTTAAGATGACCAAACGTTCTCGAGGACACATGGAAATACCGTCAAGTGCTTTCGCTTCATATAGTTGATTAATCTTCTTTAGTTTACTAAGTGTTGTGTGGGTGAACCTGTGCTAATGTACCGACCTTCCTAGGACTAATACATACTTGTGATTATACCCCTTGCAAGCATCTGCAAGTACAAGAAAGTAATTAAGGTAGAAACCTAACCACAACTTTAAACTCTAAGACTCTGACGTCTCTTGTGCAATGGTTTCCTAACGGGGGTTTAGGTTTCTGTCACTCCGGCAACCCCTACGATTAGTATCCAAATACACAATGCATTCCCCTAGGCCCATATAGGTGAAGTGTCATCTAGTCGACGTTCACATGACACCACTAGAAGAAGTACACCATAACTTAAATATCAAACCATTGAATCTTTCTCAACACAATTCCACTACTAACAACATGACTTCTCCCATGTCCTCAAGAACAAAATGAACTACTCACAAGACATCTTATGGATCATGATCAGAGATGAAATAATGATGTATAACAATTTGAATATAAACAATAGTTCAATGGTTCACTCAATAGCATCAACTACAAAGAGTAACCAACACCGGGAAAGTTTCCCCTAAGAACTATGCAAGATTCAACCCAATTGTTACAGTGGTATGGAGGTGATGATGATGGTGCTAGTGGAGATGATGGTGGTGATGATAATGATGATCCCAATGAAGTCCAGCTTGATGGTGGTGTTGATGGCGACGATCTCCCCTCTCTGGGAAGGAATTCCCCTGACAGAATTCTGTCTGTCGGAGAGATCTTTCTCTCTCGGTGTTTTCTGCCTCGCAGAGGCGGCGGAATCTTTCTGTGGTTGCTCCTCGAGTATTAGGGTTTTGGGAGGTTAATATACGCTAGAGGGGAGAGGCTGGAGTGGACCAGGGCGGCCACACCACCTGGTGGCGCGGCCTGGGGTGGCCCGCACCAGGGGGTGGTGTGGGCCCCCTGTGGCCCATCTCCACTTCCCCTTCTGGCTTCCTTCGTCTTCTGGAAAAATAGGATTTTCCATGTATTTTCCCGGGTTTTCTGATCTTCATGAATTTTGCTTCCAAACAGCACCTTTTCCATCAGAATCCTGACTACAGCGGTCCATGCTCCAAAAGTCATCAACCATGCAAAAACAGATGAAATAACATAAGTATCATCTCTTAATATGAAATATATCAATGAATAACAGTAAATTATGATATAGAATAGTGATGCAAAATGGATGTATCAACTCCCCCCAAGCTTATACTTCGCTTGTCCCCAAGCAAAAACTGAGCTCAATAAACATGACCTTAGGTTTATGGAGTGAAGAGTCGAAAAAAGAATACGGACAAGAAGCATCACATTCATCAATACATAAGTCATAGTAGAAGATAACTCACTATTATATAACTTAACTTGCAATAAGTAAAGGAAACACTATAAAGATACATAAAGTAAATCATAATTGGTAATGGCAAACTTAGCTCTTGGTCGAAGAATAGTTGACAATTTGCTGGAGTTCACAAATAACTGATTTTCAACGATAGCTTTCAAAGTAGTAGACACTAAGATAAGAGCAAAGTGCAAAACAAGGAACATAAGAAACATGATTGAATAAATCATCATATGAATGAATGAAACACAACAACTCAAAATACTTGCCGAGGTAGAAGGGAATAGGATTACTAACTCAACTAAAAAGTAAAAGAAAGGCCCTTCGCAGAGGGAAGCAAGGATTTCAAGTTTCATAAAGAGCTCCCAAAAATTATGGTACTTATTAGCTTTCAGCTCTCATTGCTCCTATCATAGGCATCTTTAGGTGATTAAGGTTAAAGTGATCAAATATGAGGATATGCTTGACAAGTTGTAAGTTGAAAATCTCATGTCCCTTGAATACGAGGGCCGCTCCTCATGCTACTCAAGTTTAGTCACCGGTAAGTTCTTGCCATAGTAAGTACATGTGTATCATAGAGAACCACCAATGGGGTACCCCTTACCCGATGATACGGAAGAATCCCCATATCAAAATGACAAGGCAAGCAGACAACAAGCATCTCAGCGATCTTCTTATTTACCATGGGAATATGGTGCTTTCTTCTCTATTTCCTCTTTTCTCATCTCTTATTTTCTTTTTCTTTTTCTCAATCTCTATCTCTCTTTTCTTTATAAGAAGAATGCTTCATAGATGCTCATTATGGTTACGCTGCAGGTTTCCACCATGACAACATGGATTAGACCGATGGCTCAGGCATTTCTCTAACACACATACATAACTCCATGGACTTACAAGCTCCCCTTTCATTTCACACCGACGGCATCCATAGACAAAAGAACATGATATCAACTAGGTACAAAGTACCGGTGCAATGTGGAAAGCGTTCCCCATGACAGCATGGTTCTGCTGATTCACAACTTACAAAGCGCAAGTGAAAGGATTATTTTTTCTCCTTATGTTTTTGGTGCTGATGACAACTCCTTTTGTGGTTTAACCGTTTGTCCAAGTTTCAGGTTTTATCTTCGGACGTGTTCGTGGGTGTTGTGTCTCAAGGAAGAGCTTGTAGTCGATAGCTCTTATTTTTCACTTTCTCTTGTTTACTTTTTAGGCTACCATACTATCAAGAGGGAGTCCATCTAGGAAGGTTGTGGGAAATCAATATTTCATGCACAGACCATATATGCACCTCCACAGCCATCCCAGTTTTCGAGTGAGGGAGCGTTTTCTGAGTAGTTGGAGGGGTTTCTGCCCTGACCGGTAGTACCGGCCAGGCAGCGGTAGTACCGCCCAGGGGTTTTCCCAGGGCTGTTCGAGCGGTACTTCCGGCTGAAGGTCCGGTCCTATTTCCGATGAAGATCGTTTGGGTTCAGTAAGACTTCTGTCTAACTTTGCCTATTTGTTAGAAATAGCGTCGGATCTTGGATCGGTAGTACCGGCCAGACCAGCTCCTGTCCCCTTGAGCAGTAGTACCGCTCCCTCACCGGTAGTACCGGCCAGCATCGGGGACCGGTAGTTCTGGGTCCAGTTCCGGTCCTATTTCCGACGTTGGGCAGTGCGGGTCAGATAACCTTCTGCCTCGCACTGTCTATTTGATGGAAATAAGGGCGGAATTTGGACCGGTACTACCGGCCAGCCCTTTTTGGGTCCATCGACAGTCTTATGACCGTTACGTGGCCTGGGCTGGACCAGTGGTGGCTCGCCCGCCGGTACTACCGGTCAGTCACCGGTAGTACCAACGGCGTCGGGCCTGGGCAGATTTTGCCCGTTTGAAGGGGTGCTATTTAAGCCCCCTTCTTCCTCCTCCCACCTTATCTCTCTGTTCTCTCTCTCTCCACCATTTTCACAAGAGCTTGACTTTGCTAGATCTCTCTCCCCCCCAATCAAATCTCTTGATCTTTTGAGGATTGGGAGAGGTGACCTAGATCTACACCTCCACCAAAGGAATTTTGATTTCCCCCACTCATCCTTCGTGGATTTCGTTTCTTGGGTTCTTGGAACCCTAGACGGTGTAGGGCATCCTCGGAGCTGCGGCATTTGTTGTAAAGCTCCGGGGTGTCGTTGAGGGCCTTCAATTGAGTTGTGAAGCCTCCCCTCAACCTCGTTGTAAAGGTTTTCGGTTGGCGCCTTCAAGGTCGCCGGTTAGTGGATTGTGAGGCCACCTTTGTGGTGGTGCTCACCGGAGAAGAAGGTGAGGCCTTTGTGGCGCTCGGGAGACCTTGTGTGGCCCCGACACCTCTCCAACGTAGACGTGGCTTCTTTGGAAGTGAACTACGGGAATTACATCTCTGTGTCCCCTCTCCGGTTCTTTCGCTCCGCTCCTTTACTTATTGCTTTTACTCTCGTGTTTACCTTTGTGTTACTTGTCATTTAGGTTGTTCACGTAGTTGCATCTCTAGTGAACCTTTCATTGTGCTAAGCCTTAAAAGTTGGATAAACCACCTATTCACCCCCCCTCTAGTCAACCTAAGTTGGGCCTTTCAATTGGTATCAGAGCCTCGGCTCTTACTTCGGGCTTAACCGCCTAAGAGACTATGGCCGACGAAGAGGGAAGTGTGGGTGCAGCAACCAAGAACTTGGCTTCCATGGATGACCTCAATCGATTGGAGACATCCATGATGACCAAGTTTGAGGAAATGATTACTCTTTTGCAATCCCTTAAGCCTACCCCCATGCTAGAAACCCCTCATGATGCATCCCTTGGGGCCGGAGCCCCCTCCGCTCCCGTGCAAGTGGTTGCCCTGGGGGTGATTCCCGCGTCAGCCCCAAAACACTTGGGTCTAGGCTTTGTGGCTCAAACCACCAAGCTCCCAAGCGAGAGCACCGATGGGCTAGGTGACTCCTCCTCCAAAGAGGGAGATAGGGATAAGGATTACTCGGCGGTTCCACCACCGTTCAAGTATACGTCGGACCCTCCCATTCCCATGCCACACATCATACCTCAAGGAGCACCTCCCATACTAGATACTTCTAACTTCGCCAATTGGCAATATCTAATGCAATCTCATATCTCCAGCTCCTCGATTGAATTGATGAGGATTGTGGAGGAAGGTTTCTCTCCATATGATGCTAAGAAGTTGACTCGGGCCGAGGTTGTGGACAAGCAACTCAATGCCACCTCCTTGGGTATGATCCAAAAGGTATTGACCCCCAAGGACTTTGCTCACATTCGCTAATTCTCCACCGCCAAAGAAGCTTGGGATCATCTCACCGAGTTGTATATTGTAAATGCGAGTATTCAAAGCTCCAAGTTTGATGAAGCCAACAATGAGTCTGATGGCTTTGCAATGCAAGATGATGAGACACCCGAAGACATGTATCGTCGGCTCAAGGTTCTTTGTTGTACCTTGAGGGACCTTGGAGCTACCTATGTTGATGACAAGTTCATGAAGAGGAAGTTTGTTCAAGCTCTTCTTCCCTTCGAGTAACAAAAACTCAACTCTATCAAAGGGAGAAGCAACTACCATACCATGACCTCTCAAGAGGTGCTGAGTGAAGTTATTGCCATGACCATTGCCAAGAAGAATGCGGAGTCAGCTCGTGCTCGTGCTTATGGGTCTCAAAAGTTGAACCTTGCCTTGAAAGCTCAAGTGGTGGAAGTTGATGAAGACGACAACTCAAGTGAGTGGTCTCAAGAGGACATCAAATATGCTTTCAATGAGCATTTGGCTTTAGCATCAAGGGCGTTTTGGAACAAACCGGGCATGAAGTCAAGGTCAAGGGACAACCCAAGATTCAACTCAACCATGAAGACTCCAAAGACTAGATCTTGTTACAATTGCAACGGCAAGAGTCACTTTATAGCTCAATGCCCCTTCGAGAATAGATAAGACAATGGAGGTTGCCTCATTCGCAAGAACAAGCCAAGACCTCCTCATCCTTTGAACAAGAACTTCCACAACAAGAACTTACCTAACAAGGAAAGGGCGATGGTGGTCCATGAAGAGTACTTTTCGGGCGATAATGATGATGTTGAGAATGAAGGTCAAGGTGGAGAGATCGTGGGGGTTGCCGCTATTTCTACTTCATCTACTCCACGAGTGTCTCTCTTCGACTCCCCAAACGAGAACATCACCAACCGCAACCAAAAGTGTCTCATGGCTAAGGCCACCGAGGTAACTCCTGCTTCCAAGTCCTCCCCAAATGAACTTCCCTTGCATGATCTAGATGGTTTAGAGGTTAAGAAAGAGATGGTAAGCATGCGTGAATCCATGGAGCATCTAGATGATGATACTAGGATGTGCTTTGAAACACTTGTAAACCAACTTGACCATGCTAAGGAAATGCTAGATGAGAAAGAGGAAGTTATTGACATGTTAGGTAAAAATGAGAGAGAGGCCGCCGATGAGATTGCCTCTCTATCCCAATCTCTTGAAGATGAACATAACATGAGAATAACCCTTGAGGAAAGTGTGGCTAAACTTGTTGATGACCATAATGCCTTTATATCGCAACTTGTTAAAGAACGAGATCATGCTATTGCTTCATTGAATGTCCTTAAAAATGAAAAGGTTGAGTTTGGTGTTGGTCATGAATGCCTCAAGGATTTTGAGAAACTCAAGGAGGAACATCATGCCTTGGAGAGTAAATTCCCAAGTATCTTTGAGGCTCATAAGCAACTCCAAACGCAACTAAATAATGAACATTCAAAGTCTTCCGCTGCGCCTATTGTGCATTTGTCTTGTTCGTCTAACCCTTGTTGCAAGCATGAGAATCTTGTTAAGGAGAACAAGACATTGAAAGATCAACTTGCAAAAGGGCAAGCCACTATCAAGAGGAAGAACAAGAGAAGGAACAAGGAAAGGAAGAAGAGCAAGAACCTTGCTCTAGTATCCTCTCATGATTCTATCTTTGAGCAAAATGATAACTTTGCCGGGAAGAATAATCCCTCCTACATTATTTGCAAGTCTTTTGATGGTCATGTTTATGCTAAGTACATTGGAATATCTTACACTCATGATTATCATTGGAATATTTGGGTACCTAAGACCCTTGTGACTAACAAAAGGGGGCCCATTGCAAAATGGGTACCTAAAACCAAAGCTTGATTTTCTTGTAGGACTTTGCTTCCGGAGGTGCAAAATGGGTGCTTGATAGTGGAGCTACAAGCCATATGACCGGAAGCAAGTCTATCATGTCGGAGATTAGGCCAAATTTTGCCAATACTTTAGTCTCCTATGGTGATAAAACAAGCTCTCAGGTATTGGGTTTTGGTAAGGTGGTAGTTTCCCCGGATGTATCCTTAGTAAATGTCATGCTTGTCAAAACCCTTGGCTACAATCTCCTTTCCGTTCATGCTCTTACTATCATGGGTCTTTCATCTTTGTTTAGTGAGCATTCTGTGGTCCTCATGTGGAGCAAGTCTCTCATGGTGGCTTTCGTTGGATACGTAGAGCATGACTTATATGTAGTGGATTTCTCTGGAAAGCCATCTACACATGCTATATGTCTCTATGCGAAAGCCGACGTGGGCTGGTTGTGGCATCACCGCCTAGCCCATGTTAACATGAAGGCTTTTGCAAAGTCTCTACACGGGGGGCCACGTCCTTGGACTAAAAGACATTTCCTTTGCCAAAGATCGTGTGTGCAGGGCATGTATAGAAGGGAAGATGCATGAGAAGCCCCACAATATTCTCAATCAAATCACCACTGAACGGTGCCTGGAGCTTCTTCACATGGATCTCTTTGGGCCTCCATCTCATGATAGTCTTGGTGGGAAGAAGTATTGTTTGGTGATTGTTGACGACTTTTCTCGTTACACTTGGGTCTACTTCTTCAAGTTAAAGAGTGAGACTCAACAAACCGTCATCGACTTTGCAAATCAAGTGCAACGGCAACTCAATTCCACTACCCTCACCATTAGAAGTGACAATGGCACCGAATTCAAGAACTACACATTGGATGAGTTTCTTAGTGATGAGGGGATCAAACATCAATACTCTACCCCCTATACCCCTCAACAAAATGGTGTTGCCGAAAGGAAGAACCATACTTTGATGGATGCGGCCCGGACCATGATGGCAGAATTCAAGTCTCCATATAACTTTTGGGCCGAAGCCATTTCAACCGCTTGTCATGCAACCAATCGCCTCTATCTCCGCAAGAAGAAGAACATGACTCCATATGAACTTCTCACCGGTCACAAGCCAAATGTCAAGTACTTCCGGGTGTTTGGGTGTAGATGCTTCCTTCTCAAGAAAGGTGTCCGCTTATCAAAGTTTGAATCTAGGGCTCAAGAAGGGATCTTTGTTGGGTACTCAAATCAGTCCCATGCCTATCGAGTCTACAACAAAGCAACGGGAAGGGTTGAAGAATCTAGCAATGTCGAGTTTGATGAAGATCACGAGTCTCTTGTGCGGCAAGATGGTATTCATGATCCAAGTGATGAAATTCCTCCCCAAGCCATAAGACGAATGGGTGTGGGTTTCTTCCACCCCATTGAGGATCCCCTTGTGGCCGAAGGAGAAGGACCAAGCTCCACTCAAGCGGAGCCTTCACTCTCACAAGACCTTCTTGCACCTCAAGGTCAACTTAATGCTTCTCAAGCTTCGACAAGCTCCTCTCAAGATCTTCATGTTCATGACTCTTCAAGTCCAAGTCTACCTCAAGTTGATCAAGCTCCACCCCTCCAAGTTGTTGAAGCTCCTCATGTCAATGACTCTCAAGGTCAAGTTGAAGATTGTCAAGTTGACAATGACCAAGGCCAAGCAAGTGTCTCTCCGCCAAATGATGATGTCTCTCCCTCGGTTGATGTTGATGAAGATAGTGATCAAGTTCGTTCATATAGTCAAGGAGGGCTCTCAAATCGTGGTGATGATCAAGTGGTTGCTCAAGAATCTCATCTTGAGACCTAAGCTCGTCGTCAAGCATACCGTCTCGCCAAGCTCATCAAAGATGGACATATCCTTGATAATGTTTATGGAGATTTCAATAGGGGCTCCACTACTAGGAGACAACTAACCTCTTTTAGTTCTCATCATGCATTTATTTCTCATGTTGAGCCCCAAAAGGTCTTCGAAGCTCTTGAAGATGATGATTGGCTCGATGCTATGAATGAAGAACTCCACAACTTCAAGAGGAACAAGGTGTGGACTCTTGTGAAAAGACCCAAAGATTGTCAAAATGTGATTGGGACCAAGTGGATCTTCAAGAACAAGAAGGATGCAAATGGTATAGTCGTCCGCAACAAAGCAAGGTTAGTTGCCCAAGGATACTCTCAAGTTGAGGGCATAGACTATGGTGAAACTTATGCTCCCGTTGCTCGTCTAGAATCCATTCGCATGCTTCTTGCCTATGCTACCCATCATAACTTCAAGTTGCAACAAATGGATGTCAAGAGTGCTTTTCTTAATGGTCCCTTAAAAGAATTGGTGTATGTCAAGCAACCTCCAGGCTTTGAGGACCCCCTCTTCCCGGACCATGTCTACAAACTCGATAAGGCACTATATGGTCTCAAGCAAGCCCCTCGTGCTTGGTATGAGTGCCTTAGGGAGCTTTTGGTAGACCGTGGTTTCGAAGTAGGCCTCATTGATCCCACTATTTTTACTAAGAAAGTTGGAGGAAACTTGTTCATTTGCCAAATCTATGTTGATGACATTATTTTTGGGTCTACTAACAAAGCTTTCAATGAGGATTTTGCTAAGCTCATGACCTACCGCTTTGAGATGTCCATGATGGGGGAGTTGGAATTCTTTCTTGGCTTCGAAGTCAAACAATTGAGGAAAGGGACTTTCATTAACCAAGCCAAATATGTTCAAGATATGCTCAAGAAGTTCAACCTTGATCAAGTAAATGGAGTCAAAACTCCCATGCCCACAAAGGTTAACCTTGATCTTGATCCCAACGGTAAGGATGTGGATCAAAAGCTTTATCGCTTGATGATTGGTTCTCTACTCTATCTTTATGCTTCTCGACCGGATATCATGTTGAGTGTGGGTATGTGTGCAAGATTTCAAGCCACGCCAAAGGAAAGCCACATGGTGGCGGTCAAGAGAATCTTTCGATATTTGGTTCATACCCCTAACTTTGGGCTGTGGTACCCAAAGGGGGCCAGCTTTGATCTCATTGGTTACACCGATTCGGATTGGGCAGGAGACAAAGTGGAGAGGAAGTCTACTTCTGGTGCTTGTCAATTTCTTGGGAGGTCTTTGGTGTGTTGGTCCTCGAAGAAGCAAAACTGCGTGTCTTTGTCCACTGCCGAAGCTGAGTACATCTCCGCCGCGAGTTGTTGTGCTCAGTTACTTTGGATGAAGCAAACCTTGAAGGATCTTGGACTCTCTTTCGACAAGGTGCCACTTTTTTGTGACAATGAGAGTGCTATTGCTATTGCTCACAACCCAGTTCAACACAACAAGACCAAGCACATTGAGATTCGTCATCATTTCATTCGGGATCATGTTGCTAGAGGAGACATTTCTTTGGAGTATGTTCCTACCAAGGCCAATCTTGCAGATCTTTTCACGAAGCCTCTTGATGAAGCAAGGTTCCGGGAGTTGAGGCATGAACTAAATATCATTGATTCAAGCAACGTGGCTTAAGTATCTTGCGCACATACCCGGGTCTCAAAGGATATCTTGTTTGGATGCACGCATGGTTTTAGGGGGAGTGTGGTTCCTCAAATGAACCATCACTCCTCCTATTATGCACACAATAATGTATTCATTCTCTATGGTCTCTCAAGGAGACAATTTGAGCTTAAATGATGAGTTTTGGTAATGAACCCAAGATACATCTTCGCGGTTTCAAGCCAAGCATACTCATATATGGTGGCCTAGGCCACCGACTTTGTGCTATTTGGCTCGTAGTCGTTGTTTTGAGTTTTATTCTTTCGGGTGGATCTGGTTCTTTTTAGTTTTTGCACAAGGTCATTTTCCCCTTGCCAATCATAATCTGGAGCTTGCTTTCTGGGAATCATCGGTAGTTCCTGTCGGAACCGGTACTACCAGTCAGGGCCAAAATTTCTCTCAGAAATTCTGCCTTGATCGGAAGTATCACTTCTCCCAGAACTTCCGGTGTCGTCGGTAGTTCCGGCCTTTGGCCGGTACTACCGGTGAAGGGGGCTCCCGTTAAGTGACGGGCCAAGGGGGCGCACGGGGTCATCTTCCCCATTTTCCTCCCCTTGACCCCATCTTACCACCCCTAGTTCTCAAGGAGCTCTCCACGGTGACGCCACCGGCCACACCGATTCCAGCCGTCCCTCCTCAGATCGGCTCCGTGGGATTCTTCCCTTCCTCGATTCCCCGCCATGGACCCTGGTATTTGCTCCTCTCGTGCTCCATTCATGGAGATCTAGTCACTTTTGTGCTTGAGTAGGACATGCCATGTCTAGGGCCCTTCTTTGGCTAGAACTACTATGGGGAGTCTTGGTAGGGATATGATTCTACTTTAGATTGTTTTGCCTCAGTACATAGTCTAGATATCATCAATTTGTGCATCAAGTTTCATCAAATCTGGGATTTGAGGATCCTGTTTTGAACTGCCCTGCTTGTGCCCTGACCGGTACTACCCGTGCGGATCCACCGGTACTATCGGCGTGGTCCTCTCACCGGTATTACCGCTGAGGGCATGACCGGTACTTCCGGTGCGCCCCATGCGACCGGTAGTTCTGGCCGCCCGGCGGAACTTCCGATGCACCAATTTCTGATATCTGTCTCTATACCGTGTTAATTCAGTCTAGTTGCTTTCATTTTTCTTCGACCTTGTGCACTTATCCTCTACTTCCTCCTTTCTATTTGCTTTTCTCTCAGGGCAAGGGGGTTCCCGTGGCAGATCCAAGCGGTCTCGTGCTCCCTCTCGTGGACCGTCAGAGATTGATGAGGATGATCTTGAGGTTGTGCGCCCTCCTAGTCAGACTGCTCGTCAGAGGGCTGCAGCTGAGCGTCGTGCTGCTGCTGCGGAAGGCAAAAGGCCTGTTCTGGCAAGTCAAAAGAAGACCACCTCTGGACCGGATTCTAGCAAGAAGAAGATTTCCTCTTGGCCGCAGCTTGCTTATGAGGAGTTTCGCAAGATTGATCCCTATGCTGTTCCTCGTGACCGCCTCGCTCAGGATCCTTTCTTCCACACCGTGCGTCAACAGGAGATCTATTCTAAGGTTTATGCTACTAAGAAGAAAAATGTGTATGCTCCTCAGAAGCACATCAACATTGCAAAGATGGAGAGCAACCCTGAATACTTTGGTGAAGCTCTTGATATGTGCAGGAGGTTTGGGCTCATCAAGCTGATGCAACACCGTGAGAACTTTGATGAGAGGGCCATTGCTCAGTTTTACTCAACTCTCTACTTTGATACTGACCCTGATGATCGAACCATGAAGTGGATGACCCAAAACCAGTATCTGTCTGCCAAATGGTCTGAGTTTGCCGCCCTTCTTGGCTACCCTATTCAGGAAGGCGGCCTTCGTGCCAATGGGTGGTGGGTGCATAGGAGGAAGGCATCTGAGCCGGAAGTGCTTGAGCCTCTTTACATTGAGGGCCGTGGCGTTGCTGGAAACGTTGCCATCTCCTTCCCACCTATGACATCATGCGCAAGGTCTATCAGAACACGATTCCTCCCAAGGCAGGTAACTTTGATCAGCTTCATGCCTTCCAGATTGATCTCATGTTTCAGACTTACCGCCATAGAAACTCTCATGAGCCCCTTGATGTTATGGATTATATCTTTGAAGAAATCTGGTCCGCTATGATTGAGAAGAGGTCTTGTCCATATGCTCCTTACATCCAGACTCTTATCAATGCCAAATGGAGGGAGGCAACTGGCTCTATCTACCCTCAGGATTTTCTCACTATTCATGAGGAAAAGACTCTCCGTGTGATGAAGCACAAGTTACCTCGCTCTCAGGCTGATGAAGAAGCTGCTGCTGGAAGGACTGCCTCGGATGCTAGTGATGGGGACCGTGCTGAGGCTTCTCCTCCACCCCGACTTGTGAGGCAGCCCTCTTGGGCTAAAAAGCTGCTGAAGAAGGTGAAGAAGGCTTTCTGCTTCATTCAGGACCGTGAGTATCAGTCCTACGTTGCTCAGAGGCACAATGTTCGCCGGGGGAAGGCCATCATGAGGAAGCTTGATATTGATGTGTCACCTGAGTCTAGCTCCGTCACCGCGCCCAAGGATGAGTGGATCAACACACATTGCAAGCGGACTGATAGTGATGACGAGCCAGAGATCTCCAGTCAGTTCCTGCCCGCTTGGAACAATGCCTCTTGGGACCCCGAGCCGCCTCCTCCGTTCTTTGGTGGGTGGGGCGCGTAGTTTGGCTTCTTTATCCCTTTTTTGCATCTTGATGCCAAAGGGGGAGAAAGTGCTCCGTTAGGATCTCGGGATTTGCATGGGTTGTGTCATGAGCTCGCTTTTTCTTTGATCCTTTTATGCTCGTGCACACTTTATTCCGTTATGTAATGTTTGTGGACCTCTGTTATTGTCTGTGGACCTCTTGTATGGTTGCTACCTTGTTGGTGAATCTATGTGGTAAGGTATCTCTGTGGTATTCTCTTGAGGACTTGTGGTGGACTATTCTTTATTGTCCAATCTTTGCCTCACCACAATTGTGTTGGTGCAAGGTATGAGCTCCACTCTTTTCTCGGTTGGGAGAGCTCTCTCCCATGTCTTCAGGGGGAGCCTCTCTCACCTTTAGTTTTACTGCCTCTTTGTGCAAATCTTGTGGGGTTGTCATCAAGCACCAAAAAGGGGGAGATTGAAAGGATTATTTTTTCTCCTTATGTTTTTGGTGCTGATGACAACTCCTTTTGTGGTTTAACCGTTTGTCCAAGTTTCAGGTTTTATCTTCGGACGTGTTCGTGGGTGTTGTGTCTCAAGGAAGAGCTTGTAGTCGATAGCTCTTATTTTTCACTTTCTCTTGTTTACTTTTTAGGCTACCATACTATCAAGAGGGAGTCCATCTAGGAAGGTTGTGGGAAATCAATATTTCATGCACATACCATATATGCACCTCCACAGCCATCCCAGTTTTCGAGTGAGGGGGTGTTTTCTGAGTAGTTGGAGGGGTTTCTGCCCTGACCGGTAGTACCGGCCAGGCAGCGGTAGTACCGCCCAGGGGTTTTCCCAGGGCTGTTCGAGCGGTACTTCTGGCTGAAGATCCGGTCCTATTTCCGATGAAGATCGTTTGGGTTCAGTAAGACTTCTGTCTAACTTTGCCTATTTGTCAGAAATAGCGTCGGATCTTGGATCGGTAGTACCGGCCAGACCAGCTCCTGCCCCCTTGAGCGGTAGTACCGCTCCCTCACCGGTAGTACTGGCCAGCATCGGGGACCGGTAGTTCCGGGTCCAGTTCCGGTCCTATTTCCGACGCTGGGTAGTGCGGGTCAGATAACCTTCTGCCTCGCACTGTCTATTTGATGGAAATAAGGGCGGAATTTGGACCGGTACTACTGGCCAGCCCTTTTTGGGTCCACCGACTGTCTTATGACCGTTACGTGGTCTGGGCTGGACCGGTGGTGGCTCGTCCGCCGGTACTACCGGTCAGTCACCGGTAGTACCGACGGCGTCGGGCCTGGGCAGATTCTGCCTGTTTGAAGGGGTGCTATTTAAGCCCCCTTCTTCCTCCTCCCACCTTATCTCTCTGTTCTCTCTCTCTCCACCATTTTCACAAGAGCTTGACTTTGCTACATATCTCTCCCCACCCACTCAAATCTCTTGATCTTTTGAGGATTGGGAGAGGTGACCTAGATCTACACCTCCACCAAAGGAATTTTGATTTCCCTCACTCATCCTTCGTGGATTTTGTTTCTTGGGTTCTTGGAACCCTAGACGGTGTAGGGCATCCTCGGAGCTGGGGCATTTGTTGTAAAGCTCCGGGGTGTCGTTGAGGGCCTTCAATTGAGTTGTGAAGCCTCCCCTCAACCTCGTTGTAAAGTTTTTCGGTTGGAGCCTTCAAGGTCACCGGTTAGTGGATTGTGAGGCCACCTTTGTGGTGGTGCTCACCGGAGAAGAAGGTGAGGCCTTTGTGGCGCTCGGGAGACCTTGTGTGGCCCCGACACCTCTCCAACATAGACGTAGCTTCTTTGGAAGTGAACTACGGGAATTACATCTCCGTGTCCCCTCACCGGTTCTTTCGCTCCGCTCCTTTACTTCTTGCTTTTACTCTCGTGTTTACCTTTGTGTTACTTGTCATTTAGGTTGTTCACGTAGTTGCATCTCTAGTGAACCTTTCATTGTGCTAAGCCTTAAAAGTTGGATAAAAGTATAAAAATTGGTAGTCGCCTATTCACCCCCCTCTAGTCGACCTAAGTTGGGCCTTTCAGCAAGCATATACGCAACATAGATGGGCACAATGGTTCAAGTTTATTAAGGGCAAGGAAAGTAAAGTGTGACATCAAGTTCATGAGAGCTTTAATCACTAATTTTCACATAACAAGTTTAATTTGGAAGGTAGATAAAAACAAGAATTTACTTGGAATAGCAATAGTGCTAATAGGTAGGTATGGTGGACACGAATGGCATAGGTTTTGGTTTAAGGATTGGATGTACGAGAAGAATTCCCTCTCAGTACAGGTTTTTTGGCTAGCAAGGCTGAGTAGCAAGCATAAGAGTTGAAGGAAACAAACAAACATACAAGTGACAAAAACAAACATGCAATCTTCCTTGGAAGCACAAAGATCTTAACTAGATAATACTAAACTTATGAGCAAATCAAGAAAGAAAGATGATGAAATTATATTCTTTAGAGTACTTTTATCCTTTCATTCAACTCTCAAAAATAGTGTTGCTACTGACCGAGCCAGGTTTGCCAAAACCAACTAAATTAACTCAATGATCCCAAAGTGATACCAATACTAACGACAAGATCAATCATATAACCATGAATTGAAAACTAAAATAAGATATGCAAGAGAGTAAATGATAGAACTTCTCATTAATATTCCATAATGGCAACTCACACCAAGGGATACATAGATATCTAACGAGAGGGGGGACACTTCCATAATGCATACCATCCTACATGATAACTTCTCTATTCATGATATGACTCTACTAAAAAGGTAAAAATATAGAAGATAGTGATGTGATACCGCGGCACTCCCCCAAGCTTGGAACAAACCAAGGGGATGCCAAAACCTGATGACGAATTACTCCTTCGGTGGTGGTGGTATTCTCTCGGTTGGCGTGAGGAAATCTTCCAGCATCTTGCGAAGCCTGTTATTCTCCTCTTGAAGCATATCCACCTTCCTCCTCAAGACTCGGTACTTGTCGCAGAACTCATAAGTGACTCGTAGAGCTTCCACTGCTGTAGGGCAAAAACTGAGATCTAGCGTTGGAGTTATTAGCCCCTTCATGCCTGCTGTCATGTACTTTACTTCCTCCCTGCCATTCCGATCCATGTCTCCGCGCCTAGTTGCGATCCTTTCTCCTTCCACCCATCCTACGAAGGTCTTCTGCTCAAGATTGTGATGGAGCTCGCGATGGCATCGCAGCTCGTAATCCTTTGAAGATGAACCCCTGAACGACATCTGAACAAAACAGACTGAAACAAAAAACATGACAAGAACACGATATACGAACCTCTGGGGATCCGGGGGATTATATATTACAAAGTTGTACAACAAAATGAAGGTACTAGGAGAAAACGGGTCGGAGACGGAGCCCGAGGTGGCCACACCACCTGCTGGCGCGGCCAGGGGGCCGCGCCAGGAGGTGGTGTGAGCCACCTTGGCTCCGTTTCCGTCCCTATTTCACTTCGTAACTTCCCTTGTTGGACAAAAACTGCAAAAATATAACTGGATAGAATTTTCCCAAAACTTTTCTTACTAGGACTGTTACCTGTTCGAAAACAGACTCTGCAGGTCCCTGAATTTGGCATTTAGCAGATTCTTCCAGAGTCACCACTTGAATAACATTAATATCTTCATCTTCATACTCATATTGCTCGAGTCATGAAACCTTTCACTTTCTCATTACACCATTTTCTCCACTAACCTGGAAATTGCTTCACATAAAACTTCACACAATTCTCATTAGCAACATTAGTGTAAGCCAGGTAATAAACCTTTTAAGTTCAAATTCAACTGAAGTCCATCAAATCATAAGATACTGCAGCAACTCCTTCCGAAAACCCAAAAAGAATTCAAAAAGGAAATCGTTTAAAGAAGCAAATGCAAGAGTGGCAAAATCTGTCAAAAAAGACCAGCAGGTAAAGATCATTTTTTTTGAAAATCTTCTGTTGCTCAAATCAAAAAGTGCAAAACTAACGAAAGTTAAATAACAACCTGGGGAAGAATCACAAACAATTACAGCTCAATCCGACATACAGAGATCTCTCATGAATTTTTACGGTGAAGCACAAAAATCTGTTTCGGGACAGCAACTTCCCTAAATCTTACTTCTCTCTCGTTAGAGGTTGATCTTGACGCAAAAACCAAACAAAAAGGATAAGGAGAGGTTATTACATAAGTAATAACTTCCAAGACTCAAAGAAACAAAAACAACTGAAAGCACAAATAAATTGGGTTGTCTTCCAAAAAGCTCTTTCTTTATAGCCATTAAGATGGGCATGATAATTTCAATGATGCTCACATAAGAATATGAATTGAAGTGAAAGAGAGCATTAAGAAGAAAAAATATGCATGTTTAAGTCTAACCCACTTCCTATGCAAAGGAATTTTGTAAACAAACAAGTTGTTGAAACCAGAGGCTACTAGCATAGAAAGGCAAAAGAAGTGCAACATAAAAACTTTCAGCATAAAACGAGGAAACTTGATATTATTGAGATGCGTAAGAATAGTCTTCCCTCTCTCATAATAACTTTTAGTATCATGCATAAATTTAATGATATAGCTATCACAAGAACCATGGTAGCAATGATCACTTATCCTAACAGAAAACACAGGAACACTAGCTCTCATAACACTACTTTGTGAAACAATATTAGAGATATCCTTACAGAGGATAGTGTGTCCATCTTCCACATATTTAGTGACAAAATCTTTCACATTTGTTATTATAGGTTCATCATCCATTTGTTTATCAGGTTCAACAGCTTTATTTGTACTTTCATTAACCATACTGGCTATCATAGAATGTTCCTTTATCTTAACTGGGAAATGTATTTTCTCAATGTAAGGTTCAGGTAAAGCATGATTAGCAGTATAAACTTCAGTATTTCTTGCAGGAACACACTTAGCAACATCTTTATATGGTTCATGATACTTATTCCATTTCTTTTTAGGAACTTCAATATAGGAAGAAAAAGATGCATGGGTATGCCCAATAGGCACTCAACTACAGCGTACCTGGTGCAGCTCGACGGAAGGCCCACTCGATGAATCGCCAAGGTCCATGACGCCTATGACGGTTCGACTGGTATGAAGCCCATATAGATACGGACTCCCAAACGCACAAGACAAGGAAAGCTCAAGACTAGAGTTCTAATCTAACTTGTAACCAACTCGTATTGGTACCTGAGACCTAGCCTCCCCATATATAAAGGCTAGGAGGGTCCAACGAGAAGGCAATCCTCACCTCCAGTCCCTCAGTCGCAACACGCTACGCCACAATAGATCTAGACATCGCGACTCCCCCAATAGATAGATCTACGATCTCCCATACGCCAGATCCAATCTGCGCATACACCACCATCGACGACATTGTAATCCTTCGGATCCTTCATCAATCAAGAGCAGACAAGCAGGAGTAGGGTCCTCTACGAGGCCTGAACCTAGGTAAACCTTGCGTCCCTGTGTGCTTGTTTGCTAGCCGTACCGAGATCTCCAGCTCTCCCTCCTTCTCCAAAACCCAAGTCCATAACAATGGGCATTGATGAGTTAAACCATTGTCAAAAGCCTTAAAATAAGTTGCAATAGCTTGAGAATCAAGACCATAAGCGTTTTTAATATTTTGAAAGTCATCAGTTTCCATAAAAGATTCAATGCATTCATAATCATAATTTATACCCGACTTTCTTCCTTTGTCATTCTCCCATGATTCAGCATTGTCTTGAATACGGTCCAGAAGATCCCATTTAGCTTCTTCTTCCATGCGTGTAAATGATCCAGCACAAGAAGCATCCAATAAATCCTTATCATGAAGAGAAAGCCTTGCATAAAAGTTATTGATAATAATATTGTTGGGGAGCTCATGAATGGGACATTTGAGCATTAGTAACTTCAATCTCCCCCAAGATTGAGCTGTACTCTCTCCATCAAGAGGCCAAAAGTTGTATATTTGATTCCGATCTTTATGAATCTCACTAGGAGGATAAAACTTTGAATAAAAGAGAGGCACTATTTCCTGCCATTCAAGAGCTTGACCATTCTTCAGCGGCTTATACCATTCCTTAGCTCTTCTTTTTAGTGATAATGAGAATAACTTCTTCTTGACTTGATCTGTTGTAATACCTGCACAAATTCTTGTAGGTATTTTAAAAGTATCATTCTCAGCAGGTGGTGGTTCACCTACTACCTTAGCAGTGGTAGTAGCATTACGAAATAAGAAACTCAACAAATTATCCATAATGAAAATAAAGCAACTAACAGAAGTAAACAATACTCATAGTAGAAGTTTCCTTTACCAGTTCCACTCTCCAATAGCGCTTCACTCCCCGGCAACGGCGCCAGAAAATAGTCTTGATGATCCACAAGTATAGGGGGTGTATCACAGTATTTTCGATAAGTAAGAGTGTCGAACCCAACGAGGAGCAGAAGGTGCTGGCTAGTGGCTTGGAGCAGGAATTCTCTGTAAATACTTAACAAACGGATTTTTAGGGTTTTTTGATAATGCAGGTAAATAAAGTACGAGTAAATAAAAGACAATAAGAATAAATGCAGCAAGTGGCCCAATCCTTTATTCAGCAAAGGACAAGCCGGTCGTATTACTTAAGATGACCAAACGTTCTCGAGGACACATGGGAATACCGTCAAGTGCTTTCGCTTCATATAGTTGATTAATCTTCTTTAGTTTGCTAAGTGTTGTGTGGGTGAGCCTGTGCTAATATACCGACCTTCCTAGGACTAATACATACTTGTGATTATACCCCTTGCAAGCATCCGCAAGTACAAGAAAGTAATTAAGGTAGAAACCTAACCACAGCTTTAAACTCTAAGACTCTGACGTCCCTTGTGCAATGGTTTCCTAACGGGGGTTCAGGTTTCTGTCACTCCGGCAACCCCTACGATTAGTAGCCAAATACACAATGCATTACCCTAGACCCATATAGGTGAAGTGTCATGTAGTCGACGTTCACATGACACCACTAGAAGAATTACACCACAACTTAAATATCAAACCATTGAATCTTTCTCAACACAATTCCACTACTAACAACATGACTTCTCCCATGTCCTCAAGAACAAAACGAACTACTCACAAGACATCATATGGATCATGATCAGAGATGAAATAATGATGTATAACAATCTGAACATAAACAATAGTTCAACAATTCACTCAATAGCATCAACTACAAAGAGTAATCAACACCGGGAAAGTTTCCCCTAAGAAGTATGCAAGATTCAACCCAATTCTTACAACGGTATGGAGGTGATGATGATGGTGCTGGTGGAGATGATGGTGGTGGTGGTGATGATGATGATTCCGATGAAGTCTAGCTTGATGGTGGTGTTGATGGCGATGATCTCCCCTCTCCGGGAAGGAATTCCCCCGGTAGAATTCTGTTTGCCGGAGAGATATTTCTCTCTCGGTGTTTTCTGCCTCGCAGAGGCGGCGAAATCTTTCTGTGGTCGCTCCTTGAGTCTTAGGGTTTCGGGAGGTTAATATACGCTAGAGGGGAGAGGCTGGAGTGGACCAGGGCGGCCACACCACCTGGTGGCGCGGCCTGGGGTGGCCCACGCCAGGGGGTGGTGTGCCCCCCTGTGACCCATCTCCACTTCCCCTTCTGGCTTCCTTCGTCTTCTGGAAAAATAGGATTTTCCATGTATTTTCCTAGATTTTCTGATCTTCGCGAATTTTGCCTCCAAACAACACCTTTTCCATCAGAATCTTGACTGCAGCGGTCCATGCTCCAAAAGTCATCAACCATGCAAAAACAGATGAAATAACATAAGTATCATCTCTTAATATGAAATATATCAATGAATAACAGTAAATTATGATATAGAATAGTGATGCAAAATGGACGTATCAGCTGTAGTTGGATTACGGTGTATGTATTATGTTGTAATGCCCAATCAAATCTCATAAGAGTCAAGATGTCTAGTATATGCATTGTTATGCTTTCTCAATCTGCCAATTGCCCCGCTGTAATTTGTTCACCGAATATGCTATTTATCTTAAGGAAAAACACCTCCAGTGAACTGTGGACCCCAGTCCATTTCTTTACCATTGATATACCGTCTACTGTTTACCGTTTACTATTTACTTTCTGCAAGCAATTACTATCTTCCACACTATACGTTTAATCCTTTATTTTTAGCAAAACCAGTGAGATTGACAACATCATTGTAAGTTGGGGCAAAGTTCTGTGGTTCTGTTGTGCAGGATTCCAAGTTGTTAGCAACACCTTGGAGTTGTTTCCTTACTCCTACTGGTTCGATAACCTTGGTTTCATAACTGAGGGAAAACTTGCTACTATGCTCATCATACCTTCCTCTTGGGGTTCCCAACAAGCTCTACATATTTTGAGCCATCAAGCACTTTTTCTGGTGCCGTTGCCGGGGAGTTAAGGACAGCTTCAATCTCTTCCTCCTCATCAAGCACTTTTCAGGGAGAAAGAAGATTCTTGCAAGGGGAGTCTCTCACAACCAATCTCTTTACTTTGTTTTTGTTTTGCTTAGTTTATTTTTGCTTTGTTTGCTTGTTTCTTTTTATCAAAAATACAAAAAAAATTAGTTCCTACTATAGTTGTTATTTTTGTCCGTCTGTTATTGTCTTGCTTTATCATGCTTTCTATCAATGGTTGGTTTCTTTGAAACCAGATCTTATTGGAAAGGTGGGTTCACGGAAGAACAAAAATATTATGAGGAACACCGCTTGTCACAAAAAGGGAAACACTTATGGGAACAAATTAATAAATTGTATACCATTGCTAGAAACATGTGCTCTACTTATAATGTTACTTATTGCTTTGATAAATCTTGTTGCTGTAGGAGGTATAAACACCTCCCTTTTCAATGTGAGTATAATGATAATGTTACCATATCTTCTTATGTTAAGGGAAATTGTGACTTTTATGATCTGGAACAAATTGAAGAATTTATTGCTTGGAAGGGTGCATTCGAACTTGCTTATTTGCTTGAAAATACTGATGATGCACCTTATAAATATGAGGTTTATGATATACTTAAATTTTTCTTTGATAATTACAAGGACGAAAATGGCTATATTCTTAAATATCTTAATAGATGCTCTCCACCAACGGAAGAGACTAATGCCTTGCAGGAGCCTATGGAAGAAGAAATTGCTGAAACTGGAAGCTCATTGGATGAAAAAGAGGAGGAGAGTGATGATTAAGAGGAGAAAGAATGGAGAAGCTACCCATGTCTACCTCCCAATAAGAGTAACTCTTTAACTAATACCTTATTTGATCGCCCTCCATGCTTACCAAAGGAGGATGAGTGTGATATTTATATTGTTGAGTTTGTTCATGATTCTACTGAAAATCATTATGAGAGAGGAAAATATGGTTGTTGGAATTCTCATGTTACTAAAACACCTCTCTTTATATTGAAAGTTCCAAAGTTGCTCTTGTTTTATCTACCCATTCTTGTTACTATGTGCTTCTTTGATTTATTTTATTACATGATTCCTATGGATAGGAAGTGGGTTAGACTTAAATGTGTATCATATTTTCTCCTTGATGCTCTCTTTTGCTTCAATTCATATTTCTTATGTGAGCATCTTCTCAAATTACTGAGCCTAGCTCAAAGGCGCTAAAGAAAAGCACTATTGGGAGATAACCCAAATTATTTTTATTTTCGGTAAGTTTTTCTTTTGTTGAGTCTTGGAAGTTATTTCTTCAGTAATAACCTCTCTTTATTCTTTTTGCGTGGTTTTTGTGCCAAGAATAACCTCTAGTGAGATAGAAGTAAGACTTGGGAAAGTTGCTGTCCCAAAATAGATTTTTTGTGCTTCAGTGTAAAAAATCATGAAAACTCCCTGTACGTCGGATTGAGCTGTAATTTTCTGTGCTTATGCCCCAGGTTTTTATCTAACTTTCGTTAGTTTTACCTGTTGGTCTGTTTTGACAGATTTCTGCCATTATTTGCATTTGCCTCTTAATCTCTTTCTCTTTGAGTTTTCTTTGATCACTTGAGATTTTAGAAGGAATTGCTACAGTAGATTGTGTTTTAATGGAAGTTTTACTTGTGTTGAAACTAAACCCAAAGATTTATTATCTTGAATACACTAATGTTGCTAATGAAGATTGTATGAAGATTTGTATGAAGGAAATTTTCAAGTGTAGGGAAGAATAATGCAATGAGATGAAGTATGGACAAAAGCTCAAGCTTGGGGATGCCACTCGTGTCACCCCAAGAAATATTCAAGAAGTACAAGCGTCAAAGCTTGGGGATGCCCAAGGCATCCCCTTCTTCATCAATAAAAATCACAGGTTTTCTTCCAAAACACTTCGTTTTTATTATTTCATGCACAATTGTGTTGTGCTTGGAGCGTCTTTGTTTTTGTTTTTAGTTTTGTTTTGTTTGGTTTGCTTAAATAAATTGGTTGGACCCCCGCATTCATATGTGGTTTCAAATAAGTTAATTGGTGTTGGAAAAGAGTAGGAAGCTTCATGCTTATAAGTGGTACAAGAGGAGCTTGTTTTGACTGTGGCCTAGACTCTATCATGTCATGTTTGATATTTCTTTGACCTTATGCTTAGTGATTACTGTTGTAGCATGGCTTGTTCCAAACAATTGAGATTACTTAATGTGCCTTGAAAGGATCATGCGTTGTTTTAGCATACAAAGGCATAATATTGTGGTATTCTCCTTTGATGCTTTATTTGGGTTGACTTGGCACATGCTTACACCATGTTAAGACTATGAGCTAGTCACCTTAGACTCTATGATCATTTAGTTTTTGACTTGTAATATCACTTTATGCTTTAATTAATAATGTTTTGTCGCTTTGCATGATTATGGCCATTATTGCTCTCTTAGTTGGTCGCTCCCAGTCTTTTGCTAGCCTCCACCTGTACTAAGTATGAGTTCCACTCATGCATCCAACCTCCAAGAAAACCAAGTTATTCCAAAGAGTCCACTATAAATTCCTATGCATGGTGTGTTACACCATTCCAAGTATATTCATGTTTTTATCTACCTTCCAAATTAAACTTGTTATATGAAAATTAATGATTAAAGCTCTCACAAACTTGATGGCACACTTTATTTTCTTGCACTTCATAAACTTGAACCATTGTGTCCACTATGTTGCTTATATGCTTGCACTTTATAAGTTGTGAATTAGCAGAACCATGATACCATGGGGAACGCTTTCAACATTGCACTTATTATTCAGTTGATATCATGTTCTTTTGTTTATGGATCCCGGCGGTGTGAAATAAAAGGGGAGCTTGTAAGCTCATGGAGTTTGTATGTGTGTTAGAGAAACGCCTGGGTGGCTAGCCTAATCCATGCCTAATCATGGTGGAAACTTGCAGCATAACCATAGTGAGCATTCTGTGAAGCATCCTCAGTAAAAACCTATGCAAATAGCAAATAAAAAGATCGTTGAGATGCTCATTGTCTGTTACCTTTTCATTTTGATATGGGATAGCTCCTATGTCATGGGGAAAGGGGTACCCCGTTGGCAGTTCTCTATGATACATATGTACTTACAATGACAAGAACTTACTTGTGACTAAAGTTGAGTAGCATGAGGTTCGGTACTCGTAAGCAAGGGGCATGATATTTTCAACTTATAACTTGTCAAGCATATCTTCATATTTGTGTCACTTTAACCTTAATCACCTCAAGATGCTTATGATAGCGGCAATGAGAGCTGAAAGCTAATAAGTACCATAATTTTTGGAAGCTCTTTATGAAACTTGAAATCCTTGCTTCCCTTTGTGAAGGGCCTTTCTTTTTTACTTTTATGTTGAGTCTCCATCTTCTATCTTTATGCACCAATTGAGAGAGCATAGTGGTCATTCTTAGTTTAATGTGCATTGTCCCAAAACTTGTTGATTGATTCATAACTTTGATACTGCTTGCTCTTAAAGTATTTGAATCTAGTCACCCTTATGAACTTTGAAGGTGTCCTATGCATTTATGTTTTGCTATACCATGAGGGACAAGCTGAATACCACTCTTATTATGTTTTATATATGTGAAACAAACAAACGTCTTTCAATGCATTGTTATTCATGATCTTTTGTTTGTACCTTTTCATGTTACAACATAGTTGCTATGTGTTATTGTTAGAACTCTATCTTTCATGCTTATGTTTAGAGTACTTTGATCAAAGCTATCAATGCTTTGCAAATATCTTGATCAAGATTGTGATAGTGCATGTCACCTCAAAAATTATTATTTTTATCACTTACCTACTCGAGGACAAGCAGGAGTTGAGCTTGGGGATGATGCACCCAAGACTCATATCGATCCAAAAGCAATTATGGGCTGTTTTTGGTGGAAATTGTCAAATTTCATCAAGAATTTTTCTAGGGAAATGAGGTGTGGGTCGAATCCATGGAAACCTTTGCTCTTGATACCATTTGATAGATCCTTGACCTCTAGGGTTGGCCTGAACTTCATAGATTCGTGGGGGATTTGAGGAAAGGGCGGAGAACATGGCAAAGAACACATACACACGTGGAGATAAATAGTGAAGAAATCCTGTAGCATCAATGATGGAGAACAGTAGGGAAAATAAAAGAAAATAAAGTAGACGTCAAGTAAAATACTGACTTCTACACAGTTCTAATCTATTCTACATAATTTGGTACTTTAGTCATATGTGTTGCAGTGTTCAGAGTGTTTGATGGCTCAATGCACGGCGCCCAGAAAAGTGCTGGTGCGGTGTTAATGTAGAGCTTGTTGTGAACCCCAAGAGGAAGGTATGATGAGCACAACAACAAGTTTCCCTCAGTTATGAAACCAAGGTTTAATCGAACCAGTAGGAGCAAGGAAACACCCCAAAGGTGTTACTAGCTGAGCTTTGGCAGGGCACACTACCGGTGCTAGTAGCAGCGTGGAGACCTGCACAACACAACCACATAACTTTGTCCCCAACTTCCGATGAGGTTGTCAATCCCACCGTGTTTTGCAGAAAACAAAGGATTAAACGTATCGAATGAAAGGAAGTAAAAGTTTGCAGAAAGTAAACACAAAGAAGTAAAAGATTGTAGATTGAACGTAAAAGAAAAGGACCGGGATCCATAGTTCACTAGAGGTGGCTCTCCTTAGATAGATAACATGCTGGGTGAACAAATTACAGCGGGGCAATTGACAAACATCGAGAAAGCAATACATGCATATACTAATCATCTTGACTCCTTTGAGACTTGATTGGGCATTACAACATTATACATAGACCGCCATCCAACTGCATCTATGACTAATAATCCACCTTCAGGTTATCATCCGAACCCCCTCCAGTATTAAGTTGCAAGCAATAGATTATTGCTTTACGAATTACGTGTAAAGTAAACAATACGATTGTTCTATGAACAAAGGATTGTTGTTTTCTCCCTAGTAGCAACAACACATCTAGTACCTTAGAGATTTTTGTCACTTCCCCAAATTACCAGAGGCATGAACCCACTATCGAGCATAAATACTAACTCTTGGAGTTGCTAGCATCTACTTGGCCAAGATAGCTACTAACAATGGAAAGCATACAAGATCACAAATAACAAAGACATGTTAGAATCAATAATCAATCTGAAATAGCATCTCAATATCCATCGGATCCTCGCAAACACAACATGCGGAATTACAAATAGATGATCTTGATCATGAACGGAGCTCACAAGATCTAGACATGAAAGCACAAAGGAGGAGAACCAGCCATCTAGCTACTACATGGATCCGTAGTCCAAGGATGAACTACTCACGCATCACACCGGAGGCTTGCATGGTGATGAAAAAGGCCTCCAAGGTGAATTCCCCTCTCCGGCAGGGTGTCGGGAAGAGCTTCAGATCCCTCCCGATCTAAGGATGGAGATGATGGCAGCTACAAACTCTTTCGTGGATTTTTGATCGGGTACTTAGGGTTTTTGTCCCGAGGGCAATATATAGGCGGAAGGGGAGACCGAGGGGGTGCCAGGGGCCACCACACCACTCCCTGGCGCGGGTCCAGCCTGGCCGTGCGGCCAGGTGGTGTGGCCGGCCTATAGCCCCTCCCCGTCTTGTATTCTGGCACTTGATGACTTCCGGAAAAATAGGCACTTTGGCTTTGGCCCCGTCCAATTCCGAGAATATTCATTTTCTGAGTTTCCTGGAACCAAAAACAGCAGAAAACAGGCAGCTGGCACTGTGGCTCTTGTTAATAGGTTAGTCCAAGAAATCATATGAAAAGTACTCCAAAGTTGGAACAAAACACAAGAAAGTGGATAAAACTAAGCATGGAACATCAAAAATTATAGATACATTTGCAATGTATCAACATCCCCAAGCTTAACTCCTGCTCGTCCTCGAGTAGGTAAGTGATAAAAAGAAAAAATAATTTTTGAGGTGACATGCACCATCAAAGACTTGATCAAAGTATTTGTAAAACAATCAAAGCTAGGATCAAAGTACTTCAATCATAACATGAAAGACAAAGTTCTAGCAATAAGCAAAGAAACTATGATGCAACATGAAAAGGCACAAACAAAAGATTCATGAATAACAATGCTTTGCAAGACGTTTGTTTGTTTCACATAAAGAAAACATAGCATAATAGTATTCAGCTTGTCCCTCATAGAGTAGCAAATATAAATGCATAGGACAGCTTCAAAGTTCATAAGAGTGACAAGATACAAATAGTTTTAAACAAGCAATATCAAGTTATGCATCAATCAACTAGTCTTGGGACAATGCACATAGAACTAAGAATGGCCACTATGCTCTCAAATTAGGTGCATAAAGATAGAAGGTGGAGACTCAATATAATGGTGGAAGAAAGGCCTTTGTAAAAGGTAGTAGGGATTCAAGTCTCATAAAGAGATTCCAAAAAGTATGGTACTTATTGCTTTCAGCTCTCATTGCCCCTATCATAAGCATCTTGAAGTGAATAAGGTTAAAGTGAACAAACTATGGTGTACAAGCTTGACGAAGTATAAGTCAGAAATCTCATGTCCCTTGTATACGAGGGCTGCTCCTCATGCTACTCAAGTTTAGTCACCGGTAAGTTCTTGTCATCGTAAGTACATGTGTATCATAGAGAACCACCAACGGGGTACCCCTTGCTCGATGATACGGAAGAATCACCATATCAAAATGACAAGGCAAGAAGACAACGAGCATCTCAGCAATATTCTTATTTACCATGGGAATATGGTGCTTTTTTCTCTCTTTCCTCTTTTATAATCTCTTTTTTTCTTTTTCTCTTTTTTTCTCAACATAGGACTCTTTTTTTATAAGAAGAATGCTTCATAGACAACTCATTATGGTTACGCTGCAGGTTTCCACCATGTCAGCATGGATTAGACCAGTGGCCTAGGCGTTTCTCTAACACATATACATAACTCCATGGACTTACAATCTCCCCTTTCATTTCACACCGACGACATCCATATACAAAAGAGCATGATATCAACTAGGTACAAGTACCAAGTGCAATGTTGAAAGCGTTCCCCATGAAAGCATGGTTCTGCTAATTCCCGACAAATAAGTGCAAGCATATACAACATAGACGACACAATGGTTCAAGTTTATTAAGGGCAAGTAAAGTAAAGTGTGCCATCAAGTTCATGAGAGCTTTAATCACTAGTTTTCTCATAACAAGTTTAATTTGGAAGGTAAACAAAAGCATGAATATACTTGGAATAGCATAAGCTAATAGGTAGGTATGGTGGACTCTTTGGAATAACTTGGTTTAGGGAGTTGGATGCATGAGTGGAACTCATACCTTGTTGTGGAGGTTAGCAAAAGACTGGGAGAGACAAACTAAGAGAGCAATAATGGCCATAATCATGCAGAGCGACAAAACATCATTGATCAAAGCATAAAGTGATACTACAAGTTGAAAACTAAAGGATCATAAAGGCTTATGGTGACTTGAGATAGTCATAACATGGTGTGAGCATGCGCCAAGTCAACCCAAATAAAGCATCAAAGGAGAATACCACTATACTATGCTTTAATATGCTAAAACAACGCATGATTCATCCAAGGCACATTAAGCAATCTCAGTTGTTTATAACAAGTCATGCTACAACAGATAATACTAAGGATAAATCCAAAACAATATCAAGCATAGCATGACAAAGCATAGGCCACAGTCAAAAACTAGCTCTTTTTACCACATAAGCATGAACTTTCCTACTCTTTTCCAAACCAAACCAAACTATTTGCAAACCAATGTATGAACGAGGGGGTCCAACCAATTTATTCAGCAAAGTAAGCAAACCAAGCAAACGAAAACGAAAAAGAAGACACTCTAAGAACAACACAATTGTGCATGAAACAATAAAAATGAAGTGTTTGGAAGAAACCTGGGATTTTTATTGATGAAGAGGGGGGTGCCTTGGGCATCCCCAAGCTTTGACGCTTGTACTTCTTGGATATTTCTTGGGTTGACGCGTGGCATCCCCAAGCTTGAGCTTTAGTCCATCCTTCATCTCACTCATTCCTTCCATACACCTGAAATTTTTCCTTCATACAAAACTTCACACAATCTTTATTAGCAACATTAGTGCACTCAAGATAAATAAGTCTTAAGGTTCAGTTCTAACACCAAATAAACCTCCATTAGAACACTAGATACTGTAGGACTTCCCTCAAAAAGCTCAATTTCCCAAAAGAACTCAAGAAGGAACCAACAAGAAGCAAATGCAGAAAATGGCAGAAATCTGTCAAAACAGACCAGTAGGTAAAGACGAATTTTTTCGAAGACCTTCTGTTACTCAAATCAAAAAGTGTTGAACTAACGAAAGTTAGGTAACAACCTGGGGCAGAAGCACAAAAAATCACGCCTCAAAAAGACATTCAGAGATTTTACACGAAGTTTTACGGTGAAGCATAGAAATCTGTTTCAGGACAGCAACTTTCCCAATCATTACGTCTCTCTCATTAGAGGTTACTCTTGGCACAAAAAGCAAATAAAAAGGATAAGGAGAGGTTATTACAGAGGTAATAACTTCCAAGACTCATCTAAAACTTTTGGGTTATCTCCCAATAAGTACTTTTCTTTAACGCCTTTAAGTTAGGCATAAGAAGCAAGAAAAAGAATCAAGTGTTCTCAAATGAAGAAGCATTAAAACCAAATTTCTTGCCCTTACCTCTTTTACTTTTATTCTTAACCTTGGGGAAAATATGATTGTTTGGTGGAGAAGAAAGGTGCATGGTCCCCTTTCCCACATCTATTATTGCTCCAATGAGTTCTAATAGGGACCTTCCAAGTGTAATTTGTCCTTTTTCTGCACATTCAATAACAAGATAATTAGTAGAAATCATTTTCCCAAGGATCTTTGTAAACACTCCTTCAACTATTCCAAGAGGTAATATGGTAGTATTATTATCAAGAGATATTTCTTTTCCTCCTTCAGTAAGCCCCCAAGTATTCAAAGATTCATAAATATCCTTGGGCATAAGACAAAAATTCAGACATGATATCACAACGGGCTTGAAAAGTTTCAGTGTTTATCTCAATATTTACTGTAGGGAGCCACTTTGATGGTTCAGAATTTATTGGGACATAATTTTGATGCTCACTAAGCGTATTATAGCAATATTTTAAGCTAGAAGTGCTAGTCTCAAGAGTGTTTAATCTAGCAAATATTCTTGCGAAAGAAATATCAGTTTGGCTAGGCAAGTTGTAAGTGAGGATCAATTTCTTTATAGCATTAATAGCATCATCCTCATTACATTGGAGGAAATCTCCTCCCACAACATCATCTAAAGCATATCTATAGCAAATAGTAATCCCAAGGTAAAAACTGCTAAGGAACAAGCTTTGAGTCATTTTAGGCTCAGTTTTTTCATGTAGATCAGAGATTATAGACCAAGATTCCTTAAAACTTTCCTCAATTCCTTGTTTAAAAGTGAAAATCATTTCCTCGGGTGACATAGTGACTGGAGCAAGGCTAGACATAGTGGGAACTCAAGATAGGAACTAATTTTTTTTGTGTTTTTGAAATAAGAAAGCAAACTAGTAAAACTATTTTTTTTGCGTTTTTGAATAACAAAACAAGCAAACAAAGCAAAAAGAAACTAAGCAAAACAAAAATAACAAAGTAAAAAGATTGGTTATGAGGGACTCCCCTTGTGAAGATGTCCTTGACTCCCCGGCAACGGCGCCAGAAAAATGCTTGATGGTTCAATGCACGGCGCCCAGAAAAGTGTTGGTGCGGTGTTGATGTAGAGCTCGTTGGGAACCCCAAGAGGAAGGTATGATGAGCACAGTAGCAAGTTTCCCTCAGTTATGAAACCAAGGTTTAATCAAACCAGTAGGAGCAAGGAAACACCCCAAAGGTGTTACTAGCTGAGCTTTGGCAGGGCGCACTACCAGTGCTACTAGCAGCGTGGAGACCTGCACAACACAACCACATAACTTTGTCCCCAACTTGCGATGAGGTTGTCAATCTCACCGTGTTTTGCGGAAAACAAAGGATTAAACGTATCGAATGGAAGGAAGTAAAAGTTTGCAGAAAGTAAACACAAAGAAGTAAAAGATTATAGATTGAATGTAAAAGAGAAGGACCGGGATCCATATTTCACTAGAGGTGGCTCTCCTTAGATAGATAACATGCTGGGTGAACAAATTACAGCGGGGCAATTGACAAAAATCGAGAAAGCAATACATGCATATACTAATCATCTTGACTCCTTTGAGACTTGATTGGGCATTACAACATTATACATAGACCGCCATCCAACTGCATCTATGACTAATAATCCACCTTCAGGTTATCATCTGACCCCCCTCCAGTATTAAGTTGCAAGCAATAGATTATTGCTTTACGAATTGCGTGTAAAGTAAACAATACGATTGTTCTATGAACAAAGGATTGTTGTTTTCTCCCTAGTAGCAATAGCACATCTAGTACCTTAGAGATTTCTGTCACTTCCCTAGATTACCAGAGGCATGAACCCACTATCGAGCATAAATACTAACTCTTGGAGTTGCTAGCATCTACTTGGCCAAGATAGCTACTAACAACGGAAAGCATGCAAGATCACAAATAACAAAGACATGATAGAATCAATAATCAATCTGAAATAGCATCTCAATATCCATCGGATTCCCGCAAACACAACATGCAAAATTACAAATAGATGATCTTGATCATGAACGGAGCTCACAAGATCTAGACATGAAAGCACAAAGGAGGAGAACCAGCCATCTAGCTACTACATGGATCCGTAGTCCAAGGATGAACTACTCACGCATCACACCAGAGGCTTGCATGGTGATGAAGAAGGCCTCCAGACTGAATTCCCCTCTCCGGCAGGGTGCCGGGAAGAGCTTCAGATCCCTCCCGATCTAGGGATGGAGATGACGGGCTACATACTCTTTCGTGGATTTTTGATCGGGTACTTAGGGTTTTCGTCCCGAGGGCAATATATAGGCGGAAGGGGAGACCGAGGGGGTGCCAGGGGCCACCACACCACCCCCTGGCATGGGCCTAGCCTGGCCGCACGGACAGGTGGTGTGGCCGGCCTCTGGCCCCTCTCCGTCTCGTATTCTGGCACTTGATGACTTCTGAAAAAAATAGGCACATTGGCTTTTGTCCCGTCCAATTCCGAGAATATTGATTTTCTGACTTTCCTAGAACCAAAACCAGCAGAAAACATGCAGCTGGCACTGTGGCTCTTGTTAATAGGTTTGTCCAAGAAATCATATGAAAAGTACTCCAAAGTTGGAACAAAACACAAGAAAGTGGATAAAACTAAGCATGGAACATCAAAAATTACAGATACATTTGCAATGTATCAGTGTTCTAGCTATGTGTTGTAGTTATGTTTCTTGTATTATTTATTAGCTTTAAGTAGTGTTCTCTAGAATGTTCCATCTACAAGTAGAACTAAATAGTGAAGGCTTATGCAGCCTATAAATAGAGGAGCACTCCTCTATCTAGGGAACCAGACTATGTAGCCTTTACCTGTCAATGAAGAACTTGTGTTCCTATTTTAAGATCTTGGATTAGATCTTGTGTGTTAAGAGTTTTAGATTGAACTCTTGATAGCCCTGCCTCTAGGGAGATATCTAGCTCACGCCCTAGAGCTATATCTAGCGCATCACATTTAAGCGGTTCCTTCAACATTTTTGATGTTCATATTATAGCAACAAGGTGGAGCTGCTCCTCCATAACTTTGTGCTGCATTAGGTGGTATTAGAGCCTTGCTAATCCATTCCAGTTTTTGGTGTTTTATTGGAGATGAAGTTGTAGTCAACAATGGAAGGATTGGAAAAGAGAATGGATGCTGTAGAACAACACATCCAAGAGCTACGTGAAGATCTTAACCAGAGGTTCAATCAGCTCATTGAGATGATAAAAAGGGGTGTTCCTCCTACTGCTGATGAATAAGATTCATCAAAGGAGAGAAGAGATGTTCAACAACAAAGAAGAGGAGGTCATCTTCAACCCCAAATACCCCGACGACACGTATATCAGCATACCTCGAGAAGGCCAACTTATACGAAAGCTTCTGAAGAGGAAGAATATGATGATGCCCTTGAGGAACCTGATCTCTATACATACCCAAGAGTACCCAACTCTACATATGAAAGAGATACATACACGGTGAAAGCTGAAATCCCTACTTTTAATGCAAATGTTGATATTGAAGGGTGTCTGAATTGGTTTTATGAGGTCGAGACTTTCTTTGAGGTCATGAATATTCCGGAAGACTGAAGAGTTTCTTTGGTTGCATACAAGATGAAAGGAGGAGCTGGTGCATGGTGGCATCTCCTTCAAGAAGACCGCTGACTAAGAGGAGAACCACGTGTGAGATTTGGCGACAAATGAAGAATCTTTTGAAAGGGAGGTTTTTGCCTGCAGATTATGATTAGATCCTATTCATTCAGTTTCAGAACTATGTTCAAGGAAATAGGACTGTTTCAGAGTACACAAAAGAGTTTCTAAGGCTACAAGTGAGGTGTAACCTCGCTGAAACTAAAGATCGACAAGTTGCAAGATACATCAATGGCCTCAATGACATTATCCAAGATCGTTTGGGGATGCAACAGATTTGGTCCATTGACCAAGAATAAGCTCTAGCCTTAAAGGACGAGAGGTTGGTGAAGACAAGGAAAACAAGTAAGGCCCCATATTCTCATACATAAGGCTCAGCTAGGAGTCACTCCCATAGAATGGAGAGAAGATCACCCAACCCAAGGCTAAGCAACCTGCCCCAAAGCAAAATGGAGGCAAGAGTAAGGAAAAGTCAGGGATAAAATGCTCTAAATGCGGTGAAGATGGACATGTATCTAGCAACTGCCCATTGAGGAAATTTGTCAACACAACAATCCATGATGGCGAAGATGATGAAGAATATGAATCTAAGGAAATAGAAGGATAAGATGTTTGTGAAGAAGAGGGTGAAGAAGTGGTGTGCGTGGTCCAGCGTCTCTTGTGCTCAACACCACAGCCTAACAACACACAACGAAAGAAAGATATTTGAGAGAAAATGCACGATGAATGGCAAGGTATGTAAATTAGTGATTGACAGTTGCAGCTGTGAGAACCTTATCTCTCAGAATTTGGTGAACCATTTAAAGCTTGAGACACATGACCATCCAAATCCCTGCACTATTGGGTGGATCAAGAAAGGGGTGAATATTAGGGTCACCAAACAATGCAACCTGTCACTCTCTTTGGGTAAGTACTATCGCTCAAATGTGATGTGTGATGTTGTTGATATGGATGCAAGCCATGTTTTTCTCGGAAGGCCTTGGTAGTTTGATGTGGATACAACACACATAGGAAAAGAAAATTCTTACTCCTTCAATTGGAACAATAGAAACATCATCATCCTACCAAACCAATCAAATGGTGATGCCTCTAAGGAGGGGAAAAACATGTTAATTATCTCCCACACCTCTAAGGAGTTTATGGAAGACTTGAAGGAGGCAGATATGTGTGTTGCATTCATTGTTAAAGGTGAAGAGGAACTGGCGGTTGAAATTCTAGCAAAGGTACATGGCCTACTAGCTAAGTTTCAAGGCATTCTTGGAGAAGCATAAGGCTTACCGCTAGTGAGAGGAATACAACATCGAATTGACTTGATCCCAGGAGAAAGTCTTCCTAATCTTCCAAACTACCGAATGAGCCCCAAAGAGCATGATATACTAAAGGAAAAGGTGGAGGAGTTATTTCAGAAAGTACACATACGAGAAAGTATTAGTCCATGTGATGTACTAGCTTTGATCACGCCAAAGAAAGATGGATCTTGGCGCATGTGTATGGATAGTAGATCTATCAACAAGATCACCATAAGGTACATATTCCCTATTCCCCATCTGGATGATATGTTAGATCAGCTCACTGGTGCCAGGGTGTTCACAAAGCTAGATTTAAAAAGCGGATATCATCAAATTCGCATCAGACCTGGGGATGAATGGAAAACAACTTTCAAGACTTGAATGGTTGGTCATGCCATTTGGACTCAGAAATGCTCCAAGTACCTTTATGCACTTGATGAACCATGTACTTAGACCCTTCTTATCCCACTTTGTTGTGGTTTATTTTGATGAGATCCTGATATATAGCAAGAACAAAGATGAACACTTGGGTCACATTCATGAGGTGCTACAGGTACTAAAGGAAAACAAACTCTATGTCAACTTGAAGAAATGTGTTTTCCTTCAAACACGACTTCTTTTCTTGGGGTTTGTCATCACAAGTAAGACCATCCATGTTGATGACTCTAAAGTTGAAGCAATAAGGAAATGGCCAACTCCAAAAACTATTTCAGAGGTGAGAAGTTTTCACAATCTTGCAACTTTCTATAGGCGGTTCGTGAAAAATTTCAGTACCATTATGGCACCAATCACTGAATGCTTGAAGAAAGGAAAGTTTCAATGGAATGAATCCGCTAAAGCTAGTTTCAAGGATATCAAGGAAAGGCTCTCATAAGCTCCCGTCTTGGTACTACCTGATTTTACTAAGACATTTGAGCTGGAATGCGATGTAAGTGGAGTAGGCGTTGGGGCTGTTCTATCTCAAGAACGAAAACTCATTGCTTTCTTTAGTGAGAAGCTAAGTGAAGCAAGACAAAAGTGGAGTACCTATCAGCAAGAATTGTATGCTGTTTTCAGGGCTTTGAAGACTTGGGAAGTCTATTTGCTGCCTAAGGAATTCATTGTTTACATTGACCGTCAATCCTTAAAGCATTTTAGAAATCAAAAGCATGTGGATCGCATGTTAGTAAGATGGGCAGTGTACCTATAGAGGTTTAACTACCTTATGGTGCACAAGTCTGGAGCAACCAATAAGGTAGCAGATGCTTTGAGTCGGTGTGCATGCCTCTTTACAACCTTCGAGGCTAAACTTCCAAGTATGGATCAAATAAAGGAGTTGTACGAAGAAGATGATGACTTTGGCCATATTTGGATGAAGCACTTGAGAGGTCAACCACTAGGTGACGACTATTTGGAGCAAGATGGTTATCTCTTCAAGAATGATCGTTTATGCATCCCGAGAAGTTCTCTACGTGACAAGTTGATTAGAGAGCTCCATTAAAGTGATCTTAGTGGCCATGTTGGACGTGACAAGACTATCAAAAACCTAGAGGCTCGTTACTTTTGGCCACAACTAAAGAGGGATGAGGAAAGTTTGTCCAACGGTACCATGTATGTCAAACATGCAAAGACCAAGTCTAGAACACAGGGTTATACATGCCTTTGCCTGTTCCTGTTGTGCCATGGGAGGATATCTCTATGGATTTTGTCTTGGGTTTGCCAAGAACAAGCCATGGGAATGATACAATATTTGTGGCTGTGGTCAGATTCTCTAAAATGGTGCATTTCATTCCGTGTCGCAAGACAACAGATGCTCATCATGTGGCAAATCTATTCTTTTGAGAAGTGGTCAAACTTCACGGGGTCCCAAGGTCCATCATCTCAGACCATGATAGCAAGTTTATTACTGCATTTTGGCTAACTTTGTGGAAGCAATTCAACACCGAATTAAAATTTTCAAGTACTGCTCACCCACAAACCGATGGCCAAACGGAGGTGGTGAACAAGTTTTCGGGCAGTCTGGTCCGTTGCATTTGTGGAGACAAAAAGGGACAATGTGATTTGGACTTATCTCTTGCTGAATTCTCGTACAACAACTCCAAGCATAGATCAACATGAAGGACTCCTTTTTCTATTGTCTACACTAAAGTTCCAGTACATGTGGTGGATCTGGTGAATCTACCATCAAAGGGGAGCTCAAAATCAACATTATCCTTTGCCGATAACTACATTGAATTATTTGGAGAAATTCACAATGTGCCGGAGGCACAAAATCAGAAGTACAAACAACTAGCTGACTGCAAACGGAGGCCAAAATCATTCCAAGTTGGAGATAAGGTGATGGTATACCCCTGAAAAGAAAGACTGTAATTAGATATTAAAGGGAAACTTAGACAACGGAAATATGGACCCTTCTCAATTCTAAGAAGGATAAACGATGATGCTTATGTGATAGATCTTCCAGCTGATATGGGAATATCCAACACATTCAATGTGGCAGACTTGACTCTCTACACCCGAAGAAGTACTTTATGAGGATAAATCGAGGTCGAGTTCTAAACAACCAGGGGATGATGTTGGAGAACAACAGGGAAAATAAAATAAAATAAAATAAAGTAGAAGTCAAGTACAATACTAACTTCTACACAGTTCTACTCTATTCTACATAATTTGGTACTTTAGTCATATGTGTTGTAGTAGTTTCTAGAGTGTTCTAGCTATGTGTTATAGTCATGTTTCTTATATTATTTATTAGCTTTAAGTAGTGTCCACTAGAATGTTCCAGCTACAAGTAGAACTAAATAGTGAAGGCTTATGCAGCCTATAAATAGAGGAGCACTACTCTATCTAGGGAACCAGACTATGTAACCTTTACATATCAATAAAGAACTTGTGTTCCTATTTTAAGATCTTGGATTATATCTTGTGTGTTAAGAGTTTTGGATTGAACTCTTGACAGCCCGCCTCTAGAGCGATATCTATCTCATGCCCCTAGAGCGATATCTAGCGCAACATGTTGAAGCGGTCCCTTCAACATTTGTGTTGTTCATATTATAGCAGCAAGGTGGAGCTGCGCCTCCACAACTTTGTGCTGCATCAATCAGTCCTGAAAATAAACCCCCAATATAGCAACCTTCGGAACTCGAAAGACGAGCCAAAAATTGCTCTAATTGGAATTGATTCCTTCTTACCGGCCGGTCCACCGATCCAATAGGATACTATGGAAAATTGGAACTACTAGAACCTTGATACTGAAGAATATTACATGCATACTATCCACAAGAGGAAAGAGTAGCTATGCGAAGAACCTGAATCATCTCCATAGGAGTTTCACACACATGGGCAAAGGAGAAAAGCTCTCACTAATTCATGATCATCTCTAATCTCAGATTTGAGCCACAAGGGGCTATTTATAGTACTAGGGGCAAAGGGATAAGATTAGGGAATATTTCGGGGCATCAAACCCACACCAGTGCATAGACACGCGATTTTGGTGGTAAGTCAATGGGACTAGATTCTAGACCAACATGTTCAGTGTTGAATTTGGTGGCCACCGGATCTGGCGCTGATTCTCTTTAGTATACTCGTTTTGGTAGGAGTTAGTGGCAGGACCGGTGGTATCGGATCTGGCACAGAATCTAGAAGGAAATCGACGCCAGATTTGATGGACCGAATCTAGGAACAACTGGTTTGGTGGTTGATTCGGTGTCCACCGGATCTGGTACTGATTCCGCAAATTCTGATGTTTTTGTCTTCCTTCTCTTCCATGCTTCTTTCTTGGGGGTCTTGGCTCCTTGGAATCCTTATCATCTCGTCTTGACATCATGATTATGGGTATGGACCTACTCATAAGATGGGCATTTGGCTCAAGTAGCATTCCATTCAAGTGATAACTAAAGGAGGACAAGTGATGGAAGGAGTTCACCTATGAAATGGATCGTATGGGCACCTAGAGGGGGGGGTGAATAGGTGCTACTCCAAAATTTAGTTCTTTTTAAATTTTAGGCTTAACACAAAGGTAAACTCTCTAGATATGCAACTAAGATGAATTTCCATATATGTCAACCTAACTACTAAGCGAGTAAAGGCAAAGAGAGTGGAACGAGGTAACCGTAGTGAAGCATGCGGAGACACGTGATTTGTTTTACAACAGCTCCTTCCTTGTCAAGGGAAGTACGTCTGTGATGGAGGGGTGGGCGGTATTAAGAACACTACGTCACAAAAGGCCTCACCCTGTTCTTCGATGGATCTCGCCACGAGAGGCCTGATCCACCTTGCACTATTTGGCACCCTTCTAGGTGGGAACCAGTGCCTTTACAACACTAGCAGGGCACACATCCACAACTCAATTGGAGGCTCCCGTGATGACAACAAGCTACCACAAGAAACAAGTTTATCAATAATCACAACCAAGATCTAGAAAAACTTAAGAGACTCTAGATCAAGAATCCTCCAAGTGAATGGAGGGGAAATGGAGATCTTCATTGGTGTCGATGAATATCAAAGTCTCCTCCTTCAATTCCACAAAGCCCGGAGCCTTTGAGTGGTTCAAGATGGATATTGCGCTTGAATCGATATGAACAATGCAGAGCTTTTTCGTGGGATCCAAGAGGTCTGAAAAGGGGGCCAAATTATCCGGATGGGACAAACATCCGGCCCGGAATTAGACAATCCGGGCCAAATGTCCGCCTTCTCTCTGGTTGACACGCCTTGGATGCCTTTGATAATATTCCTAGCGGTGGATTATCCGGTCCCTTGGTGGGGCGGATTATCCGGCCCGGGCAAAAGCTTCAGCCCTGGCCGGTCAATCCGAGGGAAAACTCCGCCCCCTTCTAGGAGACGCGCCTTGGCTGCTTTGTCAAATGAGGCAGGGCAGATAATCCCCCCCCCCCAAAACTCTGGTTTAGCTGCATTTGGGTGGGAAAAGTATTCTGCACCACTAAACACACAATTAAATAATCCTTGGCATTGTTATCTAACCCACAAAACACTAGAGATCATGAAATGTTATTTCAATCTCCCCCTTTTTGGTGTTAGATGACAATACCAGGTTTTGCAATATAGCCCTACTAACAACATCATTCCAAGGATGAAAAAGGACTCCCCCTAAATGTGTGCATATATTAAGTTTGCATTTGAATACAAATGCACACACATAGGTTCAATACTTTTTCATGAATTGGAAATTAATATCAAATGATGAGTTAGAGAGAGAGAGAGATGAGTCATACCACCCATAATGAAGTCCTCAATAATATAATGATTGACACATTTTAGGAACCCCCATATTGAGACTTCCGAGAATAATGACATAATGATAATTCCAGAATTCCATAGTGATAAATCCATAGACAACCATTGATAGATCCATAGAAATAAATCCATAGTCTCATGACTCAAGACGGACCAACATAGTCTCACATAAACAAACCAAATATAAAATAAGAGAGTTCAACGCTAAATGGGCATAAGCAAGGATAAGAGAAAATGATAAATGACAAATGTGCTTGTGCCAAACCCATGCAAATCCCCTCGACACCCAATAGAACTACTTCTCCCCCTTTGGCATCAAAACGCCAAAAAGGGAAAAGAGCGATGCTAGCATCTCGATAGATCACTCCTCGTCCTAATCCTCATTGTAGGGTTCCTCATCATCATACTCGTCATCCTCGTACTCATCATCAGTGGCTGGCGGAGTAGGTTACCTCGATGGGGCAGGGAACAAGTGACACTCCATGTCACCATAGTTGATGCCTAATGTGTTCCACTAAGCATATGGAGTAGGAGAAGGCTGTGTAGGAGGGGAGCCTGATGCCCCGGAGACATGGTGAAGGATAAGCTGCTGAGTGTGAGCCAAAACATGATGCTGTCGGTAGGCCTCATACTTCCCCTTGTGAGGGTCAACCCCCATGCAAAGAATGTTGCGCTAGAACCAGTTAAGTTTCTTCACTTCTTGTGCAATAGATGGCACAGAGGGCCTTCTCCCACTCGCCCTAGCATCTCCCATAAAGGACTCTGGAGCTATAGAGGGGTGACAGGTCTTCCGAGACTTGTTGTAGATCTTCTTAACTTTGTGTTCACCATCGAGTTTCCCACTAAAATCCTCATGGGGAAGCATATGCTTGATGAGCATCATGATGAAGGGAGCATAAGGGATGTAAAGCCTGTCGTACATAGCCTCAGTCAACTCGTGGAAGATGAAATCCATCACATCCAACCTGTAACTCACAACGGGGTCTTCAGAGGAGGCACATTCATAAGAAAAGCCAAGCAACTGAACGAGATGACCATGAATATTGTCATTGTTTCCCCCACTCGGAGCGATGCAATCACGGAACATGCTAACCGGCTGAGCATAGAGTGGGGAGAGACCTGCAACCTTTCCAACTACACCATTAGGTCCACATCATGGTGAAAGTAGTGTGTCCTTGTTGGGGTTGATGGGGGGTGATGATTCTATGCCCACATGGATGATCTCAACCATTGAAAGAATAGCCAAGAACCTAAGCAAATGTGTAGAAATTAGCCTACAGAAAGTTGTCGCCTGTCATCCACTTCATGGTGCGACGCTCATCTCCACACACCACGAGAGTGGAGAAAAACTTCTTCACTAGGGAAGTATCATATGAACACTGAAGTTCCATGAGATGATGCAACCCCATCCATTCAGTCACAACCAGAGCGTCAACACATTGAGGCTTACGGCTTGCCTCAGTCAGATCCATAGGACGCATGGGGTGAATCTTCCAGCAGTCGTAGATGTCATCAAAGATGAACTTATGATGAGCACACCAAAAGTTCGGATCCCCATGTTGGGTCCGCATCATAGAAAACAAAAAAATTCCTATGATGAGAACTACATGCCAAAATCTATCTACTAGGTACAAAGCAACGGGTGGACATACATCCAACGAGAAATTACCCTCGAAGACAACGAGTTTTGTTAACGAGTAGGATCTCGTGGTTGATGTAGTCGTACACTTGCCGATCTCAAGATTGAGTGGAAGTCCGAGCGCCGCAACTCAGCAATGCATCCGTACTCGCACACACGTTCAAGCCACCGGACAACCTCCACCTCTTCACTCCAGCGATCCAGCGGAAGCAGCAACTCCTTCCAGACGAAATGCCACCGGGAACATGTATCTCGCTAATCCGAGACCATGGGGGAATAATTCTAGAGGGGGAGAGAGATCCTTCACAGGGAGGTGTGAGGAAGAAGGAGGAAGAGGGTGGCCTTTTATAGGAAGAGGGGGGTACCCCCTCTCTCCATGGCCGGTGCATGGGGGGGTGACCCCTCCACATTAAAATGCCTCTTCACATTCCCCTTTAAAGTCCCTACTTTAAATGCATTAAAATTCTCCAAGTTTAATGCTCTCTCATTTAATAAAACTCTTTTATTAAATTTATTCAGAATTTTGTTAATTACTTTAATTAACAAACATTCACATATAGCCCCTTGCAATATTTCAATATCACATGCAAAACCCCTTTCTACAATTTCACCCGAAACAATTTCTGGTTTCTATCGAAACAATTCCTGTGCTTTGGAATTCTTTCGTCTGAAACATATGTGCTCCAAAATGGTGTCCGGTAACTCATAAGTGTGTCACCCTACGGTTCGCGAATAATGCAGACATGAGTGAGACTCCTCTCAGATCAATAGTCAGAAGCGGGACCTGGAGATCCATACTGACTCCTGCATATTCAACGATGACTTCTGTGATCGTGAGAACCTTTAATGCTTGTAACTAAATCCCTTTGTCTCTTGATATAATACATGTCCGAGATTCGATCATCAGTATCCAAATACCTAGTTTGATCTTGTTACCGACATGCACTCTTTTCTCGTTCCCGTGATATAACATTCTAGTGATCACATCACTTGCTTGCAAGCTATCTCAATGTGATATCACCGAGAGGGCCCAGAGTATATCTATCCGTCATCGGGATTGACAAATTCCACTCTTGATCCATGAGCCTCAACATAACACCTTCGTAGTACTGAACCCATCTTTATAGTCACCCTGTTACGGTGTGACGTTTGATGTTATCAAGATACTCTTCAGGTGTTAGCAATTAACATGATCTCATGGTCTAAGGATAAAGATTACTTCGTATGATGAGCAATATAAACATAATGACTTGATCATAATGCTATACTTCGGATGAATGTTCATCACATCATTCCACCAATGGTGTGACCTTGTTATTAACAACATCCAATGTCCATGATCAGGAAACCTTGATCATCTTGTTAATCAACAAGCTAGTCTATAAGAGAGGCATAACTAGGAACCCTTTTTGTTTATTAAACACACATGTATTGATGTTTCCGATCAATACAATTCTAGCATGCAAAATAAACATCTATCATATATAAGGAATACATAATAACAACTTTATTATTGCCTCTCAGGGCATATTTCCTTCACCCCAAGCTCCTCATCAATATCTGCCTCCAAGTACAAATCACGCTGCCGGATAGCTGAGTACGAAATAATGTCCATATCCTTGTAGCTGACCCTAGTCTACTTGCCCTTTCTCTTAGAACCAGCCCGTGACTTCTTGTCCTTCTTAGCCCTTTCAGCCATTCTTGCAGCCTCTCTCTTCTACCTCCTCAACTCAACCTCGTCAACAAGAACACCCTCTTCGTTGGGCCTGAAATACCGAGCACGAGGAAAGCGCTGATACGTTTGAGTGACACCGAGAGAACCACCTGTGAAGAGAACAAGGTGGATAGCAAAAAGATGAGCACACTGCACAAGTTTAGGAGGATTGCTACAAATAGTAGAAAAACAACCACAAGCCAATCATATATGACACCATAGTCTGAGACCAACTGTAGCAGGTGCAACCCTTCTAGGCTAGATAATCTAGCCCTGGCAAAATTTTGCAGAACATCTCAGATTGACATTACGAACATAGATTGGGCAAAGGGGTTGCTAGTCTACGATTTATAACATGCAGATGGAAAAAGGGCAACCTCTAGACCGATTTTCAACAACAAAAAGACAACTTCCATACAAAATATAAGAGTGGGGGAGTTACCCTCACTCATTGGAAGAAGAACTCAGAGGAGAAGGTACCCAGAGGAGATTCGGAGAAGATCCGGGGAGGCCCGAATAATCCGGTGGTCAGGATATTACTAGGGAGAGTCGGGGTGGCTGGCGGCAGCAGAGAGGAGAGAGGAGGTTGGGGTGGAAGTGGATGCTCTGTTTGAGCCCTTCCACCCAACGCCCAGCCCTAAGAAGACGAATCCGCCCAGGATGGATAATCTGGCCCCCACTAGGGGTGGATAATTCGGCCTTCACTGAAAATTCTGTTTACACAGTTTTTAGGCCAAGCACACCCCAAACAAAAACTCTCGCAAGTTTCAACAAAAGACTTGTGTGCAAGATAGATGTCTCGGGGAGCGACAAAGGCTTAGGTTTAGATAGCCAAACTAAGATGGTACTACACACCAAGAATTGCAAAAACCAAGATAATGAAAAGCCAATTGTTCTTGTGTTTTCCATAAGAACACAAGATGGGCAAATAAAACCAATAAAACCCTCAAAGAACCAACTCTTCATAAAGAAGAGGGTGGTGGCTGATGCCACCATGTAGGAGTAAATGGTATGACACCGCGAAGATGTATCTTGGGTTCATGACCAACACTCATCAATAATCTGACATATCACAACACATACTTGAATTTCTCCTTGCTACCTAATAAGAGTTCAAAAGAAAGGAAGGCCCTATTCTGGTCAAAAGTACTCTTTACGCTCACGAGTAGTCCTATGAGGATCCCCCTAGGTTCTGACTATGATTCACTAGGGCGAAGATCTAATAGAATCTGGTTCCTGTTTTCCTTTTCTATCGGGCCATAGATCACCTTCCTTTTTCCATTTTGTTTGACTTGATCATGCAACATTTCTTTCTGCTTTGACCCAATTGATGACTTTTTCAAACTCTATAGGTAGGGAGGAGTGGTCTTTCAGGATCGGTCCTTGTGTTTCGCTATTAATTTGGAACCGCGTGCATCTAAAGCGCCCTTTACTAAAATCAATGTAGTTGTATGCAAACCTAGAGAAATAGCATGATGAACCAAGAAATCCCCAGGTCCAATTGTTAAGAAAAGCAAATTACTATTCTCATTAACAGCATTCAACCACCTCGGCAACCATAGGCTTCGACCTGCATTGAAAGCGGGGCCATTCGTTGAAGATAAGAGTATATCGAACCCATGCATCGTCTTGCCATGAGCAGAGGTATGATTTGTCTCGCTTTCGACATTATGGGGGGAGAGTTAGCCCAAAATTTAGGACCACACTCCCCCTATATCCATGCCCACATCTAAACCAAATAGAGGAAGAGGTATAGGGGAGTATGCAAGGAAAATCAAGTCAAGCTCCTTGAATCCACAATATTTAGCTCATTCCTCAAGTAACAAAACCTTCCTTCATCAAGTGGCTTTGTGAAAATATCCGCAAGTTGATTCTTCGTGCTCACAAAAGATAGGCCAATATCTCCACGAGAGACATGGTATAGAATAAAATGATTACGGATCTCAATATGTTTCATCCTTGTGTGCTGCATCGGATTGTACACAATTTTGATGGCACTTTCATTGTCACATAAAAGAGGCACTTTGTCACAATTGACACCATATTCCTTTAAAGTTTGCCTCATCCATAACAACTAAGTGCATGCACTTGCAGCAACCATGTATTTCGCTTCGACCGTGGAGAGAGATATACAATTTTGCTTCTTACAAGACCAACATACCAAAGATCTTCCCAAAAATTGACAAGCTCTAGAGGTTGACTTCCTAGCATCCTTATCACCAGCCCAATCGGAATCCGTGTATCCACATAAATAAAAATGAGATCCATTGGGATACCATAGACCAAAGTTAAGGGAATGAACCAAATATCGGAAGATTCTCCTGACCGCCATTAAGTGGCTTTCTTTAGGAGCCGCTTGATACCTTGAACACACACCTACACTCAACACAATATCAGGTCTATATGCATAGAAGTAAAGTAAAGAACCGATCATGGACCGGTATACCTTTTGGTCCACATATTTACCATTGGGATTTAATTCAAGATGACACTTCGTTTGCACCGGGGTAGCAACACCATTAAGACCCGTCATATTGAATCTCTTGAGCATGTCTTGTATATATTTTTGCTTGTTTAATGAAAGTCCCTTCTCGTAGTTGCTTGATTTCGAAGACAAGAAAGAATCTTAACTCGCCCATCATAGACATCTCAAACCTATCAGTCATAAGCTTTGAAATTCATCATTAAAAGATTGGTTAGTTGAGCCAAAAATAATGTCATCTACATAAAGTTGGCATACGAAAATCTCCCCATTAACCTTCTTAGTAAAAATAGTGGGGTCAATCTGCCCAACTTCGGAACCCCAGTCTAACAATAACTCTTTAAGATGCTCATACCACGCGCATGGGGCTTGTTTAAGGCCATAGAGTGCCTTATCGAGTTTGTAGACGTGGTTAGGAAAGTTGAGGTCCTCGAAGCCCGGGGGTTGCTTAACATATACCAACTCATGTAATGGACCATTAAGAAAGGCACTCTTAACATCCATTTGCTGTAATTTAAAAATATGATGAGCAGCATAAGCAAGGAGGATACATATGGACTCAAGGTGATCCACTGGAGCATAAGTCTCACCGAAGTCGATGCCTTCCACTTGGGAAAACCGTGTGCCCCAAGTATTGCCGTGTTCCTCACAACAATTCCATTCTCATCTAGCTTGTTCTTGAAAATCCACTTTGTGCCAATAACATTGCGGCACTCTCTAGGCTTCTCAACTAGCTTCTAGACTTTGTTGTGATCAAAATTGTTGAGCTCTTCATGCATAGCCACAACCCAGTCCAGATCTTCAAGAGTTTCAAAAACCTTCTTGGGTTCATCCATGTATATATGTGCTTGATGATCGCTGAAGCTTGCTAACTCACCCCATGTGGACACCCTTATCCTTAGATAACCCACCACTTTATCAAGTGTGTAACCCCTAATTTCTAGGTTCCTTTTAGCTCGAGCTTTGTGGTGAATTTCAATTTATTCATTATTCCTTGGAGGGATAAATTCATCATTTTGTTCTTCGTCTTGACTAACAGCTTGATCAATAGATTATTTAGCACTAATAGTTGAAGGAGTAACTTGCCCTTGATCTTGTTTAGCAACCGTAATAGGAGGTTGCTATTCTGAGCTTCCAGGGCCTGGGAGTTTCAGCTTCTTCTTCGTTCCTGGACTGTGAGGGAGATGCAGGGCCAGATAATCCTGCCCCCTTGTGATGACCCACAAGTATAGGGGGTGTATCGCAGTATTTTTGATAAGTAAGAGTGTCGAACCAAACAAGGAGCAGAAGGTGCTGGCTAGTGGTATGGATCAGGAATTCTCTGCAATTACTTAGCAAACAGATTTTTAGGGGTTTTTGATAAAGTAAGTAAACAAAGTACGAGCAAATAAAAGACAGTAGGAATAAATGCAGCAAGTGGCCCAATCCTTTATGCAGCAAAGGACAAGCCGGTTGTATTACTTAAGATGACCAAACGTTCTCGAGGACACATGGGAAGACTGTCAAGTGCTTTCGCTTCATATAGTTGATTAATCTTCTCTAGCTTGCTAAGTGTTGTGTGGGTAAACCTGTGCTAATGTACCGCCCCATCCAAGACTAATACATACTTGTGATTATACCCCTTACAAACATCCGTAAGTACAAGAAAGTAATTAAGGTAGAGACCTAACCACAGCTTTAAACTCTAAGACCCTTACGTCCCTTGTGCAATGGTTTCCTAATGACGGTTCAGGTTTCTGTCACTCCGGCAACCCCTACGATTAGTAGCCAAATACACAATCATTCCCCTAGGCCCATATAGGTGAAGTGTCATGTAGTCGACGTTCACATGACACCACTAGAAGAAGTACACCACAACTTAAATATCAAACTATTGAATCTTTCTCAACACAACTCCACTACTAACAACATGACTTCTCCCATGTCCTCAAGAACAAAACGAACTACTCACAAGACATCATATGGATCATGATCAGAGATGTAATAATGATGTATAACAATCTGAACATAAACAATAATTCAATGGTTCACTCAATAGCATCAACTACAAAGAGTAATCAACACCGGGAAAGTTTCCCCTATGAACTAATGCAAGATTCAACTCAATTGTTACAGCAATATGGAGATGGTGATGAGGGTGCTGATGGTGATGATGATGGTGGTGATGATGATGATGATCCTGATGAAGTCCATCTTGATGGTGGCGTTGATGGCGACGATCTCCCCTCTCCGGGAAGGAATTCTCCCGACAGAAATCTATCTGTCGGAGAGATCTTTCTCTCTCGGTGTTTTTCGCCCTGCAAAGGCGGTGGAATCTTTCTGTGGTCCCTCCCCGAGTCTTAGGGTTTCGGGAGGATTATATACGCCAGAGGAGAGAGCCAGAGGTGGGCCAGGGCGGCCACACCACCTGCTGGCGCGACCTAGGGCTGCCTGCACTAGGGGGTGGTGTGGGCTCCCTGTGGCCCATCTCCACTCCATCTTCTGGCATCCTTAGTCTTCTGGAAAAATAGGATTTTCTGTATATTTTCCCGGATTTTCTGATCTTCGCGAATTTTGCCTCCAAACAACACCTTTTCCATCAGAATCCTGACTGCAGCGGTCCATGCTCCAAAAGTCATCAACCATAAAAAAACAGATGAAATAACATAAGTATCACCTCTCAGTATGAAATATATCAATGAATAATAGTGAATTAAGACATAGAATAGTGATGCAAAATGGACGTATCAACTCCCCCCAAGCTTAGACTTCGCTTGTCCCCAAGCGAAAGTGAGCTCAATAAACATGGCCTCAGGTTTATGGAGTGAAGAGTCGATAAAAGAATACGGACAAGAAGCGTCACATCCATCAAGTGCATAGATCATAATAGAAGACAACTCACTATTATATAACTCAACTTGCAATGAGTAAAGGAAACACAATAAAGATACATAAAGTGAATCATAATTGGTAATGGCAAACTTAGCTCTTGGTCGAAGAATAGTTGATAATTTGCTGGAGTTCACAAATAACTGGTTTTCAAAGATAGCTTTCAAAGTAGTAAACATCAAGATAAGAGCAATGTGCTAAACAAGGAACATAAGAAACATGATTGAATAAATCATCATATGAATGAATGAAACACAACAACTCAAAATACTTATTGAGATAGAAGGGAATAGGTTTACTGACTCGACTACAAAGTAAAAGAAAGGCCCTTCAAAGAGGGAAGCAGGGATTGCAAGTCTCATAAAGAGCTCCCAAAAATTATGATACTTACTAGCTTTCAGCTCTCATTACCCCTATCATAGGCATCTTTAGGTGATTAAGGTTAAAATGATCAAATATGAGGATATGCATTGACAAGTTGTAAGTTGAGAATCTCATGTCCTTTGAATACGCGGGCCGCTCCTCATGCTACTCAAGTTTAGTCATCGGTAAGTTCTTGTCATCGTAAGCATATGTGTATCATTGAGAACCGCCAACGGGGTACCCCTTGCCCGATGATACGGAAGAATCCCCATATAAAAATGACAAGGCAAGCAGACAACAAGCATCTCAGCAATCTTCTTATTTACCATGGGAATATGGTGCTTTTTTCTCTCTTTCCTCTTTTCATAATATCTCTCTTTTTCTCTTTTTCTCAATCTCTATCTCTTTTTTCATAAGAAGAATGCTTCATAGATACTTTTTATGGTTACACAACAGGTTTCCACCATGTCAGCATGGATTAGACCAGCGGCCCAGGCGTTTCTCTAACACACATGCATAACTCCATGGACTTACAAGCTCCCCTTTCATTTCACACCGATGACATCCATAGACAAAAGAACATGATATCAACTAGGTACAAAGTACCAGTGCAATGTTGAAAGCATTCCCCATGACAGCATGGTTCTGCTAATTCAAAACATACAAAGCGCAAGCATATACGCAACATAGGTGAGCACAATGGTTCAAGTTTATTAAGTGCAAGAAAGTAAAGTGTGTCATCAAGTTCGTGAGAGCTTTAATCACTAATTTTCACATAACAAGTTTAATTTGGGAGGTAGATAAAACAAGAATTTACTTGGAATAGCAATAATGCTACTAGGTAGGTATGGTGGACACAAATGGCAAAGGTTTTGGTTTTAAGGAGGTGGATGCACGAGAAGAATACCCTCTCAGTACAGGTTTTTGGCTAGCAAGGCTGGGTAGCAAGTATAAGAGTTGAAGGAAACAAACAAACATACAAGTGATAAAGGCAAACATGCAATCTTCCTTGGAAGCACAAAAGATCTTAACTAGAGAATACTAGACTTATGAGAAATCAAGAAAGAAAGATGATGAAATTATTTTTCTTTAGAGTACTTCTATCTTTTTCATTCAACTCTCAAAAATAGTGTTGCTACTGACCGAGCCAGGTTTGCCAAAACCAACTAAATTAACTCAATGATCCCAAAGTGATACCAATACTAACAACAAGATCAATCATATAACCACGAATTGAAAACTAATATAAGCTATGTAAACGAGTAAATGATAGAACTTCTCATTAATATTCCATAACGGTAACTCACACCAAGGGATACATATCTAACGAGAGAGGGGACACTTCCATAATGCAAACCATCCTACATAATAACTCCTCTATTCATGATATGACTCTACTAAAAAGGTAAAAAAGATAGAAGATAGTGATGTGATACCGCGTCACTCCCCCAAGCTTGGAACAAACCAAGGGGATGCCAAACCTGATGACGAATTACTCCTTTGGTGGTGGTATCATGCTCTTAGTTGACGTGAGGAAATCTTCCAGCATCTTACGAAGCCTATCATTCTCCCATTGAAGCATGTCCACCTTCCTCCTCAAGTCTCGGTACTTATCGCAGAATTCTTTAGTGACTCGTAGGGCTTCCGTTGATGCAGGGCAAGTGACTGAAGGTACCAGCCGTTGCTTGGGGTCTCAGAGGTCTTCCTCCATAGGCTCCTTCCCTTTATCCTTGGCGGACACCATTGTGCTTCTATGCTTTCAAGAATAGTTCTTTGTAGAAATAGATCGAAACGAAAACACTACAAAAACACGATATACGAACCTCGGAAGATCCAGGGCTTTATATATTACGAAGTTTCCTATCAAAAGGAAGGTACTGGGAGAAAACGAATCGGAGGCGGAGTCCGGGGTGGACTCACCACCTGGTGGCGCGGCTAGGGGAGGGCCCGCGCCACAGGGTGGTGTGAGCCACCTTGGCTCCGTTTCCATCCCTTTTTCGCTTCGTAGCTTTCCTTATTGACTGAAAACTGCAAAAAATATAGTTGGATAGTATTTTCGTGGAACTTTTCTTACCAGAACTGTTACCTATTTGAAAACAGACTCTGCAGGTCTCTGAATTTGGTATCTAGTAGATTCTTTCGGAGTCACCACTTGAATAACATCAATATCTTCATCTTCATACACTTATTACTTGAGTCATAAAACCCTTCTCTTCCTTATTACACCATTGTCTCCACTTCCTGGAAATTTCTTTCACACAAAACTTCACACAATTCTCATTAGCAACATTAGTATAAGTGAAGTGATAAAACCTTTTGAGTCCAACTTCAACTGAAAACCATCAAAACATAAGCTACTGTAGCAACTCCTTCCGAAAACCCAAAAACAATTCAAAAAGGAAATCGAATAAAGAGGCAAATGCAAAAGTGGCAATATCTGTCAAAACAGACCAGCAGGTAAAGATCAATTTTTTTGGAAATCTTCTGTTGCTCAAATCAAAAAGTGCAAAACTAACGAAAGTTAAATAACAACCTGGGGCAGAAGCAAAAACAATTACAGCTCAATCCGACATACAGAGATCTCTCACGAATTTTTACGGTGAAGCACAAAAATCTGTTTCGGAATACTTGTCTCTCATTAGAGGTTGATCTTGATATAAAAACCAAACAAAACGGATAAGGAGCGGTTATTACTGAAGTAATAACTTCCAAGACTCAAAGAAACAAAAAAACTGAAAGCAAAAACAAATTGGGTTGTCTCCCAAAAAGCTCTTTCTTTAAAGCCATTAAGATGGGCATTATAATTTTGAAGATGCTCACGTAGGAATATGAATTGAAGTGAAAGAGAGCATTAAGAAGAAAAAATACACACATTTAAGTCTAACCCACTTCCTATGCAAGGGAATTTTGCAAACAAATAAGTTGTTGAAACCAGAGGCAACTTGCATAAGAAGGCAAAAGAAGTGCAACATAAAAACTTTCAGCATGAAACGAGGAAACTTGATATTATTGAGATGCATAAGAACACTTTTCCCTCTCTCATAGTAACTTTCAGTATCGTGCATAAACTTAACAGTATAACTATCACAAGGACCATCGTAACAATGATCACTTATTCTAACAGAAAACACAGGAATACTAGATCTCATAACACTACTTTGTGAAACAATATTAGAGGTATCCTTACAAAGGATAGGGTGTCCCTCTTTCTCATATTTAGTAACAAAGTCTTTCACATTTGCTATTATAGGTTCATCAACCTTTTGTTTATCAGGTTCAACAGCTTTATTCATACTTTCATCTACCATACTAGCCATCATAGAATGTTCCCTTATCTTAACTGGGAAAGGCATTTTCTCAATATAAGGTTCAGGAAAGACATGATTAGCAGTATAAACTTCAGTATTTCTTGCAGGAACACTCTTAGCAATATCTTTATAAGGTTCATGATACTTATTCCACTTCTTTTTAGGCACTTCAATATAGGAAGCAAAAGCCTTAAAATAAGAGGCAATAGCTTGAGAATCTAAACCATAAGCATTTTTAATATTTTGAAAGTCATTAGTTCCCATAAAAGATTCAATGCATTCATAATCATAATTTATACCTGACTTTCTACCTTTGTCATTCTCCCAAGCTTCAGCATTGTCTTGAATATGGTCCAGAAGATCCCATTTAGCTTCTTCTTCCATGCGAGTGAATGATCCATCACAAGAAGCATACAATAAATCCTTATCATGTAGAGGGAGTCTTGCATAAAAGTTATTGATAATAATATTGTTGGGGAGCTCATGAATGGAACATTTGAGCATTAGTAACTTCAATCTCCCCCAAGCTTGAGATGTACTCTCTCCATCAAGAGGCCAAAAGTTGTATATTTGATTCTGATCTTTATGAATCTCACTAGGAGGATAAAACTTTGAATAAAAGAGAGGCATTAATTCCTCCCATTCCAGAGCTTGACCATTCTTCAGCAGCTTATACCATTCCTCAGCTCTTCCTTTCAGTGATAATGAGAATAACTTCTTCTTAACTTGATCTGTAGTAATACCTGCACACTTGAACAACCCGCATAATTCGTGTATACAGAGCAAATGATCACCGGGATGGATAGTTCCATCCCCAACATAATAGTTATCCATAACACAATCAATAATTCTTGTAGGTATTTTAAAAACATCATTCTCAGCAGGTGGTGGCTTATCTACTACCTTAGAAGTGGTAGTAGCATTACCAAATAATAAACTTAGCGAATTATCCATAATGAAAATAAAGCAACTAGCAAAAGTAAACAATACTCACAGTAGAAGTTTCCTTTACCAGTTCCACTCTCCAATAGCGCTTCACTCCCCGGCAACGGCGCCAGAAAATAGTCTTGATGACCCATAAGTATAGGGGGTGTATCGCAGTATTTTTGATAAGTAAGAGTGTCGAACCCAACGAGGAGCAGAAGGTGCTGGCTAGTGGTATGGATCAGGAATTCTCTGCAAATACTTAGCAAACGGATTTTTAGGGGGTTTTGATAAAGCAAGTAAACAAAGTACGATAAAATAAAAGACAGTAGGAATAAATGCAGCAAGTGGCCCAATCCTTTATGCAGCAAAGGACAAGTCGGTTGTATTACTTAAGATGACCAAACGTTCTCGAGGACACATGGGAAGACTGTCAAGTGCTTTCGCTTCATATAGTTGATTAATCTTCTCTAGCTTGCTAAGTGTTGTGTGGGTAACCCTGTGCTAATATACCGCCCCATCCAAGACTAATACATACTTGTGATTATACCCCTTACAAACATCCGTAAGTACAAGAAAGTAATTAAGGTAGAGACCTAACCACAACTTTAAACTCTAAGACCCTTACGTCCCTTGTGCAATGGTTTCCTAACGGGGGTTCAGGTTTCTGTCACTCCGGCAACCCCTATGATTAGTAGCCAAATACACAATGCATTCCCCTAGGACCATATAGGTGAAGTGTCATGTAGTCGACATTCACATACACCACTAGAAGAAGTACACCACAACTTAAATATCAAACTATTGAATCTTTCTCAACACAACTCCACTACTAACAACATGACTTCTCCCATGTCCTCAAGAACAAAACGAACTACTCACAAGACATCATATGGATCATGATCAGAGATGGAATAATGATGTATAACAATCAGAACATAAACAATAATTCAATGGTTCACTCAATAGCATCAACTACAAAGAGTAATCAACACCGGGAAAGTTTCCCCTTTGAACTAATGCAAGATTCAACTCAATTGTTATAGCAATATGGAGATGGTGATGAGGGTGATGATGGTGATGATGATGGTGGTGGTGATGATGATGATATCAATGAAGTCCAGCTTGATGGTGGTGTTGATGCGATGATCTCCCCTCTCCGGGAAGGAATTCCCCCGGCAGAAATCTGTCTGCCGAAGAGATCTTTCTCTCTCGGTGTTTTCCGCCCCGCAGAGGTGGCGAAATCTTTCTGTGGTCCCTCCCCGAGTCTTAGGGTTTCGGGAGGATTATATATGCCAGAGGAGAGAGCCAGAGGTGGGCCAGGGCGGCCACACCACCTGCTGGCGCGACCTAGGGCTGCCCGCACTAGGGGTGGTGTGGGCTCCCTGTGGCCCATCTCCACTCCATCTTCTAGCATCCTTAGTCTTCTGGAAAAATAGGATTTTCCGTATATTTTCCCGGATTTTCTGATCTTCGCGAATTTTGCCTCCAAACAGCACCTTTTCCATCAGAATCCTGACTGCGGCGGTCCATGCTCCAAAAGTCATCAACCATGCAAAAACAGATGAAATAACATAAGTATCACCTCTCAATATGAAATATATCAATGAATAATAGTGAATTAAGACATAGAATAGTGATGCAAAATGGACGTATCACCTGGCCAGATAATCCGTCCTGGGACTTCCATCTTGATGATCTTTAGAAGTTTGTAGAGTTGGTGCAGTAGTTGCTTTGACAGGTGGAGTTTGTTGGTCTTGTGTAGATGAGGGCTCTACTTGAGTAGAGCGTTGTCCTTCCCGATCTGCCACAAGGGGTTCCTCAACGGGGTGGTAGAATCCCACACCCATTCTTCTTGTGGCATCTTGGGGTATTTCAACATCTGTATCACAAACATCAACTTGCCCCACATGGGAGCCATCATTCTCTTTGAACTACAAGATTCCACAACAATCATGGTGTTCTTGTTGTAGACTCTATAAGTGTGGGATTCAGCATCGTAACCAACAAAAATACCTTCTAAAGCCTTAAACTCGAATTTAGATAAACGAACTCCTTTAATGAGAAATAAACACTTACAACCAAATACCCGGAAGTATGAAATGTTAGGCTTGTTACCGGTAAGTATCTCATAGGGAGTCTTGTCCAAGAGCTTGCGAAGGTAAAGCCGGTTTGAAGAGTGATAAGCCGTGGATATGGCTTCAGCCCAGAAGTTGTACAGTGACTTGAATTCAGCCAACATAGATCTTTCCATATCCATCAAGGTCCGGTTTTTCCTCTTGGCTACACCATTTTGTTGAGGGGTATATGCAGCAGAATATTGATGTCTTATCCCCTATTCACTTAAAAAATCATTCAAGGTGTAGTTCTTGAACTCGGAGCCTTTGTCGCTTCTTATTGCCAAAATGGGAACATTGTGTTGTTGTTGCACCTCATTGGCAAAGGCAATGACAGTTTGTTGAGTTTCACTTTTCTGCTTGAAGAAGTAAACCCATGTGTACCTTGAATAGTCATCAACAATGACAAGGAAATACTTCTTACCACCAAGACTTGCATGTGATGGAGGACCAAAGAGATCCACATGAAGAAGCTCTAAGATCCTCTTTGATGAAATAATAGTCTTCCTTTAATAGGGAGGGTCATGCATCTTTCCTTCAACACAAGCCCTGCAAACACGATCTTTGGCAAAGGAAACATTTTCTTTTAGTCCAAGGATGTGGCCACCCTTGTGAAGACTTTGCAAAGTTCTCAAACTGACATGAGCTAGCCAGTGATGCCATAGCCAACCCACATTAGCCTTTCTGAATAGGCACATCAGACCTGCAGTGGTTTTCCCCAAAAAGTCCACCACATACAAGTCCTTTTCGATGTACCCAACGAAAGCGACCTTGAGAGACTTGCTCCACAAGATTACCATGATATCATCATCAATGAAAACTTCAAAGCCAATCTTACCAAGGGCACGAATAGAAAGTAAATTATATCCAAGGGTCTCAACAGGCATGACGTCCATGAGAGAGATATCATGGGCAACCACAACCTTGCCAAGACCCAATACTTTAGACTTGGACTTGTCACCATAGGAGACGGTTATTTGATCATGAATAGGCCTCATATCCGTGATGATCTCCTTGCTCTGGTCATATGACTTGTGCATCCACTATCAAGCACCCATTTGGACCCACCAGAAGCATAACCCTACAAGAGAACTACTTCTTGGTTTTAGGTACCCATTTTTCAGTGGGCCCTCTCATGCTAGTAACAAGGGCCTTTGGAACCCAAATAGACCAAGCAATGTATGTATCATAAGGACCAACATAACTAGCATAAACATCACCATATAATCATGAAATAACTCATAGTGAGGATTATTAGACCCTGCAAAATCATCATAATCAGTTTTGTCCTTTGTGATGTTATTTTCAGTGGTGCTTGTATTTGCTTAAGTATTCTTGGCCTTCTTCTTCTTGTTGTTCTTCTTCTTGGTCTTGGGGACATATCCTAGTCCCTCCTTTCCATTATTCGTCCTTTGCTTGCTCAAGATCTCATCAAGAACTTCCTTACCTTTGGGAAGAGATGACTTGGCAAGCTCATCTTTCAATCTAGCATTTTCTTGAAGGATGTATTCATGATTGTACATTGATGTAGAGATGCTGAGAACATCATACTTGGTTAGTTGAATTTGGAGCTGATCACGAGACTCATTGAGAATAGATTATTCACTCTCCAATGCCTTGTGAGCAATGTAAAGTGCCTCAAGCTTCTTGGAAAGTCTAGCATGAGCAGCCCCAAATTCAACCTTCCCATGTTTTTAGCTTCTTTGCCTTAGCAATAGCATGATACCCTTCCTTTATAATCTTGGCCACAAGTTCATCATTTGACTCATCAATTGACTCAAGCTTCTCCTAAAGAGAAGCCCGAATCTCCTCTTCTTCTAGAACATTTTTCAAGGATGTTATTTCCATTGCATCCTCCCTTTCAATTCTACCCTTTTATTCAAGAAGTTCTTTCGAATGAGCAAGTTGAGTCATGAGAGCCTCAAAATGTATTTTGTGCTCACCTTGTAAGTTAGTCATAAAATAGTCCAAAGCAATAACTTCTTCCTTAACCTTAAGACTAGTGGAATCATCCATATCATCGTTCATAGTAGTCTTAGGAAAGGACGTGATGGAAGATGATACCTCGGAACCTATTGTCATGAGACAAGTGACATTCTTGTTGGAGCCTTTCTCATTTGGAGAATCGAGGAGCGAAGCGGTTGGTGTAGATGTAGTGGCTATGACGACCACCTCTCTTGAACTATCATCACCTTCTTCGTCTTCGCTTGCAGACGAATACTCCTCTTGGGCTACCCACACAATCTTTGGTTGCTTCTTGTAGGAAGCATTCTTCTTGTCAAATGGCTTCTTGCGAGGGACCTTTGACTTCTCCTTGAGAATTAGTCTTCCCCCCCATGATCTCTATTTTGATAGGGGCACTCAGCTACAAAATGCAAACGGTCGCCACAATTGTAACATGACCTCAGTTTTGGACCGTTTTCTTTTCTTCCACTTGACCCATTCTTGCGCTCAAGTTTAGATTTTGCTTTGGACGAGCCTTTCCAAAAGTTTCTTGCGTAGAATGCCATGTACTCACCATGAGCACGTTGGACCTCCTCGGGACAACTCATGGCAACTATGTCAAGGCTTGTATCATCATCTTCTTGCTCAATGATATTATCCTTCAAAGAAACATTCACACCTTTTTGCATTCCAATTGCCCGAGCACGAGCATCTTCAGCGTTCTTGGCTGCAACTTTGAATGCAGCCATTTCTTGCATGACCTCGTTGGAAGTCATTTGGTGGTAATTATTTCTACCTTGTAAGATCTAAAAATCTGTAGGCTCAAATGTCATAAGAGCATTTTACGTATTTCCTCTTGATCCAAGCATCATCAACATGTGTCGCACCATGGTTTCTAAATGTGGTGGCAATGAACTTGAGCCTTCTATACATATCTTCGTGGTCTTCACTATCCATTATATAGAACCCTTCATCTTGGTTGCTTAGAGCATCATACCTATTCCTACTCATGCTCTCATTTCCAATGAATAGTTGGGTGAGGGCATCCCAAGCTTCTTTAGCAGTGCTTAGATGCTCAATGTGTGGCATGTCCTTGGGACCCACACCAAGCTAGATCATGTGCAAAGCCGTCGTGTTGAGTTTACTATTGACAACTTCACGTCTTGTCAAATTGTTTGGATCCCCAATGTGGAGACCACCCTCAATGATCTTCCATAACTCAATAGACGAGCTGCACACATGAGACTTCATTAAAAATTTCCATTAATTGAAAGAAGATGCACTAAGCTTGGGTGGATCACCCCTATTGTTTATATGAGGGTGAGGGATTGGTGGATCAGGTGAATATAAGTGAGAAACCTCACTATAGTCCTCCTTACCACTTCCCTTTTTGGAAGAGGAACCCTTATTTTTATCTTCACCCTCCGACTCCTTTTCTTCCGAGTTAGCCTTAGATTTGTCCTTAGAAATAGGAGTTGTGGCCTCAATGGAAGATGGAGGAGAGGGTGTGGGTGGCATCAGACGCACTATCATTTCATGCATCTCTTGCATTTGGGTCTCCATAGTTTTAATCAAGCTTGTTTCGAAGGTCTTGAGATCATCCATGGTGACTTTATTCCCAGCCTCACTGCCATCTTCCTTAGTACCCATACTCTCTTAGGCGGTAAAGCCCGAATAAAGAGCTGAGGCTCTGATACAAATTGAAATGGATCGTATGGGCACCTAGAGGGGGGGGTGAATAGGTGTTACTCCAAAATTTAGTTCTTTTTCAATTTTAGGCTTAACACAACGGTAAATTCTCTAGATATGCAACTAAGATGAATTTTCCTATATGTCAACCTAACTACTAAGCGAGTAAAGGCGAAGAGAGTGGAACGAGGTAACCATAGTGAAGCACGCAGAGACACATGATTTGTTTTACCGTAGTTCCTTCCTTGTTAAGGGAAGTACGTCTGCGTTGGAGGGGTGGGCGGTACTAATACCACCATGCCACAAAAGGCCTCACCTTGTTCTTCGATGGATCTCTCCATGAGAGGCCTGACCCACCTTCCACTATTTGGTACCCTTCTAGGGGCGAACTGGTGCCTTTACAACACTAGCAGGGCACGCATCCACAACTCAATTGGAGGCTCCCGTGATGACAACAAGCTACCACAAGAAACAAGTTCATCAATAATCATAACCAAGATCTAGAAAAATGTAAGAGACTCTAGATCAAGAATCCTCCAAGTGAATGGAGGGAAAATAGAAATCTTGATTGGTGTCGATGAAGATCAAAGTCTCCTCCTTTGATTCCCCAAAGCCCAGAGCCTTTGAGTGGTTGAAGATGGAGATTGCGCTTGAATCAATATGAATAATGCAGAGCTTTTTCGTGGGATCCAAGAGGTCTGAAATTAGGATTTGATGGGGTTATTTATACCCCATCCAAAAAGCTTCTATTGGAAGAAAAGGGGGGCGGATTATTCGGCCAGGACAAAAATCCGGCTTGGAATCGGACAATCCGTGCTAAATGTCCGCCCCCTCTCTAGGTGACGCGCCTTGGATGCCTTTTAAAAAAGTCCCGGGGGTGGATTATCCGGCCCCCTGGTGAGGCGGATTATCCGGCCCAGGAAAAAGCTTTAGCCCTAGCCGTTCAATCCGGGGGAAACTATGCCCCCTTCTGGGAGACGCGCCGTGGCGGCTTTGTCGAACGAGGGGGGGCGGATAATCCGCCCCCCAAAACTCTGGTTTATCTGCATTTGGGTGGGAAAGTATTTTGCACCACTAAACACACAATTAAATAATCCTTGGCATTGTTATCTAACACACAAAACACTAGAGATCATGAAATGTTCTTTCAACCTTAAGTGCATTGGTTGAAGTAGCGTGACTTGGTTCAATTGATGGCATGTTGATTGTTGTAGAATGGGTTGCATCATATATCTTTAAGGAAAATTTAGCACCTACACAACTTTAAGATCTGACATGACGCCCTAACATATGGTCGACCCTAGTAAAAAATCCAAGAGACTAATGCTGTCTTCATCTGCCTCTTCCTAGGCTTGGAGTACACCATGTTTTTCGGAATGTCTAGACGTCATAAAAAATCTAAAAACAAAAATAAAAACATCACTAATATATGTACAATGTAAGAGCATATCCAACCGCTTCCCCCAAACAACGTCCCAAAGACCCATGGGGCGCACTGGACATGATATTTGCATCCAGTCGTGTGTTCCACAAGTAATTTCCGTTCGACGCGGTCAAATAATGTGTCCGCATATCGAGGCCATCCTGGCACTACAAGGGACGTTGCGGGCTCCCCAGACACAAGCCGCGGGTGATGCGACAGTTGGCAGGCTAGCCATGTCATTGGCACTGCAACTGGTCATCCTTATTTATGTCACCACTAATCTCCCAGTGGTGGCTTAAGGACAGGCGTAGAGAGTCGTCTCGTCGCTGTAGTGGTGCATCACTATAAAAATACCCCATAACGGGTAGATTTTTGGGGCGACATAAGCGAAAAGTACCTGCAATAGTTGGATGTGTGGCGGATGGGATGTCGCGGCACCATTTTTTCATGGCAGACATTTTTTCGCTGATGTCGTGTGATTCAGTGCCTATATGCACCGCAATCCATATTTGCCAGGTCCCACGACTGATTCCCTTTTCCCTCCACTCTTTTTGCTTGTCCTGATTAGATTTCGAATGGCCCCACCTAAAATTAGACTTTTGCGGCCCTCCTTAGGCAAATCTTTCCCTTTCCCCTTTCCCCTTTCCAAAATCCCCATTCCCCTCTGCACACTAAACCCTCGACTTTAGAGACCACCCACTGATTATGCCGATGAGGCTGGCCGATGGCAGCCTAAAGTAACTCCTTTCCGCCACCCCCCCACCATCGGCGTCCTCCCCTCCGCCGAGCATCATTGATGTCGCCTAGTTCATTGTGGTAAGTCGTATGCGTGTACTCGACTTTGTTTCCACCGCCCCTTATGTTTACTACCTCCATATATGCATTGTACATGACTCTGTTCCCATCATTTTACCATCTGATAGATGGCACGATGAGGGAAGCGAAGGGCTTCTTCGTAGTAGGAAGAAGCCCTAGCTGTAATATTAGAATATGAAAAGCGAAGATTCAAAACCATATAAGCAAACAATGCAAGAATCAGGGAAAGGAATTTTGCACACAGGTTCCTTATACAACTATCCTCCCACGAAGATCCAGTTGTTCCTAGACAGAACAATGTTACAGATGAGGTGTGTATACCTGCGTGGTTGTAGTTCTACCATTACTGATTTACCCATAAATTCTACTTTATCCGCTTCTGATTACTCTTAAATTTTACTTATAGCCTGCCGCACCAGATGAGCCTAAGGATGAATGGGAATATCCTTTGTTTCAAGAAGGCCAGGGAGCTGCAGAATAGGATGAAGAGGCAGAGGAAGAATAACAAGAGGATATGACCGATGATGACAAATGGGGATGAAAGTGACACTAATAATGAGGAAGATGAAGAGGAATATGCATGGGCTGACACGGATAAAGAGGAAAACAGAGATAGATTGTGCAATCTGAATTTTAGTCCACAGTAGTGCTAACTGAATTTTAGTCCATAGTAGTGCTAACTGAATTTTAGTCATAGTTCTAGCAAAATTTTGGTCATCGTGCTAGATAAATTTTAGTCGTAGTGCTAACTGAATTTTAGTAACAATGCTAGCTAAATTATAGTCGTAGTGCTAGCTGAATTTTAGTGCACATAACATAGCTTCCTATCCTGAGTTACATGCATGTATCCTTGATACATGCAGTGCGAGTGATGAATGGGAGGAACATGAGGGGTCCTACTAAGATGAGGTCAATAACAAGGAGTAATGAGAGGTTCAAAATTTTGGTCAAATTAAACAAACAAGGCCAGTCTTGTAGGCTTGCTACGGCGAATTTTCTAACTATATTGCCTACCTGGCACACAAAAAAGGTGACATATCCTTTAGGTTTATAGACTGGACGAAAGCTGATCAGAAACAGAAGTTTTGGGACACGTATATAACGTAATCACAATATTTCCCCTTTAATCCTTCTTGCTATTTTACATCAGTCTTATTATCCTGACACATGCTTCTCAAAATATAGAAATGTTTCAATATTGATCCTTTGTGTAAAGATTAGGTAATGAGGTCAGTTGGAAAGAAATGGCGTGATTTTAAAAGCACGCTAAAGAAAATGTATTACAGACCTACCTTGACTATTAAGGGGAACATTGCAAATAGTTGTGGAGATAGAATATCGTACACTGATTGGGAAGCGCTGTGAGATTATTAGAGGTTGGATTCCACCAAGGAGAAAGCTCGAAAGAATGCTAAAAATCATTCCAATCAAACAAATGCCGTCATACTTCTAGATCAAGGAGTTTTGCTAGGGCGAGGTACATAGGGGTGAGTAGCATCTAAGTTGTCTACTTATACTTGGTATCCATTTTATTTGCTTCATATCTTATATTTGAATGTATGCATCTTTGATTAGGAGAAACCTCATAAGCATCCAATTACAAGAGCTGAACTGTACAGAGACACACACACGACCAAAGACAACGTACATATTGATGAAGTGGCTAAGAGAAATATTGTAAGTTATTATTTACTATCTTCTAATATACAATGTATATACGTGATGGTTAATGCTAGTGCTAATGCTAGTACAAACAATATGCTAGGACAATATGCAAAGAGAACTTCTACTTGATCCAGACCTTGAGTAAAGAGATACTGGAGAAGGTGACCTTTATGCTCATGCATTTCCAAAAGATTCAAGAGGCAGAGTTTGTGGATTAGGGTTGTTACCTCATGCCTGCAAGGAGGTTGAGATTGTAAGAACATCTGCGAGGTGTATAGAAATATCAGAGGAGAACTGTGAGCTTAAGTCAGCGAATGATGTCCTTATCGCTAGGTTGGATGCCTAGGAGGAAAGAATAAATGCAATGTAGAAGAAGTTGGATAGTTAAGAAATTTCTGCTAACCAATCATGATATAATTACTCTCCCATCAAGTCTCAGAAGTACTGAAGTTATTCCTTGTCCGGTGCTAGCTTGTACTATGGCAGCTACTAGAAGAATTCAAACTCCTACTACTCCTTTATTGTTGACTCATGTTGATGATGTGCTAACTAGAGCAGTTGGTGATACTGAAGTGCTAACTCCAGATGGTGCTGGTGATGCTGCTGGTACACTTCCAGATGGTGGTGCTACTGCGGGTGCACCTCCAGATGATGTGGATGCTGCTATAACTACCCCTCCATATGCTGCTATAACCACCCCTCTAGATGCTGCTGAGGCTGACCCCCACACTACTGATGTTGCTTCGAAGGGAGCTACAAATTCATCTGTTGGTGGAAATAGTTCCAAGAAGAAGAAATCATGAGGTAGTAATTCTAGGCCTCCAGTTTTCATGCGCTTGTCGCATGTGATCATTGCACAATTCAGTACTTACTTCTTCCAATTATTGTGTTATGCATTGCAATTGTTGACCTCTGCACTTTTATAGTCCGAAGAGCACCATGAATAAGATGTTCTCAAGTCTTTGAGTTCGACTAACTACGCAACTCAGATATATGTATTCTATACGTATGTTAGCTGTCAAGAATGCATATGGTGTCGATGCTAAGTTAACTTCCTATAGATTGAATCAAGAGTGCGTCTGCGATCCATGACAAGTGATAAGATAGTTGCATTTGGGAAGTTAACTTGCACAGACAAGAATGCATTGTGGGATGATGGACAACCGTTAGGGGATTACTGTGCGATCCTGATTGATACTGTAGTGGAAAAGCATCTACCACTTACTAGGCCACTCGGAAAGGTTAAGAAGTTGGGCCAAGCTATTAACATCAGCATTGCTTGGCCATTTGCAAATGTATGTGAATATTGACTCCCAGCTGCCAGATTTATCAAATGCGCATATCCTGACTAATATGTATCTACTGACTTCGTAGGTCATGAAGTCAGAAGGAGCTCCTAGGTCCAACAGTAGACCTATTTCTATCTTGGATCAAACAAAAGTATGTCTGGTCTTTTAGCTAGTATATATGCTACTATACATATTTCCTTGTTTGCAACAAAGTAATTTATAGTTCTTTTTATTCCTTGTTCATCAGGAGTTTGTCGTAGACGCAACTGAAGGAAAGCAATCGTCACTTCATCGTAGCACTTGTTACCCTGGACGATATGAGTTCCCTGCTGGTCGAAGATTGAGTTAATCCATCTATAGTCGACTACACTTAAACTTCTCTTCAAAACTTGTGTGATGGATGTGTCAAAACTGATTATGATGCCTTTTGTAGTGCTACGATATATGTGTTGGATACTCTGTTATGCTATATATTCAAATTTGTGCTGTGATATTTGGAAGCATCATGTGTGATTTGGTGTAAATTAGGGGAACCTTAAATATCGATACTGTAGGGTTTCCGCAGTAGAAAACAAAAAAATTCCTACGTTGGAATGCCCCAACTGCCCAAGATCTATCTAGAAGTAATGCAGTAATGGCCGAGGTTTTGGATACATACCCTTGTAGTCCGAAAGCGATTAGCGTTCTGAGGTGAACGTGATTGATATAGTCGTGTTCGTAGCCGACCTCAAGGTCGCGAAGCTTCTTGCAGGTCACCCCTTGCTCCATCTTCATCGTGTAGCAGCTTCGGCTCACGACATCTAAGAAACCACTCTTTGGAGGCACCCTCGAGGTTTCGTACACATACGGTGTACGATGACGACCTCCGGCTCCCTTGATCTTTGCCGGGAGTGTGGAAGTAGATCTCCGGCTTGGAATCCCTGCAGCGCAAAAACGTGCTATATGTGCGTCGTCTTTTGCGCGTACAGTACTTTCTTGGGACCATGGCAACACAAGGAGACAACTAGAGAGAGAGATTTATTTCTGTGTATTATGTATCTAATCCCACCCATGGGCACCCCTTTATATAGACGGAGGGAGGTGTGCCCTCTCTTTTGGGTGCCCCATGTGGGACTAATGAATAAAGGGAAAATGGGCAAAGGGAGGGACAGCTGGCTGGGCCAAAACTGACCAACCCAGCAGCCAGCTGTGGCTAGCGTGCCCGCCGTGGCCTAGCGGCGTAGCAACAGCAAGCAACAACGCACGCAATAGTACTCGCAGCCGGGTGGGCCGACGCGCCCACCTGCCACCTAGTGGCGTAGCGGTGCCCAGCGTAGCAGCCGACGACCCGCGATGGGACGGCCAGCGCGCACGTGCGGCCCGCTAACGGCCAGCAGCTCTAGCCTAGGTGGGCTGCCTTGCTGAGGCCCACCAGCGGAAGCAGGCTTCATGCCACCCCGCGCGGCGCCCACTCTTGCACGCCTGCCCTCCTGTGTGGGTCGCCTGGCCCATGCGTAGTGGCATTTGTTGTTTTCTTTACCTTTTCATGGGCCAATTCCCTCCAGGATTTTGGCCTAATGAGAAAGTTGCCCCATAAATTTTAATTTAAATATTTATTTAGTATATATTAATTCATAATTAATATATAATAAATACATATTATAAATTACCATTTATCCGAAACACCTTTCGGCCTTCCCTTTCTTCCTTTGTCGGGAATAACTTCGGATCTCTCTTTGGAACGATTCTGGCTTTCTCTTTCTCTACTGTGATTTCAAGTATGAAACTATTATAAACTAATTATGATATGATAATAAAATCTATTTATTATTTGCCTCTAAGGCACATCTCCTTCAGATACCGCTAGCTAAATTGTTGCGTCTAGAAGCATCATTGGGGGGCACTAAAACCTATGCCGTGCATGGGTAACGTAGGGCAGCACCATATTATGCTGTAGTCTCACAGCTGCCACGGCATGTACGCAGTGCCATCCTACATGGGTCGTGGCGTAAACGCTTGCTGTCGTGGAAGCGCTAGCTCGACGGATCACGTTGTGCAAAAAATCCACCGTCGTTTCAGAATCCCCTACGCGGTTATCCCTCGCGGTTTTTTTGCCATGCCAGCGCGAGGGCCACGACTAAGGTTGTGCCTCAGCGTCTATAAGCGCCAGTGCCCAGGCTCTGTGTTGTAGTGCATGGGAAGCATAGAGAGTTGTTTGGTCGCTGCAGTGGCGCATGGGAACAGAGAGTCGTTTGGTCGCTGCAGTGGCGCATGGCCAGTGTAGAGAGTCATCATGTCATCACAGTGGCACGTGGTTGGCATAGTGTTTAGTCCCTTTGCCTTTTGCAGCGCTGTTAATGCAAGCTAAGTGGCCACACTTCCTACTTCGGCCTTTAATTACCTCCATCGGCGCCTCTCCTCTATCCACAATGAAAATCCTAGCCCCGTCGCGCTCGCATCCTCTTTTGTTCTCTCCCCCAAGATATCCCGTTGGCTAAAAGCCATGCCTAGCCGCCTGCCTACCTGTTGGGCCAGGCTCCCCATGACTGACGCGCCGCCATGCTCCCCGCTGTCGGACCAAGCTCCACCGGACTCCTCGGACTACGGTGACTCTGAGAAGTTTGACTTGTCCTCCTCGACAGACAAGGACGAGTATGAAGGGCCAGTGGTTGATCCCCTACAACGCGTCATCCTAACTCTTTCAAGGCCAGCAAGGTTCGTCTCCACGAGGAGGTCAATCGGCACTTTGAAGAGTGTGACGCGGAGATCTCCCTATAGAGGCTGTCGGTGGAGGAGAACGCCCCGCCTCCTCATGGAGAGGGAGCAACATGCCATTCTTTGCATCAACATGGAGAATGAGGCAGCTGCCGCTTTCTCGTGAGGAAGGCCAGATTGGTCAGAATGAATTCTACCGGTAGTTCCGCGAATGCATGGAGGCGGGACAGAAGGACTGGCTGCGCATTCAAGCCCGCCACCTAGAGGCGTGCCTGATGGTGGAAGCACGACAGGCGACACGGGCCCAGAAGCAGGCCAAGCAGCGTCGCCAGAACATCGACGAGACCGCTCCATCAAGCGGGAACGACGACACTTAGACTTAGTTCCGTTTAAGTCTGCAGGTCGAGAAGAAACATTATGACACTAGTGTTGTCATGGGCCTAATTCGTGCCAAACTTAAACTAGTTGCTATTCACGAATCACAACTACATCTGCCAGTTTCATCTCCTGATATTTGTTTGAAATTTGCATTTGACTTGACGGATAGATGTTCGTGTCTTTGGGATTTCCTTGACTACTTTCAGGACGAGGTATTTGGACTTGGAGTACCGGCAGCACTCAAGCATGGCGGTAGCAGAATACTGCTGAGACATGAACCCCAAGTGGAACGATAAATCAGGAATTGACAGCATAGAATTCAAGTACTCGTGGGGCATACGAATATGTTTTATCGATAAGAAATCATGAACATAATAACAATTTACAAGTGTTGGATCCAACGCCAGTCAATCCCCTCCATTGATTGGGTCTCTGAATCCGGTCCAACATTCTGCGGTAATCACACGAGGTGTCCCTGCTCTACTCCTATTTCCTCGCCGGCGTCCATGCTGGTGCGGGAGGATTTCAAACTACAAAATGTCCTCACCCAATTCTGTTAAAACCCACCCCAGAGGCCATGGCAGCTGGTAGCATAACAGATGCTACTGAGAGGATGCTTCGGTTTTCAAGAAGAAGCTTCTCGCCATCTCTTCGGTCACATCGCTGCGTGCACATAGATGGCGAAAATTAATGGGAGATATAGGATCATGTTAGCCAATTTCCACAGTAGATAGTAATAGGAGCTTCCGTACCTGTCGGATGCTTCTTCTTTGCTTATAAGCAAAACATTCTTGGATGCAAGAAGCTGAAAGAACTTTGCAACATCATCCACATTCTTCAATCTTTTGTAAAGCGTCGTCACAAACTGGTTGAATTCATTCGGCTCCTAGGAACAAACGACAGATTAGATACCACCGGGCAAGCATGTTTAGTGTAACCATGTACTACTTGTCTTATTCTTAAATAAAGCACAGGTCATTTGCTACATCACTACCATACACTGAAACAGAAGTGAATAACCGTAGGGAATATTACCTGTTCGATTATACAAGCTTTCCGCAGAGCAACAAAGCACTCCAGTGCCTTTTGGTAATAGTCTCCTTTAGGGGAATTTTGTATCAATGCCGTTGTGTAATTCTTCATCTCTTCAATTGCCTTCAGAACCCATGCCGAGCTAGATCTCTCTGCCAGCATAGTTTCAAAATCTTGAACAGGGTTTACATCTCCGATCTTCCCAACCTTCTCTGCTGAAGGAAACATAGCTTCTACCGCCGTAGCCAGAGCATAAGGGTCTTCTGACTTAGCTTGACCGTCTATCGCCTTAGCCTTCTCTGCAGAAGGATCTTCTGGCTTTTTAGCTTTATCGTCCAGACCAGTATAAGCCAATCTCTCCTGCGTACGGGCTTTTTTTCTCTGCGATCAATGAAACAAGTTAATGTTGAAGTTGATTGCCAAGATTATCTGAATCAAGTTTAACACAAGAAGTCAATATTTAACCTTGGGGTTCTCCTTCAGCTCGAATGATTTGCTTAAATTCTGGATTGATGGTGCTTGATAATTAATTACATTAGGATCTGGCTCCGTTATCCTCCTTAGACATGTATCAAGTGGCGGGGGAATTGCATCTGGCTGGTTTGACTTCAGATCAAGGAAATTGTAGTACCTCTGAAGGGGGACAACAGAACCGTAGTCAACAAAATAAGAGATATACACACAAAAAAAAGGAGCAGAATTATAGGGACTACCAAATGTGTGATCCAGAATCTAATATCACAATTTAGAAGATAAGAACGCAGGCTCACCAATCTGCACCTCCATGGTCACCCAAACATAGGTCAGCCCTCGTGCAAAGGGTCAGAATGACATTGCAGATATGTGATTATTTGATAAAAAATGAATTCAAGTCTTGTCTTAGTCAGAGAACCTTTTCATCTTTAACTTGCACCCTCTTCTGTTAACTTTAATATTGTGAGTACTCTCTTGTTGATCGCACTCTGAAGACTAATGATATGAAACAAACTAAGATTGAACTACCATAATACTTACTAGAAGTCCAGAAAAATAGTTTCCGCTTAAGAACTAGAACATAGTAATTCACAGAAACCTAATATGGTGTGTATAGTTAAGCATTAATTGAGCATAAACCAATAAAAAAAGAAAAACAAGTTGACAGCAAACAGCATATATATACTAAAAAGGACAAATAATATATACTAAAAAAGGAAAATAACAAGATGTACAATTTTGGGGGGGGGGGGGGGGGGGGGGGGGGGCAGTATTCGACCTCTAACATGGGATTTGGTGTGAAATCAGGCCTTAGGATCTCTTCCCTCCCAGGTGGTGCAAGGTCTAACATCTTCACCAGGTTATCTGCCGCTTCCTGCTGTTCTTCAGTAGGCTGTGACGATGGTGGCAGTCTGCTGAAGGAGCGAAACTGAAACTCTCTGACATCCTCAGCAAACGGAAGTATATTGAAGTAAAATGAATCTGGCTGCATGGCACAGTAAAGAATTGCTTGAAAATGTTCATAGTCACCCATCAATAGCTTAAAAGAAATAGTCACCCATCAACTGTAAATTATGAATGAAGCACATACAACATTTTTCACTGATGAGATGTTAGGTGTCAATACGCCAAAAGCAACACTCCCTTGACCTTGCCTCCAAACACATCGCAGAATTGCAACCTTGTCCATTTCTTGCATTGCCCTAGCTATGGCAGAAGATGCAACGATTGCTTTTGTGTTTCCCGGTTCAGGTACAAAGGAGTTCACGTCTTTCATAAAATAGTGCCTGTCAAGTAGAAAGTGGGTTGCGTTACATTACCAGTATGTGTCCGGGTTATGTTGAATCTATTCCTATACACACATAATTGAAATAACTATGGGCCAGCCATGGAAATGACTCCACAACATAAAGCTACAAGCTGAAACCATCAGAAAACCAGGCCACAACCATAAAATATTTGGGTTCACCAGATGTTTCATGTTTCAAAATGATCAGAAAACAATATCAGAACAATGAGTTTGTTGGTTTGCAAGGTCTACAAAACAAGTGACATCATCAAACATGAAATCATAAAACAATAACAAAGCAACGCAGAGGTTTCTTCCAGTTAGTCCTCATAATTGTAGTTAAGCATAACGTTCTTGTAATATGCAATCACTAAGGAGAAAGGGTAATAAGAGAAGATGTACTTGTAGGCTTCTAGCAAATGGGATAAAATGGTTTCAGTTTATGTCTCAGAATGATGGCATAAAAAAATTCAGCTTAATAACAGCGTAAAGTACTAGAACTCAATGACCTATTAACTGGTAAGTAGTAGAACTCAATGAGGCAAGGACTAGGTATATCATTAGTTTCAAAGCTAACAACAATGCCAAAAGCACATTAGCAACTATAAATACTAAAGAAAAATATCTAATGCCAAGTTGAAGGATATCGGATACCGTGGTATGCTGGATCTATCTGCGAAACCTAGAAGCTTAACACCTTTCTCTGGTTTGAACTTCACAGCCTCCCATTCAGCCGATGATATAGGAACAACTTGAGGACCATAAAGATAGCCCTTGATTCTTTGATCTGGTGGAACAACTGTGTCTGGTTCTAGAATGCTTTTGTACTCAAAATCCACTTTGACTTCATGTGAGGCAAATTTATCACTTGGAGGAGCCTTATCAGAATACTTCTTCAAAGTGGGGAACTTCTCCTCAGATGTTTTCTTATAGACCCACACCTGTTCACAAGACATCAAGCAGAAAGATCATTGTAAACCAACTGGACACTAATGAGATAGCGAATTCAAAATAAATTGCAAACTGAATCAATAATGTTGGATTACTGCAGACTTTGTTTTAACTGACCGAAGTATTACATAAAATTTCAAGCATCCCACCTTGATTTTAAAATTAGAGCTCACTTCCAGGTCTCCCCTGAAGATAGTAACTGGGAGCACATTTTTGGTCTTGAGAGCCCCTAAGAGTGATGTCGGGGTGTCAACCTGCACTACCTTTGCCACTGATCTATCTCTGAAGTGATACAATAATTGATCATTTTCATCCATTACAGAATTGTGATGAACTCCAGCTTCTCTGAAAACAATGCAATCCATCTTAATATCATGTTTTTTCATCTGGTCTGCAATAGTGTCCACCTGATCTTCTTTTGTCCCTTGGGGCGGATCTCTCAATGGATGTTGTGCATCAGTGATTAGACACAAACGTTGCTTTCCTTTGGTATTTCCGAATCTCTTTATCAGCATATCCAAACCAACAACAATAGCATCCAGAACTTGCTTTAGTCAAGGAAATATAATGCCTGATTCTGATCATATTCCATAAGAACATAAAACAAGGGTACATTCCACAAAGTAACAATAGTTAACTGAAATGAATAATTTTATGTAAAGACAGGGGGAACTACACTAGATGTAAACAAAACATATAAAGGGACCTGGTACATAAAGAACCAAGTTATAGTTATAATTCATGATGGCAAAGTAACAACAAAGGGAACTCCGCAAAATTTAGAAACTTCAAGATGATGGATCAAAGGACTACTTTAAATTCCAATGTTGTGGATATGAACTAGCACACCATGTTTATTCTAACAGATGGATCTTTAACATTAGATTGAAAAGACACCAATACACACTGCTATTTATGGATACAGTCACCGGGGGCAGTTCCTCTTGGAAGATTTTGAAGAGCACCTTTTGTTTCTTCGTCAACAACTTTGATATCATGCTTAACCACCACATGTTTATAGCCCCCAAGTTCCTTGGCGAGGTCATTGCAGGTTTCTGCATACATCAGTAAAAGTAGCCTAAGACTCGTGAGGTAATGACTTGAGAAGATATGCTATGCATTCTAACTTCCTTGATTGTTTTTCATTTCGAATAATACACTTGATCAGACAGATATATGTATGATAAGGCTACCTTGAAGCGAATGTTCAAAACAAAAAGGCTTCCTTGAAGCAGCATTATCAGGATTCAGCTATGAAAACATTAATCAGGACCATACGTGTGCTTGCAAGTAAAAGTTCATCATTGCATCACAACACATATGCAGCAGGAAAAATAAGTACAAGAGAACAGTTTTCTAGGTGATGGCTTAAAAAAAGGGCAGCCCGGTGTGCACAGGGTCCGACCACTTCAGGTGATGGCTTAGTTAACTCAAACTATGATAAAATAGGAATCTAATCACCCGACTAGCGCACAAGTTTTGAAATAGGAAGCAAAAGCCCTGTTATCACGATTGCAGAGTCAGCCATACCTTTAGTTCCGAAAAGGACAACGCCAACCTCGTCGCTCCTATTATAAACCAGCTGCAGAGTGCAGAAAAGCAGAGGCGGTTAGCTAGTCCCCATACCACAAATCAACAGACACTAGCATCTGAACTGGGGAATCCACAGAGTTCCCATAGCAAGTGGCTTGCCTTCTTGCGCACGAGGGTGGAGCAGACGCTCTCGACCTCCTGCAGCGCCCCGTGCATCGACGGCCCGACATCCAGCAGCAGAACCAGCCCTTCCTGCAACACAATTAAGTAGCAAGCAGAAGCCATCACTATATGCAAGCAGAGTGTACCGCCGTGCGTGCAGCCGTAAAATAGCTGTATCGATCTGCACATTGGCAATCAAAATCAAGGTTCTCCCTCTTCCCTTTGTAACACTCCGGTGTGCTACCTTGAGTTCATGCTGCTAGTCTAGTCTGGCATCTACTGCTGCTAGTAACCACCGCTAGCATGCGAGTCAACTAGTACCGAATCCAATCAAGCGGATGGAAAATGTCGCCCCATCAATCGCGCGGCAAGAGGGTCCTAGAGGGGGCCGGGCGAATGCCGAACCCTGACTAAGCTTGCCGGGACAAACCCTAGAAGAGCAGGGGGAGCGGGACCAATCAATCAACCCGCATCGCGAGCGAAATGGCCCCTGGCATCCCGAGCAGGACTATTCGAGCCCACGACGACTGCGGGGAGGGGAACCGGGAGCTGGGGGCGTACCTTGTTTCGAGCCATGGCGCCGGCGGAGAGGGGAGCCCGTGTCGCGGCGGGCGGAGAGGGCGAGCCGGCGGGAGGGGACGACGAGGGTTTATGCCGGGCGGCGGGGTTCCTTGCTTTGGAAGGAGGAACCGGTGAGAGCGACTACCGCGGAGACCGCGGCGTGACACGGGGACGGGGTCACGGTGGGGTCATGGGCTGGGCTGCAATCTAGCTTGACCAGTGGTTGCCGGCTCGGCCCCAACCCGTTCAGTAACTTGCCTGGTTGGGCCAAACGGTCTGGTTCCATTGTTTTTTTTTCTAGGTCTCCTGCCTTGATTGTTACATGCTGATATTTCTCTAGTACTCCCCGACCCATATTAGTTGACTTGGATTTTTTAAATTCAGATATATCTAGTACTAAAATATGTCTAGATACATCCGAATCTAGACAAATTTGAGTCAACTAATATGAATCGGAGGGAGTATCTTTTTTGAAACGGAAAAAACTTTGCCTCATCTCCGTAGAATAGAAGAAGTTTTACAAAGTCGAGCTACAAGCGAGATAAGATGCTCGGAATATAAAAGTCTACTCTCCCAGCATAATTGTCCCCAAGTGTTTTGCACCCGCAACGCTCCACACCGCCGCCTCTTCTCTGATTTTGCGAGCTACTAAGGTCGGCAAGTTGGAGATTTGGCGGAATACCCTTTCATTGCGTTCGTTGCAAACTTCCCAAGAGACGAGCATGATAAACTATGCCAAAGATTTTCGTCGAGTGCAATTGGCATATATAATTGATTCCCGCCATTCTTTGACGGTTTTGTGTGCTGCCCAACTTGACGTGTCAATGGAGATATTTGAAAAAGAGACGTGTCGTGATTTCATTCTCCCTCTCACTACGGGAAAAATCATCATTGCCGCGTTTTCCACCCTTTGTCGTGTGTCAAGCCGCGCGGAACACGGCAAAGGAATACTTTGCCGTGCCGAGTATTACTTGAAAAGAAATTCAGTAAAGATTGAGTACACGGTATATTCTGAAAAAACACAAGGCAAAGAAAAGCACACGGTATAATAATAATAAAACACACGACAAAGATATACATACGGCAAAGTTTTGGTAATACACACGGCAAAAAATCATCCATGGCAAACCGGCGTGACACGTGTACGTTATCGTCCCCCTCCATGGAGCCGTTATGTCAGACAGACTTTGCCGTGTGTACAAATAATGTACACGGCAAAGACTGACTTTGCCATGCGTCTAGGCTCATTACAGAAGACTGTTTTTTGATTGGTTGGAAAATATTTGCCACGGCAAATATCGGGTGGATGGCAGAAGACGATGGACGGTTTTGATCTACCCTACACGCACACGCCAAGGATTCATAATATGGCATCGCCCAACCACACCCTACGCACGCGACCAAAACCTACACGCACGCGACCTGGCTAACGCACGCCACAGCCACACAAATCAGGCACGATCCCAGCCCTCTGCAGCCTCGCGGACGCGGCCCCTCCGTCCTGCTCCTCACCGACGCCGCCTGTCCGGCCTGCGCCTCGCCGCCGACGCCGCCCGTTCGGCCTGCTCCTCACCGACGCCAGCCAGCCTCGCAGCTCGAGCCCCTCTGGCCTGCTACTCGCCGCCTCACCGGTCGAGGACGATGCCACCGCCCCTCTGGTCAGCCTCGCAGCTAGAGCCCGTCTGGCCTGCTCCTCGCTGCCGGCGGCCATGGGCTTGTGGACGATGCCGCCGCCGCCTCACCGGTCGAGGACAACGCCGTTGTCGCCCTCCATCTCTCCGTCCTCGACGCTCGCGAGCCGGAGACGCTTCACCGGACGACGACGACGCCGCGGCTGCCGCCCTCCATCTCTCCGACCTCGGCGGTACCGAGCCGGAGACGCCTCACCGTCGCGTGTCGTCGACGGCGGCGTCACTTTTTTTAATCAACGACGTAGCCTTTGCCGAGTGTTGGACGTGGCACACGGCAAAGCCAAACTAACTGCTCCCAGCCCTGTCCTTTTGTTATTGTCGTCAAGTCGCTTTTCTTTGCCGAGTGATGAATATGGCACACGGCAAAGCCTTTTTCGTGTTTTTAGGCCAAAACACACGGCAAAGACTCTTTGCCGTAACGATAGTTGCCGTAGACTTTGCCGTGTGTCTATACACGGCGAAGGCTTTGCCGTGTTTTCAGCCTCCTTTGCCATGATTTTCAGCCGCACGAAAACGAGGTGATCTGCGGTAGTGTCTTGTATAGTTGGCAAAGTCCACAATTAGGCCATCCCCGTCTTTATAGGCGATATCCGTCCACACCCGGTCTTATACGATTATCCAAGCTAAGAAGATCAAGTCAAGCTTTCGAATTGAGCTTTATATGTTGTGCTCGTTGTAGGCTCTCGAGTCTCGATGTAGAAAAAATCCATATTCTGAAAAATCATCTGCAAGAGGTTGGTAAGATAGTTCTCAAACCTGAAGGCTTTAGAGTGTCGAGGGCCAATTTCTCCCGCTAAGAGTAATGGAAAATGATAGGAGATGGATGACGAGAGAGCATGAAGAATATGGTTGGACAAGTGAGTGTCTTAATCATTATTGCGAAAAGGACGCAGTCGATCTTGCTCATGGTTGGATTTTCCCTCTCATTACTCCAAGTGAACCGGCGGTTTTGAAGACGAATTTCATGGAGCTCACAAAGTTGGAGAATTTCTCTATGTTTTGGTAAATTAGGATCTGACCAAGTCAACAGCTCTGCATACTACCTAAAAAAAAGTTTACAGGCTATAGCTGCATACTCGTATATATACACAACAAATAATTTTTGGGGTGCATAATCAGGACAATGATAGGTGAGTTTTATTGGAACATCCTAATTAGTTACTATTAGATCAGAACTGGAAAGAGCAGCGGTTACACTGAAGTTAACACTACAGGAACGCGTCGCTACGCCAACGGCCGGTTGCGGTCGGCATAGGGCTATTTGGCCGACGGTGTAATCCCTGTACATGTGAAGTGAAAATATATACTCACACCACAACAAATTAACTAAGCCTGTACATGTGCCAGGTGATCTTGATATTGTTGTGGTTTTAAGCACTACAACATCAAACATACCACACATTTTTTTTGAAACCGAGGCAAAAACTCTGCTTTCTCCATTGATTAAAATAAAAGTTGCCCATCTAATTTACGGAAAACTAAGCCAAAACCAAAAACCATAGGTAATTTCAACACTATTTTCCTGGTTGTTGTTGGGGAAAACAACATTTTCCTCTCTAGTTATGTACAGTATCATATTATTTCAGATCCAGAGGGGAAACCTAGTATTTGAACATGAGACCAAACAATAGACTCCTTCAGAAAATAAGAACCATTGTAATGCCACCGTGTTGTGTAAAATGTCCTATATACCACGGTCGGTGCTAGAAAGTTGCACACTGTATTACTGAAGAACACCGCTGGAATTTTAACAGAACATGGCATTACATTCCTGTCGGTCACATTTTTCTGTCTCTTTTTTGGGTGGAACTGCCAATTGATTTTCTGACATCGAATATCTGTTGTTGATTTTAATCCATGCATGTTGTTATGTTGACAATTGTATAGCTCCGAGTTTTGAGAATAATAACTTGTCGTTCCAATGTGCTATCTGAAGTGTCCATTGAAATACACTCTGTGCTTTTGGAGACAAGATATAAAGTAGTACAGCAAAGAGAACAAACAAGGATTTGACCAAACCATATATATGACTTTATTTATACCCAAGTATTAAACAAATTTGCCAGGATATCCAGACGGCGTGGGTACAAATTGTCTGTGACACAATACTATAGGACTATTCAAGCACATATAGCTAGCAAATTGCTGGATCTTCTCGAAGCTGATCTGCTGGCTGACGAGACATTGCCGGGTGACCCTTGTCCTGGCAAATTAGCAAAAACCACAAACGAGATATTACCTAATAGTATTAGTAGGCCCATGTCCCCTAGCTAGCTGGTCGGCCGGGAGAATTGCTTGGGAACCGTGGGCGGCGGGGTGGGCAAACATCAGATCATGCCGGCGGCCGTCCACCATCCAAAATTGCCGGCATGATCACGGTGCTGCTCAGACGGACTACTTAGTCTAAACTTATATGGAAGTAAATGGTTTTAGTGCGCACAGCTAATTGTTGCGGCCGTGCCCGAAGAACACCTGGTTGTTGACACTTGAAGAGTTCTGGCCGGCGGAGTGGTGCAAGAAGTCGTTGGAGGAGCCCTGCGGCTGGTAGCTGCCGCCGCCCATGCAAGGTTTTGGATTTCGGTTTTGGTTTTTTACCGGGCCTGAGCGAAATGGCCAAAATTCGGCTATTTCGATGAATTTCGGTCAAATCTCGGATGAAATGCAAGAATCAAAATTTAAACTTTGAAACAAAATTTGGCTGAAATTATACCAAAATTTAGAGTTTCAAATAAAATTCTACCAAATATAAAATATTTTAGATAATTCAACAAAAAATTCTCAAATTAAAAAGTTTTCATTCGGTAAATTCTCTTACCGGTCCTGACCGAAATGGCTGAATTTCGGTGAAATTTCGGTAATTTCGGCCGAAATTCAAAACCTTGCGCCCATGTAGTTCATGTCGACGTCGAGGAACTCTGGCATCATGCTGTCGAGGAAGTTGTCGCCGGTGAAGAGATCAGGATACGCGGCTGCTGATGGGTTGCCGCTAGTGTGCATGTTGTAAGGGTACCCGTTGTCAGACTCGGTGGGGAACCAAATTGGCGGACCTTGCGCGTCGCCATTGTTGAGGTTGCCATTGCCTGGACCCTGCATGAATGAGCTGCTCGTGCCCACCGGCATTGATGATGGGTAGTACCAGCTATCGCTCGGCATCTGCTCCTGGTAGCCGCCCATGTAATCGGGCATCACGTCGTCGTTGAATTGGGGGTAGTACGCAGGCTCCATCAGCATGTTCATGTTCATCTCCGGGTGGTGGTAATCTTGCGGGATCATGCTCATGCCGCCACCGTCGGGGTGGTACGCTTGTATCGGGTAAGGGCAGTCGTCGAGGAGGCCTTGGCTCTGCTGCTGCTGCATCGAGTAAGGGCAGTCGTCGAGGAGGCCTTGGCCCTGCTGCAGCATCGGCGGGTAAGGGCAGTCTTCGAGGAGTCCTTGGTCCTGCTGCTCGATCGGGTAATGGCAGCCGTCGTCGCTCTCGGAGCTTCCGGCGGTCCACGGCTCGATTTCCACACACGGCACCACCACGACCGCGTTGTCGCTCTCGGAGCTTCCTGGGGTCCACTGTTCGGAATCCACAGGCGGCGGCGGCACCACCACGATCGCGTTGTCATCGCCCGGCAACCCGAGCGCTCTCCGCCTCTCCACGGTGGCCGCCAGCGTCGCGTCGACCTCCTCGAGCAAGCCGCGCAGCTTCGCCGACGTCATACGGCTCATCTCCTTGTGCGGCTGGGCCAGCGATTTCGGCCCTTCCCCCCGCACCTTGTTTAGCTTGGCCTTCTCCTTGGCCAGGAGTCCCTGGAGGTACTGGAGGTGCCTGTGCTCCTCGCGCCTCTTGTTGGACGGGAGCGCGCCGTACCTGTCGAGGACGCCCGCCTCCGTCTCCATCACCGTCGGCGGCGCCGCGGCGCCCTTGCGATCTGCGTCCAAGATGACGACCGCGACGGGGACTGCGCAGAGCGTGGAGAGATCTTCCGCCCTCTGGACGAGCCCAAGGCTACGTCTCTTGAAAGACTCACGCCGCTTCTGGACGTCCTCGATGAGGCCCGTCGGCGTCTTGCCGCGCGGCATGGGGCTCCGGTGGCTGATGACCTAGCTTGGGCAACGGCGGCGCGCGGGCGGTGGTTCGGTTTGGTGGTTATTACTGTAGCGGACGGACCGGATTATTATATAGGCGGCCATGGATCGCGATATTAGGGTTTGGTCTACTTCGTGCGTAACATTAGGGTTTGGTCTACGTACTTCGTGCGTAAGGATGTACTGTACGTATTTCCTGGATTATCGGCAGCTTGTCTTTCTTGGTTACCGGTAATGAATTCCTCCCTATTTCTAAGCTATTCTCTTCATTACTTCGTCCCCCCTCTTGTTTGCGCTGCCATGCTTTACTAAATAGTATAAACAACGAGGGGGCTGGATAGTTTACGACAGTTATATTCTAGCTTTGATATTGTACTTTGCATTGACCACCACGGATTTTGGATCAAATAGTAACTAGGGATGAAAGTGGTGTGGAAAGTTTCCGACTTTCCCACGGAAAAATGAAAACGGAATAAAAATACGAAAATGGAAACGGAAGTTTTGCAAAATGGAAATGGAAATAGAATTGGTTTGGCGGAAACGGAAATAAAAATGGAACATCGTTTTTGTTGGAATTATGCCCTAGAGGCAATAATAAAGATGTTATTATTATAATTCTGTTCATGATAAAGTTTATATTCCATGCTAGAATTGTATTAAGCGAAAACATTAATACTTGTGTGGTTTGTGAACAACACCGTGTCCCTAGTACGCCTCTATGGACTAGCTCATTGATCAATGATGGTTAAGGTTTCCTAACCATAGACATGAGTTGTCAATTGATAATGAGATCATATCATTGGGAGAATGATATGGTGGACAGATCCAAACTAAGCAAAGCTATTAGATCGTTTCATCGTGTTCGTCTTTGCGAAGCTTTTCTCATGTCAAATATTGTATTCCTTAGACCATGAGATAATACAACTCCCTGGTATCGGAAGAAAGCTTTGAGGTCATCAAACGTCATCCTATGAGAGGGTGATCATAAAGGTGTCTCTCAGGTGATCGGAAAGTATCTGTTGGGTTGTATGTATCGAGATGGAATTTGTCCTTCCCAAGTCGGAGAGATATACTTCGGACCCACTCGGTAATCGATATCAACACCGCTTGCAAGCATGTGGTTAAGGAGTTAATCACAAAGTGATATCGGATTACGGAACGAGTAAAGTACTTGCTGTGAACGAGATTGAACTAGGTATGACGATACCGACGATCGAATCTCGGGCAAGTAAAATATCGCGAGACGAAGGGAATATATATGGGATTGATTGAATCCTGGCATCGTGGTTCATCCGATATGATCATCGATGAATGTGTGGGAGTCAATATGGGTGCCCAGACCCCGCTGTTGATTATTGATAGAAGATCATGTCTGCATATTCTCGAACCCGCAGGGTCACACACTTAACGTGTCTTGACGCTAGGATAGATTGGATAATTGGTTTATGAATTTTTGTTCGGAGTCTCGGATGGGATCCGAGATATCACGAGAGGTTCCGGAATGGTCCGGAGAATAAGATTCATATAAGGCAGTGCAGTTTTTGGAGTTCGGAATTGTTCCGGATTAATCGGTATTGTACCGGAAGCTTCTAGAACCTTCCGGAAGGGGGCCAACGTGGTCCCACCTTCCGGGAGGGGGCATGGGCCTATGAGGGAGTGTCCTGGCCGCATTGGGCCAGGGGCACAAGGCCCCATAGGGCCCAGCCGATCCTAGATAAGTTTAAATCGTTTAAACTAGAGATAAGATAGGGTTTCTAGAAGGGAGAGTTTAAATCGTTTAAACTAGAGATAGGCTTGGAGGATGGGCAAGGGCTGGCCGCACCCCCCTCTATATATAGAGGGATGGTGCGCCCCCTCCCTACAACACACACCTTCCCCTCCAACCCTAGCCGCCCTGCTGCCCTTCCTCTCTCCCTCCCGACTGTTTGTAGGCGAAGCCCTGCTGCAGAAATTCTCCACCATATACACCACACCGTCGTGTTGTAGATTCAATCCATCTCTCCACCATACTTGCTGGTCCGAGGAAGGAGGAGACGTCGAGGTGCTGCACGTGTGCATCTCACGGAGGCACCGCCACTTGTGGTGCTAGATCGGATCGGATCGCGAGGAGGAGAAGCGAGTACGACTACATCACCCACGTTCCGACGAACGTTCCGCTGTGCGAATCTTCAAGGGTATGAAGATCTAATCCAATCTCTCTCGTTGTTTGCATCTCCTAGATTAGATCTTGGCTTTCCTTCTGTTAGCTTCCGTAGAAAATTTTGATTTACTATGCTGCGAAACCCATCAGTGGTATCAGAGCTAGATCTATGCGTAGATGTGTTTCACGAGTAGAACGCAACATGGTTGTTGCGGGCGCTGATGTTTTCTGTTGCAAGCCTCTTGTTTGTGTTCTTCTTATGGCGCGGGATAGTGAGATTGAAGCGGTCCAGGCCAACCTTACGCGACGTCGTTCGCGAGACCGGCTCCGCACTTGACGTGTGGCTTGTACCATACATGCGGCTGGTGGATGCCAGTTTCTCTCACTATAGTTGTCATGGGATTAACACCGGAGTTTGGCAACCATAATATCACCGTTGTGGCTTTCCGTAGGTAAGAATCGTTCTTAGCATCTACTCCCATAAGCCACGTAAAACATGCAACAACAAAGTAGAGGCGTCTAACTTGTTTTTGCAGGGAGTGTTTTCTGTGATATGGTATGGCCCAAGATGTGATGTGTATATTGTATGCGATGATCATGTTTTGTAATGTTTCACGACTTGCATGTTGATGAGTACACAACCGGCAGGAGCCATATGGTTGTCTTTATAATTGTGTATGACCTGCGAGTCAACTTCTTATACGCCATGTAATAGCTTTACTTTATCGCTAAGTAGTTAGCAATAGTTGTAGTTGCTATTCGTGGTGGAGGCAATCATGGTGAAGTGATGGAGATCATGCCGGAACGCACAAGATGGAGATCATTGCGCGAAGATTGGCTATACCATGTCACATAAAGTTATATGCATGTGATGTTTATCCTTTTATGTATCTTATTATGCTTAGATCGCGACGGTAGCATTGTAAGATGATTCCTCACTTAAAGATCAAGATAAAAACTGTGTTCTCCCCGAGTATGCACCGTTGCGAAAGTTCGTCGTGTCCAAGCATCACGTGATGATCGGGTGCTATAGACTCTACGCTCACATACAACGGGTGCAAGCCAGTTTTGCACACGCGGAAATACTTGGGTCTAACTTGACGAGCCTAGCATGTACAGACATGGCCTCGGAACACATGAACCGAAAGGTTAAGCATGAGTCATATGAATGATATGATCGACACTTCATTGTCCACCATTGAAGCCACATCTCTTCTCGTGATGATCGGATTAGGTGTGGTGAATTTGGATCATGTTCACTAAACAACTTGAGGGATGTTGAATTTAGTGGGAGTTCATCTAGTAATTTGATTAAGTTGAACTATTTATCATGAACATAGTCTAAGTTGTACTTGCAAATACTGTAGATCACATGGCCAAGTCCAACTTCAACTTCAACGTTTTTGCTGAGAAAGAAAAGCTTAAGAACAATGGGTCTAACTTCACCAAATGGTTCCGCATTCTGAGAATCATTCTCGCTGGCGGACAAAAGGACTATGTCCTTGAGAACGCGCTAGGTGACGCCCCTGCTGTAGATGCGCCGGCTGATGAGAAAGCTGTTTATCAGTCACGCAAGGATGATTATGATTTGATTAAGATCGCCATGTTGTATGCTATGGAATCGGATCTTCAAAATCGTTTTGAGGAGTTCGCCGGGCCCTTTGAGATTCTTGAGGAGCTGAAAAACATGTTTCAGACTCAAGCCCGTTCTGAGAGATATGAGATCTCTAAGAAATTTTTTAACTACAAGATGGAGGAAGGGAGTTCCGTTGGTGAGCACGCCATCAAGATGTCGGGCTGCACTCAACGCCTTGAGCAACTGGACTGCAAGATTCCAGAGGAGCTCAAGATTGACAGAGTTATGCAATCACTCCCTCCTAGCTACAAAAGTTTTGTAGTTGCTCACAATCAGATTGGTTCCACTGATATGATCACTGAGCTCTTCGCTAAGATGAAAGTAGCGGAGGTGGACATCAAAAGGAATAATCATGTGTTGATGGTCAACAAGCCCTCCTTTAAGAAAGGTAAAGGTGCAAAGAAGCCCTTCAAGAAAGGCGGCGGCAAGCGCGTTGCCCCTGCTGAGAAGAAGCTCAAGTCTGGTCCTAAGCCGGACACTGAGTGCTTCTATTGCAAGGACAAGGGTCACTGGAAGCGCAACTGTCCGAAGTACTTAGCGGACAAGAAGGCTGGCACCATCAAAGGTATATTTTATATACATGTTATTGATGTTTTCCTTACTAGCCCTTGTTGTAGTGCCTGGGTATTTGATACTGGTTCAGTTGCTAATATTTGTAACTCGAAACAGGAGCTACGGAATAGACGACGGCTTGCGAGGGATGAGGTGACGATGCGCGTTGGCAACGGATCAAGAGTTGATGTGATGGCCGTCGGCACGCTCTCCTTAGTTTTACCTTCGGGATTAGTTTTAAACCTTAATAAATGTTATTATGTGCCTGCGTTGAGCATGAACATTATTTCTGGATCGTGTTTATTGCAAGACGGTTACTCATTTAAATCGGAGAATAATGGTTGTTCTATTTATATGAGTAACATCTTTTATGGTCATGCACCTCTTGTGAATGGTTTATTTCTTCTAAATCTCGAAAGGGATGAAACACACATCCATAACATTGAGGCTAAGAGATGCAAAGTAGATAGTGATAATACTACTTATTTGTGGCACTGTCGTCTAGGTCATATTGGTGTAAAGCGCATGAAGAAACTCCATTCTGATGGACTTTTGGAGTCTCTTGATTTTGAATCATTTGACACATGCGAACCATGCCTCATGGGCAAGATGATCAAAACCCCGTTCTCCGGTATGATGGAGCGAGCAACGGACTTGTTGGAAATCATACATACCGATGTATGCGGACCGATGAGTGTTTCGACGCGCGGTGGATATCGCTATTTTCTCACTTTTACCGATGACTTAAGTAGATATGGATATATCTATTTAATGAAACATAAATCTGAAACGTTTGAAAAGCTCAAAGAATTTTAGAATGAAGTGGAGAACCATCGTAACAGAAAGATTAAGTTTCTACGATCCGATCATGGGGGCGAATATTTGAGTTATGATTTTCTCACGCATCTCAAAGCAAGTGGAATCGTTTCACAACTCACGCCACCCGGAACACCACAGCGCAATGGTGTGTCTGAACGCCGGAATCGAACTTTATTAGATATGGTCCGATCAATGATGTCTCTTACTGATTTGCCGTTATCATTTTGGGGTTATGCATTAGAAACCGCTGCATTCACTTTAAATAGGTCTCCATCTAAATCCGTTGAGACGACACCGTATGAACTGTGGTTTGGTGCTAAACCTAAGTTGTCGTTTCTTAAAGTTTGGGGATGCGAAGCTTACGTCAAGAAGTTGATGCCGGACAAGCTCGAACCCAAAGCGGAGAAATGCGTCTTCATAGGATACCCTAAGGAAACTATTAGGTATACCTTCTATCACAGAACTGAAGGCAAAGTGTTTGTCGCAAAGAACGGTTCCTTTCTTGAGAAGGAGTTTCTCCCGAAAGAAGTGAGTGGGAGGAAAGTAGAGCTAGACGAGGTTATTGAACCTTCTCTTGAATTGGAGAGTAGCGCAGCACCTGAAATTGTTCCAGTGCCGCCTGCACCAACAATAGAGGAAGCTAATGACAAGGATCATGAAGCTTCGGACGATGCTGCTACTGAACGTCGCAGGTCGACAAGGTCGCGTGCCCCTCCTGAGTGGTACAACAACCCTGTCTTGACTGTCTTGTTAGTAGAAGACAGTGAACCTACGAACTATGAGGAAGCGATGATGAGCCCAGACTCTGAGAAATGGCTAGAAGCCATGAAATCCGAATTGGGATCCATGAGCGAAAACCAAGTATGGACTTTGGTGGACCCTCCTAGCGACCGAAAGGCCGTTGAGTGCAAATGGATCTTCAAGAAGAAAACGGACGCGGATGGTAATGTTACCGTCTATAAAGCACGGCTTGTTGCGAAAGGTTTTCGACAAGTTCAAGGTGTTGACTACGATGAGACTTTCTCTCCCGTAGCGATGTTTAAGTCCATTCGGATTTTATTAGCAATTGCTGCGTTTCATGATTATGAAATATGGCAAATGGATGTCAAGACTGCTTTCCTCAATGGCAACATTGATGAAGAGTTGTATATGATGCAACCCGAAGGTTTTGTCGATCCTAAGGATTCTGATAAAGTATGCAAACTTCAGCGTTCCATTTATGGACTGAAGCAAGCGTCTCGGAGTTGGAACCTTCGTTTTGATCAAGTGATCAAGAGCTTTGGATTTGTTCCAAATTGCTACGAAGCTTGCATCTACAAGAAAGTGAGTGGGAGCTCGGCGACGTTTCTGGTACTATATGTGGATGACATATTGATTATTGGAAATGACATCAACATGCTTAACGATGTGAAGAGTTATCTGAACAAGTGTTTTTCAATGAAAGACCAAGGTGAAGCTGCTTATATATTGGGCATCAAAATCTATAGAGATAGACAAAGACGCCTGATAGCTTTAAGCCAGAGTACATACCTAGACAAAGTTCTGAAAAGGTTCAGAATAGATAAGGCATTGAAAGGTTCAGTGCCTATGTTGTCAGGTAAGATATTGAGCAAGGCTCAGTGTCCAGCTACGGTAAATGATAGGGAAGCTATGAGAAAAGTGCCTTATGCCTCGGCCATAGGTTCCATCATGTATGCCATGCTGTGTACTAGACCGGATGTGTCCAATGCTCTTAGTTTGACGAGCAGATATCAAAGTGATCCAGGAGTGGAACACTGGACAGCCGTAAAGAACATCCTAAGATACCTAAATAGGACTAAAGAAATGTTCTTAGTCTATGGGGGTGATGAACAGCTCGTCGTAAAAGGTTACGTCGATGCTAGTTTCGACACCGACAAGGATGATTCTAAATCTCAGACAGGATACGTGTATATTTTGAATGGAGGAGCTGTGAGCTGGAGAAGCTGCAAGCAAAGCGTGATCGCGGGATCTACAGTAGAAGCGGAATACATGGCTGCTGCAGAAGCGTCAAGTGAAGGAGTTTGGATCAGAAACTTCATCACTGAGCTTGGCATGGTTCCAAGTGCATTGGACCCACTGGAGATATTGTGTGACAACACTGGCGCCATAGCACTCGCTAAGGAACCAAGATATCATCCAAAGACCAAGCATATCAACCGCAAGTTTCATATAATCCGAGATTATATAGCAGATGGAGATCTGAAGATCAGCAAAGTACATACAGATCTGAATGTCGCAGATCCATTGACTAAACCTCTTCCACGTGTAAAACATGATCAACACCTCAGTGCCATGGGTGTAAGATTGTTGCCAAATGTAAACTAGATTATTGACTCTAGTGCAAGTGGGAGACTGTTGGAATTATGCCCTAGAGGCAATAATAAAGATGTTATTATTATAATTCTTGTTCATGATAAAGTTTATATTCCATGCTAGAATTGTATTAAGCGGAAACATTAATACTTGTGTGGTTTGTGAACAACACCGTGTCCCTAGTACGCCTCTATGGACTAGCTCATTGATCAATGATGGTTAAGGTTTCCTAACCATAGACATGAGTTGTCAATTGATAATGAGATCATATCATTGGGAGAATGATATGGTGGACAGACCCAAACTAAGCAAAGCTATTAGATCGTTTCATCGTGTTCGTCTTTGCGAAGCTTTTCTCATGTCAAATATTGTATTCCTTAGACCATGAGATAATACAACTCCCTGGTATCGGAAGAAAGCTTTGAGGTCATCAAACGTCATCCTATGAGAGGGTGATCATAAAGGTGTCTCTCAGGTGATCGGAAAGTATCTGTTGGGTTGTATGTATCGAGATGGAATTTGTCCCTCCCAAGTCGGAGAGATATACTTCGGGCCCACTGGGTAATCGATATCAACACCGCTTGCAAGCATGTGGTTAAGGAGTTAATCACAAAGTGATATCGGATTACGGAACGAGTAAAGTACTTGCTGTGAACGAGATTGAACTAGGTATGACGATACCGACGATCGAATCTCGGGCAAGTAAAATATCGCGAGACGAAGGGAATATATATATGGGATTGATTGAATCCTGGCATCGTGGTTCATCCGATATGATCATCGATGAATGTGTGGGAGTCAATATGGGTGCCCAGACCCCGCTGTTGATTATTGATAGAAGATCATGTCTGCATATTCTCGAACCCGCAGGGTCACACACTTAACGTGTCTCGACGCTAGGATAGATTGGATAATTGGTTTATGAATTTTTGTTCGGAGTCTCGGATGGGATCCGGGATATCACGAGAGGTTCCGGAATGGTCCGGAGAATAAGATTCATATAAGGCAGTGCAGTTTTTGGAGTTCGGAATTGTTCCGGATTAATCGGTATTGTACCGGAAGCTTCTAGAACCTTCCGGAAGGGGGCCAACGTGGTCCCACCTTCTGGGAGGGGGCATGGGCCTATGAGGGAGTGTCCTGGCCGCATTGGGCCAGGGGCACAAGGCCCCATAGGGTCCAGCCGATCCTAGATAAGTTTAAATCGTTTAAACTAGAGATAAGATAGGGTTTCTAGAAGGGAGAGTTTAAATCGTTTAAACTAGAGATAGGCTTGGAGGATGGGCAAGGGCTGGCCGCACCCCCCTCTATATATAGAGGGCTGGTGCGCCCCCTCCCTACAACACACACCTTCCCCTCCAACCCTAGCCGCCCTGCTGCCCTTCCTCTCTCCCTCCCGACTGTTTGTAGGCGAAGCCCTGCTGCAGAAATTCTCCACCATATACACCACACCGTCGTGTTGTAGATCCAATCCATCTCTCCACCATACTTGCTGGTCCGAGGAAGGAGGAGACGTCGAGGTGCTGCACGTGTGCATCTCACGGAGGCACCGCCACTTGTGGTGCTAGATCGGATCGGATCGCGAGGAGGAGAAGCGAGTACGACTACATCACCCACGTTCCGACGAACGTTCCGCTGTGCGAATCTTCAAGGGTATGAAGATCTAATCCAATATCTCTTGTTGTTTGCATCTCCTAGATTAGATCTTGGCTTTCCTTCTGTTCGCTTCCGTAGAAAATTTTGATTTACTATGCTGCGAAACCCATCAGTTTTCCGACGGAACACACGCGGAAACGGAATTTTCGTTTCCGTCTAATATGAAATTTCCGTTTTAGGTTAATGTGCATGGACAAATCTAACACACACATTACATGACCTTGTCAAATCAAACTTGCAAAGATGCTGATCCTAGAACAAGTGACCATGTGATCCCTTCACGCATTCGAGTCGGCTTCCATGATTTGATCTTTTCATTATTCCATTGTAAACCTAGCACCGTACTATAATCAGGGAACAACTTTGTTTGTTTTCTTGAACGCTAGAGATTTGTTGCATGATTTCAGAGTTCTCTTGGTTTCGGGTAAAATCTTCCGTGTCTGTACCATATTCGGTCCATATCCGTTTCCGATAATATCTGCTTCTGTTTTTATTTCCGAGGTTTCTGTCTTCGCTTCTACTTCCGCAAAAAAATATAAAAATAAATGTGGCACCACTCAGTTCTGTCTTTTTTCGACCCTACTAATAGTAACATTGAGATTTGTATCATGCATATCTCAATTTTTGTATTTTTTATAACTTCATAATATATCATCAATAATTGCAGAGGAATCCCCCCTCCGTCACCAGATACATGGACAGGAGGCCTCCATCACCTGGATCCTCTATGGATAGGCGGCGACCAGGGCTTCAACTAAGACACATGAACGAGTAGCAACAAACCGAACGCCTCCGAAAGCCAGCCATCCACGTAGGTGCAACCACTGTCTTGCTGCTCTCCTGACGGTGCCATCTCAGGCTAGTCATAGTGGGAGTAACTTAGCTAGTAATATGCATGTACATGCAATGCCAACTAAGAAAATTAGTGATATGACATGACATGATAATTAATGAAGAAAGAGAAGGAAGTAGTAACTTAGCTAGTTACCATAACATCACACATATCAAGATCATGTGCAGAGAGTTAGCTACTACAGAATTACAATGAATCTATGTAGGTTTTACAACCTTCTACTTGATGCAAACGGTAGCGACATGCAGCTCGAGCACTTCTTTGTGCCCAGTTAACTATATAGGTGCTTCCTGAGCACTTCTCTGTACCCAGTTATCTGACGGTATTGTGAGGACAACCGGCTTGGGTAGTCTACATTACTGATATGCCAAAGTGAATATTTCCCAATCGATAAAATATCTGATATATTTGGTTTCTTTCTTATGCAAAGTTACAAATTGTGTGTCATTTTTAATGGTTGTATTCTCTTAGAACTTGCCAGTTTTTTTATGAATGTTTCTGTGAAACTGGGATATCACATGGTTTGGTTGACTGATGCGGCTGAGCATGTTTCACGTGTAATTATTCTTGCACTAGAGGGAATCAATGGTAGTTTATGTGGAATATCAGAAGCAATTGAGAAAATTTTGAACTTTATTCAAGTGGACAATCGCTTAAAGGATTCAAAATGATCTAATCACTTGTTACTCTGAAAGATGAGGCCATCCATCATGGATATACCAGTCACTCTCCTATTGCCCTAGGGAAGATGCACCATTCCAATGGGATCATGTCTGTGTCAAACAGGATAAATAGGTCGGTTGCTTTTCTTACGTAATCTACTGGTTTTTTAGTTGAATAACGAAGTATTTACTATAGTGGTGCAGTTTATCATGTTCCGTTGACTACTATTCAGATAGTGAGTTTTGGAGACCAGGGGGTGATGCCAACATAGAGTTCTTCATCCAAATTAATCCGACTTTGGCTATTCCACGATTTTTCTTAAGGCCCACCAAAGAATCAGTACTTGATGTTTACTTTCTATACGATTTCAAACACAGGAAAATCAATTCACTTCGATGCCAATTCACTTTTATGTTTGTGCTGCTTAGTTTTCGTATGATCTTCCATGTTACCCAAGTTAATCCAGACCAATTGCTTGTTTTCTTCTATGTACATGACTTGGATATTGTATGAATTTTAGCACTCACTTAATCATTGATTAAGTTGAAGGTATGTAATATTGATGTTGTAGTTCCCTGTATGCTGCCCTTCCGTAGTTCCCTGCTATATGCCATTGCCGCCCATTTGCTATACTATATATTTGGATAATGTCGGTCAATGACCATCACGCCGTCCTCAATATGCTCCCAGTTTCGCAGCCATCAAAGGTGTACAACCTATATGTCATGAACAGAAGCCATAGGATGAAGAGACCCTTTTCTTTAATTAATCAATAGCTCGACCGTGCCCACTTACGACTGGGCCCCCATTTTTTATGAATACTATTTATTGAGGAAAAATTGGTAGAAGAGAAGGCTTTTGAGATAGGTATATATTCGACAAAAATCAAACCGTAGCAAACGCATGTGTTGTACCAATTTGGGCAGCTAGAGAACAACAATAAAGTGAAGATTGTTGAAATTTGTAGAGTGGAATTTGGGAGACCAAAGGAATCAGCCAAAAAATACTTAAACATTTTTGTAATATTTTATGTTTATATGTAGGTATAGAAAATATAAAAACAACAATATACCATAGCAACACACGGGCATTCTTCTAGTAACTACTTAAGCTTGGTCACAATTACTTCTTCTTTAACCAATGCAAAACATGTGTTAGTGTACCATCCAAAAAATGACATTTATTATTGAATTGATTAAGAAGAAAAGAACTAGCTAGTTAAGACTACTCATGATGGGAGTATTTTAGGTGGTATCATGCGCTACATGTATGCAAAAAGCAGATGTGTCAGTGTAATTAATGATGAGAGAGATTATGTTGGTATCATAGGTAGATACATCATCGTAGCAAGTAGACAAATAAATCTTGAACACAAATTTACATTCAGATTCCACCGATTAATAAATGTTATGAGATCATGATACTAGTATATTATACAATGCAAGGCGCTCGGGGAAAACTGCAGCAGGAGGATCCTACAGCGAGAGGATCCCCGCTGCAGTCGTCGGCCGCGCATGATTCGCCCGATGGCATCCTCCTCCGATGACAGCAGAGAGGGGGAGGCGAAGGGGAGGGGTGGTGGCAGCTATGGGTTGAGGCACCACCCGTCTCGCCCTCACGAGAGGGACGTGGGGGCCGAGCTCAAGTTTGTTATTTTCATCCAGTTGGCTATCAAATAAAATGCTCAGTTGGGATTATTTTACTTTTCAGATGACTTCTCATTTTTCGTAGTTTGGTACATGTGCTGAGGCTCTTGATCATTTTGCGGATACATATTCAATACTTGTATGTTGAAGGCACATGTGTTGGATACCAGAGACTACTTTGTGAAATTGCTGCCACAACCGACGTTTTGTGTAGCAAACTTTCCGATGGGGTCTCAGTTGGAGAGAATTCGTTAGTTTATGATTCATCACTGTCAGGCATAGTAAGGATTGGCTCATAGTCGATTGTGGTTGGGGTGAATATACATGAGTTAATAAGCGGCGATAGTCCTGAGATTATTGCACCTTTTTCACCTTACCTAATCGACATTGCCTCTGGGAAGTGCCTCTGGTAAATTCCATGGGAAGAGTTATGGTCTACTGTGGTTTTCATGACAATCCAAAAGTTTCTGCAAAGAGAGACATGACATTTTGTGGAAAGCCATGGAGAAATGTCTTGGAAGATCTTAAGATCCAGAATACGGATATGTAGGACTCATCCAACCATGACAAGTTCTTGTGGAATGCTAGGCTTTCTCCGATCATGTCTCCCCCTGAAATTCTAAATGTAGGCATGTGGCTCACGAGGTCAGGACATGAGGCTGATGGAAAAGTTAGTTGCATGTGTAGAAAATCACAGAAAGTCAGCTTGGAAGAGCTCCATCGTTCAATCAACTACCATCAGTTTTGCATGGAATCTAGCAATAATCAAGCAGATATTGCACGAACATTATTGTCAGGGGTGTGAAAGATTATGTTGAACCTCATGAACATCTAGTATATAGATCACCCTGGCCTCTACGTCCAAGAGATGCACACATCCTGTTTATTAGATTATTCTCGAAACCTTACAAAAGGGATTACATAGATCAAACCGAATCCCACCAAAAAAGCGACAACTCGCTAATGCTACAACATAGATAAAGGGGTGTCCATGAACAAGACCAATATCCATGACATCTCACCAACGTAACATCTAAAACCTGAAGGCCTCGACAAGTCGCCCAATGGTGAGGAAGTGGCACCACCGGTCCAGCAGACCCTCATCGCCTACCATCATACACGCTCCAGAAAGTCCTCACCACCACAGTCTTCCACATACCCTGAAGGAGATATGCCCTAGAGGCAAATATTAAAGTGTTTTATTTGATATATCTCTTATATATTCATAATACGTTTCATACCGTGTTATAACTGTGTTAATACGAAACATTAATACACATGTTGTATCTAAACAAACTGTGTCTCTAGTTATGTCTAGCAAACTAGCTCGTTGGTCATGAGGATGATCTAGGGTTTCGAGATTATGAGCATTTATGCCAATTGACAATGAGATCACATCATTGGTTGAATGATGTGAAAGAAAAACACACAACAAATTATCTTAATGAGATCTAGTTACAAACGTTCATCATTGATGTTAATAAAAGAAATCTCATAACCTGATCCTTTGACTGTGAGATAATACAAATCACCGTTCTGGAGGGAGCTTAGATGGCATCAAGCATCAAGACGTAAAAGGGTGATCAAAAATGTGCCACTCAGGTTTTCCAAAGGAACGTGTAGAGGAGTACATATCAAGACCAGGATTTTCCAAATCCAAGTTAAGGATAGATACACGTGGCCATCTCGATAACGTTGCATTAACGAAGCTTGCAAGCGTGTGACTGGATCACGGAATGCAACGACATGGGAATGAGTAACAAGTTCATCGGTAATGAGGTAGAACTAGGTATCAAGATACCGGAGATCAAGCCTAGGATGAACTAGGTATCAAGTGGCAAAGGGAATGGAGGAGCGATATTAAAAGGTTCAAGCGATAACATTCGTGAAATGCACGGGGGTCATCATGGGCATCTAGGTCCCGCTGATGATCATTGATACAAGAGAGGTCTTGATCATGTCCGGAGTGTTTCCGAATGGAAGGTTCTCACGCTTAAGGGTGGGGAACATAGTTGATTGATACGGCACCACAGGAAAAATGAGAGAGAAATCAGAATAGTTCCGTGTAACATCCGATGTTAATCGGAGCGGTCCGAAAGGAGTTCTGGAGTGAAGGAATATAATAATATATATATTTTATATTAATTGGTTGAATTAATATTAAAATATATATTTAATTTTAATTTTAATAGACAACCCATTGCTAATGGTCCTCACCCGGAGGGGAGGCCCAAAGGGGCAAGGTGCCTAGGAAGAAGGGGCCAGCCGGCCAGGCCCTAGTGGGCTCCCCACGTGGGGCCCACCTAGGCCGGCGTCCTCCCCTTGGTGGCCGGCGGCTGTGGGAATCCAACACCACCTGCCCCTTGGGTGGTGCCCCTCCCCTCCCACTATATATAGGGGTCACCCCTCCCATTGGAATCCATCCCATTCTCTCTTCTCTCTCTCATTTCCTTTGAGGGTTTCTCCGTAATATTTGAGAGGACCTTAAGGGTTTTGAGTTCTCCATATTCAGACTACCGTCGTGTTATCTTCGGTCCGTCATCTTTCTTCTTCCACTGCTCGGCTGGATCGGAGCCCGAGAGACGTCGCCTACACCGAACGTGTGTAGAACTTCAGAGGCATCACACTTGGGGGTGCTTGGAGCTGCTCGTCTTCATCAATATACGCCTTCCTACGTAAGGTGGTCCTCGGTCTTTAAGGGTATGAATACCATCTTATTTTTCCGTTACTTATGTCTACATAGTATAGATCCTGGTATTAGTGTTCCCGTAGTTACAATTTTTCCTGCTCCGGAACCCTACATGCCCGTCATTGGGAGAGATAAAAGCACTAATCTCATGAGGTCTGCCGTTAATGCCACCATGACACGAAACAACTCCACCAACCTGCATGTGTCCAACATGCATGTGCGGTCAACATCGAGATCCCTCAGCATCATATTTTTGAGTCCTGCCATTCGACGCAACTTGAAACCACCGGGAGATACGTCATGCATAGCACCTACCAAACCATGCATGACTGAGCGTAGCGCCTAACGGTTAGACATGACTTGACATCTCCACCGGGGTCTCCGCACAATACGAAGCCGCTGCACCTCCATCATCTACCAACTAGTGCTGCTCCCAAGAGAACACGACACCATAGCGTTGCCATCGTCCGACGCGAAGATCTTACGGTTTCTCCCGGAGCAACACGATTGAGGTCGACACTAGTTGCACGGCGATGCCTTCATCAAGGTAACGACGTGGTAATGCCGCCATCGCCCGCCATCAACTCGGTTTTCACCGGCACCTAGGTCTCCCCGCCTCACTGCCGGGACTAGATGATGGATCCCGGGGTCCGCTAAAGTAGCCTCAGACCGACCACCTCCGACGAAGAAGATGACCACCACAACCAAGCCCAGGGCCTACGCCCTAGATGTCCTCGTGATGTGGAACAATACTAAGAGGGCCTCCGCGTGACTTTACCGGTCGACGATAAGGATGGCCTTAATTGGAGGCTTCCGATCCCATGAAGCCCGATATGAAACCGCTTCCAGCCAGCCCCTTCATCTTCAGATCCGCCTGCGTCGTGTCCTGGCCATTCGCCACCATTGCCCGAGATCGAGGGGAGGGTCGCCACCGCCAGGACTGGCGTGAGGATGAGGGGCTGCCACCGCCGCGGTGCAGGGGCTTTGCCCAGCGACAGATAGCGGAAGCGGAAGGAGGTGGGTGTTAGGAGAGGGCGGTGCGGTGGAGGCGGCGGATCCGCCCGTTGCGGCCAGGCGGCGACCACACATGGTCGGGAGGAGAGGTCGGGAGACTAGGGTATACATGGACATCTATTCTATCCATGTGAACAATTGTTTTGAACTATACAAACCTTTATTCTACCACTAAAGGAAATCATTAGATTACCATGTACCTGGCAATTTCCTGTGAGTATTTCACCGGGCACACGGTGAACGCCTAATTAGCCATGAGCATTTGGAAACCTCACGGAACAGCAACAACAAAACTCGGGGTCTCAGTAGATTATAGTTTGTCATTAAATTATGGGCAGCGCTAGGCGTCCCCCGGGGGATAATTCCCCCCGATCCCCCGGGTCGCCAGGCTGCCACGTGTCCCCAAAAATAGGTGCAATCCCGCTTTTACTACGAAATCACTAATTTTTGCTACAAAAATTTCCGCTTTTGCTACGTGTAGCAAAAAACGGTTCGGCCCAGATAATAGAAAAACAGACTGGACCTCACCGGAGATTTCGCCGGAGACCTCGCCGATGACCGCGTAGCAAAAAAATTGTGCTAATGTAGCATCTCCGACCTCGCCGGAGACTCGCCGGAGAATTTTGCCGGTAGACCTCACCGGAGATCGTGTAGCAAAAACGTTATACTATTGTAGCAAAACCGCAAAACGGTGATAGCAAACAAAATGTGTTGATGTAGCAAAAAATAGATTTTGCCGGAGACATTGCCGGAGATCTTGTAGCAAAAAAGTTGCTACCTAGCAAAACGACTTCTCCGTAGATTATCGTCGGTCATCTGGCAGCAAAATATTTACAATATTATAGCAAAAGCACACAACAATTGGAGCAAAAAAAATATGTATGTAGCAAATCCTACGGTCGTAGCAAAAAATTCCCAATATGAAAATCCGCCACTCCGTTCGTAGCAACGACGATGGCCGTAGGTAGCAACGACGATGGCCGTAGGTAGCTAAAACGCCGACCGTCTGTAGCAAAATCTCCCGGTGTAAGTAGCATGCACGGAGCACGGGGCGAGGCGGGGCGAGCTCCAGCGGCGGAGAGCAGATGGGGGATGTGGCGGCGAGAGCTGTGGGCACCGGCGGCGTGGCGGCGGGCGGCGCGACCTGCTGGCGGCGAGAACTGCGGGCCCCGGCGGCGTGGTGGCGGGCGGCGCACGACGCGAGGGCGGGCGGCGCGACCTGCTGACGGCGCGCGGCGTGACCTGTAGGGCTGCAGCGCGGCGGCACGACCTGCCGCGACGAGAGGGTGGCAGCGCGGCGGAGCGACCTGCAGGGACGAGAGGGTGGCGGCGCGGCGGAGCAACCTGCAGCGACGAGGGCAGGCGGGGTGGGCCATCACGGAGTGCCCGTGAACGGAACGACCCGGGGGATGAAAACGTTTCATCCCCGGAGGTGTATCATTTTCCTTGAATTATATGCCGCGTGCAATTGGCTGTTTGACGTGTGCATTGGGCACACGGTAACCTACTAATTTCGTGCACTGTACCTTGTGAACAACTTTCTTTTAAAACAAAACGAGACAGAAACATTGCCTATCTTATTTAATAAGGAGATAATGCCCAGCTTATTAACGGAAAAACATGCAAACACCCTACCACGGGGTCAAGCCCACACGAACACCAGCACAACTAGAGGCCAAGCCCCCAAAACACCACTCCTTTTTTTTTTGCAGGTAACCCAAAACACCACTCCATGAGAACAGATAGACTCCCACCTAGGCCGAAGAGAAAACACTAGGACTGCCATTGGAGGAGCAGACACGAGACTCTCTAAACGAAGATAGAGAAGCCACCACTCCAGAAAATCATCTGCGCAGCAAACGGCAGCCTCTGACCCTCAGCCGTGCCACAACAACACCTGGCGCCAGCCACACCGAACCTCTTCTACACGCACACTGGCCTCGAGGCCACGCACATGACGAGTCGAAGAATCTTCCACCCTAGTGGCAGAGCCGACACCCAGGAAGACTTACCGGAGCCTCTGCTCCGGCTTCCACACTGACCCCAAGACCATGCTACCGAACAAGCCGACAACCCTGCCGCCCTAACAGGCAAGGTTGCCATCCAAGACATGACAAGTCGCAACACTGCAACATAGAGCTGCTGTCGCACCACCACCCATGGCCGTGGCCGTCGCCCTGGCTTCTGCATCCTGCTCAAGGCCGCCTCCTGAAGTGGCGGATACAGGGGGACCAGCAGGGGCCATGCCCCCCCCAACTAAGTTGCAGATTTTTTTTATACCCCTTGATTTTCTTGCCAAAAATACCTCATAACAGTAAAAATTTATACTTTGGCCCTCCCCAACAAATGACAAGATGAAATTGCTTTCAATGGCCCCCTCATTCTTTTTTCCTTCCTCCGTCCCTGGCCGCCTCGACATCCACCATCCCGTTGGGAACGTAGCCACACCTTGGCCTTCAACTGGTCCTGCTTGCCGATGTTCAGCTCCAAAGACAAAACCCCCAAGAGGGAAAACGACACGAATGAACGGTCCTCATCAGGAGACAAGGATGAAACCAAGCTCTATGTAGCTCACTCCATTTGCACTTTGGGGAAAAGAGATGGGCAACCATGTCATGTCGACAATATGCCAAATGGGAGCAGGCCGGGCGGCCGGCCAGCCGGCCTCTATGTAATACTACCCATTTTATTCTGCGGGTACTGGTATATAATACCCTTGTGCTTACTAGCTCCTCCCGCAGCATCAGTAGGTGGTAGCACTTTCGACAGTAAGGCAACAAAGTGGAGCGATCCATCTACTTTGGAGCAGCGGTGGTGGAGATGTCGGTGGAGAAGGTGATAATGGCGCAGCAGCGGCGGGCCAAGGGCCCGGCGACGGTGCTGTCCATCGGCACGGCGACGCCCGACAACTGTGTGTATCAGGCGGACTACCCGGACTACTACTTCCGGATGACCAAGAGCGATCACCTCGTCGATCTCAAGCACAGGTTCAAGCGCATGTGTAAGCTACCAGTTGGTCATTCATTAGTTCCTACTCCCTCCGTTTAGAAATATAAGATGTTTTAGGTTTATAAAAGAGATGTATCTAGACATCTTTTAGTATATATGTTCAAATGAATCTAGACACTAAAAGGTGTCTAGATACATCTTCTTTATAAACCTAAAACATCTTATATTTCCAAACGGAGGGAGTACTTAACTTGTTGACAAAGCAAAAGGCTATATATATACCTGCCTTTGTCACTCTTTCCTTACTAGTAGTACGTATAAAACCATATTGAGCGTTCCACGTACGTAGGACATACTATATATATATGTATGTTGCTAAACAGATCATGCATGTATGTTTTGTAAAGTAAATCCCAATTCATGGCCTCCTAAGTACTTTCACGTTTTCAAATTATTCTGTACATTACCTTTTATTAATATACTTCATATCCTGATTGATGTGCGTGTGCAGGCGACAAGTCGATGGTCCGGAAGAGGTACATGCACATCACAGAAGAGATGATCAAGGAGAACCCAAGCGTTGCCACGTTCATGGCGCCCTCGCTGGACGCGCGCCGCGACATCTTAGCACAAGAGATCCCCAAGCTCGGCAAGGTGGCGGCGCAGAGGGCGATCAAAGAATGGGGCCAACCGATGTGTAGCATCACTCATCTCGTCTTCTGTTGCACCACCACTGGGGTGGACTTGCCTGGCGCCGACTACCACCTTGTCAAGATGCTCGGCCTCAGCCCTTCGGTTAGCCGCGTCATGTTGTACCAGCAGAGCTGCTTTGCCGGAGGCACGGCCCTCCGCGTGGCCAAAGACCTTGCGGAGAATAACAGTGGCGCCCGTGTTCTCGTCGTCTGCTCGGAGGTCACCACAATGTGTTTTCGTGCTCCCTCGGAGACCAACCTCGATTTTATGATCGGTCAGGCGCTCTTCGGAGATGGCGCGGCCGCGATAGTCGTCGGCGCCGACCCCGGCATCCCCGCGGAGCGGCCATTGTTCCAGCTGGTGTCGGCGAGGCAGACCATAGTGCCAGACACGGATGGCTTTATTCAGGGCTATCTCAAGGAGGCTGGGCTCACCTTCCACCTTCACAAGGACGTGCCAGCGGCCATTTCGAAGAACATCGAGACCGAACTGGTCCACGCCTTTGAGCCATTGGGCATTAGTGACTGGAACTCCATCTTCTGGGTGGCCCACCCTGGCGGTCCGGCGATCCTGGACAAGGTGGAGGCTGAGGCCCACCTCGAGCAGAAACGGATGCGAGCAACCCGACACATCCTCTCCGAGTACGGCAATATGTCCAGCGCTTGTGTGTTCTTCATCTTGGACGAGATGCGTAAGCATTCCGCCCAGGAAGGCCACACCACTACTGGCGAGGGCATGGAGTGGGGAGTGCTCTTCGGCTTCGGCCCTGGCCTCACCGTTGAGACCGTCGTGCTCCATAGCGTCCCCATTGCTGCCCCATGAGGCCAGCTACCACGGCTGTCTGTCACCAGTGCATTGAGTCGAGCATGTCCATGCTATGTTAATCGTTTCCTCTGTTCGTGTGTATGTGTTGTCCAAGTATTGTGAAGAGCACACCAACTTTGGAACGTAGCCAAAGTAGCATGTGCTTATGTACGCTCTTTATTAGTACCCAAAGTATCTTGCTCCATGAAATGAATTTTTAAAAATGTGGTTGAGTCAGTCCGAGCATATAATCTTTACTATTATAAATGGGAATTGGTAGTGGTATGTCGTCTCAAATTTTGGGAGCATCTGAACCATCGATTCACAAACATTAAACATTATGCCAATATGAGACGTATTCTCCCGTGCCTGGATTAAATGGAAGCTCATAAACAGGGACGAAGCCGACCTCGCACATTGGAAAGTTTTGCAATATTTTTTCCCTTTTCTATTCCACACTATACTACCTTTTCTTCTCTTTTATTTCTACTAGTAATCGTGCACGTGCCAAGCACGTGTAATATAGGCACGAGTAATATATAACATATATCCATAAATTATGGAAAAAGTTAATATCATTATTCAAGTGAAAACCGAAAATATAACAAAATCGTCATAACTATATAATAATGTACTTTTGAAATTTTTAGAAACTTGTGCTCAAAATACAACCAATTGACCACGAGACCCGCAAGTAATATGGTGATCATGAATTTTTTTCTTCGAGAACCAAAGACATAATATTTTACCTCCATGAAGACCTCGCTATCCTCTTAGAAAACGGTGATGACTACATGTGGCGATTCTGCTACTATTTCTTTAGGAAGGGTGAATCAGTGCTAGCAAATAACACATTAATTATTTTCCTTGTCGCTAGCAGCCAACAACTGCATAACTACAAACCGAATTCATTTTGATGTTTCTTTGCAAGACAGACAATGTAGTCGATCAACTCAGGATGATTGACCCTAATGCCGTGTTCAATTATATGTGCCAACATATTTCAGTTGTAAAGAGATATAACGAAGAATTTTCCATTTTCGATTCAAGCTGATCTTCCACATTGTATATGTGAGATATAAGAAGCATTGAACAATGAATTAACGTAAAACAGAAGAATAACATGAGCCTAAGCAAAAACAAGTAAGATTCACTTGGATTTTCTTGTGTTATTGGTATAGATGCCAGGAACGGTTGTGACTAATAGACAGAGCAATGATGAAGCAAATATAAATTGTGGTTGATCAGTATACATGCATCATCTGAACAACCAGAATCTGTGCATATGTTTGCCTTCTATCATCAACAATGGTAGGGAGCAAAAATAGAATGAAGAGAGGGACCACATCATAAACTGAAGTTTCTAATCTGTACAAAATCGTATCAACTTAACATTGCAATATACATCATTGTTCAGATCTGCACAATGAATATCATAGAAAAGGAGAAAGAAAGAATGTTCCAACCCGCTTCATGAAAAAAACAACTAACCAATATACTTCCTGTACCGATGAATGAATATCAGGGTAAAAAAATTTAGAGCACACTATACCACTTTTTTGCTTCAGATAGAAAAGATTCATCTCAAATGGAAGAGCATATGCTTATCAAACAACATAAGCTAACGTGAAGCAAGAGAAAGGGATCAAGCATGACAAAGAGAAAAAGAAACACCCGTCCATGTTGTCTTCGCACCCTTTTTTTTTGAATGGTTGTCTTCGCACCCTTGAAGCAGCTTTTCAAGGCGCATCCCATGGCAGAGAGTTATCCATTTTTCTATAATCTCGTACAAAATCGAATCATAACTGAACCTCTCCTCCTTACTGAACCATGCATAACAATAGCGATGGAATCAAGTTCATGGAACATTGCAACCAAATGGTAAGAAAATCAGCAATCCAGATGAACACCACGTACCAGTACCACTATATGATTGTACACGACGGAGAAAAACGGCGCGATTACAAAGGTGCGGACATCCGGCGGCAGAGACTTCTTCAGCTGCGGATGGAAGACGGGCGAGGACGCCTGATGACTGGGCGAGGACAGCGGCGTGGCCGATGATGGGGCGCGGAAGGGACGGGCGGGCTTCCCTCCGCGAGGGCCAAACAAGGTAGATCCAGTCGTGGGCGGGAGCGCGGCGATGGAGAGCAGACGGCGGTGTGGACGGGGTAGCTGGGCGCTCAGATCGTCGCGTCTAGGCATGCGCGTCTGTGGCGGCCGAGCGTGGATAATGTCGCCGTCTGGCCGGATTTTTTTTTTTGAGATGGCGGGCAGATTGTTTTGGAAGAAAGAGAGGAATTAGGGGATGGGTCAAGCGTAATTTGGGGGTGGAGGTGATTAGGGTCTAATGTCACATCATACATCATTGGGATGATCTCGTCCTTGGATTAAGATGGTTGGACGGCTAGGATCAAATGTTCCTGCCAAGTTTGTGCCTTTATAAGTAGTTGTAGACTAGTAAGTGTACAGCACGTCTTTAAAATACTTACTTTTTCTCGAAACATATGTCATTAGTTTGTCTAAATTTGGATGTATTTAGACTCTAAATAGTGTCTAGACACATCTTAATTTAGACAAATTTACGATACCTATTTTCAGAAATCTTTTCTCTTTTAGTAAAAAACTAGCAAAGTGGTCCTCCCAAATGCAAGCATCGTCTTCGGTGTGTCAAAAAAGATTGAGAAATAAATCTATTGTTTTTAAAATGTATTTATGTTAAAGAATTAAAGTTATATAGAGAAAATATAAATAATACGACGAAAATACCAAGAGCAACAAAACATCGTATTGATGACCACCAGTCCCTTTGTCTAAATAAGTTAAATCCTCATGAAGTCAATTTTCACATTTTCAGTCTTTATGGTCAAAAAATAATAATTATGGTCCACCTGAGGAGTACACAAAGTTTAGGTGATATTTCTAATACACTATCAAGATAAATTTCTTACATTTTGGGGATATAAAAATAATTACCTCGCAAGTTGATTAGCCGTGTATATGGTAAGTCACAGGGGAGCAGTGTTTTGGCACCCGGGCTCATTTGCTCTTGGCATCAGGACCATGAAAGCTGGACTTGGGATAAGTGACAGACGGCTTTTGTTGTGGATACGGGTGAACAGAAAAGCAGTATACGCTATATAATATAGGTTGATTTAATGTGATGACCCTCACGAGGTGGGTCGGCCGTTGGCTTACATCCTACTCCCTTCGTTTCAAAATATAAGATGTTTTAGCTTTATAAAAATAGTATATCTAGATTTCTTTTAGGCCCCGCTTGGATTGTCTTTTAAATTACATCTCCGTGAATATTTCGGTCCGGATGTTGTTGTGCCCCTGGAAACCACATGGAATTTAAGCGGAGCCTCAGAGGTCCGTGAAATTGTACGCGCCCGGCATGCAAGAAACGCGGCGACGGAATAAACGGACTGAAAAAAAAAAGATCAATCAAGCGCGTTTACGGAAATATTTACGCCCATCGTTTTAGCCGGCCGTTTTGCCTAGTAAACGCCGAAACAAGCGGGGCCTTAGTGTGTAGGTTTATTTAGGTTTGAAGTGAACCTACACATTAAAAGGGGTCTAGATACACTCTTTTCACAAAACTAGAACATCTTATATTTTGAAACGGAGGGAGTACGAACTAGCTAGTGAGCCGAGGGCTCAGGATGTGTCAAAAGCTATGTACATGGCACTGAATAAACACTGAGCAGCGACCAAGGTTGAATAAATTTATGATGCAGAAACAGAACCAGCAATTGTAACACCCAAGCTCCTACTCCTGTTTAGGTTTCTTTTATATTGTGCTGGTGTTATGGCGGAATATAGTTTGTTTTAGTTACATGCCACAAAATATATGGAAGTTTTTGTTGGGCACAATTTCAAATCAGGATGCAAGTGGCGGCGGTGAGTCCAAAGAAGACTCCTTGGTGCATGACCGATGGGCGTTGGGGTCGACGACATGCCCTGGACGAAATCCCTGCGTGTAGCGGACAACAACGAACTCGCGGGCGTCGTAACCTCCTTGGAGGCGTCATCATGATGCTGCCTATGCTTCCCTGTCTCGAGCACCGGGGTAAATCCTTGATCCGGTTTGGCTCTAGCGATGGCGACGTAGCTGTGTCGTTTTCTCATCGCGGGCGTCGCGTAGGTGGTTCGTGGAGCCCTTGGTGCGCCTGTTGGAGTCGATGTTGGCCGTCGCTCAGAGTTTGGGCTACCGGGGCGCTTGGACACCGACACCGACTCTTCTTTGTCCCTGTTTCCTCTAGTCAGGTTCGGTTCCACCATCCTCTCACCAACCTAGACGCTTATGGGAGGGTGGTGCGTTGTCCAGAGTTGGAGTCAGCCATGAAGTTCTTTGGTTCTATTGTGAAGCGGCCTAAAAACTCGGTGTATCGCTTCCTCATCATTCATTTCTAGAGATGGTGCATGTGAATCTTGTCATGTTGGTCGGTTTGGGATGTGTTTTAAATCTTGTGGCGTTGAGTTTATATCGCGTTGTACCGACCATCTCTTGTTCTGTTTATATCGAGTCTGTAACCGGGGTCGTCGGCGATGCCCCCAAGGGACATCTTCCCTTCACCAGTCAACGTCGAATTTCCCCGATCAAGTCGTCGTCCAAGTCGAACGCTCCTCGATTCGTATGCACTCTAATGCAATAGAGAAAATGTCTTCGAGTGTCCTGAAGACACGAGTAACCATGCACCTTCTCATCAAGGGGCTCCGCACCCCTCGAAAGAATACCAGATCTACTCGCTCAGGGGACGCTTCCTGGAGGACAGAGAGCACACACGCAGAGCACCAAGTGAAGACACCCAGGCGCTCACCCGCCCGCTATCTGAACCTTAGGAGGTCGATGAAGTCGGCGCTCTGCCGCCTGCTCCCGTGCTCAGGCACACCGGTTAAGGCAGCCCTGGGAGGGGACGGTGAAGCCCGGGCGTGATGAAGTCTTCTCGAGCATTCGCCTTGGGCGAGGGACATACTATCTTCCGAGGCAAATCTCGATGAGGCGCTGAAATCACCATTCACCTCCTCGTAGCCGAGGAGGCAAAAGGTGGCCCACGCACCAGGCTGCAATGGCCCGAGCATGATGAGGATGTCTAAGGGCTCGTGTTACATGTGCCCCCTACCTGGCGCGCCAGATGCCGTGTCTTGGTTTTCGACACCCGGTGATAGAGTCCCCCATTTTAGTTTGACCAGGGCCGCAACATCTGACGAGCTCGATCGGTGAGCTAGATGGATCCCTACGTCCTGCAGCTATCACTATCTGTTAGATGATTACACATGGTTACACTTAACTTCCTCGGGAAGGGATGATCTCTCTACTCTCCTCCCCTTTCCTACTCCGACCTAGGCCTCCTTTTATATGGATAAGGGGTCACCACATAGGCCGGCCACCACACGGCTCAACCACTCCTCGCATGTCTCGAACGTAGCTATGCGCTTCTACAACCAGGCCGCATGGCTTGCCTCGCCTAGATCGTCCAGACGAGTGTTGTGCTTCCATCACATCGACTTAAATCCTTGTCAGGGGCCGACTTCCCGGGAAGATAGGACCCTCAAGGGGAACATCCTGGAACGTAGGAGAGATCCCCGTGCGTGTCCCCCGGGGAGGTGCGGGGACTCATCCCATGGTTGGGGCCCGCCTGTTGGTCCCGGGGTGCCGCTGGACTCACGAGAATGACAAATGTGTACATGGTATAACCCGAGGGTTTTGTCAATTCAAAGACTGCTGGAAATGTGTGCAAACCTTAGCGTTCCATTTATGGACTGAAGTAAGCATCACATTGTTGGAATATTTGCTTTGATGAAGTGGTCAAAGGTTTTGGTTTCATCAAGAATGGAGAAGAGGCTTGTGTATACAATAAAATAAGTGGGAGCACAATAGTGTTTTTAGTACTATATGTGGATGACATAATGTTGATCGGAAACGATAAATATTTTCTTAATCCTATTAAAGATTCGTTGAAGAATGTTTTTCAGTGAAAGATTTGGGTGAATCGGCTTACATATTGGGTATAAGGATCTATAGAGATAGATCTTGATACCTGATAGGGATCACTCAACATACATATCTACAGAAAGTATTGAAGAGGTTCAATATGGAGGAATCCAAGAGAGGATCACTTCCTATGGCGCATGGCAAGCCATTGAGAAAGAAGCAATGTCGTACGATAGAGGCTTAGTTAAAAGCATGATTTTGGTTCCATATTCTTAGGCAATTGGATCAATCATGTATGCCATGATATGTACAAGACCATATGTGTCCTATCCTCTAAGTGTTGTGCGTAGATACCAAAGTGATCTAGGAAAGTCTCACTAGATAGCAGCGGAAAATATACTTAAGTACTTGGAAAGAACTAAGAATATCTTTCTCATGTATGGAGGTGATAAAGAGCTAATTGCAAAGGGTTAGACCGATGAAAGCTTTACCATTGATCTTGATGATTTCAATTCTCAATCGGGCTATGTGTTTACTTTAAACAGGGGAATGGTGAGCTAGAAGAAATCAAAGAAAGATATAGTTGTAGATTCTACAACAGAAGCAGAGTACATAGCAACGTCAGATGCTGTAGAAGGAGGGCGTCTGGATGATAAACATAATTACAGAACTTGGTGTGGGTGCAAGTGTGTTAGGACCAATGGATATTCATTGTGATAACAATGGTTTCATTGCTCAAGCCAAAGACCCAAGGTCTCACCAGAAGAACAAGAATGTGCAATGTCGATTTCATCTGATTCGATAGTTCGTCAACGATGGTGATATCAAGATGTAAAAATTCATATGTATATGAATGTGGTAGATCCGCTGATAAAGTTACTCAGGCTTGCAAATCACAAGCAGCACCATTAATCCATAGGTGTTAGACTGGTAAATGTAAACTAGATTATTGACTCTAGTGAAAGTGGGAGACTGGTGGAAATATGCCCTAGAGGCAATAATAAATGGATTATTATTATATATTTATATTTTATAATTCAATTTATTACCCTGTGATATAATTGTATTAGTTCTGGATAATTATTATTTGGAAGAAAACCCTAATATATGTGTGGAATTATAAACACCATTTAGAGATCCCTAGTCTTGGCTCTAATACTGGTTCATTTATCTTTGATAGTCCCGGTTTCCTAGCTATGGGTGAATACAAAGTGTTGTAAAGATGTTGATGATATATGAGATCAGAGTTGTTGCGAGAACAACGACGATGGATAGAACCAACATGATATATCATGAAACTAATCTTCAATACATTTATTGGTAGTTTCTCACGAGATATCGTTAACCACAAGACACATATGAACCTGGATACGATATGGACGGGGCCAGGTTCTTCAAATGTTACTCTGAGAACGAGTAATCATAAAGTCAGTGTTTCCTCTTACCGGATAGTATGCCAATGTTTCATATGGTGTAGATTTGGGAATTGCTACTCCTTAAGATGGAGAGATACACTCTAGGCCACTCATGCACTACGGTGTTCGCCATCGTATGGTCAGACATGTGATCAAGTTGTTAATCATGAGGACATTGATAGTACGGAATGAGTAAAGAGTACATACTAGGTAATCAACAAGGATAACCTAGGGCTTCACCCGTGATATGCAAAATATTGAGAAGAAATGCGACGTGTATCGAAGTAATATGAGGTTCACATGATCAAATGAACTTCGTGTTATATGCAGGCATCACTAATATTATGATGACACTGATGGAGATCATTGTGAGGGAATGAGTTCCAAACATGTCTGCATATATCCGAACCCATATGATCATACACTTAAGATAGTTTTAGCATTTTAGAATGTGAGTGCGATTGAAGATATGTAAGAAGTGATCCCGAAACGATTGTTTCAGATAGTACCGAGGTGTTCCAGAGTTCACTTAGAACACATCAGGAATAGTTTTCAAAGGTTCCGGAATTAATTCTAATGTGTTGATAATTCTTTTATAACTCTTCAGAATAAATATTTATAATTAAAAAGATTAAATATGATTTTATACATAATTATCTCGGTGGGGTCCCATGGGCCGGAGGGGCCACATGGCCCCACCAGGCCGACACGCAAGAGAGGGGGAAACCCAAGATAAATTGGCCAGGACCCCCTCGTGGCCGGCGGGTGGAGGACGAGGTGGGGGAGGAGTCCACCCAAGACTCGAACTCCCCACCCTTGATGAGTTGCGGGAGGAGGGAGATATGGATTACATGATGCAATCCAACTCCCCTCTCTATCTCTATGTGTGTGGAGGATGGAAATGAGTCCTCTCGAGACTCGAAATCCGACTCCTACACCCTCTATTGGAGGAGGGGCTGGCCAGACATATATACGTGGGCAGGGCCAAGGGAACAACACAAGGTTTGGAGAGCCAAGCACCAGCCCACACCCGAGCCACTGCCGCCACCGCCGACCCGCTGCCGTCATGCCAGTGCCCACCACCGTCCGCCTCTTGTGCTGCCATTGGCCTTTATCATCGCCCGGAGCTTCGTCTTCCTATTCGCTGAAGGGAATATGCCCGAGAGGCAATAATAAAGTGGTTATTATCTTATTCCATGTTTATGATAAATCTTTATTTTGCATGCTATAATTGTATTAATTGAAAAGGTTAATACATGTGTGCTTAATAAACAAAATACAAAGTTCCTAGTAATGCCTCTCATACAAACTAGCTCGTTGATTAACAAGATGATCAAGGTTTCCTGATCATGGATATTGGATGTTGTTAATAACGAGGTCACAACATTGGTGGAATGATATGATGAACATTCATCCGAAGTATAGCATTACGATCAAGTCATTATGTTTATATTGCTATAACATCATACGAAATAATTTTAGTCCTTAGACCATGAGATCATGTTAATTGCTAACACCGGAAGAGTATCTTGATAACATCAAACGTCACACCGTAACAGGGTGACTATAAAGGTGGGTTCAGTGCTATGAAAGTGTTATGTTGAGGCTCATGGATCAAGAGTGGGATTTGTCCATCCCGATGACGGATAGATATACTCTGGGTCCTCTCGGTGATATCACATTGAAATAGCTTGCAAGCAAGTGATGTGATCACTAGAATGTTATATCACGGGAACGAGAAAAGAGTGCATGTTGGTAACGAGATCAAACTAGGTATGGAGATACCAATGATGGAATCTCGGACATGTAATATATCGCGAGACAAAGAGATTTAGTTACTAGCGTTAAAGGTTCTCACGATCACAGAAGTCATCGTTGAATGTGTAGGAGTCAGCATGGATCTCCAGGTCCTGCTTCTGATTATTAATCTGAGAGGGGTCTCGATCATGTCTGCATTATTCGCGAACCGTAGGGTGACACACTTAAGGGATACCGACACCATTTGGAGCAAATATGTTTCAGATAAAGATTTAAGAAAGCGCTGGAATTATTTCAATAGACACCGAAACTGTTTCGGGTGAAATTGCTGAAATTGGTTCTGCATGTAATATTGAAATGTTGCAGGGGGTTTTATGTGAATGTTTGTTAATTAAAGTAATTAACAAAATTCTGAATAAAAATAATAAAAGAGTTTTATTAAATGAGAGAGCATTAAAATTGGAGAAATTTAATGCATTTAAAGTGGAGACTTTAAAAGAGAATGTGAAGGGGCATTTTAATGTGGAGGGGTTACCACCACATGAATGGGGAGGTGAGGAGTCACCCTCCCATGGGGCGCCGGCCATGGGGATGGGTACCCCCCTCCTCCTACAAAAGGCCCCCTCACACCCCTTCTTCCTCACACCTCCTTGTGAAGGATCTCTCTCCCCCTCTAGTATTATTCCCCCATGGTCTCGGATTAGCGAGATACATGTTCCCGGTGGCTTTATCTGGAAAGGAGTTGCTGCTTCTGCTGCTTTGCTGGAGCGAGGGATGGAGGTTGTCGGGGTACCGGACGTGTGTGCGATCACAGATGCACCGCTGCTTTGCGGTGCTGGACTTGCTGAAGCTGGATCTGAAGGACGTGCTGGAGCCGAACCTGCTGGACTTCATCACGATCTTGAGATCGGCAAGTGTACGACTACATCATCCACGAGTTCCATCTCGTTAACAAAGCTTTGTTGTCTTCGAGGGTAAGTTCTCCACGGATGTATATCCACCCGTTGCTTGTATCTAGTAGATAGATCTTGGCGTATAGTTCCCATCGTAGGAAATTTTTTGTTTTCTATGCTGCGAACCCCAATAGTGGTATCAGAGCCTGATCTATGCGTAGGTGCTTTGCACGGGTAGTACACATATGTTTATATGTGGGCGATGATGATCATGTTATTCCATCTTATATGTATTTTGGATATTGGTGGCATAGTGGGATGAAGCGGCCCGGACCAACCTTACATGTCATCGTACATGAGACCGGTTCCACGACTGACATGCAACTTGTTTTGCATAAGTGGCTGGCGGGTGTTTGTCTCTCCTACTATAGTCAATATCTGATTTACAATGAGTTGCTAATAACTTGGTTATCCTCATTGGGGTTCATGTTCGTAGGTAAGACCGGTTCTATCTCCGAAAGCCTTAAGCCACGTAAAACTTGCAATTGATAAATTAGAGGCGTCTAGTTTAGATCATTGCTGGGCTAGTGTCTTGATATGGTATCGTTGTAAGTAGATGTATGATAGATACTCTTACAACACACTCCACGTGTAAGTTTCTTAGACCTTGGCCTTACACATAAAGGAATGATAGAGATCATACCACGATGCAAATGATAGAGATCAAATGCATGGACCATATCATCTCACTTTACACATTAGATGTTAGCATCTTATATTGCTTGTTTGGCGTTTTAGTAGCATTATAAGATGACCCCTCATTTAAATATCGAGATAAAAATGTGTTCTTCCTTAAGTATGCACCGTTCTATGGATCGTGTTTCGAGACATCACGTGATGATCGGGTGTACTCGACTCTACGCTTTCATACAACAGGTGTAAGACAGTTTTACACACGCGAATACTAAGGTTCTTACTTGGCAAGCCTAGCATCTACAGACATGGCCTCGGAACACGGACCGAAAGGTTAAGCATGAGTCATATAGTTGATGTGATGCCCATATTGATGCTCGCCATTGAAGCTACACCGACTCACGTGATGATCGGACTTGGTGTAGTGGATTTGGTTCATGTAATCACCAAAAAGGCACGAGGGATGTCGTTTTTGAGTGGGAGTTCATTTCTAATTTGGATTAGTCGAACTCAATTTGTCATAAACTAAATCAAAGTGAATTTGCATAATTTGTTGTAGTCATTGGCATCTGTTCACTACCTTATGCTTAGTTTTAATTGTGATAAAAGAACTATAGAATTCTGGATATTTACTTTACGAACTGGTATCGTATTGTTTTGAATATCAATTTAAAGTTTAGAAGTCCTATTGCAAACTTTCAGCAAACTCTATTTACTCCATGAAGTTTAATAAGTAGTATTAAATCAAGAGTAAGAATTCCAATGTTAGTATCTAAAGTATCATGTTTGCCTCCATAATTATTGATATTCAAAAGTTGTTTTAATATCAAGATTATCTAGGAGCTGAAAAAGTGTTTCACAAACCATCATGTGTGGACGATATTGTGATATCTAAAACAATGTTTTTGGTTGCATTATGATAGAGTATAATCTAGCAAAATACATGTTCTCATATTGTTTGAGAATTTGTGAAGGATGGAGATGCGAGGCATCCGAATCTCCCAAAAGGTTTTGGGAACTAAAATTATACTCGTCATTCTTCCTTATAGGCTATAGTAGCTTGATCATGAAAGTTTTCATGATAAGGATGAATAGAAGATGTAAGTAAAATGTTTACTACACTAAAAGATTACTAAAGAATGGATTTTTGAAAGAATGCCAAACATTTGATGATGGTGATCCACTTCAAAGTGCAAGTCCAAAGGTATTAGTATTTGACTATATACAAGCTTTGTACCATGTGTCATGTGAATGACACCACTATTGATGTTGATAGATTCTTTTACAAGAAAAGGAATTGCTGAAAGAGAATCTATAAAATATTTGGCAGAAAATAAAAGGTTGGAGATGTCCAACTTAGGTATATAGAAGATATAAATGTTATGGCTATATTCCTTGCTTGTTAAACAATGTGGTTCTTCGTTATTGGATATCGAATTGGTTGGTGTGAAGTATCATATAGAACAACACAATTCATGAACTGCAACGGCCTAAGTAACTGGCAAGAGAATAAGTGATGATTTTCATCGAAAACAAATAAAGTGTTATTGTGTTTTTCGTTGTCGTCAAACCTAGCCTTCAAGATTTGTTTTAATAATTGTTATTTTTTTCCGGTATTATGAGAACAATGGTTGTTCAAATAATTACCGTATTCCATAAAGGATGGATGAACTTTTACAAGTCTAGTGGGAGAAATCACATCCATAAACACTATTGCTAAAATGTCACAAGACAAATGATTAAAAGATCACTTATGAAGTGACATCGTTGTTTAAATTATATTGGAAATAAAACATGAAGAAACTCCATGTTGATGGATTTTTGGAGTCTTTGATTTTGATCAATTGACGCTTGTGAAACTTTCCTCGAGATAATTGAAACTCCGTCCATAGGCCAAAGAGGAACGGATGACTAACTTATTTGATATTATACATATTGATGTATATAGTCCATTATATGTAGCCATATGCGATTTATCTTGTTGCTTCATATACTTTCTCCAGAAATTTAAGTGAATATATCTATATATTTACTTAATAAGGAAGAAGTATGAAACATTTGAAAATTGTTCAAAGACTTTCAAGATGAAGTGAAAAATCATTGTAACAAGAAAATAAAAGAGTTTATGATTTGATCATAAAGGAAGATATTTGAGTTACTGTTTAGCCAAACACTTAAGCTTAGAGGAATTGTTCCATGATTTGTGTTTCCCGGGAAACCATACGAGTATGACATATTCGAGAGATGAAACCAAACCATGTTTGACATGGTAAGATCAAAGGTGTCATTTATAAAACTTCCATTATGTTTTAAGGATTGAAGCTTTAGAGACTACCGCTTTTACACTGAAAAGAGCACCATCGTGATCCGTTGAAATGACACCATATAAGTTATGGTTTGGGATAAAACCCGAATTGTCTTTTCTTAAATTTTGGTATGATATGCATAAGAAATGTTTACAACCAAAGTCGGATAAGCACGTCTTTGTAGGTTATCCCAAAGAATTTGTTGGGAATTCCTCCATAACACCAATGACAAAAGAGTTTGTCGCTTAGAACGTCAAGTTTCTTGAGAAGGAATTTTTTGTGAAAAGTTAAGTGGGAGGACAGTAGAACTTTGATAAGGTTGTTGAACCTTAGCTATATGTGCTAAGTAGCATAGCACCAGAAAGTGTCCCGGTGGCGTCCACAATGCTCATGGCTCCCGTGATTACAAAGGGTGTGATCTTAGAGATTAGAGTTCCTATTGAACCGTGTGGGTCGGTAAGAATCAAATAGTATGATTTGATAAACAAGTCGTTATTGTTTTGACAATGATGAACAGACTACATGCAAAGAAGCGATGATGGGCCCTGACTCCATAAAATGACTAGAAGTCATAGAATCCATGATAGTATCCATACACAAGAAATCAAGTTTCTGAACTTGGAAGACCCTCCGGAAAGGCGTGAAGCCTATCGGTCGTGTTTGGATCTATAAAGAAATAGACATGGATGTTTAACATCTATGAAATAGTTGACATGTCAGAAAAAAGTTTACGACAATGTTCAAGGAGTTGACTACGCCAATGTTAAAAGAGTTTAAATTCATCAGAGATGATGAAGATGCTTGCATTTGCAAGAAATTAAGTGGGAGCGCTGAAATATATTTCTAATACATTATGTAGAGGACATATTGTTGATTGGAAATGATGTATCTTGTATTGACACAAGTTAAGAATTTCATTAAAATAAGATTTCGATGAAAGACTTGGGCAAAACCGGAATATTTGGCATCAATATCTATATGGATGGACTGAGGCACTAATATGGTTGTGCCAGACATACATATATGAGATATTGAAAGGGTTCAATATGGAAACAACAAGAAAGGTTCTTGCTGCATGGAAAGGATTGTATCAAGATTCAAGTGTTTCAACACTTGGTGAGTAAAATCACATGAAGATTTTGATCGATTATACCGTGATATGTATATATCCAGAATGTCCTATGCTCTAAATGTTATGAGCACATACCCGAATGATTCATAAGATGATCATTGGATGATAGTAAAGATATTCTTATGAGCTTTGGAAGAACTAAGAATTTATCATGTATAAGTGACAAATAGTTAAAGGTAGTTCATTGTAAAGTGTTACATTGATACTAGTTTTGTCACAAGATACAAATTAAAATTTATCTCAATTTAGACTATGGGTGGCACAATGTAATGGAAAGGATGTTCCATGATGGATTTGGATGAGTTCCAAAGTTGAGACATTGTGACAGATACTACAACAAAAGGCTAAGTATATGACTGCTATAGTAGCAGCAAAGGAGGGCATTTGTGTTAAGTAGTTTGTTATCAAACTAGGTGTGGTTCAAAGTGGGCTAATACTATGAAGATATATTGTATGACAATAATATCAACATATTTTAACCCGAACGAACTAAAAGGTCTCACCAAAGGACCAAATTTATACAATGCCATCTCATTTGAGAATGAGTGATGCGTAGAGACGCAAAGACATGCAAATACACACGGACCTGAAACTGTCAGATCCGGATATTATGTTAACCACTAGCAAACACGTATATTCAACACCTAGGTGTTGTATATACAAGTTTACAAACTAGATTATTGACTCTAGCTTCGTCTTCCTATTCACTGAAGGGAATATGCCCGAGAGACAATAATAAAGTGGTTATTATCTTATTCCATGTTTATGATAAATATTTATTTTGCATGCTATAATTGTATTAATTGGAAACGTTAATACATGTGTGTTTAATAAACAAAATACAAAGTTCCTAGTAATGCCTCTCATATAAACTAGCTCGTTGATTAACAAGATGATCAAGGTTTCCTGATCATGGACATTGGATGTTGTTAATAACGAGGTCACAACATTGGTGGAATGATGTGATGAACATTCATCCGAAGTATAGCATTACGATCAGAGTCATTATGTTTATATTGCTATAACATCATACGAAGTAATCTTAGTCCTTAGACCATGAGATCATGTTAATTGCTAACACCGGAAGAGTATCTTGATAACATCAAACGTCACACCGTAACAGGGTGACTATAAAGGTGGGTTCAGTGCTACGAAGGTGTTATGAGGCTCATGGATCAAGAGTGGTATTTGTCCATCCCGATGACGGATAGATATACTCTGGGCCCTCTCGGTGATATCACATTGAAATAGCTTGCAAGCAAGTGATGTGATCACTAGAATGTTATATCACGGGAACAAGAAAAGAGTGCATGTCGGTAACGAGATCAAACTAGGTATGGAGATATCGATGATCGAATCTCTGACATGTAATATATCGCGAGACAACGGGATTTAGTTACTAGCGTTAAAGGTTCTCACGATCACAGAAGTCATCATTGAATGTGTAGGAGTCAGTATGGATCTCCAGATCCAGCTTCTGATTATTGATCTGAGAGGGGTCTCGATCATGTCTGCATTATTCGCGAACCGTAGGGTGACACACTTAAGGGATACCGACACCATTTGGAGCAAATATGTTTCAGATAAAGATTTAAGAAAGCGCTGGAATTATTTCAATAGACACCGAAACTGTTTCAGGTGAAATTGCTGAAATTGGTTCTACATGTAATATTGAAATGTTGTAGGGGGTTTTATGTGAATGTTTGTTAATTAAAGTAATTAACAAAATTCTGAATAAAAATAATAAAAGAGTTTTATTAAATGAGAGAGCATTAAAATTGGAGAAATTTAATGCATTTAAAGTGGAGACTTTAAAAGAGAATGTGAAGGGGCATTTTAATGTGGAGGGGTTACCACCACATGAATGGGGAGGTGAGGAGTCACCCTCCCATGGGGCACCGGCCATGGGGAGGGGTACCCCCTCCTCCTATAAAAGGCCCCCTCGCACCCCTTCTTCCTCACACCTCCTCGTGTGTGCGATCACGGATGCACCGCTGCTTTGCGGTGCTAGACTTGGTGGTGCTGGACTTGCTGAAGCTGGATCTGAAGGACATGCTGGATCCAGACCTGCTGGACTTCATCACGATCTTCAGATCGGCAAGTGTACGACTACATCATCCACGAGTTCCATCTCGTTAACAAAGCTTTGTTGTCTTCGAGGGTAAGTTCTCCATGGATGTATATCCACCCGTTGCTTGTATCTAGTAGATAGATCTTGGCGTATAGTTCCCATCGTAGGAAATTTTTTGTTTTCTATGCTGCGAACCCGAACATTCGCATCATCTTCAATGCCGCGGGGAGATCATATTCTTCATCTTCCCCGGAGTACTCGTCTACTACCTCCGTCTAGTTCTAAACTAGAAAGACGACAAAGTGCTGTCGGATATTCATAGACATGTTCCCACTTTGCTGATGAGCTTAATCTCACTTGGGCATGGTGCTAATCTCATCATACCTGTGGATACCGTGGAGGTATTACACTTGGAGCACTATTCCATGGGAGCGGTTCTTGGGATAATACATCTCCTCGCGACTCACTAAGGCTTGTTGCGGGGATCGATGCTCTTCTTCATCAACCTCGTCATCAACAACTTCTGCTAGATCTATCTTCGAGGGTATGATCTGTTGTCTCTCCCCTTGCATTGGATCTTGGTTATGAAGGGGATCCGCAATAGAAAACAAAAAATTTCCTACGTTGGAACCCCAAAACTGTCTAGGATCTATCTATGTAGTAATGCAGTAACGGCCGATGCGTAGAGAATACATACCCTTGTAGACCGTACGCGGTTAACGTCCCAAGGGGAACATGGTTGAAGTAGTCGTACTCGTAGCCGACCTCAAGGTCGTGAAGCTCCTCGCAGGTCACCCCTTGCTCCTTCTTCATCTTCATTGTGCAGCAGCTCCGGCTCACGACATTTAAGCACCCCAAGTGTTGCGCCTCGTGTCTTCGTACACATTCGGTGCACGATGAGACCTCCGGCTCCCCGATCCCGCCGGGAGTGCGGAAGTTGATATCCGGCTAGGAATCCCTACAACGCAACAACGTACTGCAGGTGTGCCTCGATCGCACAGCCCAGACTTGGGGCCATGGTCACAAGGGCTAGAGAGAGAGGGAAGGTGGAAGTCAACCAAAGGACTTCTCCAAATATTTGTATGTTTGATCCCACCCATGGGCACCCCTTTATATAGGCGGAGGGGGTGTGCCCTCCCCATTAGGTTAGCCATGTGGGACTATTAATAAAAGAAAAATACCAGGTATTTTCGTCCTGGCCGGTTGGGCCAAAAAACCAGCCCAATAGCCAAAATAGAAAATAGCAAATAAAAGAAAAAGGGGCAGCCAACCGGGTGGGCCAGCGAGCCTCACCGCGATCCAGCAGCAAGCGGCACATAGCGCCAGCTTGCACGTGGCCGGGTGGGCCGGCAACGCCCCCGTGGCCCAGTCCGGTCCCGTGCATGGTGGCCTAACCAGCGTCGACCCGGGTGGGCCTTTGGCCATGACCTACTTGCGTGCCCGTCTGGCAGCCTGCCCGCCAGCGACCCCACGTGGCGCACGGTTATCCGCCGCCTGCGCGGCCGACTGTTCGTCGACGCCTGCCCTTAGTGGGCTGCCTAGCCCACAGCGGCAACACCTAGTTTTTCTGCCTTTTCTTTTTCCTTTTTCCTGCAGCATTTCTTCTAGGCCTTTTCCCTTCAAGATTTGGCCTAATATAAAAGTTGCTTTTATAAATCTTAATCTAAATATTATTTAGAATATATTAATTCACAATTAACATATAATAAATATATATTTAAATTTCCATTTATCCGAAAACACTTTTCCGGGTCTTTTCCTTTATTCTTTCTCCGAACAACTTCGGATCTCTCTACGGAACAATTCTGACTTTCTCTTTCTCTACTGTGATTCCGTCTTACGAATGATCGTTCTCATCGTACCCTTAAGTGTATCCTCTCATGGATCGGGAATGCTCTAGACATGATCTGTTTTAAAGATCAACAGAGGGACCATGGATATCAATGTGACCCCTATGCATTCCTGACGACAATGTCGTTTGAACCGCTAAATGTAGCATCCTTGTCCTTTTGTTTCTCGATACAAATTGTCCGAGATCCGATCATTGGTATCCCATACCTTGTTCAATCTCGTTCACAACAAGTTCTGTTTTCTTGTTACCGTGATATTACATCCCCGTGACCGAGTCACATGTTGCAACATTTATGGATGTAATCTCACCAAGCCGGCCGTATGTATCTTTACCCGTCATGTGGGTGAAAAAATCCTGGTCTTGCAGTCATATGCCATCTACTGTTAGTTCGTAATACTCAACGTACACCTTTATAACCACTGTATTACCAAGTGGCGCTTGATGCAGTCTAAGCAGCCTCGGGAAATAGTGAGTAATATGAGCTCACGGTCTAAGGAAAAGGAGTCTAGGTATAGCTGTTGCAACAATGAACTATATGACTTGATTGTGTTGCAATCCTTCGAGAAATATCCAATCACATCATTCTCCAATGATATGATCCCGTTGTCAATCGGCATAAATGCCCATGATCTTGAAACCCAGATCATCCTCATGACCAACGAACTAGTATGAATAGAGGCTACTAGGGACTTGGTTGTTTCATACCACACCTGTACCAATGATTCTACTTGGCATAATTAGAGCACAATATGAAACTATTATAAACTAATTGAGATACTGTTGGCCCTCCAGGGCGATTTACAACATCCGTAAGACCCGATACATGTTTGCGCAATATGACCAAAAAACTCGTCGTTTTCGAGTTTTTTGGCCATTTTTCATGAGATATCGCCCACACTTTTTGGGTTCCAAGGCACATCTGGTACATGTTTGGGAGTAAAGACCAAAAACTCGTTTTTTTCGCATTTAGGGTCGTTTTCATGAGCTATCAACTTTAGTTTTAGGGTTTCAGGGCGATTTACAACGACTGTGAGAACCAATACATGTTTGTGTGTTATGACCAAAAACTCGTCTTTTCACGTTTAATGGCCGTTTTCATGAGCTATTGCCCACAGTTTTGGTATTTCAGGGCAATTTACAATGACTGTTAGACCTGATACATGTTTGAGAGATATGACCAAAAACTCGTCCTTGTCGCGCTTTGTGGCCATTTTCATGTGCTATTGCCCTCAGTTTTGGGGTTTTAGAGCAATTTACAATGATAGTGAGACCCGATAAATGTTTGACAGATATGACCAAAAACTCGTCGTTTTCACATTTTATGCCTATTTTCATGGCCTATTGCCCACACTTTTGGGCCTCCAGGCCGATTTACAACATACGTAACACCTGATACATGTTTGAGCGAAATGACCAAAAACTCGTCTGTGTCGCGCTTTAAAACCGTTTTCATGAGCTATTGCCCACAATTTTGGGTTTCCAGGGCGATTTACAATGACCGTTAGATCCGATACAGGTTTGAAAGATATGAACAAAAACTCGTCATTTTCTCATTTTATGGCCGTTTTCATAAGCTATTGCCCACACTTTTTGGGTTTCAGGGCGACTTAGAACGATCGTGATAACAGATACATATTTGAGTGTTATCCAAAAACTAGTCTTTTTGTGTTTAAGGTCGTTGAATGAGCTATTGCGCACAGTTTTGGGGTTCGAGGGCGATTTACAACGATCGTGTGACCCGATACATGTTTGAGAGATATGACCAAAATCTCGTCCCTGTCGCGCTTTGTGGCCATTTTTGTTAGCTATTACCCTTAGTTTTGGGCTTTTAGGGCAATTTACAATGATAGTAAGACCCGGTAAATGTTTGAGAGGTATGACCAAAAACTCGTCGTTTTCGTGTTTTATGACCGTTTTCATGACCTAATGCCCACACTGTTGGGCCTCCAGGGCGATTTACAACATCCGTAAGACCCGCTACATGTTTGAGCAATATGACCAAAAACTCGTCATTTTCGAGTTTTTTTGGCCATTTTTTATGAGATATCGCCCACACTTTTTGGGTTCCAGGGCACATCTGGTACATGTTTGGGAGTAAAGACCAAAAACTTGATTTTTTCACATTTAGGGTCATTTTCATGAGCTATCACCTTTAGTTTTGGGGTTTCAGGGCGATTTACAACGACTGTGAGAACCGATACATCTTTGTGTGTTATGACCAAAAACTCGTCTTTTCACGTTTAATGGCCGTTTTCATGAGCTATTGCCCACAGTTTTGGTGTTTCAGGGCGATTTACAACGACTGTTAGACCTAAGAAATGTTTGAGAGATATGACCAGAAACTCGTCCTTGTCGTGCTTTGTGGACATTTTCATGAGTTATTGCCCTTAGTTTTGGGGTTTTAGAGCAATTTACAATGATAGTGAGACCAGAAAAATGTTTGATAGATATAATCAAAAACTCATCGTTTTCGCATTTTATGCCTATTTTCATGAGCAATTTCCCACACTTTTGGGCCTCCAAGGCGATTTACAAAATACGTAAGATTCGATACATTTGTGAGCGATATGACCAAAAACTCATCGTTTTCGTATTTTATGCCCGTTTTCATGAGCTATTGCCCACACTTTTAGGGTTCTAGGGCGATTTAAAAAGACCGTTAAATCTGATACTTGTTTGAAAGATATGACCAAAAACTCGTCTGTGTCGCGCTTTAAAACCGTTTTCATGAGCTATTTCCCACAATTTTGGGTTTCCAGAGCGATTTAAAACTACTATAAGACCTAATACATGTTTGAAAGATATGAACAAAAACTCGTCATTTTCTCATTTTATGGCCATTTTCATAAGCTATTGCCCACACTTTTTGTGTTTCAGGGCGATTTACAACGATTGTGATAACCGATACATATTTGAGTGTTATGACCAAAAACTAGTCTTTTTGTGTTTAAGGTCGTTTAATGAGCTATTGCGCATAGTTTTGGGGTTCCAGGTGAAGGAAATATGCCCTGAGAGGCAATAATAAAGTTGTTATTATGTATTCCTTGTATATGATAGATGTTTCTTTTGCATGCTATAATTGTATTGATAGGAAACATCAATACATGTGTGTTTAATAAAGAAAAGGGTACCTAGTTATGCCTCTCTTATAGACTAGCTTGTTGATTAACAAGATGATCAGGGTTTCCTGATCATGGACATTGGATGTTGTTAATAACAAGGTCACAACATTTGTGAAATGATGTGATGAACATTCATACGAAGTATAGCATTACGATCAAGTCATTATGTTTACATTGCTATAACATCATACAAAGTAGTCTTAGTCCTTAGACCATGAGATCATGTTAATTGCTAACACCGGAAGAGTATCTTGATAACATCAAACGTCACACCGTAACAGGGTGACCATAAATGTGGGTTCAGTGCTATGAAGGTGTTATGTTGAGGCTCATGGATCAAGAGTGGAATTTGTCAATCCTGATGACGGATAGATATACTCTGGGCCCTCTCGGTGATATCACATTAAGATAGCTTGCAAGCAAGTGATGTGATCACTAGAATGTTATATCACGGGAACGAGAAAAGAGTGCATGTCGGTAACGAGATCAAACTAGGTATTTGGATACCGATGATCGAATCTCGGACATGTATTATATCATGAGACAAAGGGATTAAATTGCTGACGTTAAAGGTTCTCACGATCACAGAAGTCATCGTTGAATATGCAGGAGTCAGTATGGATCTCCAGGTCCCGCTTCTGATTATTGATCTGAGAGGAGTCTCAATCATGTCTGCATCATTCGCGAACCATAGGGTGACACACTTAAGGGTTGCAGGACACCATTTAGGAGCACATATGTTCCAGACAAAAGGTTTGCAAAGTGCAGGAAATGTTTCGATAGAAACAGGAATTGTTTCGATAGAAACCGGAATTGTTTCAGGTGAAATTGCAGAAAGTGGTTGTGCATGTGATATTGAAATGTTGCAAGGGGTTTTATGTGAATGTTTGTTAATTAAAGTAATTAACAAAATTCTGAATAAAATAAATAAAAGAGTTTTATTAATTGAGAGTTGCAATTAATTTGGTCGAAATTAAATACATGTGAGTGGGATTTTGGGTGGAGGCCATGTTTATGTGAGTGTAGGTTCACCACATGAATGAAGGAGGGGAGGAGTCCCCCCCTCATGCGCCGTCTATGGGAGGGGAGGGGTCTCCCTCCCTCCTATATAAAGCCCCCCTCTCCCCTCTCACAAACCACACCTCCTCGTGAAGGATCTCTCTCCCCTCTAGATATTCCCCCATGGTCTCGGATTAGCGAGATACATGTTCCCGGTGGCCTTGCGTCTGGAAGGAGTTGCTGCTTCTGCTGATTCGCTGGAGCGAGGAGGTGGAGATTGTCCGGTGGCTTGAATGTGTGTGCGAGGACGGATGCGCTGCTGATTTGCGGCGCTCGGACTTCCACACGATCTTGAGATCGGCAAGCGTACGACTACACCAACCACGAGTTCCTACTCATTAACAAAACTCGTTGTCTTCGAGGGTAAGTTCTCCATGGATGTATGTCCACCCGTTGCTCTGTATCTAGTAGATAGATCTTGGCGTATAGTTCTCATCGTAGTAAATTTTTTGTTTTCTATGCTGCGGACCCAACAGTGGTATCAGAGCCTGATCTATGCGTAGGTGCTTTGCACGGGTAGTACACATATGTTTATATGTGGGCGATGATGATCATGTTATTGCATCTTCTATGTACTTTGGATATTGGTGGCATAGTGGGATGAAGCGGACCAGACCAACCTTACATGTCATCGTACATGAGACCGGTTCCACGACTGACATGCAACTAGTTTTGTATAAGTGGCTAGCGGGTGTCTGTCTCTCCTACTATAGTCAATATCTGATTTACAACGTGTTGCTAATAACTTGGTTATCCTCGTTATGGTTCATGTTCGTAGGTAAGACCGGTTCTATCTCCGAAAGCCCTAAGCCACGTAAAACTTGGAATTGATAAATTAGAGGCGTCTAGTTTAGATCGTTGTTGGGCTAGTGTCTTGATATGGTATTGTTGTAAGTAGATGTATGATAGATACTCTTACAACTCACTTAACGTGTAAGTTCCATAGACCTTGGCCTTACACACAAAGGAATGATAGAGATCATACCACGATGCAAATGATAGAAATCAAATGCATGGACCATATCACCTCACTTCACACATTAGATGTTAGCATCTTATATTGCTAGTTTGGCGCTTTTGGTAGCATTATAAGATGATCCCTCATTTAGATATCAAGATAAAATGTGTTCTTTCTTAAGTATGCACCATTTTGTGGATTGTGTTTTGAGGCATCACGTGATGATCGGGTGTTCTCGACTCTACGGTTTCATACAACGGGTGTAAGACAATTTTACACACGCTAATACTAAGGTTCTTACTTGACGAGCCTAGCATGTACAGACATGGCCTCGGAACACGGACCGAAAGGTTAAGCATGAGTCATATAGTTGATATGATGCCCATATAGATGCTCGCCTTTGAAGCTATACCGACTCACGTGATGATCGAACTTGGTGTAGTGGATTTGGTTCATGTAATCACCAAAAGGACACGAGGGATGTCGTTTTTGAGTGGGAGTTCATTAGTAATTTGGATTAGTTGAACTCAATCTATCATAAACTTAGTCTAAATATATTTTACAAATTCTGTTGTAGATGGCACCACCTACTTTTAATTTCAATGTGTTCATGGAGAAAGAGAAACTTGCTGCGAATGGTAGCAACTTCACCAACTGGGCTATGAATTTGAGGATTCTCCTCACTGCTGCACAAAAGCAATATGTGCTAGATGCGCCGCTAGGACCCCCACCAGCTCCTGATGCCCCTAACGAGGAAAAGAACGTCTATATAACTCGTCAGGAGGACCACAACTTAGTTCATTGCGGCATACTGTATGGGCTAGAGCCAGAACTTCGAAAACTTTTTGAAAATGGCAATGCCTTTGATACCATGGGAGAATTGAAAATGATTTTCGATGCCCATGCTGCCGTAGAGAGTTATAATGCTTCTGAAAAGTTCTTTAGCTGCATGATGGAAGAGAACAACTCCGTTAGTGAGCACGTACTCAAAATGTCTGGGTACGCCGATAAGCTTGTGTTCTTGGGAATAACGATTCCCATTGACTTAGGCATACATCGTGTTCTCCAATCTCTGCCACCTAGCTACGAGAGCTTTGTGATGAACTATAATATGCAGGGCATGAAGAAGTCTCTTCTCGAGCTTCTGTCAATGCTTAAGACTGCAGAAGTGGAGATTAGGAAAGAACATCGAGTGTTGATGATCAATAAGACCACCGGTTTCAAGAAGGACAAGAAAGGCAAGCAGAAGGGAAAGAAGGGCGGCAAATCTGTTGCCGCGCCTGAAAAGAAACCCCGAGCTGGCCCTAAGTCTGACACCGAGTGCTACTATTGCAAGGGGACTGGCCATTGGAAGCGCAACTGGCCCAAGTATTTGGCGGACAAGAAGGCCGACAAGGCAAACAAAGGTATATGTGATATACATGTTATTGATGTGTACTTGACTAGTACTCGCAGTAGCACCTGGGTATTTGATACAGGATCAGTTGCTAATATATGTAACTCGGTTCAAGGGCCGCGGAACAAGCGACAACTAGCAAGGGATGAGGTCACGATGCGGGTCGGCAATGGATTAAGAGTTGATGTGATCGCCGTTGGAACGCTGCCTCTCCATATGCCGTCGGGATTAGTTATAAACCTGAATAATTGTTATTTGGTGCCTGCACTGAGCATGAACATTGTATCCGGATCGTGTTTGATTTAAAGTGGTTATTCGTTTAAGTCTGAAAACAATGGTTGTTCGATTTATATGAATAATATCTTTTATGGTCATGCACCTGTGTTGAATGGTTTATTTCTGTTGGATCTCGATAGTAGTATTACGCATATTCATAATGTTGATGCTAAAAGGATTAAACTTGATAATGATATATCTGCATATATGTGGCACTGCCATCGAGGTCATATTGGCGTTAAACGCATGCAGAAACTCCATTCTGATGGACTTTTGGAATCACTTGATTTTGAATCATTTGATACATGTGAGCCATGCCTTATGGGCAAGATGACTAGAACGCCGTTTTCCAGTTCAATGGAACGGGCGACAGATTTATTAGAAATCATACATACTGATGTGTGTGGACCAATGAGTGTGTCGGCGCGAGGTGGATATCGTTATTTTGTTACTTTCACGGATGATTTGAGTAGATACGGGTATATCTATTTGATGAAACATAAGTCTGAAACCTTTGAAAAGTTCAAAGAATTTCAGAATGAAGTGAAAAATCATCATAACAGAAAGATCAAGTTTCTGTGGTCCGACCGTGGAGGAGAGTATCTTAGTTACGAGTTTAGCACAAATATGAAAGATTGTGGAATAGTTTCACAACTCACGCCTGCCGGAACACCACAACGTAATGGTGTGTCAGAACGTCGTAATCGTTCTTTATTGGACATGGTTCGATCTATGATGTCTCTGACTGACTTGCCACTGTCATAGTGGGGTTATGCACTAGAAACCGCTGCATTCACTTTAAATAGGGCACCATCTAAATCCGTTGAAAAGACACCGTATGAATTATGGTTTGGAAACAAACCTAAGCTGTCATTTCTTAAAGTTTGGGGATGCGATGTTTATGTGAAGAAACTTCAACCGGATAAACTCGAACCCAAAGCGGAAAAATGCGTCTTCATAGGATACCCTAAGGAAACGATTGGGTATACCTTCTATCACAGATCCGAGGGCAAGGTCTTTGTTGCCAAGAATGGATCCTTTCTTGAGAAGGAGTTTCTCGCAAAAGGTGTGAGTAGTCGGAAGGTAGAACTCGAAGAGGTTATTGAACCTTCTCTTCATGAAATGGCGAGTAGCGCAGCACCGGAAGTTGTTTCGGAGTTGACTTCACCTGATGAAGAGAGAGCTAATGATATTGATCATGAAACTTCGAAAGAGGACACTACCGAACCTCGCAGGTCAAGCAGGACACGTGCAGCTCCTGAACTGTACGGCAATCCTGTTATGAATTTCATGATTGATGAAATAGATGACCCTGCGACGTATGAAGAAGCGATGATGAGCCCTGATTCCAACAAATGGCTAGAAGCCATGAAATCCGAGATGGAATCCATGTACGAAAACCAGGTTTGGACCTTGGTGGACTTACCTCACGATCGAAAGGCCGTTGAGAATAAATGGATTTTCAAAAGAAAAACTGATGCTGATGGTAACGTAACCATCTATAAGGCTCGACTTGTCGCAAAGGGGATTCGACAAATTCAAGGAGTTGACTACGATGAGACATTCTCTCCCGTACCGATGCTTAAGTCGGTTAGGATTATGTTAGCAATTGCTGCATATTTTGATTATGAAATATGGCAGATGGATGTCAATACTGCGTTCCTCAATGGTAATATTGAAGAAGAGTTGTATATGATACAACCTAAGGGTTTTGTCGATCCTAAGGATGCTGATAAGGTGTGCAAACTTCAGCGATCCATCTATGGACTGAAGCAAGCATCCCGGAGTTGGAATCTCCACTTTGATGAGGTGATCAAAGAGTTTGGATTTGTCCAAACTTATGGAGAGGCTTGTATTTACAAGAAAGTGAGTGGGAGCAATGTGGAATTTCTGATATTATATGTGGATGGCATATTATTGATTGGAAATGATATAGATCTTTTAAACAGTGTTAAAAGTTATCTAAACAGCAAATTTTCGATGAAGGACCTTGGTGAAGCTTCATATATATTAGGCATTAAAATCTATAGAGATAGATCAAGACGCCTAATTGGGCTATCGCAGAGTACATACCTTGATAAGATATTAAAGAAGTTTAATATGGACGGAAGTAAGAAGGGGTACTTACCTATGTTGCAAGGAAAGACATTGAGTAAGACTCAAAGTCTGGCTACGGCGGAAGAAAGAGAGATAATGGATAAGATCCCCTATGCCTCAGCCATAGGCTCTATTATGTATGCCATGCTATGTACAAGACCGGATGTGGCACATGCTATTAGTTTGAGTAGTAGGTACCAATCTGATCCAGGTTCGGAACACTGGATAGCGGTCAAGAATATCCTTAAGTACTTGAGAAGAACTAAGGATATGTTTCTTGTATACGGAGGTGAAGAAGAGCTAGTCGCTAAGTGTTATGTCGATGCTAGTTTTGACACTGATCCGGATGACTCTAAGTCTCAATCCGGATACGTATTTCTCTTGAACGGAGCAACAGTTAGTTGGAGGAGCTCCAAACAACCTGTGGTGGTTGGATCAACGACGGAGGCGGAATATGTTGCTGCTTCAAAAGCAGCGCAGGAAGCGGTTTGGATGAAGGAGTTCATAACAGAACTAGGTGTGGTTCCTTGTGCGTTGGACCCAATGGTGATCAATTGTGACAATAATGGAGCCATAGCCAACGCCAAGGAACCAAGGTCTCACAAGAATTCTAAGCATATTAAGCGCCGGTTTCACTCCATCCGCGAGCATGTCAAGGATGGAGATATAAAGATTTGTAAAGTGCACACGAACCTGAATGTAGCAGATCCGTTGACTAAAGTACTCCCTAGGGCAAAACATGATCAACACCAAGACTCCATGGGTGTTAGATTTATCACTATATAAACTAGATTATTGTCTCTAGTGCAAGTGGGAGACTGAAGGAAATATGCCCTGAGAGGCAATAATAAAGTTGTTATTATGTATTCCTTGTATATGATAGATGTTTATTTTGCATGCTATAATTGTATTGATAGGAAACATCAATACATGTGTGTTTAATAAACAAAAGGGTTCCTAGTTATGCCTCTCTTATAGACTAGCTTGTTGATTAACAAGATGATCAAGGTTTCCTGATCATGGACATTGGATGTTGTTAATAACAAGGTCACAGCATTTGTGAAATGATGTGATGAACATTCATCCGAAGTATAGCATTATGATCAAGTCATTATGTTTATATTGATATAACATCATACAAATTAGTCTTAGTCCTTAGACCATGAGATCATGTTAATTGCTAACACCGGAAGAGTATCTTGATAACATCAAACGTCACACCGTAATAGGGAGACCATAAAGGTGGGTTCAGTGCTATGAAGGTGTTATGTTGAGGCTCATGGATCAAGAGTGGAATTTGTCAATGCCGATGAAGGATAGATATACTCTGGGCCCTCTCGGTGATATCACATTAAGATAGCTTGCAAGCAAGTGATGTGATCACTAGAATGTTATATCACGGGAACGAGAAAAGAGTGCATGTCGGTAACGAGATCAAACTAGGTATTTGGATACCGATGATTGAATCTCGGACATGTATTATATCATGAGACAAATGGATTAAATTGCTGACGTTAAACGTTCTCACGATCACAGAAGTCATCGTTGAATATGCAGGAGTCAGTATGGATCTCCACGTCCCGCTTCTTATTATTGATCTAAGAGGAGTCTCAATCATGTCTGCATCATTCGCGAACCATAGGGTGACACACTTAAGGGTTGCAGGACACCATTTAGGAGCACATATGTTGCAGACAAAAGGTTTGCAAAGTGCAGGAAATGTTTCGATAGAAACAGGAATTATTTCGATAGAAACCAGAATTGTTTCGGGTGAAATTGCAGAAAGTGGTTCTGCATGTGATATTGAAATGTTGCAAGGGGTTTTATGTGAATGTTTGTTAATTAAAGTAATTAACAAAATTCTGAATAAAATAAATAAAAGAGTTTTATTAATTGACAGTTGCATTTAATTTGGTGAAAATTAAATACATGTGAGTGGGATTTTGGGTGGAGGCCATGTTTATGTGAGTGGAGGTTCACCACATGAATGAAGGAGGGGAGGATTCCCCCCCCTCATGCGACGGCTATGGGAGAGGAGGGGTCTCCCTCCCTCCTATATAAATCCCCCCTCTCCCCTCTCATAAACCACACCTCCTCGTGAAGGATCTCTCTCCCCTCTAGATATTCCCCCATGGTCTCGGATTAGCGAGATACATGTTCCCAGTGGCCTTGCGTCTAGAAGGAATTGCTGCTTCTGCTGATTCGCTGGAGCGAGGAGGTGGAGGTTGTCCGGTGGCTTGAACGTGTGTGCGAGGACGGATGCGCTGCTGATTTGCGGCGCTCGGACTTCCACACGATCTTGAGATCGGCAAGCGTACGACTACATCAACCACGAGTTCCTACTCGTTAACAAAACTCGCTGTCTTCGAGGGTAAGTTCTCCATGGATGTATGTCCACCCGTTGCTCTGTATCTAGTAGATAGATCTTGGCGTATAGTTCTCATCGTAGGAATTTTTTTGTTTTCTATGCTGCGGACCCAATAGTGGTATCAGAGCCTGATCTATGCGTAGGTGCTTTGCACGGGTAGTACACATATGTTTATATGTGGGCGATGATGATCATGTTATTGCATCTTCTATGTACTTTGGATATTGGTGGCATAGTGGGATGAAGCGGCCCGGACCAACCTTACATGTCATCGTACATGAGACCGGTTCCACGACTGACATGCAACTAGTTTTGCATAAGTGGCTAGCGGGTGTCAGTCTCTCCTACTATAGTCAATATCTGATTTACAACGTGTTGCTAATAACTTGGTTATCCTCGGTGTGGTTCATGTTCGTAGGTAAGACCGGTTCTATCTCCGAAAGCCCTAAGCCACGTAAAACTTGCAATTGATAAATTAGAGGCGTCTAGTTTAGATCGTTGCTAGGCTAGTGTCTTGATATGGTATTGTTGTAAGTAGATGTATGATAGATACTCTTACAACTCACTTAACGTGTAAGTTCCATAGACCTTGGACTTACACACAAAGGAATGATAGAGATCATACCACGATGCAAATGATAGAAATCAAATGCATGGACCATATCACCTCACTTCACACATTAGATCTTAGCATCTTATATTGCTAGTTTGGCGCTTTTGGTAGCATTATAAGATGATCCCTCATTTAGAGATCAAGATAAAATGTGTTCTTCCTTAAGTATGCACCATTTTGTGGATCGTGTTTTGCGGCATCACGTGATGATCGGGTGTTCTCGACTCTACGCTTTCATACAACGGGTGTAAGACAGTTTTACACACGCGAATACTAAGGTTCTTACTTGACGAGCCTAGCATGTACAGACATGGCCTCGGAACACGGACCGAAAGGTTAAGCATGAGTCATATAGTTGATATGATGCCCATATAGATGCTCATCTTTGAAGCTACACCGACTCACGTGATGATCGGACTTGGTGTAGTGGATTTGGTTCATGTAATCACCAAAAGGACACGAGGGATGTCGTTTTTGAGTGGGAGTTCATTAGTAATTTGGATTAGTTGAACTCAATCTATCATAAACTTAGTCTAAATATATTTTACAAATTCTGTTGTAGATGACACCACCTGCTTTTAATTTCAATGTGTTCATGGAGAAAGAGAAACTTGCTGCGAATGGTAGCAACTTCACCAACTGGGCTATGAATTTGAGGATTCTCCTCACTACTGCACAAAAGCAATATGTGCTAGATGCGCCGCTAGGCCCCCCACCAGCTCCTGATGCCCCTGACGAGGAAAAGAATGTCTATATAACTCGTCAGGAGGACCACAACTTAGTTCATTGCGGCATACTGTATGGGCTAGAGCCAGAACTTCGAAAATGTTTCGAAAATGGCAATGCCTTTGATACCATGGGAGAAATGAAAATGATTTTCGATACCCATGCTGCCGTAGAGAGTTATAATGCTTCTGAAAAGTTCTTTAGCTGCATGATGGAAGAGAACATCTCCGTTAGTGAGCACGTACTCAAAATGTCTAGGTACGCCGATAAGCTTGTGTCCTTGGGAATAATGATTCCCATTTACTTAGGCATACATCGTGTTCTCCAATCTCTGCCACCTAGCTACAAGAGCTTTGTGATGAACTATAATATGCAGGGTATAGTTCTCATCGTACGAATTTTTTTGTTTTCTATGCTGCGGACCCAACACCAGGGCGATTTACAACGATCATGAGACCCGATACATGTTCGAGAGATATGACCAAAAACTTGTCCTTGTCGCACTTTGTGGCCATTTTTGTGAGCTATTACCCTTAGTTTTGGGCTTTGAGGGTAATTTACTATGATAGTGAGACCCGGTAAATGTTTGAGAGGTATGACCAAAAACTCGTCGTTTTCGTGTTTTATGACCGTTTTCATGACCTAATGCCTATACTGGTGGCCCTCTACGGCGATTTACAACATCCGTAAGACCCGGTACATGTTTGAGCAATATGACCAAAAACTCGTCGTTTTCGAGTTTTTTGGCCATTTTCATGAGATATCGCCCACACTTTTTGGGTTCCAGGGCACATCTGGTGCATGTTTGGGAGTAAAGACCAAAAACTCGTTTTTTTCGCATTTAGGGTCGTTTTCATGAGCTATCACCTTTAGTTTTAGGGTTTCAGGGCGATTTACAACGACTGTGAGAACCGATACATGTTTGTGTGTTATGACCAAAAACTCGTCTTTTCACGTTTAATGGCCGTTTTCATGAGCTATTGCCCACAATTTTGGTGTTTCAGGGCGATTTACAACTGTTAGACCTGATACATGTTTAAGAGATATGACCAAAAACTCGTCCTTGTCGCGCTTTGTGGCCATTTTCATGAGCTATTGCCCTCAGTTTTGGGGTTTTAGAGCAATTTACAATGATAGTGAGACCCGATAAATGTTTGACAGATATGACCAAAAACTCGTCGTTTTCGCATTTTATGCCTAGTTTTATGAGCAATTGCCCACACTTTTGGGCCTCCAGGGCGATTTACAACATACGTAAGACCCAATACATGTTTGAGCGATATGACCAAAAACTCATTGTTTTCGTGTTTTATGGCCGTTTTCATGAGCTATTGCCCACACTTTTGAGGTTCCAGGGCGATTTACAATGACCGTTAAATCCGATACTTGTTTGAGAGATATGACCAAAAACTTGCCTGTGTCGCGCTTTAAAACCATTTTCATGAGCTATTGCCCACAATTTTTGGGGTCCAGAGCGATTTAAAACTACCATAAGACCCAATACATGTTTGAAAGATATGAACAAACACTCGTCGTTTTCTCATTTTATGGCCGTTTTCACAAGCTATTGCCCACACTTTTTGGGTTTCAGGGCGATTTACAACGATCATGATAACCGATACATATTTGAGTGTTATGACCAAAAACGAGTCTTTTTGTGTTTAAGGTCGTTTAATGAGCTATTGCACACAGTTTTGGGGTTCCAGGGCGATTTACAACGATTGTGAGACCCGATACATGTTTGAGAGATATGAGCAAAAACTCATCCTTGTCGCGCTTTGTGGCCATTTTCTTGAGCTATTACCATTAGTTTTGGGCTTTTAGGGCAATTTACAACGATAGTGAGACCCGGTAATGTTTTAGAGGTATGACCAAAAACTCGTCGTTTTCGTGTTTTATGACCGTTTTCATGACCTAATACCCACACTATTGGCCCTTTAGGGCGATTTACAACATCCTTAAGACCTGATACATGTTTGAGCAATATGACCAAAAACTCGTCGTTTTCGAGTTTTTTTTGCCATTTTTCACGAGATATCGCCCACACTTTTTGGGTTCCAGGGCACATCTGGTAGATGTTTGGGAGTAAAGACCAAAAACTCGTTTTTTTCGCATTTAGGGTCGTTTTCATGAGCTATCACCTTTAGTTTTCGGGTTTTAGGGTGATTTACAACGACTGTGAGCACCGATACTTGTTTGTGTGTTATGACCAAAAACTCGTCTTTTCACGTTTAATGGCCGTTTTCATGAGCTATTGCCCGCAATTTTGGTGTTTCAGGGCGATTTACAACGACTGTTAGACCTGATACATGTTTGAGAGATATTACCAAAAACTCGTCCTTGTTGCACTTTGTGGCCATTTTCATGAGCTATTGCCCTCAGTTTTGTGGTTTTAGAGCAATTTACAATGATAGTGAGACCCGATAAATGATTGACAGATATGACCAAAAACTCGTCGTTTTCGCATTTTATGCCTATTTTCATGAGCAATTGCCCACACTTTTGGGCCTCTAGGGCGATTTACAACATACGTAAGACCCGATACATGTTTGAGCGATATGACCAAAAACTCATCGTTTTCGTGTTTTATGGCCGTTTTCATGAGCTATTGCACACACTTTTGAGGTTCCAGGGCGATTTACAATGACCGTTAAATCCGATACTTGTTTGAGAGATATGACCAAAAAATCGTCTGTGTCGTGCTTTAAAACCGTTTTCATGAGCTATTGCCCACAATTTTTTGGGTCCAGAGCGATTTAAAACTACCATAAGACCCAATACATGTTTGAAAGATACGAACAAAAACTCGTCGTTTTCTCATTTTATGGCCGTTTTCATAAGCTATTGCCCACACTTTTTGGCTTTCAGGGCGATTTACAACGATCGTAATAACAGATACATATTTGAGTGTTATGACCAAAAACTAGTCTTTGTGTGTTTAAGGTCGTTTAATGAGCTATTGCGCATAGTTTTGGGGTTAAAGGGCGATTTACAACGATCGTGAGACCCGATTCATGTTTGAGAGATATGACCAAAAACTCATCCTTGTCGCGCTTTGTGGCCATTTTAGTGAGCTATTACTCTTAGTTTTGGGCTTTTAGGGCAATTTACAACGATAGTGAGACCCGGTAAATGTTTGAGAGGTATGACCAAAAACTCGTCGTTTTCGTGTTTTATGACCGTTTTCATGACCTAATACCCACACTGTTGGCCCTTTAGGGCGATTTACAACATCCTTAAGACCCGATACATGTTTGAGCAATATGACCAAAAACTCGTCGTTTTCGAGTTTTTTTTTGCCATTTTTCATGAGATATCGCCCACACTTTTTGGGTTCCAGGGCACATCTGTTACATGTTTGGGAGTAAAGACCAAAAACTCGTTTTTTCGCATTTAGGGTCGTTTTCATGATCTATGACCTTTAGTTTTGGGGTTTCAGGGTGATTTACAACGACTATGAGAACCGATACATGTTTGTGTGTTATGACCAAAAACTCGTCTTTTCACGTTTAATGGCCGTTTTCAAGAGCTATTGCCCGCAGTTTTGGTGTTTTGGGGCGATTTACAATGACTGTTAGACCTGATACATGTTTGAGAGATATTACCAAAAACTCGTCCTTGTCGCGCTTTGTGGCCATTTTCATGAGCTATTGCCCTTAGTTTTGTGGTTTTAGAGCAATTTACAATGATAGTGAGACCCGATAAATGTTTGACAAATATGACCAAAAACTCGTCGTTTTCGCATTTTATGCATATTTTCATGTGCAATTGCCCACACTTTTGGGCCTCCAAGGCGATTTACAAAATACGTAAGATTCGATACATTTTTGAGCGATAAGACCAAAAACTCATCGTTTTCGTGTTTTATGACTGTTTTTATGAGCTATTGCCCACACTTTTGGGGTTCCAGGGCGATTTACAATGACCGTTAGATCTGATACTTGTTTGAGAGATATGACCAAAAACTCGTCTGTGTCGCGCTTTAAAACCGTTTTCATGAGCTATTGCCCATAATTTTGGGTTTCCGGAGCGATTTAAAACTACCATAAGACCCAATACATGTTTAAAAGATACGAACAAAAACTCGTCGTTTTCTCATTTTATGGCCGTTTTCATAAGCTATTGTCCACACTTTTTGGGTTTTAGGGCGATTTATAACGATCGTCATAATAGGTACATATTTGAGTGTTATGACCAAAAACTAGTCTTTTTGTGTTTAAGGTTGTTTAATGAGCTATTGCGCACAATTTTGGGGTTTTAGGGCGATTTACAACGATCGTGAGACCCGATACATGTTTGTAACCAAAAACTCGTCCTTGTCGCGCTTTGTGGCCATTTGCGTTAGCTATTACCCTTAGTTTTGGGCTTTTAGGGCAATTTATAATGATAGTGAGACCCGGTAAATGTTTGAGAGGTATGACCAAAAACTCGTCGTTTTCGTGTTTTATGACCGTTTTCATGACCTAATGCCCACACTGTTGGGCCTCCAGGGCGATTTACAACATCTGTAAGACCCGATACATGTTTGAGCAATATGACCAAAAACTCGTCGTTTTCGAGTTTTTTGGCCGTTTTTCATGGGATATCGCCCACACTTTTTGGGTTCCAGGGCACATCTGGTACATGTTTGGGAGTAAAGACCAACAACTCGTTTTTTCGCATTTAGGGTCGTTTTCATGAGCTATCACCTTTAGTTTTAGGGTTTCAGGGCGATTTACAACGACTGTGAGAACCGATACATATTTGTGTGTTATGACCAAAAACTCTTCTTTTCACGTTTAATGGCCGTTTTCATGAGCTATTGCCCACAATTTTGGTGTTTTAGGGCGATTTACAATGACTGTTAGACCTGATACATGTTTGAGAGATATAACCAAAAACTCGTCCTTGTTGCGCTTTGTGGCCATTTTCATGAGCTATTGCCCTCAGTTTTGGGGTTTTAGAGCAATTTATAATGATAGTTAGACCTAATAAATGTTTGACAGATATGACCAAAAACTCGTCGTTTTCGCATTTTATGCCTATTTTTAGGACCTATTGCCCACACTTTTGGGCATCCAGGGCGATTTACAACATACGTAACACCTGATACATGTTTGAGCGAAATGAACAAAAACTCATCGTTTTGGTGTTTTATGGCCATTTTCATGAGCTATTGCCCACACTTTTGGGGTTCCAGGGCGATTTACAATGACCGTTTGATCCGATACTTGTTTGAGAGATATGACCAAAAACTCAACTGTGTCGCGCTTTAAAACCGTTTTCATGAGCTATTGCCCACAATTTATGGTTTCCAGAGCGATTTAAAACTACCATAAGACCTAATACATGTTTGAAAGATATGAACACAAACTCGTCGTTTTCTCATTTTATGCCCGTTTTCATAAGCTATTGCCCACACTTTTTGGGTTTCAGGGCGATTTAGAACGATCGTGATAACAGATACATATTTAAGTGTTATGACCAAAAACTAGTATTTTTGTGTTTAATGTCGTTTAATGAGCTGTTGCGCATAGTTTTGGGGTTCCAGGGCGATTCACAATGATCGTGAGACCCGATACATGTTTGAGAGATATGACCAAAAACTCGTCCTTGTCGCGCTTTGTGGCCATTTTCGTGAGCCATTACGCTTAGTTTTGGGCTTTTAGGACAATTTACAACAATAGTGAGACTCGGTAAATGTTTGAGAGGTATGACCAAAAACTCGTCGTTTTCGTGTTTTATGAACGTTTTCATGACCTAATGCCCACACCGTTGGGCCTCCAGGGCGATTTACAACATCCATAAGACCCGCTACATGTCTGAGCAATATGACCAAAAACTCGTCGTTTTCGAGTTTTTTGGCCATTTTTCATGAGATATCGCCCACACTTTTTGGGTTTCAGGGCACATCTGGTACATGTTTGGGAGTAAAGACCAAAAACTCGATTTTTCGCTTTTAGGGTCGTTTTCATGAGCTATCACCTTTAGTTTTAGGGTTTCAGGGCGATTTACAACGACCATGAGAACCGATACATGTTTGTGTGTTATGACCAAAAACTGGTCTTTTCACGTTTAATGGCCATTTTCAAGACCTACTGCCCACAGTTTTGGTGTTTCAGGGCGATTTACAATGACTGTTAGACCTAATACATGTTTCAGAGATATGACCAAAAACTCGTCCTTGTCATGCTTTGTGGCCATTTTCATGAGTTATTGCCCTAAGTTTTGGGGTTTTAGAGCAATTTACAATGATAGTGAGACCAGATAAATGTTTGACAGATATGACCAAAAACTCGTCGTTTTCGCATTTTATGCCTATTTTCATGCGCAATTGCCCACACTTTTGGGCCTCCAAGGCGATTTACAAAATACATAAGCTTCGATACATTTTTGAGCGATATGACCAAAAACTCATCGTTTTCGTGTTTTATGCCTGTTTTTATGAGCTATTGCCCACACTTTTGGGGTTCCAGGGCGATTTACAATGACCGTTAGATCCGATACTTGTTTGAGAGATATGACCAAAAACTCGTCTGTGTCGCGCTTTAAAACCGTTTTCATGAGCTATTGCCCATAATTTTGGGTTTCCAGAGCGATTTTAACTACCATAATACCCAATACATGTTTAAAAGATACGAACAAAAACTCGTCGTTTTCTCATTTTATGGCCAATTTCATAAGCTATTATCCACACTTTTTGGGTTTTAGGGCGATTTACAATGATCGTCATAACAGGTACATATTTGAGTGTTATGACCAAAAACTAGTCTTTTTGTGTTTAAGGTCGTTAAATGAGCTATTGCGCACAGTTTTGGGGTCTTAGGGCGATTTACAACGATCGTGAGACCCGATACATGTTTGTAACGAAAAACTCGTCCTTGTTGCGCTTTGTGGCCATTTTCGTTAGCTATTACCCTTAGTTTTGGGCTTTTAGGGCAATTTACAACGATAGTGAGACCCGGTTATTGTTTGAGAGGTATGACCAAAAACTCGTCGTTTTGTGTTTTATGACCGTTTTCATGACCTAATGCCCCACACTATTGGGCCTCCAGGGCGATTTACAACATCCGTAAGACCCGATACATGTTTGAGCAATATGACCAAAAACTCGTCGTTTTCGAGTTTTTTTGGCCATTTTTCATGAGATATCGCCCACACTTTTTGGGTTCCAGGGCACATATGGTACATGTTTGGGAGTAAAGACCAATAACTCGTTTTTTCGCATTTAGGGTCGTTTTCATGAGCTATCACCTTTAGTTTTAGGGTTTCAGGGCGATTTACAACGACTGTGAAAACCGATACATGTTTGTGTGTTATGACCAAAAACTCGTCCTTTCACGTTTAATGGCCGTTTTCATGACCTACTGCCCATAGTTTTGGTGTTTTAGGGCGATTTACAACGACTGTTAGACCTGATACATGTTTGGGAGATATGACCAAAAACTCGTCCTTGTCGCGCTTTGTGGCCATTTTCATGAGCAATTGCCCTCAGTTTTGGGGTTTTAGAGCAATTTACAATGATAGTTAGACCTGATAAATGTTTGACAGATATGACCAAAAACTCGTTGTTTTCGCATTTTATGCCTATTTTCAGGACCTATTGCCCACACTTTTGGGCCTCTAGGGCGATTTACAACATACGTAACACCTGATACATGTTTGAGCGAAATGAAAAAAAAACTCATCGTTTTCCGTGTTTATGGCTATTTTCATGAGCTATTGCCCACACTTTTGGGGTTCCAGGGCGATTTACAATGACTGAGATCCGATACTTGTTTGAGAGATAAGACCAAAAACTCGTCTATGTCGCGCTTTAAAACCGTTTTCATGAGCTATTGCCCACAATTTTGGGTTTCCAGAGCGATTTAAAACTACCATAAGACCCAATACATGTTTGAAAGATATGAACAAAAACTCGTCGTTTTCTCATTTTATGGACGTTTTCATAAGCTATTGCCCACACTTTTTGGGTTTCAGGGAGATTTAGAAAGATCATGATAACAGATACATATTTAAGTGTTATGACCAAAAACTAGTATTTTTGTGTTTAAGGTCGTTTAATGAGCTGATGCGCATAGTTTTGGGGTTCCAGGGCGATTTACAACGATCGTGAGACCCGATACATGTTTGAGAGATATGATCAAAAACTCATCCTTGTCGCGCTTTGTGGCCATTTTCGTGAGCCATTACGCTTAGTTTTGGGCCTTTCGGGCAATTTACAACGATAGTGAGACTTGGTAAATGTTTGAGAGGTATGACCAAAAACTTGTCGTTTTCGTGTTTTATGACCGTTTTCATGACCTAATGCCCACACTGTTGGGCCCCCAGGGCGATTTACAACATCCATAAGACCCGCTACATGGTTGAGCAATATGACCAAAAACTCGTCGTTTTCGAGTTTTTGGCCATTTTTCATGAGATATCGCCCACACTTTTTGGGTTCCAGGGCACATCTGGTACATGTTTGGGAGTAAAGACCAAAAACTCGATTTTTTCGCATTTAGGGTCGTTTTCATGAGCTATCACCTTTAGTTTTAGGGTTTCAGGGCGATTTACAACATCCATAAGAACCGATACATGTCTGTGTGTTATGACCAAAAACTCGTCTTTTCACGTTTAATGGCCATTTTCATGAGCTATTGCCCACAGTATTTGGTGTTTCAGGGCGATTTACAACGACTGTTAGACCTAATACATGTTTGAGAGATATGACCAAAAACTTGTCCTTGTCATGCTTTGTGGCCATTTTCATGAGTTATTGCTCTCAGTTTTGGGGTTTTAGAGCAATTTACAATGATAGTGAGACCAGATAAATGTTTGACAGATATGACCAAAAACTTGCGTCTTCGCATTTTATGCGTATTTTCATGAGCAATTTCCCAAACTTTTGGGCCTCCAAGGCGATTTACAAAATACGTAAGATTCGATACATTTTTTGCGATATGACCAAAAACTCATCGTTTCCGTGTTTTATGCCTGTTTTTATGAGCTATTGTCCACACTTTTCGGGTTCCAGGGCGATTTACAATGACCGTTAGATCCGATACTTGTTTGAGAGATATGACCAAAAACTCGTCTTTGTCGCGCTTTAAAACCGTTTTCATGAGCTATTGCCCACAATTTTGGGTTTCCAGAGCGATTTAGAACTACCATAACACCCAATATATGTTTAAAAGATATGAACAAAAACTCGCCGTTTCTCATTTTATGGCCGTTTTCATAAGCTATTGTCCACACTTTTTGGGTTTCAGGGCGATTTACAACGATCGTCATAACAGATACATATTTGAGTGTTATGACCAAAAACTAGTCATTTTGTGTTTAAGGTCGTTTAATGAGCTATTGCGCACAATTTTGGGGTTTTAGGGCGATTTACAACGATCGTGAGACCCGATACATGTTTGAGAGATATGACCAAAAACTCGTCCTTGTCGCGGTTTGTGTCCATTTTCGTGAGCCATTACGCTTAGTTTTGGGCTTTTAGGGCAATTTACAACGATAGTGAGACCCGGTAAATGTTTGAGAGGTATGACCAAAAACTCGTCGTTTTCTTGTTTTATGACCGTTTTCATGACCGAATGCCCACACTGTTGGGCCTCCAGGGAGATTTACAACATCTATAAGACCCGCTACATGTTTGAGCAATATGACCAAAAACTTGTCGTTTTCGAGTTTTTTGGCCATTTTTCATGAGATATCGCCCACACTTTTTGGTTCTAGGGCACATCTGGTACATGTTTGGGAGTAAAGACCAACAACTCGTTTTTTTCGCATTTAGGGTCGTTTTCATGAGATATCACCTTTAGTTTTAGGTTTCAGGGCGATTTACAACGACTGTGAAAACCGATACATGTTTGTGTGTTATGACCAAAAACTCGTCTTTTCACGTTAATGGTCGTTTTCATGACCTACTGCCCATAGTTTTGGTGTTTCAGGCGATTTACAACGACTGTTAGACCTTATACATGTTTGAGAGATATGACCAAAAACTCGTCCTTGTCGCGCTTTGTGGCCATTTTCATGAGCTATTGCCCTCAGTTTTGGGGTTTTAGAGCAATTTACAATGATAGTTAGACCTGATAAATGTTTGACAGATATGACCAAAAACTCGTCGTTTTCGCATTTTAAGCCTATTTTCAGGACCGATTGCCCACACTTTTGGCCTCTAGGGCGATTTACAACATAAGTAACACCTGATACATGTTTGAGCGAAATGAACAAAAACTCATCGTTTTCGTGTTTTATGGCTATTTTCATGAGCTATTGCCCACACTTTTGGGGTTCCAGGGCGATTTACAATGAACGTTAGATCCGATACTTGTTTGAGAGATATGACCAAAAACTTGTCTGTGTCGCGCTTTCAAACCGGTTTCATGAGCTATTGCCCACAATTTTGGGTTTCCAGAGCGATTTAAAACTACCATAAGACCCAATACATGTTTGAAAGATATGAAGAAAAACTCGTCGTTTTCTCATTTTATGGCCGTTTTCATAAGCTATTGCCCACACTTTTGGGGTTTCAGGACGATTTAGAACGATCGTGATAACAGATACATATTTAAGTGTTATGACCAAAAACTAGTAATTTTGTGTTTAAGGTCGTTTAATGACCTGTTGCACATAGTTTTGGGGCCTCCTCAGGGCGATTTACAACGATCGTGAGACCCGATACATGTTTGAGAGATATGACCAAAACTCGTCCTTGTCGTGCTTTGTGGCCATTTCGTGAGCCATTACGCTTAGTTTTGGGCTTTTTGGGCAATTTACAACGATAGTGAGACCCGGTAAATGTTTGAGAGGTATGACCAAAAACTCGTCGTTTTCGTGTTTTATAACCGTTTTCATGACCTAATGCCCACACTATTGGGCCTCCAGGGCGATTTACAACATCCGTAAGACCCGATACATGTTTGAGCAATATGACCAAGAACTCGTTGTTTTCGAGTTTTTTGGCCATTTTTCATGAGATATCGCCCACACTTTTTGGGTTCCAGGGCACATCTGGTACATGTTTGGGATTAAAGACCAACAACTCGTTTTTTCCCATTTAGGGTCGTTTTCATGAGCTATCACCTTTAGTTTTAGGGTTTCAGGGCGATTTACACGATTGTGAAAACCGATACATGTGTGTGTGTTATGACCAAAAACTCGTCTTTTCACGTTTATTGGCCTTTTTCATGACCTACTGCCCACAATTTTGGTGTTTCAGGGCGATTTACAACGACTGTTAGACCTTATACATGTTTGAGAGATATGACCAAATACTCGGTTTTTTCGCGCTTTGTGGCCATTTTCATGAGCTATTGCCCTCAGTTTTGGGGTTTTAGAGCAATTACAATGATAGTTAGACCTGATAAATGTTTGACAGATATGACCAAAAACTCGTCGTTTTCGCATTTTATGCCTATTTTCAGGAACTATTACCCACACTTTTGGGCCTCCAGGGCGATTTACACATACGTAACACCTGATACATGTTTGAGCGAAATGAACAAAAACTCATCGTTTTCGTGTTTTATGGCTATTTTCATGAGCTATTGCCCACACTTTTGGGGTTCCTGGGCGATTTACAATGACCGTTACATCCGATACTTGTTTGAGAGATATGGCCAAAAACTCGTCTGTGTCGCGCTTTAAAACCGTTTTCATGAGCTATTCCCCACAATTTTGGGTTTCCAGAGCGATTTAAAACTACCATAAGACCCAATACATGTTTGAAAGATATGAACAAAAACTCCCTCGGTTTCTCATTTTATGGCCGTTATCATAAGCTATTGCCCACACTTTTTGGGTTTCAGGGCGATTTAGAACGATCGTGATAACAGATACATATTTAAGTGTTATGACCAAAAACTAGTATTTTTGTGTTTAAGGTCGTTTAATGAGCTGTTGCGCATAGTTTTAGGGTTCCAGGGCGATTTACAATGATCGTGAGACCCGATACATGTTTGAGAGATATGACCAAAAACTCGTCCTTGTCGCGCTTTGTGGCCATTTTCGTGAGCCATTACGCTTAGTTTTGGGCTTTTAGGGCAATTTACAACAATAGTGAGACCCGGTAAATGTTTGAGAGGTATGACCAAAAACTCGTCGTTTTGTGTTTTATGACCGTTTTCATGACCTAATGCCCACACTGTTGGGCCTCCAGGGCGATTTACAACATCCGTAAGACCCGATACATGTTTGAGCAATATGACCAAAAACTCGTCGTTTTCGAGTTTTTTGGCCATTTTTCATGAGATATCGCCCACAACTTTTTGGGTTCCAGGGCACATCTGGTACATGTTTGGGAGTAAAGACCAAAAACTCGATTTTTCGCATTTAGGGTCGTTTTCATGAGCTATCACCTTTAGTTTTAGGGTTTCAGGGCGATTTACAACGACTGTGAAAACCGATACATGTTTGTGTGTTATGACCAAAACTCGTCCTTTCACGTTTAATGGCCGTTTTCATGACCTACTGCCCGTTGTTTTGGTGTTTCAGGGCGATTTACAACGACTGTTAGACCTGATACATGTTTGGGAGATATGACCAAAAACTCGTCCTTGTCGCGCTTTGTGGCCATTTTCATGAGCTATTGCCCTAAGTTTTGGGGTTTTAGAGAAATTTACAATGATAGTTAGACTGATAAATGTTTGACAGATATGACCAAAAACTCGTTTTCGCATT